>JAWRVZ010000001.1:2880000-4080000 GCA_037043235.1 Rhodeus uyekii | reverse complement strand
GCACAAATATTATGAAAACAGATGTCTTATGAAGTGTTAATGACGTAAGATCATCCAAGCATGAAAAGTAGCTTGTTTTAAATACATCAAATGTCACTCTATGTATTTAAGTCATTTTAGCCCAATTATTTTTAATCATTTATTTATTTGAATTACCAAAAACTAAATATTTACCAGTGGTCGTTTTATGTGCTAATCTGAACACTACCCACATTAAAAACAATAAAAATAAACTATAAAATAATATTCCCGAAAATGCCATTCAATTCTATTGCTTAAGCTATGTAAGAAGTAATAATAATATCCCCCTTCAATTTATACAAAAAAATTGTTTATCAATAACTGCAAAACAATATTTGCTCTTAAACTAAGCAAACAATTTAATCTATGTTAAATTTGCTTTCACAGAACTCATTTCAATATATTTACTTTACATATTGTATGACTATTTCATTTGGAGGTTTGTTTAATGGGTTACGAAACAGGGACTCAGAGTTCTTTATAGTAGCAAGATGTACTTTGGCAGGTGAGTTGAAAGATCAATGGTTGAGTAAACAGATCATATGTTATTAATGGATGCTTTGTGGACACTGTGGATGGCAGGGTGAGTGGAATGGTGGAAGCACACGCCTCACAGAGATGAACGGTTGTTGTGAGAGCGGATGTGGTAGCGGAGATTTCACAGGAGTGGACGATGGAGGTAAGTTGTAGGACGCGTACGAGTGGAGACTCTTGGCCACGAGGAAGTAACATGGACTTAGTCCTTGTAGCTCTAAGCGAGACCAGACAGTGACTATGGTGAAGTGTGTGTTTATGAAGCCTGGTAATGATGGTGCCAATGAGGTGCAGGTGTGTCTGATTAATACTCTAGCGAAGATGTACACTGGGGATTAGAGGTGTTAGAGCTAGGCCGATTTGTGACAATGCTCATGGCTAGAGCAATAAAACCAAATCACAGATATTTAGGGTTTTATTAATTCAATGACCCATTCATAAAGAGATACATTTACTTAATTCCTGAATGACTCAATCATTTGAGTGAATCAAATGAACGAATGAATGAATTGAATTGAATGGCTGTGTCCAAAATCACACACTTCCCTACTATATACACTCACCTAAAGGATTATTAGGAACGCCATACTAATACTGTGTTTGACCCCCTTTCGCCTTCAGAACCGCCTTAATTCTACATGGCATTGATTCAACAAGATGCTGAATGCATTCTTTAGAAATGTTGGCCCATATTGATAGGATAGCATCTTGCAGTTGATGGAGATTTGTGGGATGCACATCCAGGGCACGAAGCTCGCGTTCCACCACATCCCAAAGATGCCCTATTGGGTTGAGATCTGGTGACTTTGGGGGCTATTTCAGTACTTATTGTCATTTCTCAAGAAACCAATTTGAAATGATTCGAGCTTTGTGACATGGTGCATTATCCTGCTGGAAGCAGCATCAGAGGATGGGTACATGGTGGTCATAAAGGGATGGACATGGTCAGAAACAATGCTCAGGCAGGCCATGGAATTAAAACAATGCCTAATTGGCACTAAGGGGCCTAAAGTGTGCCAAGAAAACATCCCCCACACCATTACACCACCACCAGCAGCCTGCACAGTGGTAACATGACATGATGGATCCATTTTCTCATTCTGTTTAAAAATTCTGACTCTACCATCTGAATGTCTCACCAGAAATCGAGACTCATCAGACCAGGCAACGTTTTTCCAGTCTTCAACTGTCCAATTTTGGTGAGCTCGTGCAAATTGTAGCCTCTTCTTCCTATTTGTAGTTGTGATGAGTGGTTCCCGGTGGGGTCTTCTGCTGTTTTAGCCCATCCGCTGCACACCTCGGTTTTAATGAGTGGTTATTTCAGTCAAAGTTGCTCTTCTATCAGCTTGAAACAGTCGGCCCAAAAGCGACGAAAAAGTGATGCTGGTAGGTCACATGATAATGACAACATGGTGAATGTAGTCCAGATTACATTCATACTATATAGACTGTACTTTTCAAGAAGTCGTAAAGTAATTACTTATTCAAAGTAAGTACAAACTCAGAGTATGCGATTTCAGATGCAGCCAATGACTTACTCATTTAGACATTTACCGCCAACTACTGGCAGTTTTAGTTACAGCAATACCTCAGTTTACGGTTTTAATACGTTCCAAGAGCTCGTAACCCAAAATTCTCGTACACCAAAACAATTTTCCCCATAAGAATGCACTAAAAATCACTTGATTCGTTCCACATGACCATAAATGCCCATTTTAAATATTTTTTAATTACATTTTAAATTATAACCATTAAGATCTCATATTAATACTAATTAATAATTGACAATTAAACTCTAAAAATTAATGCAGGTCACAATTAATGCAACAACACAAGGGAAAACCGCTGTAAATCACTTATGTAGATCATTGTGACATAGTATGCTGTTCTCTAAAAGTGTATGGCCCTTTAAGAACGTCATTACCCCCTGACTGAGAGCACACATAGCCTCATTAGTATGCAATGTGTCGTGTTGGTAACACTTGCCCCGTTAATAAAGTTTCATCATATTCACATGTAACAGTCGTTGTGATGATTAACGGAATGAACAACAACTTATAAAATAATGAATTATGCAACTAAACCGAGCGACGCTGAGAGAATGAACGAGTTAAGGGGTGATAAAGGGGTTGGAACCATATGACTGTTTTATGAGAGGCTGTGTTTAGGATATTTCCAGTAAAAATGCGTGTGATGATGCTGAGAGTTCGATCTTATCCACACAAAAATGCGCAGGCGAGGGAATATATTTCTCGCACTCCGATACAATGCTCATACACCGATTTGACTTTCCATGCTCGCACACCGATTTGCTTGTCTATTAAGTCACTCGGAAAACGAGGTATTACTGTACTTTTTTAGAGAAACTACAATGATTCAATGACCCATTCATAAAAACAGCCAATTTGGAGGCCTAATGGTTAGAGAGTCTGAATGGTGACCTAAAGGTTGTGTATTCGATTCTCAATACCTGCAGGAAAACGTAAGTGGAGGAGTGAATGCTCTCTTTCATCCTTTACTTGGCTTTCATGCCACGTTTCACTTTCATTTACTTGCGTACCTGAATGAATCAGCCGTTTGAACGAATCAAATGACTTGAAGTTTCTTATTTGAAGTATCATTTCATTATGTTTGTGTTTCATTTTTCCATGTTAATAAAAAACAAAACAACGAACGTGTCAGCAGTGTGTGCGTAGAGCTGGCGTGCGATGCGGAGACAAATGGAGAACTCGGAACTTCAAACATAAATACTTTAATAAAGAAACCAAAAAAGCACATGGGAGTGCAAAACAAGGAAGGCATCCACACAAAGCATAACTTAACACGATGATATATACAATAACTGACAACTGGGGGGGTGAACATGGAGAACTTAAATACTGACTGTGATTGACTGGAACACAAAACACCTGTGACTAATATGTGATGGAGGGGACTGGGTGACGGTGAGATCGGGAACAGGGATCATGTGACAAGGAAAAGGCAAACTAAGAGTCCTGGGTGATGTGAAACTAACATAAACGTGACATTACTCCCCCCCTCCGGAAGGCGCGACCTCGCGCCGGAGAAGAACACAGGGTGAGGGGGGTGGGACCAACTGGATGACCGGCGGAGGCTCGGGTGGTATCGGCAGGCCCGGCTGGAGTGCCGGCGGTGGCGGTTCAGGCGGGGCCGGCTGGAGTGCCGGCGGCGGTGGTGGTTCAGGCGGGGCCGGCTGGAGTGCCGGCGGCGGTGGTTCAGGCGGGGCCGGCTGGCGTGCCGGCGGCGGAGACTCAGGCGGGGCCGGCTGGCGTGCCGGCTGCGGTTCTGGCGGAGCCGGCTGGACGGCCTGCGGAGACTCTGGCAGAGCCGGCTGACGTGCCGGCTGCGGAGGCTCCGGGCGGTCCCCGGAGTTCAGGAGACGGCTCCGGGAGGTTCCCGGAGTTCAGGAGGCGGCTCCGGGAGGTTCCCGGAGTTCAGGAGGCGGCTCCGGGAGGTTCCCGGAGTTCAGGAGGCGGCTCCGGCAGCTCTGGCGGGGTCGGGCCACGGCAGCTCTGGCGGGGTCGGGCCACGGCAGCTCTGGCGGGGTCGGGCCACGGCAGCTCTGGCGGGGTCGGGCCACGGCAGCTCTGGCGGGGTCGGGCCACGGCAGCTCTGGCGGGGTCGGGCCACGGCAGCTCTGGCGGGGTCGGGCCACGGCAGCTCTGGCGGGGTCGGGCCACGGCAGCTCTGGCGGGGTCGGGCCACGGCAGCTCTGGCGGGGTCGGGCCACGGCAGCTCTGGCGGGGTCGGGCCACGGCAGCTCTGGCGGGGTCGGGCCACGGCAGCTCTGGCGGGGTCGGGCCACGGCAGCTCTGGCGGGGTCGGGCCACGGCAGCTCTGGCGGGGTCGGGCCACGGCAGCTCTGGCGGGGTCGGGCCACGGCAGCTCTGGCGGGGTCGGGCCACGGCAGCTCTGGCGGGGTCGGGCCACGGCAGCTCTGGCGGGGTCGGGCCACGGCAGCTCTGGCGGGGTCGGGCCACGGCAGCTCTGGCGGGGTCAGGCCACTCAGTCCATTCTCGGCCGCTCGGGGGAAACTCAGTCCATTCTCGGCCGCTCGGGGGAAACTCAGTCCATTCTCGGCCGCTCGGGGGAAACTCAGTCCATTCTCGGCCGCTCGGGGGAAACTCAGTCCATTCTCGGCCGCTCGGGGGAAACTCAGTCCATTCTCGGCCGCTCGGGGATAACACCGTTCAGGATCGGCCGCTCGGGGATAACACCGTTCAGGATCGGCCGCTCGGGGATAACACCGTTCAGAAACGGCCGGCGGGGCCGCGAAGCTCGGGAGCGCAGACACAGGCGCTTTCTGGCAGGCAACGGGCGCAGGCGAGGGCAGAAGAGCTGTGAGCGTGAATGCAGCTCGACCAGCGAGACAGACTGGTCCGAGCTGCACTCCAGCGGGTGCAGAATCTTCCCCACGAGGAGCGGGCGTTGCGGCAGACTGGCGCGCTGCTGCTGCAGGAGAGGTGGGAAACTTCATGGCAGCAAAATAGTCTTTGTGGTGACTAAACCAGGTCGGTTATTCTGTCAGCAGTGTGTGCGTAGAGCTGGCGTGCGATGCGGAGACAAATGGAGAACTCGGAACTTCAAACATAAATACTTTAATAAAGAAACCAAAAGAGCACATGGGAGTGCAAAACAAGGAAGGCATCCACACGAAGCATAACTTAACACGATGATATCTACAATAACCGACAACTGGGGGGGTGAACATGGAGAACTTAAATACTGACTGTGATTGACTGGAACACAAAACACCTGTGACTAATATGTGATGGAGGGGACTGGGTGACGGTGAGATCGGGAACAGGGATCATGTGACAAGGAAAAGGCAAACTAAGAGCCCTGGGTGATGTGAAACTAACATAAACGTGACAGAACGTTTCTGTGTTATAAAATCTGTTGAATCAAATCAAATATTTTTATTTTTATTTTGATGCTTTTCTCATTTAACACAATAATGACTTTGCAACTTTCTTTTGGGGGTAATTTCTCAGACAAATTTGATTTAAATTGTAATTGTAAAAGTGTTTTAAGAGTTTCAATCCTTTGTTAAGTGGAGAGTGTTATTCTGGCAAAAACAGAATTTGTTTTTAATATTAATAATCTGTGACAGAGCAAAAATGCTTAGTGTAGCAATACTTTCAAGGGGTCAGTGGCGTACTGTCATTGCACTATCCATTATAAATTTACAGAAAACAGGTTCATTTTGTATCTATAACACATGGTTTTAACACATTTCAAGACTGTTTTACAAAGCATTTGATTTCACATAATTATAGCAGTCTCTATCTCTCTATTTGTCTGTCTCTCTCATTCTCCATCTTCCCCCTCTCTCTTTCTGCCTGTCTCCACGCCTCTCTCGCTGCTTCCTGTCTCCCTAATCCGTAATCCTGTGAAAATCGCTCAGGCGAAACAGGGCGGCTTTGATCAGGCTCTTTTATCAACGGTGGATTCGGTGTCATCTCACCCGGATTCCACAGAACCCTGGAGCCCTGGCACAGGCGCTCCTGACAGCAGTTCATCAACGCCCAGACGCCATCATCCTAACGGCCTCATGATTCACTACTTGCCTCTGGAGTTCTTATTATTAAACTTCTACTGTTTAAAGACCCCATAAAAACAACACGTCGAGTGCAGATCAAGACCCTTGCTAGTGCCAATGAAAACTCAATGATATGTATTTTTCACTTCAGGGTGATTATAGTTCACTGAAACTAAAACTATGTAAAATCATTACGAAAAACTATAACAATATCTCAATGGCACTGAATTAACACTGATTGATGTCATAGGGATTTGCAGAGTAGAGTGTTCATTTACATGATAAATTTATTTTAATTATTTTTAGAGGAATATTCAAAATCAATAAGTTAAACTGAAGTGACAGAACTCGAATGTTGGTTTTCGTTTCTTTCCAGAAATATGGTTTACAAGATGAAGCATTAATGTTACAACTCTCAATGCTTCTCAATAGTACAGACACAAAACGTAAACGATATGCATGATAACGATTTCAGTGTTACAAAAAAGGTTTACTAATCTGTTATGTTTACATTTATTTGAACTTTATCACCATGTGACACTGTTATAATAAAAACCTTGAAATGGAATCTATAAATAAAACACAAAAAATATGTAAGTGCTTTTATAAAATGAAAAATAATCTTCACATTTCAATTGAAATCCTCCAAATATTTGCACCATTCACTTCCATTGTAAGTGGCTCAATATAAAAAAGCAGAAAATAAGGTTAAGAAAAAAGGGACAATTCAGAATTATTTCATTAGCAATCAAGATTATTGTTTTGAACCAGGAATATTGTGTTAATATGTATCTGCTGAATCATCCAGGTGTGGTGTTTGTTTTGCACCGTTTGCACCGTTGCGTGTCTGCTGTTGAGTTGCTTTGCTCGCCCCAGGGCATACAGACTTTCCACGTCCTGCACAGTGATATCTCAAACCCTGACGGACAGAAACTTTATACTCAAGGGAAGTGAAGTTAGAAAAGCCAGCCAGACATCTTATCTTGTGAGTTAAGCACAGTATTGGGTTTGCTTAGTGTTTTAAAGGAGTCTGTTTTATGTCAAAAGTCCAGTACGGTGTGTATATATGTCTATATATATACACCTTACATCTATGTGTGTATGTATATAACCCATGTATGAAAATCATGTTCTAACTGAAGTAACAAACGTTATGAGAAATGTTTTTCTGGCATGTGGTCTTCTTTTTTTTTAATTCATTCCACTTGGTGTAATCAGGTGCTTTGTATCAGTAAGGGTGCGTGAGCATAGGTGCGCCCCATCTTTGCACAGGAAGTACAGCATCTGATAGTCAACCACCTCGAGGAGCCTTTATCGCCTCCATCTGTTTCTGCAGTTTCAGCAGCTAATAGTGATCAGTTCCCATGATCGCTGTCTTCTGTTTTCTTTGACAGCAGAGCATGTGTGCTAATGGGAACGGATGTCCAGTGATGCCTGTTGATTCAGATGGGGATCATTAGTCCTCGCATTATCAGTGGGCTATAAAGAAATCCATTATTTAAGCTATGAAAAAACTTCACTCTCTCCCAAGTTATGACCTAGATAGCATGCCACAGCTAACACATTACTCTCCTTTCTTCTTAACCTTGTACTCACTTTCACTTTGTCTGTACAACACAGTTGTACAAATGTGTCCAAAGTGCACCACAAGCAGGAAACAGAATAAAAAATATAAAATTTTCTAAATCCACAAGGTTAGTATCATAAACCACAATTAAAGATATAAATATTAAATCATCTGTTAAATTAAACAGATAATAATATAATATTTAACTTTCGTTTTTGTTGCAGCATGTCCTTAAACCATTACACCCACTATCACAGTAACATGAAAATGTAACTAAAGAGCCACATGCAAGAAAAACAATTGTCAAAAACATCTGCTAGAAAACCTGTGTGAAACTGAGGCGGTGTATTCATACACCGGATAATAAACAGACCTGTTGCAGACTACATTTCCCATAACCCTGCACCTGGTACTGATTACCTTCAAACCTGTTCCTCATCACATGGACTATATATTCAGTCCATTGTGCAGTCTTGTTTTACCTGACTGACATTTCTGAGTGGGTTTCCCCTGTTACTTCTGTTTATCTCGTGAATGACCCTGGACTGTTGTCACGACCCTTGCGTGGTTTATCTGGATTTCCCCTGTATTGTTTGCTGCCTGTCTCGACCCTGTCCGTGTCCCCTTCACCACGCTTCTGGATTATCTTGGATGCATCTCTTGCTGTTGCATTTGACCCTGGCCTTTTTGTATTCTTCTAATTACCTTTAAAAAAATGCAAATGGACCCCAGCTCTACTGACTCTTCACTCCTTTGAATCCGTTCTTTTCTTTCTATTCCATCAGTCAAATTTGTAAGGAAAAGTGCTTATAAACCCACTGCCTTCAACAAAAGAAAAGCTTTAGAGTCGTCATGAAATCAAAGTTTTTTCTTGTTTGTTTTAAAAACTACAGTATTCCCCAAATGTATCTGTGCATATCAATTTGTGTCTTGTAATTATTAATCAAAATATTCTCTTCTCTGATGATGTGTTTACTGGCGCGAGGGCGGGACAATAACCTGTCACTCACATGAGCTCCACCAATCGAAAACCACAACCATCCATCCACCCAATCAATTCACCATGGGCAAAATAAAGTCCCACCCTACATTTGTTTTCATGTTCCAGAAGCAGTTTCACTCGAATATGCATCACAATGGGGAACAAATGACTATAACAACTTCCTTATCAAACAGATTTGAAGGTCTCCCTGTGGTTTGCTGCCAATTCAAAAGCTCAAAGGTTTACTGTCTGTTGTACTGTAAAGTAAAATGATGATGATTAATATAAGTAGTACTAGTATTATATTTTCCTTAAATTATATATTTTTTATTTTACAATGAAATATAAAAACAGTGATGTTTTTTTAATACTTATTTTATTTAGCAATAATAGTAATAATAATAATATTAATTTGTATTATTATATACCATCATTTTTTCTTCCATTCATATTTTAAATTGCAGTTGTGAAATATCACAATTAATTTTCCCCAAATCCTTACCCAAAACATATATTGAATTAGACATTATTCTAGTTACAATAGGTTGAATACATCATAATATTCCAAAAAAGCCATTTTGATCCAATTACTAATATACTTATGACAATGATGATCACTGAATTCGCCCACACTGTCATTGACTATAGTCACTATATTTTCTCTTTCGCTGGCATGCCATCTAGTGGTTATGCATGATACTAGGCATGTTTGTCATACACCATAAATGTCTCAAAAGATGTCAAAACCTCAGCAGTTTTAATAAACAGTATTAAACTATCACACATTAAAATGTCTTGCTTGCACTCTGTCAAGCATTCAGGTGGTTGTAAAAGTGCTAGGACTTTCCAAACAAACAAGTCTGATACAAGACGGTTTAAAATGTCGTGTTAGAGTTTTTGCACCAGTATTAATATTGTTACTATAATACTTAGAGTCAGGGATTTGGACTATAACTGTTTGTTCTAAAGATATCAATGATACTTTAAATCATACAGCTTATTGAGAAAGGGTGTGCTGTTACTTTTCTAAAAGATTGCATTTATGATTTTTAACTATTGGATAATCAAACGGTTGAACACTGTAGCAACCACTAGAAATTTCATAATATCTAGCCAGAACATCCTAGCAACAGGATAACAATTGGTTAAGAACATTTATGCCATAGTAAAGCCAAGGCAAACATTAAAGGAGACCTATTATGCTTTTTCACTTTTTCAACTTTAGTTAGTGTGCGATGTTGCTGTTTGAGCCTAAAAAAAGTCTGCAAGGACACAAAGCTCAATGTCCACTCCAAAAGGACACATTTAATTTAACAGAATCCACTTTCCGAAAACTACAACAAATGACTTGTTTGAACTACAACACATTTTTTCAGTCAAAATGTTACTTGTTAGATAATCCATGCCCATAGAATATGAAAAAAAGGGATGAGGCCTAGCTAAGCTGCATTTGAGAAGACTGTGTTGTCTCTAAGTTAAAGAAACACTGTTTTTTACACCCGGTTTCCAAAACTCATTTGTTTGAGGTTGACCTTCCAAAGGCTGACAAACTTGTGGTTAAAATGTACAGTAATGCCTCGGTTTACTGTTTGCTGATATTAGTCTCTGTTTTTTCCGAGGTTATCGTGGTCAGCCGGATCCGGGCCGTATCCAGATCAGATGAAGGACCTGCACCTGGACAGGAGCACAGCACTGCCCTGAAGTATCTGCGGAGACCGTGACTCTACTAGACCCTCCCCTGTGAAGATCATGAACCCATCTCTAACAAATTGGACTTAATGTTGGACTTGAATTGTTGTCAATATAATAATCATGCACTGTTTGGTGTATAATGATGTCACTGTTGACCAAAGGAGAACTGGCCCCCCGACTGAGCCTGGTTTCTCCCAAGGTTTTTTTCTTTTCATTCTATTCTTCATTGGTTACGTCACCTGCCGGAGTTTTGGTTCCTTGCCGCTGTCGCCTATAGCTTGCTCAGTTGGGGAAACTTAACACTTAATATTCATCAATTGTATTGATTCGCCTGCACTTTTAAGGCTGCTGTTCAGCCAAACAAAATTTGTTTATATTGTTTTTCCTGTGACCACTGTAAAGCTGCTTTGAAACAATATGTATTGTAAAAAGCGCTATATTTATATTTATAAATAAAGGTGACTTGACTTTACGAGTTTACTTCGTTACAAGAGCGAGTTACTCGTACACCAAAACAATTTTCCCCATAAGAAAGTCTTTGGTCTTTTCTGCTCTTCTCCTTTTCGCACCAGGGTCAAGTTCTGCGTTATCTGCGGTGGAGGGTGCGTGACACGTGCCTAAGAGGCGTCCTGCAACATCTAAAAGAGACAGCCTTCTTTCATTTGCATATGCTTACTTCAGTAAACCTACTAAAAACTGATAATTTAGAGCAGCTACCAAAATTCTTCAAAATATCATCCTTTATGTTCAACACAAGAAAGAAATTGAGGACGAGGGAATAATGACAGAATTTTTCAAGAATGACAAGAATTTTTGTAATTTTGGGGTGAACAATCCATTCAAGTTATTGCACCACGTGACGCCACACGTGACACGCCCACACAGAAACTGTGTTAAATTATTCAAATAATTTTGTTGGCGTATTTTGAATGGATATTAGTTGATTTAGAATGGATGGGTTGGTGTGAGTTGCCATATATGCCCGACCCCGTCAGTTAAATATTTCCTGGTTTAACGCATCTTGGCATTGTACGGCGCATCTCCTGCACCACGTGACGATGGGTTCCTCCTCGAGGTTTCCATGGCGATGACTCGAGCGTTTGATGCGGAGAGTCGAGGGGTCGCAGGGATATCCGTGAGTACACGACAACGTATTCATTTTTAGCAGGTGGTAATGCGCCAAAACGAGATTAGCAGTGTATTTAAATGATTTTGATAGACAGAGTATTGACTGCGCCGTTTAAGCGCTGTTGCCATTCTCGTTCTACAAATGCAGCTGTGCTTATTTAATGTTTAATGTTTATAGAGGAAAGTAAGTAATTTATCCATAAAGACTTTAAACATGAGGTCAAGAACTACGCTAAAAGACATATTCAGCACTTCTGCACATTTACAGTGTATTAAAGTATATATATATATATGCTACATTCAGGTTGATGTAAATGTATAGAGTAAACACATACAGTCGTCTGATCTGATTACGCTGACAGTGTGTGTCTTTTCCAGGCGAGTTTCCCGGGACAACCTGCTGGCAAAACAATGCATTTAAAACCTGCTGTCAGCAGAGACAGGATCATATCTACATTTCCAAAGGTGCACTGTCAAAAATCACATTATGTAAAATATTTACAGCTACTTTAATTAAGGAGATCATACAGTATGTGAACAGGTTAAACCATCCAGTCTGATTCATATTGCAAGTCGTACTACGGGAAATTCAGCAAGCGGTTTGTAAACTGTAGCGAGCGCATTAGATTAGTATATTGAGAACGTGTGACATCCATATAGAGGGGCCTCACTGCAGATGAGTCCATCAGGATCACAGGACTGCAGCTAATTCTGCTGGAATAAAAAAGCTTCCCGCAGCTGCTTCATGTACCATTTTTCTCAGTAGTGGGTCATACTAAGGGCAAACGTTGCCTATTTACTTAATGCACAATCCTAGTCTTGTGAATGATTCCAAAATGCAAAGTAATGAAATAGATACAGTTTTAACAGACTGGAAAAAGCTACTGTTCTACACACTAAATTATCAAAAGTATCTGGATGTTGTTTATAAAAAGATGATTTGGTCTGTATTGATTAGTTCGGTTCTATTATTTTGTAGTGTTATAATCCACAAGCCTGCCTGCAGATGAAGGATGACTGGAATACAGAAGCCAGGATGGCTTGCCAAGACCGGGCAGCCCGTCTGCAAGAGTATCTATCCATCTATCTATCTATCCATCCATCCATCCATCCATCCATCATCTATCTATTTATATATACCATCCATCATCTATTTCTATCTATCTATCTATCTATCTATCTATCTATCTATCTATCTATCTATCTATCTATCTATCTATCTATCTATCTATCTATCTATCTATCTATCTATGTAATATATTCCTATTTTACTTATATTTTATTTATTTAATACAATTATAGAATTCTTAATAAATAAATAAAAACACTTCTGTCATCAGTATCTGTATATTGTAATGATCTTGTTGATCATTGGTTAATCTTATACTTTACATTTCCCTATATTATTGAAATTTAAAATCTATCAATCTATCAATTCAGGACATACAGTAATCCCTCGCCACTTCGTGGTTCAAGTTTCACGGCCTCAGTGCATCGCGGATATTTCACAAATATTTATTGAAAAATTAAAATTAAAAAATACCGCCACATCGGCAGCCGTACTACGGAAAGCAGCGTTGTTTCATCGTGATGCGAGAGAAACAGTTTCCCAGGATGGCAGACAAAGATAGAAACTCTCTCAGAGGCTTTGTACACACCCACGGCACTCAGACAAGACATGTGATTGGTTCCCAGCGCGAGATCGACCAATGAGAGCGCGAGTGGATGTATCCCGTGAGCTGATTGGCTGATCCTACTTCGGCGGATTTTCACCTATCGCTGGGGATTCTGGTCCACATTAACCTCAATAAATGAGGGATCACTGTATTTGCAAAAAATGTACAATAGAAATTTATAGAAAATATACTTGCATTATGACAACTAGTTTAACCATTTTGCATGTAATGACTTATGCAAGAAACTAATCCCTTGATGTTTTGAGGGGAAAGACATTCATTCAGAGAACCAGTGTAAAATGTTTTGACAAACATGACACAAGCAATTAATAATGTAGGAAACCGAGATAATTGTTCATGATCAACTGTATGACTGTCCCGAAGCATTTCCAATTTGTTCAGAAGAATGTCAAAGTGTTTTTATGATGTGCACAAGTGACTAGATGAGATGGAATAGTTTTGAAAATTTATCAGTCGTGATCTGAGAAATGCACCAAAGTGAATGTGAAAAAATGTTAACAACATAATTAGTTTAATATTATCTTCCAGGTATGACAGGCTTAAGATGTCAAAAGTAGTAGTGGTTGGAGATCTGAATGTGGGAAAGACGTGCTTAATAAACAGGTAGAGTGTACAGGTTTACTTTAAATTACACATGTTGTATTTTTCATGGCCATTAAGGTTCATTATGTTCTTGTATGTCATAGGTTCTGTAAAAATGTGTTTGAGAGCAACTACAAGGCTACTATAGGTGTTGACTTTGAGATTGAGAAATTTGAGCTGTCTGGGCTGCCCTATTCTCTTCAAATGTGAGTAGTTTAAACTGTTTAAATAACACATCTGTTCATTTGAAGCTTTCATGTGTTTTATATTGGTTTTTGCACATTACAATATTTGTAGATGGGACACTGCCGGCCAAGAAAAGTTCAAATGCATTGCATCAGCATATTACAGAGGAGCTCAAGGTACAATGTAGGTTTTTGTTTAATTCTCCAGATAAGAGTCTGTTAAAACCCTAATTTAATCTTTTCTGTTTCTACTTTAAAAGTTATTATTACTGCGTTCGACATGGCGGATATCAAGTCTTTGGAAAACACACAGTAAGTGTTTTTATTTGGAGTTTGGGAAAATGTCTGTTTTTTAATTATTTTATTTATTTACTTATATATTTATTTGTTTCTTAGACAATGGTTATCAGAGGCACTGAGAGAAAATGAACCAAACTCCTGTTTTGTTTTCTTGGTTGGCACAAAAAAAGACCTCCTGGTGAGAATAGTCCCACACACAAGCATGCATAATTGCATGTGTACACATACAGCATAAAAGCTATTAATAAAGGGGTCCTATTATGTTTTTTCTTTACATTTGCATCTTTCTTTAATGTGTAATGTTGCTGTTTGAGCATGAAAAAGGTCTGAAAAGTTACAAAGCACAAAGTTATTCACTATATCAGTGCGCACTGTTTCTTCCAAATGCTTCATAGTATTCCAAATTTAAATAATTCCCGCCCAAAGCATTTGCAAAATAAAGGGCTGAGGCCTGGTTGAGTTGCATTAGTAGTGCGGTGAAACTCTGATGGGTGTGACATTTCTGAAACACGCTCGAAGCGGTTGACCAGTCACAAGACAATGGTCCAGCCAACCAATCAGAGCACACTGAGGTTTTCAGAAGGAAGGGCTTCATAGATACAGGAACTAGTACAATATGTGAAAGTAATGTGTTTTTAAGCATTCAAGCATGAAAACCTATGTGCTAGACTACAAAGTCAAGACAAAAGAGCATAATAGGATTCCTGCTTTTTGTTTACGTGAAGTCTGCAGAAGAGTGTCAGAGAACAGAAGGGGATGCCATAACTATTGCAACAGAAATGAATGCTGAGTTCTGGTCGGTGTCCTCAAAAACAGGTACATTCTAAGGATAACAATATGTACTTCTTCATGCAATGTCCTTTATAAGAATTATAACATGGTTTACTGCTATTGGTTTGAAGGGGAGAATGTCCAGGAGTTTTTCTTTCGTGTCGCCGCTCTGGCCTTTGAAGATGCCGTTCTGAAGGACCTGGAGTCAGAAATCAGCACCGCTCATATCGGAGATGGAAGTATTCTCAGTAAGAGATTCAACTCTAAAATCATAAAACAGAGATGTCCACTTATGTAAATGGTGTGAGGTGTAAGATGATGTGGCTTCATTTCAGATGATAAAGCACTGGAAGATGCACAAGAAAAGCTGAAGAAGAAGTCCTGTTGTTGATCCTGGATGAATCAAGAATTAAAATAACCAATTTGTATTACAGAGCAGAATAAATATTTATTATAGTTTAGAATGAAGTGTTTTCCCCTAACATAACTAACTTCTGAGGGCATCACTAATGTACTCTCTGAGAGGGACCATCTTATCAGGACACATAAAAATAAGGGACTATATCCAATATGATTTCAAACATTTGATATATATTATAGTATTAACGTCAGTATTTTGTGCTGCTCAATAAACTGCCATTTAATTAAACTTTAAACATCATTATATTGTTTTACTGTGTATTGCAACCTTTTGTTGGTTTTATTTTATTTTCATTTGGCAGGCAAAATAAACATATTATAACTGAACTGTCACGAAGCAAGCCTTTGTGGTTCCTCCTGCTTGTCACCAAGAGGACGCCCTCAACCAAATATGGACTTTCAAACTCCATTTCCAATAACCCCGTACCCGGCACTGAAACACATTGACAGTGAGTTTGCCAAATCTCATTCCATCCCACTATTACCCTGTCACACTCTGTTAGCAGTGGCAGCGCTAGATGGACGACCCCTAGGTTCCAGTCATGTTTTACACCACTGGAGACAGAAGCTTCTCAGAAGCCATTCTGAGACAACTAGACTTTTTCTTATGCAATCGGCTAACAATACTGTGATTCTTGGATTCTTCTTGGACAGACAAACAAATCATGTGCTGGTCTGACAAATGTATTCCTTCCATTCATGCAGCCACAATTCTTGTGGAAACCACTGCTACCCCCCCCCCCCCCATTGATACATTGTACATTGATGATATTTTTTATCTACTCAAACTCCCTTGAAGATCACATCCAACAGGTTTGTGCAGTTCTGCAATCATCTTTACACCAAGGCAGAAAAATATGTATTTTATCAAACCTCTTCTTTCCTCAGATACAAAATCAGCCCACATTGAATTGACATGAATGATAGTAAAGTTCAACCAGTGTTGAAATGGCCACAGCCCACCACAATCAAAGAGCTGCAACGTTTTCTAGGGTTTGCCAATTTCTATAGACGCTTTGGGGATGATTCGGAATTCCATTGTATATATATTCTCTTTTTCTTATTTTAATGATTTGTACTGAGTGATTTCTAATCAAGTTAGGGATTTTTAATTTACATACGGTACACTTCAGTCTATTGCCTTTGTAACCAATTATTAGTTAAAGTCTTTATTTTGCTTTTCTGTTTTTTTTTCCATAGAATAAGGATGAATATTGTCTGTACTGTCACCAGATAGAACTGTCAGGATCCTGCCCTGACAGTCTTGTCTGTTCTATCCTTGTTTAACGTTTGCCTGTTTGTGTTGTGCTTGAGCACATGGCTCTGTCTTTGTTCATGTGTTCCTCTTGTTCCACCTTCTCATTTCCAGTTACCACGCCCCCTTGTCTAGTCCTCATTTGCTTTAGTGTGTTCACCTGTCCCTCATGTGCTCTGCTCCCTTTATATTGTGCTCCTTTCCCTCATGTCCTTGCTGGTTCGTATTGTGTACTTCATGGTATGGTCTTGTTTGCTTACCAGAATCTGTTTTCAGTCTAAAATCTTGTCTAGTTGTGTATATTTCCCTGTCTCTAGTTCTAGTGTTTCCTTACAATTATTTTGGTGTTTTCTCTAGCCTTGTTCTAGCTAGTTCTTGCCTTTTTGTTGATCTTTGTTCTTTTCTTTTGAGCTATTGATTAACTTATTTTCTTCCTGCAAAGTTCTTTTGTTTAGTCTTCTGTTTTCTAGGTTGTTGTTTTATTTCATACTGCTGTTTCCATATTAGTTGCTTCCAGTTTGATTATTACATGTCTCTTTTTTAATAATCTCTCTTGTCTTGCTTTGTCTGTTTGTTGTGAGTGGTGTCTGTTCCTGTCCTGCACCCTGAGACCTCCTACTCTACCTGGCAGCTTGTCTGGGATCTAGTCAGAGATCATCTAGACGTTTGTGGTCTGGCGTGCTCCTGCTTGGCCTCACTGTTGGTGCTGCCTCTCCTAACCCGTCAGTCTGTCATTCCGGTCTTGTCTTGGTGCTCGTCCTACCCTGCCCGTCTCAGTGTCAACCCAGCCCTGCCTTTTGAACTATCACGCCTCACTACCCCATTGTGCCTTGTCTTCAGTCGTGTTAATAAAACCCTTCATTTGTCATTCTGCGTTTGGGTCCTCTCTCTTGCGAAACCCTGACATTACGAACCAGCCCGAACTGGACCCAGCAGAATGAGCATCAAGATTTTGCCACCTGCTAATGCTCAGGAGAGACGAGCACGTCAACGGGGACTGGCAGCCCTTCGCCAACAGGGGCTGGATGTGGGAGCTTTTGCTCAAATGTTCTGGACCATGGCCAGGGGTCTAGACTATCAGGATGCGGCTCTCAAAAATATCTTCAACCTCTGTCTGGATGATCCTCTGCCCCAATGGGAAATGGAACAACTAGAGATCTTGGACTTTTGGAAATTCTCTAATTACCTGCATCACCGCAAAGACTGGCAGATCTTGAACCCACCAGAGCCAGTCTGCAGTGACCACCTCAATCTTCCTCAGTGTCAAAGTCCTGATCATCTTTTGACTCCAACAGAAAGACGGAGGGCGAGGAGGAGGAGGGCAGCTCAAACTGCGGCATCAGTTTCCAAGACCGTCCCGGAGCCTGTCAAGACCGTCCCGGATCCTGTCAAGACCGTCCCGGAGCCTGTCGAGTCGAGGGTATGTCCTAAGAAGTGGAAGAAAAGGAGAGCTAATGCTGACAAATCGAACGCCCCTCTCTTAGAGGCTCAGAACCCATTGGCCCAGAACAGCCCAAGTCAAGAGGCCTCAATCCTCTAAGATTGAGGAGCATCTGATTCCAGAGCCAGTCAAGCCCGCTGCAGCGCTTCCAGAGCCAGTCAAGCCCGAGATGGCCAGGTTAGCAGCAGTCACCCCCAAGGTTGTCAGATTTAATGCAGTCACTTCAGAGGCAGCTACGGCCACTGTAGTCACCCAAGTAGTGGCCGATCACACATTGTTGTGCCCCAAGAAAGGGAAGCAGAGAAGGACCTGTGATATGCAGTTCAACGTGCCTCGTCAGAAGGTCCCATGTCCAGTGATCCAGGAGGACCCAAATCAGGAGATCCCAAGGTCTGTGGTATCGGAGTACCAGAGTCACGAGGTCACAAGTCCAGTGGTCCTGGAACGTCCGTCTGCTATGGTCCGACTTCCTGTGGTCCCAGATACATGCAGTCTGATGGAACCACATACAAAGCTGCCCTCATCACCAGTAAGATGTACACTAGTGAAGGAATGCATGACTGCTAATGCAAACTTACCAGAACTTCCTCTTAACCCTGTCACACCCAAAGAGGGCAAACCTGCTTGTCATATGTCTTTAGAGGCTACTCCTGTTCCACCCAATGCAGCCTCTCCTGAGCATCCTGTTTTGGCAACAGACGTCATCCCAGAGGTTCCAGTGAGCTATGCTAAAATCAAAGGGGCAAATCCTGTCAGTCACATTTTGGCATCAGACTCTGTTCCAGCCACGGAGGCCTGCCCAGAGCATCTTAAACTGCCTGCTATGGCCACAGAGGTAACGTCTGAGCTCTTAACCAGTGAGGTCATGTCCGCAGAGAATTACCCTGTCAAAGTTTCTGAGACTGTTCCTACAGAGATCACTCCTGTTCTGTCCATGGAATGCTCTGATCTGCTAGTTAAAGCCACAAAGGAGGACTTGGTCAGCCATGTCCTGCCCACAGAGACTGTCCCTGAAGCCCTGGAGGTCTCTTCAACAGCCCCAGTGGGCACCTCAGTGTCAAGTCTGATGTCTGTCCCTGAAGACTCTGAGGTCATTTCTGCAGTCTCTGAGGATGCCCCATGTCCAAGTCCAGCATATGCGACCCCGGAGAAGGTTTCTGAGCCTGTGTCTAAGGCTGTTCCTGAACCCCTTCCCTCGACTCAAACCCTCCCTGCTAGTTTAGTCATGGCTCCTGAGTTCGTTCCCAAGTCCTTGCCCAGTCAAGAATTTGTTCCCAAGGCCAGTTTCAAGCCCCAACCATTGGCGCAAACCCACCTCCCCAGGAAGGCCAATAGCTATGTCCCAACCCCTTTTACCCAACCCTCTGTGCTTCCCAATCCTCCCAATTACCCTAAACTGGCACCTCCCTGGTCAGCTTTGAATGTTTTGCCTGGTCCTGTCCCCACCACCCCAGTACCACCCCCCTGTGTTTCCTGGCTCTTACAACACTCCCATGTTTACGCCCCACCCACCCTCCCAGTCGGTACCTCCTTGGACTCAGTTACCCAGTGTGGACGCCAGGAGGCGTCCATTAGAGGGGGGGTACTGTCAGGATCCTGCCCTGACAGTCTTGTCTGTTCTATCCTTGTTTAACGTTTGCCTGTTTGTGTTGTGCTTGAGCACATGGCTCTGTCTTTGTTCATGTGTTCCTCTTGTTCCACCTCCTCATTTCCAGTTACCACGCCCCCTTGTCTAGTCCTCGTTTGCTTTAGTGTGATCACCTGTCCCTCATGTGCTCTGCTCCCTTTATATTGCGCTCCTTTCCCTCATGTCCTTGCTGGTTCGTATTGTGTACTTCATGGTATGGTCTTGTTTGCTTACCAGAATCTGTTTTCAGTCTAAAATCTTGTCTAGTTGTGTATATTTCCCTGTCTCTAGTTCTAGTGTTTCCTTACAATTATTTTGGTGTTTTCTCTAGCCTTGTTCTAGCTAGTTCTTGCCTTTTTGTTGATCTTTGTTCTTTTCTTTTGAGCTATTGATTAACTTATTTTCTTCCTGCAAAGTTCTTTTGTTTAGTCTTCTGTTTTCTAGGTTGTTGTTTTATTTCATACTGCTGTTTCCATATTAGTTGCTTCCAGTTTGATATTACATCATGTCTCTTTTTTTAATAATCTCTCTTGTCTTGCTTTGTCTGTTTGTTGTGAGTGGTGTCTGTTCCTGTCCTGCACCCTGAGACCTCCTACTCTACCTGGCAGCTTGTCTGGGATCTAGTCAGAGATCATCTAGACGTTTGTGGTCTGGCGTGCTCCTGCTTGGCCTCACTGTTGGTGCTGCCTCTCCTAACCCGTCAGTCTGTCATTCCGGTCTTGTCTTGGTGCTCGTCCTACCCTGCCCGTCTCAGTGTCAACCCAGCCCTGCCTTTTGAACTATCACGCCTCACTACCCCATTGTGCCTTGTCTTCAGTCGTGTTAATAAAACCCTTCATTTGTCATTCTGCGTTTGGGTCCTCTCTCTTGCGAAACCCTGACAAGAACATGTTATCAGATTGTTTTGAGAAGTCTTTCTGTTGATAGTTGGAGCCTGAGCCGAGTTCAGCCATGGAGTCCTGTGTATCTGTGCATTAATTTGGTCTGTATTGGTGAGGCGATTAACTGGCACCATAAGGAGACGGAATGACTTGTTGTTCTCGACAATCTGATGCCTAGAAACGCATTTCTGCAACGTGGAAGGTCACTTAACCCTTCAACCATGTGATTGACAAAGATATGCTTCTGACTGATCAGCTGTTGTGTGGGAAATGACTAGTTTTGCTTACCAATGTAATGACGTAGTTAGTAGCCTCCGTTAGAGTACAATTCCTTTAACGATGTAATTGTATGTCTAATTGTAATTGTATATGAATGTACTACCTTGAAATTGAACTACCTTCTGCTGATGAAACTGCAAATTATTCTTCACTAAAACTTCTACAGTTGACTGCACTTCTGACTCCTGGTCTTCATTCATCAAATCAGGTCCTCGGGTCTTAAATGTAATTCCCCTACAATGCTTTATCAGAAACTTCAGCACAATTGAAGTTCTGCCTCTGACTTTCATGACTATGAAGGGGCGTACAAGGCTGTCCTGGTCTCCAGCAACCTACAAGTCCTTTCAAGACCTAAAGTGATATTTCACCCTATTCTGCACCATACCTGTCCTGAACACAATGTTGTTTTCGAAGAGGATGTGTCATCCGACACATCAGAACCCATCCTATCGCAAAATCAAGGTATTCCACCCAAATTCTTGCCTTGTGCTTAATTTTCCCGCAAACTCCGCTCAACTTAATAAAATTGCGATGTTGTGAAATGTGAACTCCTAGCCATGAAAGTGGCTTTGGACAAGCGCCGGCACTGGCTTGAGAAGTCCAAGCATCCAATTCTTGTCGTAACTGATCACCGAAAAACTCAATCCAAGATTATTGCTTTCAAGATTCAATTTTATGAATATCTACCAACCTGGGACAAAGAACACCAAGGCTGATGCTCTCTCTATCCATCTAACCCAGGGGTCTCCAAACTTTTCAACCCGAGGGCCGCATTAACTGTCAAACAGCAGTCTGGGGGCCGAATACACACTCGGGGTCCAAATAAAAAAAAGAGACAAAACATGGATTTTGTTTTTAATTATTTATTTAATATTATTTTATTATCTGGCTTTAAATTTGATGTCCCTAACATCAACAGTGACTTGAGATTGTCATCTGACAAGTTTGTTCTCAAGCTGTTCTTCATATATTTCATCCGTGAAAATGTTTGCTCACACAGGTATGTTGTTCCAAACATTGAAAGGTACCTTGATGCGAAGGTTTTTACATTAGGAAAGTCTTCCTTGGGCAAAAACTGGTAAAAACTCACCAGTCCTTCTCTGAACTTGTCCCTAAGGAGGTCATTTGCTTGCAACTCAATGACCTCCAGCTGCAGCTCATCTGGGCAACTGGCCACATCTGCTTCAAATGGGTTTTGAAACAGTCTCACTTCTTCTGCCTTTGAATCCAAGTCAGAAAACCGCTGCTGAAACTGCAGCTGGAGGTCTTTGATAATGTTGCATGCAAATGACGTGGGGAACTCAGCTGTTGCTTCAGCCATGAAGATCTTGCACTGCTGAAAGTGTGTCAAGTTGTTGGCCTGTACTTGTTTTAAAAACAAGACAAGTTTGGATCTGAAGGCCTTTATGTGGGTGTATAGATCAGAAACTAGATTTTCCTCTCCTTGTAGTTTTAGGTTAAGGAAATTTAAATGACTAGGTATGTCTGCAGCAAAGGCCAATTTCCATACCCACTCTTCATCAGACAGTAATGGCTGTGGCTTGCCTTTACTTTCCAGGAAGTCACCTATTTCCTTTCTTAACTGAAACACTCTGCTCAGAACCTTCTCACAACTTAACCATCTTACTGCTGTGTAATATGGTAAATCTTGCAATTCTGTGTCTGTATCTTTCAACATGTCCCTGAACTGTCTATTGTTGAGCCCATGTGACCTTATTAAATTCACCATTTTCACCACAGGATTCAGTACACTGCTAATGTCGAGGTTAGTCCAGTTCAAGTTATAATCGGCAAATGTTGTCTTCAACTCATTGAATACATCTTCTCCGGTAGCAGTGCCATACATGCTGTGTAGAGAAGCCAGCTCTTGTGTTATGTTCATGTCTTCATCCACACCTCTAATGAACACAAGCAGCTGAGAGGTGGAACAGCTGTCCAGCGATTCATCCATTGCAAGTGAAAAGGATGAAACTTGCTTGCATTTTTTGCTAGTTGATTCACAATGTTTTCGCCCATGTCTGCAACACGACGGGCAAAGGTATTTGCACCCAAAGCTACATTTTTGAATTGTTTTGATTTTTCTGGCAAAGTTCCTCAGCCACCTCCAACAAACATTCCTTCACGTAAACGGTTTGCCACTTTTAGCCAGGACGTATGCAACTTTCTAACTGGCCTTAGTTAAAGATTCATTATCATTTGAGGATTTATTGAACAATGTCCTCTGAGATGCCAGTTGATTTTGTAATTTAGAAAAAATTTCGTCACGGACTTTACCCTCCAACTGTCCATATGATGTTTGCTTTGATGATGACGGCGCAGGTTGTATTCTTTCATCACAGCCACGCTTTCGTTACAAGTCACACACACTGCTTTCGCGCCGGATTTGATGAAGAAGTATTTCAAACTCCATTCCTCTTGAAATTGCCGACACTCGTCGGCTATTTTTCTTTTCTTTCTGGCCATCGCTGGGCACGAAAGTAAAGTGAATTCAACATGCATAAAGAGTGAATGCACGACGCGCGCTGTAAGATCACAACCAGACTGGGCATTTTACAGAAACACATTTTGATAACGTACATTACAACAATAAATCACGTACCTGGAGTAACACAAATAAGTTTGAGGACTCGTGAAGCAATGAAAACAGCGTGTAATAAACAGTGTCAGTAATACACGACGCGCTGAGAGAAGATTAAAGTAAAGAAAATAATCAATTAAATCAAGTTCAAGTTTATCACAAAAGTGCTCGAGATCACAATTATACAAGTATATAACGTAAAATCATCAATTACACAACATATTGTTATTGTATCCGTTATGACATGACCACAAATTAATGCGACCTACCAAAAGATCACAATCAGCATGTAAAGCTGCAAAGGGTGCCCAATCCCTAAATGCATTGCAGGTCTCCGCGGGCCGCATGAAAGGGCCTCGGGCCAAGTCAAGTCAAGTCACCTGTATTTATATAGCGCTTTTTACAATGTAGATTGTTTCAAAGCAGCTTTACAGGAAAAACAATATAAACAAAGTTTGTTTGGCTGAACAGAAGCCCCAAAAGAGCAGCTGAATCAATACAATTGATGAATTGTAAGTGTTAAGTTTCCCCAACTGAGCAAGCCATAGGCGACAGCGGCAAGGAACCAAAACTCCGGCAGGAGACGTAACGAATGAAGAATAGAATGGAGAAAAAACCTTGGGAGAAACCAGGCTCAGTCGGGGGACCAGTTCTCCTCTGGCCAACAGCCAAACCGTGCATGATTATTATACAACAATTCAAGTCCAATATGAAGTCCAATTTGGTCCGGTTAGAGATGGGTTCATGATCGTCACAGGGGAGGGTCTAGTAGAGTCACGATCTCCGCAGACACTTCAGGGCAGTGCTGTGCTCGTGTCCAGGTCCTACATCTGATCTGGATATGGCCCGGATCCAGCTGACCACGATAACCTCGGAATAAACAGAGACCAATATCAGCATAGATGCCATTCTTCTTCTGATGTATCGAGTACATCAGGTGTTATGGGAATGTTCCCGGTTCCGGCTTATCTAAATTATGCAGCCTAACAATCATTTTACATGATTTGGATTAAAAATGTATGTATAATGTGTTATGTGTATGCCAGGTTGAAGAGATGTGTTTTTAGTCTACATTTAAACTGACAGAGTGTGTCTGCTTCCCGAACTGTAATAGGAAGACTGTTCCAGAGTTTAGGAGCTAAATAGGAAAAGGATCGACCTCCAGCAGTTGACTTTGATATTCTAGGTATTATAAGCTGGTCAGTATTTTGGGATCGCAATAGACGTGAAGGACTATAATGTGTTAAGAGATCGTTCAAGTACTGTGGAGCTAAACCATTTAATGCTTTGTAAGTAATTAGCAAGATTTTAAAATGTATTCGGTGTTTAATAGGAAGCCAGTGCAGGTTTGACAGAACTGGGCTAATATGCTCATACTTCCTGGTTCTAGTAAGAACTCGAGCTGCTGCATTTTGGACCAGCTGGAATTTGTTTATTAAGCGTGCAGGGCAACCACCTAGTAAAGCATTACAATAATCTAGCCTTGAACTCATGAACGCATGAACTAACTTTTCCGCATTTGTCTTAGATAGCATATGTCGCAATTTAGATATATTTTTAAGATGGAAGAACGGCGTTTTACAGATGCTAGAAACATGGCTTTCAAATGAAAGATTGGTATCAAAGAGCACACCCAGGTTTCTAATTGACGACGAAGACTTGACAGAGCAGCCATCGAGTGTTAGAAAGTAGTCTAGATTATTATGTGCTGAACTTTTTGGTCTAATAATTAGAATCTCTGTTTTTTCAGAATTAAGCAGTAGAAAGTTATTAGTCATCCAATTTTTTATATCAGTTATGCATTCTGTTAATTTGGTGAATTTGTTCGTTTCATCAGGATGAGAAGAAATATAGAGCTGAGTATCATCAGCGTAACAATGAAAGCCAATGCCATGCTTCCTAATAACTGCACCCAAAGGAAGCATGTACAGGGTGAAAAGCAATGGTCCTAGTACTGAACCTTGAGGAACTCCATACTGAACCCGTGACCGATATGACATCTCCTCATTTACTGCTACAAACTGATAATGGTCAGATAAGTATGACTTGAACCAGGCTAATGCAACTCCACTAATGCCAACATAATTTTCAAGTCTATTCAGAAGGATTTTGTGGTCAATTGTATCGAATGCAGCACTAAGGTCCAGTAACACTAACAGAGAGATACAACCACGATCGGATGATAAGAGCAAATCATTTGTAACTCTAATGAGAGCAGTCTCAGTACTATGATATGGTCTAAATCCTGACTGGAAATCCTCGTAGATGCTGTTTCTTTCTAGAAAGGAACATAGTTGTGAAGATATTGCCTTTTCTAGAATCTTTGACAAGAAAGGTAGATTCGATATCGGCCTGTAATTAACTAATTCTGTAGGATCAAGTTGTGTTTTTTAATAAGCGGTTTAATTACAGCCAGCTTAAAGGTTTTTGGTACGTATCCTAATGACAAAGAAGAATTAATTATATTAAGAATAGGATCTATGATTTCTGGAAGCATCTCTTTCAGTAGCTTAGTTGGTATTGGGTCTAGCATACATGTTGTTGATTTTGATGATTTAACGAGTTTAGACAATTCTTCCTCCCCAATAGCAATGAAGGAGTGCAATTTTTCTTCAGGGACACTAAAATTTACTGTATTTTGTGATATTGAAGTAGACGGTTGCATGGTTATAATTTTCTCTCTAATATTATGAATTTTGCAAGTAAAGAAGTCCATGAAGTCATTAGTGCTGTGCTGATTTAAAGCATCTGGGGTTGAGGCTTTATTTCTTGTTAATTTAGTCACTGTATCAAATAAATACCTAGGGTTGTATTTGTTTTCTTCTAAGAGGGTAGAAAAGTAAGTAGATCTAGCTGATCTTAAGGCCTTTCTGAATGCAATAGAGCTGTCTTTCCATGAAATGCGAAAAACCTCTAGCTTAGTTTTTTTCCAGCTGCGCTCCATTTTTCTGGCTGCTCTCTTGAGGGCCCGGGTGTGCTCGTTGTACCACGGTGTTGGACTATTTTCTTTAATCTTCTTTAAGCGTAACAGAGCAACAGTGTCTAAAGTGCTGGAAAAGAGAGAGTTTATAGTTTCTGTTGCAACATCAAGTTCTTCTAGGCTATCTGGGATGTTAAGTAGATGAAATTGATCAGGAAGATTATTTATAAAGCTATCTTTTGGGTTAGAAGTGATAGTTCTACTATATTTATAACAGGGAGTCACCGCATGAAAGGGCCTCGGGCCATAGTTTGGAGACCCCTGATCTAACCCATCATCCCACCCACCCTCCCTCATTCTTGCCCCAGTGCAATAGGATATCATGACAGAAGTTTCAGATGCTCAACTATCAGACCCACCCAGCTGAACATACGTGCCAGCTTCCCTCTGCAGAAAAGTTACATAATGGGTCCACTCATCTCTCAGCTCTGGTCACCCAGGTGTCACTGCCACACTAACTAACTAACTGTGTCTGGTGGCCGTCCATGCAGGCAGACACAATCTCTTTGTCCAGAATGGTCCTACTTGCAATATCTCAATGTCCTTCATGTAACTACCATCCAGTCTACTCCATCCCCTCACCTTTCTATAGACTTTGTCACCGAACTTCCTATCTTTCTGAGTGACACAACCAACCTCACCATCCTAGATCGCTTCTCCAAAGCTTGTTGACTCAATTCTGAGCATTTTTAACATTGCCTTTCTATTTTATGTTTGACCCTGGACTGTTTTACATATTACAATCCTTGCTGCTTGCTTCTGCCTTGTTCATCAGGATTTCCCATGTATTGTTTGTTACCTGCCTCTCAACTATGTTTCTGGATTACCTTGAATGTATCTCTTGCTGTTGTATTTATATTTTATTACTTTAGTAAAAAAATAATAATAATGCACATTACATTTATCAACCTTGGGAAATCTACATGTTCGGCAGTAATAGAAGAAAACAATAGTATATAAGCATTGTTTGACAATGTAAAGTGTAACAGATGGCTGCATAGTATATTTACTATTGTACAAATAAAAAGATCTATCTCAGTGGCTCTGTGTTGAATGCATATGCGTATGTGTTCAGTCTACAACTGCAGACTACATTGACGATTATCATTAAAGGAAAAAAGGTCCTACAAGAAGTAATGCACAAGAAGGGTTTTGGAGGCAATTTTTGAGACATCAGAGTTATCAGACTTGCTTTCATAGTTGCTAACTGACTTCTCAACTCTTCTACCACTTTCCTTAAAGTGCTCAGCTCTGCTTTCTCAGAGCATCCACTCGGGTGTTTTTGATCTGGAGGCTTTCCTAAGTCAGCAACTTGGGCCTGTACTTCTGCTATTTTTTTCTTAGGATGTAAGTATCCAGGGCCTCAGGTGAATAAAGCAACACCTGCTTGGTGAGCGGCAGCACACAGTTTTGAGTATAAGTAACAAGATTTTTTAACAGCCCAAGGTGCTTCTTCATTCGTTCCTCCTTGGAAGCTTGCTTACCCTCCTCTGTTCAAATGATTACAGCAATAGTGTGTGGCTGAACTTCACTCTTTTCTAACTGAAGGCTGCCAGTGAGACCATTATTCCAACAACCTCTGCAAAACTTTTTCAAAAGGCAACTGTCATGATCCTTCTCTGCAATGCCACCCCTTCTAAATGTTGTGTTCAGAATAACTTGCAAACTGTGCAAGTACAGGTCCTTCTCAAAAAATTAGCATATTGTGATAAAAGTTCATTATTTTCCATAATGTAATGATACAAATTAAACTTTCATTATTTTAGATTCATTGCACACCAACTGAAATATTTCAGGTGTTTTATTGTTTTAATACTGATGATTTTGGCATACAGCTCATGAAAACCCAAAATTCCTGTCTCAAAAAATTAGCATATCATGAAAAGGTTCTCTAAACGAGGTATTAACTTTATCATCTGAATAAACTAATTAACTCTAAACACCTGCAAAAGGTTCCTGAGGCTTTAAAAAAAAACAGCCTGGTTCATTACTCAAAACCGCAGTCATGGGTAAGACTGCCGACCTGACTGCTGTCCAGAAGGCCATCATTGACACTCAAGCGAGAGGGTAAGACACAGAAAGAAATTTCAGAACGAATAGGCTGTTCCCAGAGTGCTGTATCAAGGCACCTCAGTGGGAAGTCTGTGGGAAGGAAAAAGTGTATCAAAAAATGCTGCACAACGAGAAGACCCTGAGGAAGATTGTGGAGAAGGACCGATTCCAGACCTTGGGGAACCTGCAGAAGCAGTGGACTGAGTCTGGAGTAGAAACATCCAGAGCCACCGTGCACAGGCGTGTGCAGGAAATGGGCTACAGGTGCCGCATTCTCCAGCTCAAGCCACTTTTGAACCAGAAACAGCGGCAGAAGCGCTGGGCTACAGAGAAGCAGCACTGGACTGTTGCTCAGTGGTCCAAAGTACTTTTTTCGGATGAAAGCAAATGTTGCATGTCATTCGGAAATCAAGGTGCCAGAGTCTGTAGGAAGACTGGGGAGAAGGAAATGCCTGAAGTTCAGTGTCAAGTACCCACAGTCAGTGATGGTCTGGGGTGACATCAGACCAGGTCTGATGTCAGCTGCTGGTCCACTGTGTTTTATCAAGGGCAGGGTCAATGCAGCTAGCTATCAGGAGATTTTGGTGCACTTCATGCTTCCATCTGCTGAAAAGCTTTATGCTCACAGTGCCAAAACCACTGGTAAATGGTTTACTGACCATGGTATTACTGTGCTCAGTTGGCCTGCCAACTCTACTGACCTGAACCCTATAGAGAATCTATGGGATATTGTGAAGAGAAAGTTGAAAGACGCAAGACCCAACACTCTGGATGAGCTTAAGGCCGCTATCGAAGCATCCTGGGCCTCCATAACACCTCAGCAGTGCCACAGGCTGATTGCCTCCATGCCACGCCCCATTGAAGCAGTCATTGCTGCAAAAGGATTCCCGACCAAGTATTGAGAGCATAACTGAACATAATTATTTGAAGGTTGACTTTTTTTGTATTAAAAACACTTTTCTTTTATTGGTTGGATGAAATATGCTAATTTTTTGAGACAAGAATTTTGGGTTTTCATGAGCTGTATGCCAAAATCATCAGTATTAAAACAATAAAACACCTGAAATATTTCAGTTGGTGTGCAATGAATCTAAAATAATGAAAGTTTAATTTGTATCATTACATTATGGAAAATAATGAACTTTTATCACAATATGCTAATTTTTTGAGAAGGACCTGTAATCTGATGCCTTTTCATCCTGGTTCTGTAAGGTGCCCATGACCTTGGCGAAAAGTTAATCACCACCCTCTACAGAACCATAGACTGACTCAAGTAACTCAAGGTATACCGCTGGCAAAGCTGGAGGATGCATATGCTTCACCACATGTGCAGCAGGAGGCAACAAACTGTCTAAGATGCACTCAATGTAAATCAGAAATAGACAGATCAATTAGCAGGAGGTCTACACTTGCTCACCAAGTAAAGTCGAGTGAGCTCCTCCCTTAAAAAACCATTAGGCGGACTGAAGCTTGTTGTGTCGTCTTCACTATGTGCTCTACTACTGTCACAGTCATGTCATGTCATCACTTTCCTCCTGTGTGATCCCTTTGTGTTCCCGTTAAGTATCACGTCAGCCCCTCCCCATTGTTATTAGTGTCAGGTGTGTGTCATTATTCCTATGTGTATTTAAGCCCGCATGTAATGTCTTGTCCTTGTCGATTGTTAACGATTCCTTGTTCGTGTATCACCGCATGCTTCCCAGTTCCAAGCCCTCCCCAGTTTATGTTTGTTTTCTGCACAAGTGTGCCGTTTTCTGTTCGTATTTAAAGTGTTTTCGGTTTTGTTTCATTAAAGGAGTTTTGAGTTGATCACTGCCGTTCGTGTCTTCCGTGTTTGTCATCCACCGCAGCCCGTTACAACTACCACCCGGTGGGTCTGCAATATTTACAGGGAAAACAGGGTTAGTAAACACCGTAACACCAGTAACAGCAGTTTCAGAGTTGGGCAAGACCACAGGGGCCATCTGTCTCTTGGTTGAGCCTTTTAATTCTGGGGTTCGCATTTCTATGGTTTTAGCACTGGTAGACAAAGGCATCGGAGAACAGCACCTGGATGCCGGGATGATCGTTTTTATACTCCGAGAATCAAAGCTTTCATTTTGTGCTCCTCCAGGAGTACGGTTAGCAGAGTGGGCTTCTTAGAGCTTTTCCAATTCCTCCTGAAGCACATTTGATAAGTGCCGACCACTTTAGCAAGTGCTTTCAACATTCTAATATAACCCTCAATGACCTCAGCACTAGCCATCCAGTTACATACACTAGCCAGAGCTCATACTTGGAAACACTTGGGGTCAAGAGTCTTCCCAAAGTTAAGGGTAACAAGTGCGGTAAGTTAAAAATCGCAAAGCTGTGAGAATATTCCACAATAGCATTGCGACGGAACTCAGAAATAGGGTCATCATCAACTATCAAATTTTGTCTTTTGTCAAAAAATTATACTTTTGCAAGAATGTCTCTAGCTCAATGTCTGCCTTGGTCAATGTGAGGCTTTGACTATAAGCACACTTTCCACTTTCACTTTTCACAGCAAAAATACTCCTGGTTGGCTCGCCAACTTTTTGTAATGCTCACGGATGCCATGGATGTATCCTTCTCTCAAACACTGACTAAGGAAATGAGCCCACAGGGGGTGCACTAATTCCAGGTTTTCAGTTGTCAGAAGACTAAACTAGCTGAAGAAACCAACTCTTTTCGAAACTCACTAAAGCACCATTCACCAACCACGGATAGTTCAGTAAACCTGCGATATAGCGTTGGTAATTAGACGGTACCTACTACCATACCAGAAATACTTTAGCAGACAACAGGAAGTTTCTACGTATTTATACAATTGTTTTTTATTAAAATAAATTTAAATCAGAAATCCACAATGGCAGTAAGACCACGTGCGTCAACGACTATTGTACCACCGAAATGGAGCTTGAAACTGTGTTAACAACAGCTTTGATGGGTGCCTTTTCATGTTATTACAGCGGTTTTGGGTCCATTTAAATGTCGGAGGTTTAGCCCCCTACTGGTGCTAGTTTGTAATTACTGATCCTATACTACAGGTTTACCGTAACGTGTGTAAGACAAAAAGGTTTCTTATGAGATTTATTTTGTTACCGAGTTCTTAGTGTATGTTCATTCGACATCGCTGCCTTTCTTCAATCTTTAGTGGTACAGACAGAGTTCAAGTTATTCCAAAGATAACTGGTGACAGATACAAAGACTGAAGACACTCACATTATTTATGGTTTGTTGATCTGTGAAGACCAAAAAAAACGTTCACTGGCTGCGATGGAGGAGCATGCGGCCCGTCTTCAGATCGCATGCACTGGAGGAAGATTTCCTGGAGGCCTACTATGGTGCCATTTCAATTTGTTATGGAGTTCAGGTACCGTTGTTGAGTTTATTTTTCCTGCTCAGGAGAGTGAAGGGGCCAGTTTGTTGGTTCAAGGCCACCACATACTCTAGCCATGCCTCAGGAGCAAATGTGTGTGTGTGTTTGTGTGTGTTTTTGGGGGCACACAGTGTTTAATATGCGCTCCTGGTAATTTCCATTGGTAATTTTATCACCTTGGTATTACGTTATATGTGTGACAATGTCAATGTGTGAGCTAAAAGACTGTGCATTACTCTTTATTTACTCTTTATTTTCCTAATTAAATCCTTTACCTTTTGTTAATTTCCCAAGAGTTGTATCTTTTCACATTTTTTTAAAAATTTATTTTAATTTACTGACTTCGAAGGGGCCTATCTTCAACATCTGTAGGCATATATTAATGAATCTGGTGCGCTGCCCTTCGTAATTAAAAGAGAAACTGGTACGGGGCATTACATTAATAAAGCAAAGTAAGACCGACCAAACTATAAAGGCCTTTTATCTCTCATCACTAATTCAACCATAACAATCCTAACAAAGCTTACCTTCAGTTCAGTATGATCCAGAATCAAACCTACACCTCAAAAATGTTTGCATGATTTATCACTGTAGTATTCTTACGTTTGTGAAATGAATTAATCACATGCCAGAGACAACATATGTTTTGTTCTTATTGGCTACAGCACTTGTCAATGTATGTGTTAAGTTATTTACTAGTTACCTAAACTGCCAGCATAAATTAGCTACTTTGATTTTTTTTGAGGATATTATAAGGAAGTATTGAGTGTTTCAAGAGGAACTTTGTAAACTCTTACAATCTGATTAATCACATTTAGCTTGATGTTACTGATAAAGTAACATTTCTGTCCATAGAATACAGGTCTAATATCCTCAACCGAGTTAGATGATACTGATGTGATCTTTATCCATAGAAACCATGGAAAAAGACACAGACGGCGAGGAGGATAATAGCGTTAGCGTTGACCACGTTTCTCCATAGAGGTTTCTCAGAGGTGTCGGTGAGCTTCATCTTCATCTCTGCCTTCTGTTCTTTAGTCAGTTTGGGTTCATTGCCTTGATCAAAGCCGCAGAACCAGTTGTAGGCCTTCTTAAAACAGCCTGGTTCCTCACGCTCCTCTGCAGGGTCAAGAGAAAAACTATTAATTGCTAATATGTTACATGTGCAATGTGATTTACATAAATAAGACATGTGCCTGGATCAAAATTGTAGTGTGTTCTAGAAAAAACATCAACAATCTAACCACTGATGATGGCCATAATGGAACATAGTCTCAGCATCAGATGACACACCTACAGACGCCCACAGTCTGTTCACTAAACCACGTGTTCCACATTACACACAAAAATAGTGAATGCTCTACCCATCAATAATTATGTATTTGGTGGCTTGTGCAGATGTACCATCTGATTCCAAAGAGTTGGAATCATGGTCATCAGTCCAGTCATCTTGCTCCAGATCTATCCTCTCCTCCGTGTTGTTCCTCAAACTCCAGCAGAGCCTGTACAGCTGCACAACAACAAGGAGCCACAGAATGAGGGCTGGTGACAGAGAAGATGCTTTTTTTATGGATATAAAAATATAGTTGTACACTCCATTGTAAATGCAAAACATATCTATCTACCTATTGTCTGTCTAATGATCAACTTTATACATCCTTTCTAAATAATTTGTTTATTTAGAAATATCTAAATTATCTAAATAATTTGTTTAGGCAAACTTTTGAAATGTAGTATAGTGTTAGTGTAAATCACGTGTATTTCAAAAGAAATAATAATATTTAATATTTTTTCAAAAGGAAAGTACTGTGGTACAGAAGCATGATTAAGAACACTGTATAATACTGAAGAGAACTAGTTTTGTTATAGGAAAACCTTACATGTTTGTCGTCAATGGGTTTGGTCATGAAGGAGATGCCCAATATCAATATACAGGAAAGGCCGAAGAGAATGAGTCCAAAATAGAGGTAGTGCACACCACAGATGATGGTGGGACAGTTACTGGGGTTCACGCAGCTGCCCGTGCCATAGGCAAACTCTGTTATCATACGTGCCAGACCCACCAACAGACCAATACACAACCCATAGAAAGCACCCTGTGAGGGAATATCATCATTGTCTGTCAATACATAAAAAATGAACAGGTAGATTTTTTTTTATGGGAAAAATCTTGACAGGTTTTTAGAGAATAAACTTTTTTTTTTTAAACATCAAGCTGAATTCAGCAAGCAAAATAGACATAAACTAAAGCAAAATATATAAAACTGTAAAATGTGAAGAGTTGACTCACGGCTTCCGTGACTCTCTTGCAGAAAATGCCTAGGGTGAAGACAGCAGCGATGGGTGGAGCCAGATAACTGGTGACGGACTGCATGTAATCGAAGAGCTGGCCGCTCTGAGCCGACTGAACGATGGGGATCCACGCGATACTCACGCCGATCAGAAACAGCATGAAAAACCTGCATGCATGAACACATTATGGTCATTAAGGTCATAAAATCAATATCAAACAGACAAAAGAACGCACCTCCCAGCAATCATGAGCTCCTTTTCTTTGGCTTTGGGACGGATCTTGGTGTAGATGTCCATGGTGAAGAGTGTGCTAGCACTGTTAAAGATGGATGTGAGTGAACTCATCAGAGAAGCCAGCATGACCGACAACATCAAACCTCTGAGACCTTCAGAAAAACACACACAGTTTAGACCCATGACACCAAACAGATCTATCAAAACATTCAAAGAGACAGAAATAGTAATATCAGGATATTACCATTTGGCATCAGGTATACCACTAGTTTAGGATAAGCAATATTACTGCAGCCCACACTGGTTCCACAGTAGAATTCACACTCTTCAGGATCCACACATGCAATCTCATCTAACACAAACACAGGAATAAATGCTAATATTAATTTTACTAATAGTCTTTGACAGTTCACTGACCTTTTGATACATATTGCAAACCAAAAAAAAGTACAAAAATGGGTGTGCATTACTTTTGAACATACAGAATTTCTTATCACAAACTCCACATACCATTTCCACAAGATTAAACTGTTGTGGAATCATACATTTCACTGCCTTTTATCATCACTACCTCTGCAGTGAAAACCATTTCTGGAGAAACAGCTCCTGTAGGAGCATGAAGGTACATCACTGCTGCTGCAGTGGAAACCATTCCAGAGTGATTGAGCTCCTGCGGGACTGGCAGTGAATGATTGTTTTTTCCCAAAGAACCAAAAGTCCTGTGGGAGTGTGAGGAAAAATCATTGGAGAGAATTTTCTCTGAGAACTAAGCTCCTACGGGAGCATCACTACTGCAGCAGTGGAGAAAATTCTTAGCCCCTGCGAGAGCATGAAGGTGCATCACTGCTGTGGCAGTGGAAAGTAATTTCAGAAAAGCGGAACTCCTGCGAGAGCATCACTCCTGTGGTAGTGGATACATTTTCTCAGGAGAACTGAGCTTCTGCGGGACTGTGGTGGAACATCATTGCTGCGGCAATGGAAAGAATATTCTCTGGGAATTGAGCTCCTTCAGGAGCATCACTGCTGTGGCAGTGGAGGAATCTTTTAAAGGGACAGAGTGAAGGTGCATCACTTCTGCAGCATTGGAAGGCAATTTCAGAGAAGCTGAACTCTTGTGGGAGAAAATCGGGAAAGCAAGTTACATGTGAAGTGGAAAGTACTGAACTCTTCCATGCGGTTAGGTAGGATTGTAGGATTGAAGGGTTCAAAGGGAAAACAGCTTGAAGAATGGAATTGAGAATGGGATCAAGAAATATCAATTCTGAATAGTGAGAACTGGGGTTGGGAATGGGTCCGCCTCTGAGGATAGCAGCCTGAATTTCTGTGAGGATTTGTGTTCTGATGTTGTGGGCGACAGAGGGTTCCAAAGCTGAAGTGTTCTGAGGAATGGCATCGGCATTGCAGAAAACAAGGGGAAAGGAGATTTAGCATGGTGCATCCGTGCAACTGTAAAGGTGCATCCGTCGATAGCATACGCATCGACAAAGAGCATCAGTTATGGGTCGTAGAGACATGAACCTGCTAGAAACTCTAGGAAGGGCCGACTCCCCAAAGCAACCTGACTCGGAGGCAGCAGTTGAGGAGGAGCATATGAGGTCGGACACTTGGTCGGACACTTGGTGTCAGGACCTCTGCTCATAGCCTTTTTAGCAGAAGGAGGCGGTCCTCAGATCCGGTCCTCAGATCCCCATGCTAGAGGGCTGAGCCTGAGAGAGTCGACACGTCAATTCAGTCACTTCTTCTGTAATTCAATCGACGCAGTGCGAGTTCTCTTAAAAGGGAACGTCTCATTTACGTTGGTTCCCTGAAGAGGGAATTGGGCTCTGCATCACCCTGCAATATCTCCTGTGTGCCTGTTAGTGACTACTTCAGCCACTTAGAAGCTGCCACTACTTTGTTTGGCATGACTTCTGACGTCCTTTCACACCATTGGTTTGATCACGCAGAGCGTTCCCATAGCGTCAATTGACGCAGCATCTTGTTGCCTTTTCAGGAAACCAAGGTTACATATGTAACCGAGACGTTCTATTCACAGGTTGAGAGCTCTTGCTTAGACCACACAACTTTGCGATGCTGTTTAAGAATGTCTGTTGGAACTTTGGTTTCGGGAAACTCAACGATGTTGAAAACAACAGAACTTGCGACCATAGTTGGCCAACTACATCACCTCAAATATTAAAGTTGACAAAATATCAATCACTCAGGATTCAGCCAATATATTTGCCGACACATAAAAATAGTTAATTATTTTATAACCCATCTTACCCTTTATGCTGCCAATCTTTCTCACCTGTGTACAGCACTCTGCTGATCATGCCAGGAAAAACCATGAGGAACATGGGCAGAAGTTTGAGATAACCACACAGGATGCAGCCAGCTTTCACATGAGACAAGCTTTTGGCAGATAGACAGCGCTGCACAATCACCTAAAACAAGATGGAGTGTTTGTGTGAATAACCCCGGAGAACATTTTAGTGTTCACAATTGTTTAGTCTAGTTATTGGCTGTTTAAAGTGGTTTGATTATGCTTTTTCACTTTTTAAACTTTAGTTAGTCTGTACCCTGATAGCACCCGTACATCTCAGAGATATATATTTGATTTGTGTGTTTATTGTCTATTATTACAGTTTATAATAACTTTTCCATTTGAATGGTTTTTAAAATGTAATTTATTCCTGTGAACAAAGCTGAATTTGTGTCACGGTTGTGTAGTCGTGGATGAATGCATGGGAATAACCCCAAACAGTCTTTAATGAAGAACTAAAAGATATCCACAAAACTACAACCAAAATTGTTCAAACAGTCCATACACATATGATTACACTGATGCCTGCATATACGAAGCACCAAGACTGAAATAAAATAGGTGAAGGTAAAATACTGAATAGGTAAAATACTGAAGTAAATAGGATATACATACACTGGGGATGAATAAGGGAACAAGACACAGCTGGACATGACTAAAGAGGAGAATAATGAGGAGACGGGTATGTAGAAAACACTGGGAGAGCACATGTGGAACCAGGAAGTGAACAATAACAAGATAGACATTTTCAGCATCATTACTCTAGTGTAGTGAATCTTCAGAAATCATTCTAATCTGATGATCTAATACTTTCTAGAAACATTTGTTCTGCTTAATATTTTTATGAATTTAATCATTTGATTAATAGAAAGTAAAAAGAAAGCATGATTTGTTTGAAATTCAGTACCTTTTTTGTTCTTTAATTTTTTACATTTCTGTTGATTATTGTTCAAAATTTCATTTACACTTTTCATATATTTAGGACATCTAAGGTGTCATAATTTCCCGTCTAAGACATAACAGGTACCACGGCTTAAAATGATCCAGAATCACCACTGCATTGAGAGGAAAAACAAAACGGTTTCAATCCCATATCCCCATGGACATTTGAGGTACTGCACTTTAATGCAGGTTACTTTCGGTTTCTCTCATTTAATGTTGGCAATAATTACAAGTCACTAAAGTTATGAAGACTACTTTCTGGAGTACTTATCTGTTAAGCCTTTGCTCAAGCTATGTACAGTGGAATCCGGTTATCCCGACGGCCTCGGGGGTTGTAAAGGATTGAGATAACCAACAGCCAATATGGCGATTTATTTGATGAAGCGATTGGCATGCAATAAAAATGTACATACATTGTATATGTTTGCTAACAACAAAAGGCATATGTGCACCTACTAACAGCAGAGATTCACCAGTATACAATAAAAAAAGCCTTCGATCCTCGATACAAACCTTTAATTATATTCTCCAACATTGCAAACACAATTTCGCTCATAGCATAAACATAGTCACTACACACGTGTACACACATTCGCTCAAAACAGTCATTTCACTCCGACACAGTTCTTAATAGTATTGCACACGCGGTTAATATGGTTTCTTTACAAACTTGTTGCTTTTTGCCTTTAACTGTCTGCTTGAAAACAAATGCTTCTATCAGGAACAACGTCTTTGTCGATGTCAATGTAATCTGGGAATTCCTGGACAATAATGCCTCACTGCAGACGCGCTCGATTCACTGAACACGCACTCACTACAGACGCGCTCGACTCGGCTCAACTGTTGTGCCTCCTCTTTCAAGATAGAGTTCCTCTGTGGCTGCGCGGCACTGTACATGCAACGCAAACTCAGTCAGCACATGCGCAGTGAACTAGGTACTACCTTTAGTCACGTGATCGAGATAAACATGTGAAGTGGCGAAATTGTCCCTCTTTTGTGCTCGAGATATTAGGGTTTGGCGACATAAAAGAATCTACAAAACCGATGAGAAAAAGCTAAGACAAAGGGAGTTTGGCGGTTCCACTTCAAAAACGTTGACATAATAGGGTTGGCGAGTTAACCGTGAGTTTAGATAAGTGAACTCCACTGTAATTGGTTAGAACAGAATAAAGTGTTGAGATGCAGGCAATGTTTGCCATGAAGTATAATAAAATTTTATGACTGTATATTTATGCTTATGGATTTGATGTCAAACGGAATATTGAATACTATTCGTGCAGATTTTTTTATTACTCTTCACTAAACAATAAACTTAACTCAGAGGAAGAACAACTATATCACAATATGACAATATAGAATCTGTCTATGTCTCTATGCATCTTTTTGCTAACATCATCTAAATCACCCAATTACCAAACTAGGGTAAACCAAACATTTGAGCCTGAAACAGTTTAGCTTTGAGTCTTGGTAGAATGGGCTGTTGAACTAGCTTAATTGTGGTGAGTCTATATCTGCTTCTCTTTGGCTGTTTGTGTATCCTATCTTGTTTAGTGACCAATCAGGGGTCTAACAAAAAGCATGCCTGTTTATGCATAGATTTGCTCTAAAAAAAACACATTGTTTATCCTGAGAAGCTCCAGATAAAAGTGCATTTTGTCATCCAAAAGAAGACATTTGTATACAAGGCAAATATAAGTCAGCAGCTTTGATAAATGATCAGTACCTGGTCAGCGCACCAGTACCAAGTAGCCTGGATTGTAAGACCAAAAACCATTCCAGGCCAGGGTAGATTGCCAGTAATGGGGTCTCTGAAAAGGTGGAATGAATCCGCACGAGGGGTGTAGCAAGATTCACTGATGTTTGCACCAACCACTGACGGGATCGCATTCATGTAGCGTTCCTTAAAGTTCTCATAGCCTCCGACCTCAGTGAACGCTGAAAGAAAATAGCTGATGTTGAAGCAGTCATGTAGCAGACTTTTTAAATGTTTAAAGTACAAGAAAGCTGAACAGATGTACCAAAGCCCATGAGAATGAATGATCCCAAAACCATGATGATGGTCTGCAGTGTGTCTGTGTAGATGACTGCAGCTAGACCACCTGTAGCAGAAACAGTGAAGGTTTTTCAGGGAAAGTCAACTGAGCAAATTAAAATAATTAAGTTCTTAGAAATGTACTTTTGGTATTCATGTTAGTTGCTCTTTTGTGTTTTTTTTTTCTTTTAATGATGTTTTATCAACAAAGTTCGGGAGGAGCACGTTCAAATGATTAACACAATCCACACGTCATCAGCAATCACTCCTCATCCTATCAGCAGGAGCGGAAGCATGTATATATAGACATGTTTGACTCACCTACAGCTCTTTGACATTTTTCGGCAGCTCGACAGTTTACGGCATTGTGGCTCCGCCTTCTGGTCGCTATACACCCGAAATCGAGCTCCACTCGTTAGATGGATTCTCTACGAAAACCTCCGGACCCAGTAGCGATCCTCATCCGCCTAACACCATGCTAACTATATTATATCACCCTCAGCAATACAACACGGGTGCCAGACCAAACAAACGGGTCCTAAGCAACAATAAGCAAACGCACAGTAAGACGCAAGGCCTGTTCTCGCCACCAAGCAAACATCCGTATCCAGCAGCTCTACATCGGCTTTTAATCGCTCCTGCCATTGAGAAAGGATAATAAAGCTGGTTGAGAAGCAAGCTCGACTCCCAGGCAATGCCGTCTTCTTCCTGCTAGCCAGGCCGCCGCCGCCGCGAGCCTCAGCAGACCGCGCTGCAGTTTCAGCTCACACTCTCTCTGTCCGTCAGCTCACACAAACAAGAGCAGCTGTAATCCTTCCCGGCGCTTTTATTTCTGCATCGCAATGAGCAGTTGTGCTCTCTCAATACTACTGTTCCGGGGAACCCACGTCTGAGATGTGATTGTTCTAAAGTAACGCGCTGCTTCCTCGCAACTCAAGCAGTAGCGCGCACCGAAGTCAGATCGCGCGCAGTAGCCTATAGTCCGATCGCACGCGCCGCTTCAGATCGCGCTCATTACAGTCGATCGCGCGCTCAGCCGCCCACATAAGAATCAAGTACTTATTGCCAACGCTGCCTTGTTGTTTCAACTTAATCGGCTATTAAGTGGACTCGCTGGAAAGAAACCATATGCACTTCCTATTTCAAAGTAATTCTTTGCCTTCACTGTTTCAATCCTTTAAGTCCATGATAAGCTTTATAAGTCTATGATATTTGGATGAACCCCTGCTCAGGGTTTATTCAAAGCCAATAAGTTTGTGAACTTTCATAAACTTTGATATTTCGATTTCCAACAGGTAAGTTTGTTTTTAAATTAAATATGCAACATGCATTTGATATAAATTCAACTGTCAATTTTATAATTGAAAGGTTTTACTTATGGAAATCAATGTTTTTTACAAACCATATTGATTTTGTTGTTTCTTGCGTGCATTTAGACATCTCAAAGTCAAAGTCAAAGTCAGCTTTATTGTCAATTCTGCAATACATACAGTGCATACATATAGAGAATTGAAATTCCGTTACTCTCAGACCCAAGGCGAATACAGTTAACAACAACAATAATTTAACAGTAACAGTAACAGTAACAATAACAACAACAACAGAAGATGAAGATAAAATACAATAAAATTAAACTAGATGGATAAAGTGAGTTATGGAGGTAAAGTGGCGATGGCAAATAGTGCAAACAATAGTAAATAGTAATAGTGCAAATTACAAATTAAGGCAGTGCAAATGTAATAGGAGAGAAATGCAAGGACAACATAATGAGGTGGATGAATAAGAGAATAACTGATGGTGGGTAGGGGGTGGGGGGGGGGGATTCAGAGATCAGGTCCTTGGTGCAGAAGACGGGAGAGGTGGCAGAGTCGGGAGAGAGTTCAATGCCCTGACAGCTTGGGGTATGAAGCTGTCCTTCAGTCTGTTGGTCCGTGCCTGGAGACTGCGTAGTCTCCTCCCTGATGGCAGCAGACTGAAGAGGCTGTGGGATGGGTGGGTGGGGTCCCTAGCAATAGCAAGGGCTTTTCGGGAGAGGCGGGTGTTATAGATGTCCTGGAGGGGTGGGAGAGAGACACCAACGATCTTCTCAGCTGCTCTCACGATGCGCTGCAGTGCCTTGCGGCAGGATGCGTTGCAGGCGCCGTACCACACAGTGATGCAGCTGGTCAGAATGCTCTCGATGGTGCCTCTGTAGAAGGTGCGCATGATGGGGGCTGAGGCTCCGGCTCTTCTCAGCTTACGGAGGAAGTATAGTCGCTGCTGCGATTTCTTAATCAGTGCTGTGGTGTTGGTGGTCCAGGAGAGGTCTTCCGTGATATGAACACCCAGAAATTTGGTACTCCTCACCCTTTCCACGGTCGCACCGTTGATAGTCAGAGGAGCATGCTGGGTGTGCATTCTTCTGAAGTCAACAACAATCTCCTTCGTCTTCTTCACGTTCAGAGAGAGATTGTTGTCGCCGCACCACCTGGCCAGGCGGCTCACCTCACTCCTGAAGTTTGTCTCATCGCCGTTGCTAATGAGACCAACTACAGTCGTGTCGTCCGCAAATTTGATTATTAAATTGCTGTTGTGTGTGGGTGTGCAGTCGTGTGTAAGCAGAGTGAAGAGGAGTGGGCTCAACACACAACCCTGAGGGGTTCCAGTGTTCATGATGATGGTGCTGGAAGTGTTGCTGCCGACCCGTACTGCCTGAGGTCTTCCTGTCAGGAAGTCCAGCAACCAGTTGCACAGTGAAGTGCTGAGTCCCAGCTGAGACAGTTTGTGAGTGAGCTGTTGGGGGATGATTGTATTGAATGCTGAACTAAAGTCTATGAACAGCATTCTGACATAAGTGTCTTTATTGTCCAGGTGCGTGAGTGCTGAGTGGATGGCAGTGGTGATGGCATCATCGGTCGAGCGTTTTGACCGGTATGCAAATTGGTAGGGGTCCAGGGAGGGGGGGGATGTTGAAGATGTCTGTGAAGACATCGGTGAGTTCCTCTGCACAGTCCCTCAATACACGTCCAGGAATGTTGTCAGGACCTGGAGCTTTGCGTGCGTTGACCCTGCTGAGGGATCTTCTCACGCTGTCCCTGGGCAGTGACAACATCTGGTCATCGGGAGGAGGTGGTGACTTCTGTGCAGTGGTGCTGTTGTGTGCTTCAAAGCGAGCGAAGAAAGTGTTCAGCTCATTTAGAAGGGGTGTGGAGCTGTCACACGTCCGTGCAGGGGGTTTGTAGTCCGTGAGGGTCTGAATCCCCTGCCACAGGCTCCTTGTGTCTCTGCTGTCGCTGAAACGATGGGCTATCCTCCTGGAGTACTGTCTCTTAGCCTTCCTGATGCCATGTGACAGGTTGGCCCTTGCTGTCCTCAGGCCCACCTCATCTCCAGCTCTGAAGGCAGCGTTACGCGTCTTCAGAAGTCTGTAGACATTCCCTGTCAGCCATGGTTTTTGGTTGGGCCAGATGGTGATGGACTTAGTGACTGTTACATCCTCAATGCACTTGGTGATGTAAGAAGTAACAGTCTCTGAGTACTCCTGGAGGTCTGTGGTGTTATTGTAAGTTGCAGCTTGTTTGAACATGTCCCAGTCAGTGGTGTCAAAGCAGTCTTGAAGAGCCTCTGATGACCCATCAGGCCAGACTTGAATCTGCTTCAGGACTGGTTTGGTGACTTTCACAAGTGGTCTGTATGCTGGCATTAGCATAACAGTGATGTGATCTGAAGCACCAATGTGGGGGAGGGGGAGGGCTTTGTAAGCACCTCTCTGTGTGGTATATACAAAGTCCAGAGTATTATTTCCACGTGTAGGAAAGTCAATGTGCTGATGAACTTTTGGAAACACACTCTTTAAGTCCGCATGATTGAAATCCCCAGCCAAGATGAGAAAAGCATCCGGGTGGGCTGTCTGCTGATCACTGATGTGTTTATACAGATCATTAAGTGCCTCACTCCTTTTGTTGTTGTTGGAGCTGGGGGGGATGTATACAGCAACAAGTATAATAGCTGTATATTCCCGCGGCAGATAAAACGGCCGACACTTAATAATCATAAACTCCACCAGGGGTGAGCAGTGTTTGCAGACCACAACAGCATCGCGGCACCACGCATCATTGGTGTAAACACAGAGTCCGCCGCCGCGGGTCTTACCTCCCTCGACGAGCACTCTGTCCGCGCGATGGCATGTAAGCCGATCGAGCTGAATGGCGCTGTCCGGAACGCTGTTGTTGAGCCATGTTTCCGTGAATACAAAAACACAACAGTCTCTAACAGTCTTCTGAGTGGAGCAAAGAAGACGAAGATCATCCAGTTTATTGTCCAACGAGCGAACGTTGGCCAAAATGATGGTGGGAATAGCAGGCTTGAGTGGGTTAGCCGCTAGTCTGACACGAATACCTCCGCGCTTCCCCCTTTTCTGTCTCCTCTCACCCCGTTTGTGGCGCTTCCACTGCGGGAGAGGTGCAGTAGTAAGGGACGGCAGTGTAGTAGTCCTCCGGAGAAGACCATGGTCCCGCAGCTCTTGTCCGAGCGTCGAGTCTGGATTGGAAACTGTAGTTTTTCCAACCTCAAGCAGAAACTCACGTGGCTCAGCGCCAGCCAATGTGTTGAAATCTAGCAGGCGATCATGTGATGCCCCGCCTTTCGCCACATTGTCCAAGAACAGGAAGCGCGTTCCCTTTCGAGAGTGGGAACGAGATGTTTAATGAAATGCATTTGGGAACCCCTCCCCTTCATGGATAACAGCAGTTGACAACTGGCCAATCGTAGCGCGATGCATATCTGGCTGCCAGACGGTATAAATATCATAAATAGCATTTCCTTCATACGTCTCTAAACGGAATATGATAAAATAACAGAGGTTACGATAGTAACCAGAGACGTTTTCCAACCGATCACATTACCAAACCGCTGCTTACTTTTTATACTTCTGGTCACCGTCAATGAGATGATATACCATTTTTCCCGCATATATAATCAACAGACGCATTCTCTCTGCATGATCATATAGCTCGCGGGTGTCATATGTAAAAAAAAAAAAAAATGTATAAATATATAAAATGTGTGATATATGTGCGAGACCTTTCCAATGTCAAAACCCCATCAACAAATGCGAATTCAACAGTCTTTTATGCGGCTCTCCGCAGTCATGAGCTTTATTTTGTGGCTCATCATGCTGAACAGATTGGCCACCCCTGTCCGAGATTGAGATGTACCAGTTTCACGATAAACTCTTCCTCTCAAGTTCCTTCACTGTATCCCACTGTCGAAAGGAGCTCTTGCACTCAACAAACACTGCAACCGAGCCTCCAACAACACCACGCGGTCCCCAGCTCTTCCGCTCCGTTGTCGCACCCTATGACGCCGAGACTTGCCTTCACCTCCACCATCAAGACATCCACCTTCTTCTTGCCCAACTTCCTACGACACCTCAGCACTCGTATCAATACTACAGGAGGATGACCAAAGCAAATTAACTAGAATAGGTCTCGCTCCAGTCAGCCGTACCATCTCCAAATCAACTCTACCTTCAAAATGCCTCAAACGTACGTTCCTTAAATCTTCATATCTCTCCCTTGCAAAACCAGATCTTCAAGCGTTAAGACGCAGCAGCACACTGCAGTTTTCCAGCACTGCACCTCACATGCCAGCATCTAGCGACAAACGCCGCCCTTTAAGTGCGAGCTTGCCTCCGCCAGCGGTGCAGGCTTAGCAACGGCAGCACGTACCTAAATTTTCCCCTATGTTTGGCCTGCAGCCCGGCCTTCCGATTCTAGCGTGAGGCTGCCTCCGCTGGCGGCACAGGCCCAGACACCGTCTTATCTTCCCTTTCTGCCCTTTCTGTCTCGCTCCGGGCTCCAAGTGTCAACCCAAGCGTGAGGCTGCCTCCGCAAGTGGCTTCGCCCCTGGCCGTTTTCCACCTAATTCTCTCCACCATGCTAATTCTCCTTTCATCCTGTTCTCCGCTATGCCATTCCACAAACACTGCTGCTTGGAACCACCTCTGTCGCCAACAACAGTTGAACACAAATCCCAACTGAAGTTAAGGCTGCTGCCACCAGAGGTGGACCTATTCCCAACCAGTATATCAATATTCAGAGTTGATATTTATCGACGCTAAACGTCCATTCTTCAAGCTTTTCGCTTCAAACCACTCCCTTGGAAGATTACATGTGGAGTGGAAAAGTTCAAGACTTTCCACTCCACATGTGGTCTGCTCCACATGGTCTCTACCCACTACCACCGACTCGTATTGCATATTGCCATATAGATTCCAGTTCCTCTGATTCCATCACACCCAACCTTAATCCAAATCCATCCATATTCTCTCTCCAGAAATGGCTTTCACCGCCACAAGAGACAACAGAAGTCGAGGAAATGGACAATCTCCATCATCCAACACGCGATTAGTTCAGAGGAAGTTCCCCTTTTCCGCAGTAGTGAGGCACCTCCACACTCCCGCATGAGCTCAGTTCAAATGGAAATTATTCCACTGCCGCCTCCATTGCCGCAGCAATGATGTTCCCCCACACTCCCGCAGGAGTCAGCCAAGGGGGGATTTTCCCACTGCCGCAGCAGGGAAGCCATGTTCATACTGGCTTGGTTTCCTCAGATGCTCATAACTCACCATCACATCCACTCAGCCTACTTTCATTTCAGAAACTCGCAGGCTAAACTCCCATCCGTCCCACTCTCTATAGACTATTCCACCCCATTACAAGTTCTGGTTCCAAACTTCTTAAAGCTACACTACCCAAACCAGATTCCCAACAGACCATTTATCCAGCCATTCATTTTGCATAGGTGCAGCAACCACAGCTGCGCAAAGGCCTTTCCCAACAGCAAATACAAGCATTGCGCTGCTGGTCTTCAGAAGCTTCAAGAGCCACATCAGATCAAACAGATTGCACATCAAACAAGGTCTTCCGTTTAAGCATCAGCTCCTCCCCACTTACACTTCATGGCCACTACTTCCATTGCCGCAGCACTGACACTCACTGACACTCCCATCACTCACTGACACTGCACACTCTCATCAATTCATACCCATTCCTAACCCTCTCCCTTACGTCTGGCCTGCAGCCCCCCCATCTAATCCAAGCGCGAGGCTGCCTCCGTTAGCGGTACAGGCCCAGACTCCCCACCTCTTTCCCCAAACTATCCCCCTTTTTAATCTTTTCGTTCCTCCCAAAGCCCCAGTGGTCGACCTAAGCGTGAGGCTGTCTCCGCATGCGGCCCCGGCTTCTTTTCCTCCTTCCTATCCCAAACTAAATCTTCCTTCACCCCTTCTCAAACTATCCACTGCCGCAGCAGTGATGCTCCCGCAGGAGCAAGGCTTATCAAACTATCCACTGCCGCAGCAGTGACGCCCCCGCAGGAGCAAGGCTTCTCAAACTATCCACTGCCGCAGCAGTGACGCTCCCGCAGGAGCAAGCTCTCTCTACCTTCCACTGCCGCAGCAGTGACGCTCCCGCAGGAGCAAGCTCTCTCTAACTTCCACTGCCGCAGCAGTGACGCTCCCGCAGGAGCAAGCTCTCTCTACCTTCCACTGCCGCAGCAGTGACGCTCCCGCAGGAGCAAGCTCTCTCTACCTTCCACTGCCGCAGCAGTGACGCTCCCGCAGGAGCAAGCTCTCTCTACCTTCTACTGCCGCAGCAGTGACGCTCCCGCAGGAGCAAGCTCTCTCTAACTTCCACTGCCGCAGCAGTGACGCTCCAACTTCCACTGCCGCAGCAGTGCCGCTCCCGAAGGAGCAAGCTCTCGCCAACTTCCACTGCCGCAGCAGTGACGCTCCCACAGGAGCAGCTTCTAAATACCACTGCCGCAGCAGTGCCGCTCCCGCAGGAGCAAGCTCTCGCCAACTTCCACTGCCGCAGCAGTGACGCTCCCGCAGGAGCAAGCTCTCTCCAACTTCCACTGCCGCAGCAGTGACGCTCCCGCAGGAGCAAGCTTCTAAATTCCACTGCCGCAGCAGTGCCGCTCCCGCAGGAGCAAGCTCTCTCTAACTTCCACTGCCGCAGCAGTGACGCTCCCGCAGGAGCAAGCTCTCTATCTTCAACTGCCGCAGCAGTGACGCTCCCGCAGGAGCAAGCTTCTAAATTCCACTGCCGCAGCAGTGACGCTCCCGCAGGAGCAAGCTCTCTCTAACTTCCACTGCCGCAGCAGTGACGCTCCCGCAGGAGCAAGCTCTCTCTATCTTTCAAATCAGTTCCACCACCGCAACAGCGACGTACCTCTTTGGTCCTGCGGCAGCCCAGGGGGGTTTTTCGCTGCAATGGTAGCGACGTGCCTCCTGCCGCCGCCGGGGCCCCGAGGGGTTTTCTCCTGCTGCGACGCTGACGTGCCTCCTGCCTCCTCTGCACCCCAAGTCCTCTACAGCAACATTCATCTCTCCATTCATCACAATTAACCCCCCCTCAGCTAACCTCGCAATTCTTTGGGGGGTCATCAAAATCTTTTAGCGGCTGTCCGACTAGGTTGCAATTTTTGGGTGAGTGCTCCAGGTTCGGGCTAAATACCGAGCTCGGAGCCCTCTCCTCGGACAGCATGCCAAATACGCTTACCATTTATTGCTCCTGAATCATTTGTAAGTGTGAACTCGTGAATAACATTTTCAAGAAACTTTAAATTTAATGATTTTACAAATATCATGTGGGGTCAAAGTAAAAGTAACTGGAGGCTACAGTTTGTGAACAAACTTTGATGTTGGCTTGAGAGAGCCTGATCTTCAACCAGACTTCCACACCGACAGTGATATGTAGGGACCAACCAAATTCACGATTTCACGGCCGTGACATTTTCCGTGAAATCGGCCACTTTCCGTGAAAACACCCAACAAGCGTGAAATAGTGTTAATTTTTATTGAAGGGGAAGTTCAGAAGTACCGCGATAACTTTTTATGGTAATTGTTTCATTTAAATAATTTTCTTTGCACGTTTTGCTGAACGTACATAGGACAATTCATTTTTGCATTTGCCTGCGAGCGGCTCACAGCGATTTTCGCAGCCTGGACTGGCCTTCATGAAATCGGTCAGAGTCTTTGATTTCACACAGGTATGGATGCTGCCATGTGAGGAACTGATAAAGAGTATACCAGGAGCAGATGATCGTAGCGTCTTAGCCGAGTTTGCAGCCTACAAAACAGCAGCAAAAGAAGTTCCGCCGGATACGAGTATAACAGCATTCTGGCGTTCGCACAGCAGTCGGTTTCCTCTGCTGAGCCGGCTGCATTACGCTACCTTTCTGTACCAACGAACAGCGTTGACGCGGAGAGAAGTGTCAGTACACAAACGTCAATGCACCGCAGCGACAGAATATGTCAGCAACCACGTTGGTCGGCCAAGTTTTGGCCACGAAAAACTGTAAATTGTTTCATTAATGTCACCTGGCATTGCAGAGTCTGTGGCGTTGTAGTCATATTTTTGTGAACAGCCGAAAAGTGGTATTTTAGAATACAAAACAGTGTGACAGCAGATGGACTGATTGCTGTGATTGGTGCCTAATAAAAATTGTACCCGTGAATTTTCCATGTAATCGAGTGTTTTTTTAAAAACCTTCCGTGAAATTTCGAATTTTTACCCGTGAATTTGGTTGGTCCCTATGGCTCCGACAGAACAGCTAACTTTCATCATTTATTTTGTCTATGGGTCATAACATTTAGTAACAGATTTCTGCTCATTCTAAATCAGATATAGTCAAAATTATCACAGTAAGAGTGCATTTATTTTAATGCATTAACCAGAGAGTAATTGTTAGTAATTGATAGTGATATGAATCATAGCCATACCATAGCTCTTTTAACTGAGGCTGTGGGTTGGAGTTGCTTCAAAAGTAGAAATAACTTGGGCACCCATTGTTGCTCACAGGCATCAAGTTTTGTCTCGGACATGACGTACGCAAGTTTGTTGTCAATCCAGATCATAAACGACTGACCTTTCAATCAATGGCATTACACATTGACATTATAATCGGTTCTTGCTTTCCCAAGGAATCGAACCCATGACCTTGAAAGCATAAAGATAGTGTTTCTGCCTAGAGCAGCTAAGCAATCAGGCTGGTGTTCGTTCTAATTATCCCCTTGTCTTCCATTCTTGTACTTTTGGTAGTGTGAATGTGGTACTATATGATAAGTCTAATAAGAATAACCACTGTTTCATTAGTTGAATGCAGTGAACAAAGCCCTTAACTTCTCTACAGTCCAACACATGTTTGGAGGACACTTCATTATATCTCTCCAATAACTGTACTAACTTTGGACTAACTTTGTAGCACATGGCTGACAAAACAACACTGGATGTCAAGATCAGCAAGATTTGGAGTACAATTACTCTCCTTCCCACTCTCCTACTCTCCTTGACACTTCAGCTCAACTCAAACCCTGAAAGAGTTTGAAATCTTCAACAGCAACACACAGGAACACATCTGCTAGTTTGCGATTTTTCCTTTGAGAGTGACTGACTTTTCAAGAAGTTTGTGACTTTTATGGGAACCCAGCAATCAACCCATAATAGCATGACAACCCATAATAGTTTGTTTCCACTACATCCGTACTCCCTGGTGACATGGGGACCTTTTTTTGGCAACTTCCCCAGACAAGATGTTCCTGCCTTGCAAAAGAGAGTGAAACACTGCTGCAACTTGATTGTTCCCACCTTGTCTGGCAGCTCTGAGCCCTTCCACCGACACATGTATGCCAAAACATCCATTAACTGCACATCCCGCTGTTGGTTTACATTTATGCATTTGGCAGACGCTTTTATCCAAAGCGACTTACATTGCATTCAAGAGATTAAAATTCTAATCAGTTTTTGCCTTCCCTGAGAATCAAACCCACGACCATGGCATTGCAAGTGCCACGCTCTACTGTTTGAGCTACAGGAAAGTTACGCTGGATGGGGACAATGAGAATAGGCGCTAGGCACTGTCGTCACAGGAACATCAAGCTGCTTGGAGAGGGTCTTAGCCTTCACCTTTAACATGCTTGTCAATGATTTTCTTTCTTTCTTTTAACAGCAGATTGACTAAACATTTCTCCAATTAAATAGATGGAGTGACTGATTACTAGATTGACGGAATGCGTGATACTAATTGAGCAAAACCATTAGTATGAATCACCACTATAGTAGTATTTTTTGTATTTATTTTCTAGTGGTACCAACAAATCTACCCAGACAGTTTTAGAATATCTTTGTAGAATAAACATTAATATAGTGGAGTTCACTTATCTCAACTCACGGATAACTCGCCAATCCTATTATGTCGACGTTATTTGTCTCTCCCTATTTGTCTTAGAATTTTCTTGTCGGTAATGTCGATTCTTTTACGTCTCTGAAATCTAATATCTGCGCTGAGTTCGCGTTGCACGTGGATCGCGGTCAGTGTTGCCAACTCAGCGCCTTTGTCGCTATATTTAGCGAGTTTTCAGACCACTCTAGAACAAATTTTCAAAAAAGCGACTAGCAACAAATCGAACGACTTTATATGGAGTTATTGGAGACTTTTGGAGACTCTCTGAAGTGAAAGCACATATCGTTCTTACTCTTCTCAAGGAGCAGCGAATGCTGCCGCATCCCCATCCCAAAGCACTCACAGGCAGCCCGGTCCTCCCGGATGCATGTAGAGCAGGAGATGTTCACTCCTCCACGTGCAAATGAATTGCGCATGTTCGGGAAGCCGCCGCTGGCTGATTACGCAATGGCAGTACGGGATGTAAAATGTTCTTTGTCTTAAAAATTATTAAATCACTTCACAAATATAAATCACTGCATTTGTTTGACTCACAGTCACAAATGCTGATGAGGTTCCCACCAACGGCCACCAGAGGTCGCACTCACCAGACTACTAGCTCTGTAGGACTACATTTCCCATGCACCCACTTCCATGGACTGATTACCACACACCTGCTGTACATCATCTCTACTATTTAAACACTGGATACCCAACACCTCACTGCGAAGTCTTGTTTGCCCCGGCTACATTTCTGAGTGTTAGCCTTGCCTGTGTTCTGACTCTGCCTTGTTCATCGTGTTTGATTCTGTGCCGCCTGCCCGTTGTTCTTTATTTATCTGGATTCTGGACTCTGATCATTTGCTGCCTATCCTGACCTACTGCCTGTTATGACCATTCTCTCTGCCTTGCCCTTGACATTGCTGTTCTGCGATTAGACCTAAGCCTGTTTGTACCCTGATACTGTCTGATCTTAATAAACTGCAGATGGATCTTAACCTGCCTGAGTCCTCGTTACAGAAGACTTTGCCGCCAACAGATTCAGCGGTTTATCAACACTTCTCCAATGAACTGTCAGTCCAGGCCAATCAACTGGTGAGTCATCAACAACAGCTTGAGTGAGTAACTACCATGACAGAGGAACTGATAAAGGTAGTGCGCTACCTCCATCAGCCCTCATCGGAGGCTAACGCAACAGAAAATTCTGTGAGTCAATTTACCATGCCACTGAATGCTCAACCCATGACCAGTAATCCCAGTTTAGCATTTCCAGAAAAGTTTGATGGAACTCCGAACAAATGTAAAGGCTTCCTCATGCAATGCTCTTTTCTTGGCCCAACAACACACTCGTTACCCGTCTGAGCAAGACAAGTTCTCACTAGTATGCTCACTACTCACAGGGAAGGCTCTGGATTGGGCAACAGCGGTCTGGGACGGTCAAGTGCCAGATCAAATGACCTATGCCAACTTTGTTCAATGCAATGGGTCAGGGAAAGGTATGCAGTATATACTTTTAACAGACCTGTTACTGTATAAAGAGCTGTAATCAGCAGCAGAAGAATCACAGCCAGGTAAATGTTCAGTCCCAGCGCCTGGTTGATGAAAATGCCTCCTGCAAACATGTCCCCCTGAGAGGTGGAAAATCAAGAAAAAAATGTGTGGCGCAATTGTTTGAACCGTCTGCTTCAAATCAAGGTCTTTATCTTTATAATCTAAAAATCCCTTTTAATCTGACTTCACACGACTGCAAACAGTGTTAGTGAAGACTTTATGTAAAAATGATCAGCATAATAGATTTTTTAGTTAAGGGTTAGTGGTAGGGTTTATTGTTATTTCAGTAAAGTTTATAACATAATTTTCGATTGAGTGTGGCAAGTTACACCACTGGTAGTTTAAAGTGTCATAAAATTATAACTAAAAGTACCATGCTATTATGATTTGATACCTGAACTTTTCTGCAAGGGCTGAAACAGATTTTGGACTCACAGAGATTTTGGTGAAAATGTAGAGAAAGAGTGACAGCACAGAAAGGTAGATACGGATACGCTGCCCACCAAAGCGTTTCTTCAGATACTCCGGCATGGTCATGACCTGCAGATAACGTCAATAAAGAACCATAAACATGATACCACAAAGATAAAGTAAACACTCATGTTGTGTGAGTAAGCACTTTTTGAAAGATTTGTTCTGTAATGCTGGTTAGAGAGGAAGAAATGTAAACATACCCCAGCCTTTATGTAGATGGGCACGAAGAGCCATCCCAGAATAATCACAACAACAATAGCCTGAGAGAGGAAAAAGAGATTGTAATGACAGATATTTGGTTTTATATTGCCTATATATCTGTATTGTTTTTTGTTTTTTACTAAAACAAAAATGGTAAAACTTTACAATACGTTTTCACTTCTTAACATTAGATAACTACATTAGTTAACAAATTAATAATTTACAATACTATTACAGCATTTATTAATGCTGTAATTTATTGTTATTGCTATTAATCAGAGTTAATGTTACGTTATAGATTTACTAATACTACTTAAAAGTTGTATCTGTTAACATTAGTTCCCTTTCTAGGGAACGCTCTGCTTGACTGTGTCGTGCACGACGTGTAAAATAAGTTGTGAATCACGTGTAAAATAAAATGGTGTGAAAAGACATCAAAAGCGGGTGACCAGGAAACTATAAAGCATGCTAGCTTCTGTGTCTTCAGTAACTTCTCTCTCTGTGAAATCGTTCAACTCATTTGGAGGTGTTTGTCTCAGTACATGCAGTGAGACACTTTCACATGCAAGTGGTGTGAAAAAGAGTTTGCCTCCTTATGTCTCCTGATGTCTTTTTTTGCATGTTTGACAAACTTAAATGTGTCAGATCATCTAATAAATTTAAATATTGGTCAAAGATAACACAAGTAAACACAAAATGTAGTTTTTAAATGAAGGTTGCTATTATTAAAGGAAAACAAAACCCTAACCCAAACCTACATGGTCCTGTGTGAAAAAGCTCTCGCCCACTAAACCTAATAACTGGTTGGGCCACAATCAAGCGTTTGCAATAACTAAGACATGAGTCTTTTACAGCTGTGGAGCAATTTTGGCCCACTTGTCTTAGCAGAGTTTTTATAATTCCACCACATTGGAGGATTTTCAAGCATGCACTGCCTTTTTACAGTCATGACAACATCTCAATTGGATTAAGATCTGGACTTTGAGAAGGCCACTCAAAAGTCTTAATTTTGTTTTTAAAGATGGTCCTACTGGTGTATTTTTGGTCATTGTCCTGCTGCAGAACCCAAGTTTGCTTTCAGCTTGAGATCACGAACAGATGGCCTTCTCCTTCAGGATTTTTTAGGAAGACAGTGGAAATTTTTACTTCCTGACTCCAGACACTGCAGACGTGTTTTCCTAAGCTCTGACCTGCTTTGCCCTTGCGCAGCATTCTGTCTGGTTTTTTTTTCCTCTGACCCGCTGCTACTGGACTCCTGACAATATTGAAATGGAATTGATCAACTGGTCAATCAGCGAAGATGCAGAAGATTTATATATGATTGGATTACTGATAGCGGGATTACTATTCTTTGGCTTCGGAATTTTCCTGACTTATCGGAAGATTGGGAAGACAGCTGCGAGACAGGCCGTGTCTGACCGTGTGAAGGAACTAGATCTGCGAGTGGTTAAGATTGAGGAACTGACTCGTAACCTATGTGAACTGTACCGCAACAACACAGTCGGGACAGCGAGACAGTTTGGTGATTTTTCACGGATGGTATCTGGTTTGGCTATGAGGTTGGACAAGGTGCTGAGGACCAGAACTGAACTTGACTGAACTGATCATGGACAAATTACCGAAGATCGAAAATGGATTATTTAAAAAAGGGACTTTAAGACTCTTCTGCCTCTATTTCTCTGTTGGGAATCCAGCATGATGACATCAGCCTGGTCGCTCTTATCTTCCTTCAGGGACAAAGCCACAGAGCTGTTCTCATAACATCTGATGCTGTGACTAAGTCTCTCTCTCAACCGTCTGAGTGTCCTGCCTATCTGTTCTTATCTATTCCGCCCCCAAAACTCCTCTGGACAAAAAAATTCCTACACGTGAAACCTCGTGGACTGTGTGTGTAAAATTGCATTATTATGTTTCCTATGTGTAATGTATGTAACGCTTGCTAATCTGCATTCTGTAATTTCTGGAAAAAGAGTTGGCGCCGCAAATGGCGCCTCGGTGTTTGAGCTCCTCAGTGATTGTTTTTGTTTTTGTTTGTTTGTTCATGTTGTAAATGTGCACTGGAAGCTCCAGCACTAAGACAAATTCCTTGTGTGTGCAAGCACACTTGGCAATAAAGCTCTTTCTGATTCTGATTCTGATTCTGATTCTGAAATCATGGTTCCATTTATCATGGTCTGTCAAGTCTTCCAGGTCCTGAACCAGCAAAACAGCACCAGACCATCACACTAACACCACCATATTTTACTCTGATAGTCTTTTTCTGAAATGCAGTGTTACTTTTTTGCTCGGCGGGCCACTCCTGAGAAGGTTTACCACTGTTTCATGTTTTCACCATCTGTGGATAATGGCAGATCTCAGGGGCTGCTAGCACCAAACATTTTGGGAAAGCCAGATCATCACACTATGTCACACAAAAACAGAGCGTTGCTACACAAGCTTCCCCACAGAAAGAATAGGAATCGGGGAGGTAATCTCAACTGGACTGTAGCCTTTGCTGGGTAAGATCTTAGGACTGTCATTATCGCCAACAAGGCAGCGGTAAAGAGACCCTGACACCGGTGGTGCCAAACCTCTGAGGGCAGTCTGAGGCACGTGGTCAACACCTCATTATACTCTGCCAATTTCCCCTTTGTGCCTTCAGGAGACTATTCTGCAAGCCCTGCCACCTCATGTGCTTCAGGGTGCAGTGGTCTCTGGGGAACCCATTTCTCAGTGTCCACCTAGCAATGTCCCAATGCTGGGATGCTCGACCCCTCTGAAGAGGGTCCCAGAGCAACCAGTTTGGTTGTTACCTGCTGGCTATTTTCAGTCAATCGTGAAGCTCAAGTTCAAAATCTTAACCTTGAGACAAATCGTGCCACAAATCATATCCAAGGACTGGTTTATAAAGACCATCTCCATCCTCCAGATCTCCATCCTTCCACAACACAGGAATTCCTGAAGTTGGATTTTGGGGGCAAAGTGTACCAATATCATGTACTTTCTTACTACTTTCTTAAAGTACTTTCTTTTGGTCTAGCTTTATTACCCTGCACATCAAAAAAGTGTGAATGTAACTCTGGCACAGCTATAACTCCAGGGCATATGTATTCTGGACTACATTGGGAATTGGTTGATCTTAGCTCAGTCACACCAGTTGGCAGTTCAGCATTGATATTAAGTTGTCACCCACATGAAAATGTTGGAATTAAGGTTAAGCCCAAGAAACGTGAGCTTTCTCCAGCTCAGGACCACTTTTCTAGGCGTGGTGTGGGATTGGGTTACGATACACCTTCCTCCTGGGTGCATCAAATCAATTCTGTCAGCCATAAACAGATTAAATCTATGTCACTATGGCAACATGGGAATAGACATTGCCAAGTGTCATTTTCAATGCAGAGCTAGTTCCCTTGAAAGGGAATGCCTTGGTTTTGTCTGTAACCATGGTTCCCTGAAGAAGGATAGAAAAGCTGCGTCAACCTGCCATACTTCCTGCATCTGTCAGTGATTGCTTCAGCCTATTAGAAGCCTAGCATTGTGCTGTTTTTGCATTCTTTATAGTTTCCTGATTTGGACATTACCCTCCTTTGATGTCCCGTGACACCATTGGACTGATTTCACACCTGCTTCATGGCACAATCATGAAGAGCATCCTCACAGCATTTCAACTCAGCGTCTTGTTCCCTCTTCAGGGACCCATGGAAAACACATAACTTTAATTATTATTATTATTATTTTTTTAAACATACATTCCACTCAAAGCCTCCGGTGGCGATACCAGCAGCTGCTCCACTTCCTGCTAGTCCCACAAAGTGCCCACTTCCAATGTTACTTGCAAAGAGAGAGGCTCCAATCTGAAAAAAAGGTTTAAGATACAATCTTGAGTGTCATGAATGCACCAGACCTTCTCCCTTCACGCACACACTGGACTCCCAGTATCCGAGTTCAGCCTTGGAGAAGCTGTGTATGTGTGTGTGTGTGTCTGTGTGTGTGTGTGTTAATATGGTCTGTATTGGTGAGGTGATTAACTGGCACCATAAGGAGACGGAATGACTTGTTCTCGACAAGTCAAGTGGAAGGCCACTAACCCGTCAATCATGTGATCAACGGAGATATGCTTCAGACTTTCTGTTCTTGTGTGGAAAATTACTAGTTTTGTTTATCTTTCTTTCTTAGCCAATCAGAATCCTTTAACCTTCATCATTGATGTAGTTAGCACCCTCTGTTAGAGTATAATTGCTGTAACAATGTTATTGTAAGTGGGGCGGCCTACAAACTCCTTGTGAGACCGGAAGTCCTGGTCTTCATTCATCATATCTGGTCATCGGGTCTTAATTATAAATCCCCTACACCTTATCTGCTCAAGCCTTCACATATCTAAAAAGATCAAGTTGCTCCAAGTGAAGTTTGCCACAATCTGCTTTATCAAATTTAATAAACATCTGTTGCTGGCATTCCTGTTGACTGCTGTCATATTACATGACACTTAGTTGTGCTTTATATTACATTTACTAATAAATAAACATTTGATATTCAATGTGAAGGGTTAAACTTAACAGAAATGTAAGTGATTTGCTCAATTTTGTGCAAGACATTATCAAAGGATTGTGGGAGGAGTACTCAAACAAGAACAACTGGAACAATTAACTTTGTAATAACAAATACATTTCAAACTTTTGCATAAAAGGATTGTTGCAAAGTTATGTTGTTCTCGGAAGGAGGTGGTGGGAACTGGTGAACATTCAACAAACTTTAATTCCAAAATAAGTACAAAATAAAAGTAATGGTGGCAGCCCCTCACGAATGAATCATTAATATCTATGTAACATCTAATGCCTGTATACTATAGTGCTGTGCCAGAAAACTGAAAAATACTGCCTTCGGAGGACACATTCCAAGGTGGGAAGGCATCAAGGCACATCCGAATCCAATGTTAGCTTCACATCTTGTCTCCTGAGATACGTTTATCTGATCGATATTTGAGGCACCTGCATGCAAATAAGATCATAATAATCCGCTGACAAAAAGCGCAGGAGCTACCAGACACTTCCTAAAGAAAAATTCAAATTTCAACACCTTTTTTCTTCTTCATAATGTGCTTAACAGAAGGCCCAAAAGAGAAGGACTCATCAATTAAAAATCCCATATATATATATATATATATATACATATATATAACATCAAACCTTGAAAAGGAGTAATTAACTGAGTTTGAGAGTGCAGACTTTCCATTGGAAAACATCATAAGTCCATATTTTAAATCTCTCAGTATATGCTGAACTGCATTAAAATCAAATTGAAGATGACCCAGTGCTCAGAGCTTGTGCGTTGCCTATCTGTGTGTGTGTGTTACAAAGTAGCAGAACATTAGTTTAGGATGCCAATTAACTAACCTTTGCATTAAGGTCTTTAAAATGTGCATTCATCAGGTTTGTGCAGAGTATCCACATGGTATAAACAAAGAGAACTGGTCCTGAATATTTCTGTGTGCTTGATGTGCAAGCTACTGGTTGTGTGTACAGTGTAGCAGCACATTAGTTTAGAATGCCAAATTAACTTGTACAATAAACTGTGTAAGACAGGCAATCACACGATCAATATTGAATATCCAGATGGTATAAACAAACATAACTTGTGGCCATTTCAGGCTTGCGTAGCACATTACAACAATATTGATCACTACCGATGTAATAAATGATCAGTCAATGTAATTTAGTTTATGTCAATCACATTTGGAGCACAAAACAAAATGATTTTAAGGTTTATAGCTTGGTCATCTACCATCTAGGACGGTCCATTTCCTTACCGGCCACCACACCATACTTCTGCCAGCCAGGAAAAAGCCTCCTACTGTGGATCGATTGGTCCGTACCATCGCCTTTGAACAGAAAGAGGCATTAAATTCAATAAATGTGCGAATAGAGGTGGAAAAATCTAATACTAGTACTATCAATGCATTCAATTAAAATTCATTTACCAAAGATTTTACCACAAATTCACAACTGCTGTATGAAAATTTTAAATAATACAAAACATTATTTTAGTGTTATGTTAGAAGTATCATTAATAGTTACCACATATTATAATTAAAAAAAAAATGAGGGGACTGATGAGTAACAATAATAACAAACTAGAACATAATGAGTAACATAAGAGTCAAACAAGTGGCGGGAAACTGAGAACAAAGGAGGCAGTTTTAAAATCCAGTAAAATGAGTAAAATAAAGCATTGATTTAGATTTTTGCAAAATCAGTCAGAATCCTCATTCTTTCTTCAGATGTATCTCACTTATCTTCACAAGTGTACATTTAATTGTTAGAAAAACTACTGGCCACTCACCCATACTCCCACAGCCAGAACCACCAGAAAATATAAAACAATCACTGAGATATCTGCTGGATTGTTAATATAAATGGTGAAATTTCTTCTGTTCTCATTGTGGAGATAAGAGAATCCAAAATAATCGTCTCCCATTTTGATGGTGTTTGAGCAGGGCAAGTGGAGCACCACACTGTCCCTCTCTGACACAATAGTAAAGACACCAGGCTCAGACGTTCACCTGCAGGTGTGTGTCCCTGCGCACACGTTCATTTATACATATGCGTCTACAGATGGGTGTGACCTATAGTTAATAACCTATAGTTAAAAAGTGTGTTTGTGTTTTAGAGTTGTCAAAAATCTGAGATCATTAATCATTAATGATCATCTTATATAGCAGGATGTGTGAGACTGAGTTCCTATGAAGCATAAAAGCTTATTTCATCGTCCACATCACCAGCATCTTAATTAACCAGTTTCATTAATTCAGCTTGTAACAAAGTTAAACGTTCAGGGAGGAAGGAGGCGGGAACCGGCAAACATTTAACACACTTTAATGACTCAAAATAAACATATACTCAAAATGAAAGTAATGGCGGCAGCCCCTCGCGGTCGACTGCCGCCCACACAAAACACAACATAAATCCAGGCCTGGTCCTCTCTCGTCTTCACTGTCGTCGCTCCTCCTTTTAAGCCTCCGCTCCTCCGTGAGACGAGAGACACCGGTGGCTCGCAGGTGTCGCTCATTCTCAATCACGCCACCGGCTCTCGTGACGCTCTCACGGTCCCTTGACCCCGCCCTGCTCGCCACACAGCTTTTATAACTTTAATACATATTAATCGATATTTAGTTTAAACAGTAAAGAATATGCAATATGAGATTTTATACACAATTATTAATTTTTTTGTACCTGAAAATTACAGTTATTTGTTTGTTATATTGTAATTTTTTCTTATTTTATCAGTTATCTGTATTCATGTCACCATAACTCTTCAACAATTTGCACAATCAAAACAATTCTAATGGCTTGTTTAAAATAATAAACAAACAAAAATATGCTGAATGAAGTACACAAACGCAATTGGGATTAACATTTTTTTTGCCTCAGGGATTTCCCCCCTACCTTAGGGTTACCTTAAAATCAAACAACTTAAGAGGTTTCATGAGAAGAAGTTGGTATAGTTACGAAATCTGTTTACGGCAATAAACAGAACATAATGGACCACTGTCTTTTAAATAAGTTTAACATTTACTAAACCATACAACTGTACTACAATATTTAGGTTATTGGAGATTCATTAAAAGTGGTCTAATAGACAACACTGAGTTTCCTAAATTTCAAACACATCAATCTTCTATGAGTCCAGTTATGACAGCAGAGGATGCGAAAAATCCTTCCTTTTCTTTAAATTATATTTTTCCAGCTCATTGTTACTGTATTGTACTCACACATCAGCATTATTTTGCCTGTTTGGTTATTAGATTCACTCCATAGCGTGTTCTGTAAAAACTTTCATCCTAACTCGAAATTCCAAATCACATGTATTTCTATTGAAATAACTAGACTTCACCCACTGAGCAATGGACAATGTGACACATTAGAATTGTCTGCAAGAATGATCGGTTTCAAAACCTTCACTAGCAACTACTATCATTACAAACTTTATTTTTAGCTGTCCTTGTTACAGTACATTTACATTTACTATTAAATATTATTCTGAGCAACATTAATTAACATCTGCTAACAGAAGCTAACAGGATTATGCTATTCATCCAAATCTTGACCCTTAAATGTTCTTTTGGTACATGACAAAGTGTAACCGGTTTCATTTATCGTCTACTGTTTAAGCTTAAATGTAAAATTTACTAATGAATATAACATATCTTGTGTGTATGAACAAGAAAACTAATTAAAAAATAATTAACTAATGATGCCTTGAACCTTTTCAGGTTCAGATAATATATGAATATATGTCTTGATATGTCATTGAAGGATTGGCTTTAAAGGCTTTAAAATAACATCATCATATCTCAGAACGGCCATGAAGATTTATCTCTGAGATGTAAGGTCTTATAGTCATAAACACCCAATGTTCATCGTATTCACTATTATTATACTATTGTAAATCAATCATAAAATGCATATAAATCCTGCATATCACTATTTATGGTCTGTTAAACTCATCTCTGCCAGAATTTTTATATAATCAAAAAGGGCAAGATTACACTGATCAAAGATCTATTGACTAATGGGTTTCAGAGAAACGGCACCAAGAATGAGGTATTTAAAGAATGCCAACGTAATCAAAATAGACTCTATTTAAGAGCTTAATACACATCTTCCATCAACATAAAGCACCCTAGAATCATTTTCCTGTCCAGATGATGTCATGTTGGTCACACAGGATAATGAATAAGTTTCTTGCATAGTGTTTCCAAAAAATATCATGTGGTGCAATCAACAGGTAAAAGAAAAAAATTTGTCCTTACACCTTGATATCTATGAGTGTATTTGTTAAATATATATAGACAGAGCATAACACAAAGGTACAAATTATGTCAATGGAAGAACAACGAGGAAAAAAACAGGGTCAACAGTCAGGTAGATGAAGAGGAGTCGTGTAATGGAAGGGTTCAGAGGCAAGACAGAGGAAGAGGTATACTTTGGAGATTGGATTGGAGACATTGGTCTAGTGAAATTAAGACCACTCTTGTGGACCATGTTTTCAGTCATGAATTCATGGCTGACGCAGCTGAATGTTGGGAGAGCTGCCGTGTCCTCAATCATTCAAACATTTGTAGACAGAACAGGTATGCACTCAGACAATGTTCTCTACATTTTATGCTTACTGTAAAGCTATATTACTGTAGTCCAATTCACATTTTACATTGAACAATAAATATACTGTACAGATACATAATGTAACACAAATACATATATACAGTTTATATGTTTGTATATGTGTGTGTGTGTGTGTGTGTGTGTGTGTGTGTGTGTGTGTGTGTGTGTGTGTGTGTGTGTATATATATATATATATATATATATATATATATATATATATATATATATGGTGTAGGAGCCATATGTACCATCCTATTTTATTTTATTTTTTTGTGATCATTTAAATATCAGTTTTGTATTATATTGTTTATATCTCTGAGTGTGTGCCCTCTATAGGTGGAATGGGAAAAAGAGGATAAAAAGAAAGGACACCCCCGACAGGAAAGGGGGGCTGGTGCAATAGCATACAGTCTTTTGACCATGCACATGGAAGCCAACATATGCTTAATTTGTTTGTTTGCTTTATGTTATTTTTTTTATCTTTGTTTTTGACTTAATAAACTTCAGTTATGATTTGAAACCTCAATGTCTTTACTGCTTCTCATGAAACCTCTTAAGTGGTTTGAAAACCACAGTCTTGTCTTTTTCTTTATATCGCAATGACATTGTACTGGCAGACCAACAGTATAAGTGTAACTGTGAATCCTGTCCAGTTTCTTGCTAGCAATATCCCACATTAAGTAATAAAAAATGTTATGGTTATAATGCCATTCTTATATGCCATACAGAAAAAGTGCAGTCTTGTGCATTTTCAATCACTGTCATCAAAATCGTAGCCATGGTTTACACATGTAAATACTTACAGTATACTTTATGTTGACAACATATAATAGCTTATAATACCTAGAATATCAAAGTTAACTGCTGGCGGTCGATCTTTTTCCTATTTAGCTCCTAAACTTCCTATTGTTATCTTCCTATTACAGTTTGGGAAGCAGACACACTCTGTCAGTTTAAATGTAGACTAAAAACACATCTCTTCAACCTGGCATACACATAACACACTATACATACATTTTTTTATCCAAATCATGTAAAATGATTGTTAGGCTGCATAATTTAGGTCAGCCGGAACCGGGAACATTCCCATATCACCTGATGTACTCGATACATCAGAAGAAGAATGGCATCTACACTGATATTGGTCTCTGTTTATCCCGAGGTTACCGTGGTCAGCCGGATCCGGGCCGTATCCAGATCAGATGAAGGACCTGGACACGAGCACAGCACTGCCCTGAACTGTCTGCGGAGACTGTGACTCTACTAGACCCTCCCCTGTGACGATCATGAACCCATCTCTAACCGGACCAAATTGGACATCATATTGGACTTGAATTGTTGTATAATAATCACGCACTGTTTGGCTGTTGGCCAGAGGAGAACTGGTCCCCCGACTGAGCCTGGTTTCTCCCAAGGTTTTTTCTCCATTCTGTTCTTCATTCATTACGTCACCTGCTGGAGTTTTGGTTCCTTGCCGCTGTCGCCTATGGCTTGCTCAGTTGGAGAAACTTAACACTTAATATTCATCAATTGTATTGATTCGCCTGCTCTTTTGGGGCTTCTGTTCAGCCAAACAAACTTTGTTTATATTGTTTTTCCTGTAAAGCTGCTTTGAAACAATCTACATTGTAAAAAGCGTTATATAAATAAAGGTGACTTGACTTGACTTGACAACATGACTAAGCATTCTGCTTATCTTGTTTGTGAACAATGACACAAGGACTTGTTATTCTGATAGATCTGATATGGTCATGACATAAAACTTTTGAGACTTTTTTTAGGTAATTAATGTGGTAATGATGTTTGTACGAATTATTTTGAAAAATGCATGTACTGAATTGCAAATCCAGGATGATTCAAGAAATGTACCAAAGCATCCATGTACAAATTGAGAAAAACTGTTACAATATTGGTTTTCTTGCTTATATTCAATAATTCATATATATACAGTATATATGTGTGTGTTTGTGTGTGTGTGTGTGTGTGCCCGTGCGTGTAAAACACTTAATGCTAATATGTCACCGTATTACCGTGTTCATCCTCATTCAGAGCCTTCTCCTACATCCCTCTGCCAGCATGTGTCACCCCTGCACCAGCGCCCTTCTCCATCCTGTCGCCATAGCCTCTCATAGCCCCATTCTCCTCGCCCTCCAGTCATCACTTGTGCGTCTTTTAAGAGGAGTTCTGACACACCTTCACACCATTAGGACTCTTAGTTTGTTTTCATCCAGTCACATGTGTTCCTCTTGTTTGGGTTTTCTCAATACAGATCAGTCACCATGGACTCTCATCATTATACAATTCAGGTAATCATTATCTGAAGAGATTATCTGAAATTTTAAAAGTCTTACTGGTCTTAACGCACCAGTCATGAGGCTCCACAAAGTTTAAGTATTTTACAAAATTACAATTTCGAACTTTCGTAAAAGTGATTCAAGGGGAAGTGTATGTTTTTGTAATTTGTAATACAAATAATAATACGTTTTGTACTAAAAGAATGTAAGCATTAACATAAACCAAACGCTCAATGTAGGCAGGTCTGAAAATCTGCAATCTCTCATGCAATCAAAACATGCATTTCTCAAAACAATTTGCACAGACAAAAATTAGTCTTGTTTGTTCCTCAGTTTAGTGTGTGTGTGTATAAACCCTGTGTTTAATCCTGTCTAGATGTCTATTGTTGTCACGTGATACCTGATTGCTCTGTTACTAGTTCTTAGACCTGCGTGTTTAGTTCGTTAAACTTGGTGTGGGCTACACATAAATCCTGTTTTGGCCTTGACTTCAACCTGCGGGTGCAACAGTGTAATTGTTCACAAACAAGATAAGCAAAATGCTTAGTCATGTTATCAATATAGCATTGTACTCTGTCAGTATTATCAGGTGTGAACTGGCAATGACCTGGAAATGCACAGGATGAAAATGCTGTTTTTATGTATGGCATTTATCAATTTCAACAGCACAAATTTACTCATTACTCAATGTGGGATATTGATTGCAAGAGACTGGACAGAATTCACAGTTACACTTTTACTGTTGGTCTGCTGATAAATCACAGTCAATGTCACTGTGATATAAAGAAAAAGACAAAACTATTCACACACATTCAAACTGCATATATGTACGTGCAAATTAAAATTTAAATTGGACCAGAGAAATATAGCATTACAGTAAGTATACAGTACATAACTGACTGATTTTGTTTATAATCAGTTGCATGAATGTATCTGTCACCACTGAAGCTGGTGTGCGATGCGGAGAAACACGGAGATGACTCAGAGAATAAACTGAAAACACTTTAACCATATAAACCAAAAGGCACGTGGGGGTGCAAAACTCAGGAACAGAACATCCACACACTAATGACATGAAACGTCAATGATAGACAAAGACAATGGGAAACATGACGGTATAAATAGGCAGGATAATAATAAACAGGTGGTATTGATTACATGGGTGGCTACGGGAACACGGGAGGGACACACAGGAGGAGTATGACGTGACTGTTACAGTAGCTCCCCCTCCCGGAAGGCGTGACCTCGCGCCTAAATTGACCATCAGCGGAGGGAGGGAGGGAAGGAGGGAGGGAGGCTGGGGGACCAGGGGGAGGACAGGACATGGAACAATAAACAAGAGTCCATCAAATTACAAAGTCCAGGGTGGTGCAGGTTGGAAAAGGGGCCAGGCAGTGGGAGGTGTCCAGGGTGGAGCCGACGGACCAAGGATCCCGAACGACACCACTGGAACCGGATGCCGAGGCGGATCCGCAGCGACGAGCATCCGAGGTGGAACCGGGAAGACCGAGGACCGAGATGGAACCAGAGAAACAGAGGATGAAGGTGACAGGGGAGGGAGGGAGGAGCCAGATGACGCCAAAGGTGGAGACAAGGCAACGACTGACCAAGGTGGAGCCAGCAGGATGAGGGCGCACGGTGGAGGCTCAGGGACGAGGGAGTCCGGTGGAGCTGAGGGAGGGAGGAGTGAAGGGGTAGCCGAAGTGGCGACAGGCCAAGGTGGAGTGACGGGCACCGAGGTCGGAGGTTGAATCCGGACACCCTCAGCACATTCCGATGACTGTGGCCTGTTGACACATGGTGGCTCCCAGGTGAAAGATACTATTCGGAAATCCATAGCCGCTTGTATATATATTCTTTAATTTTTCTTATTTGTACCCATGTTCCTTTCTTTGTTTTAATTTTCATTTGCTTCTTTGTCTTATTTTTCATATGTTCTTTTCCTTTTTCTTATTTGAATGATTTGTAAAGAGTGATTTATAATCAAGTTAGGGATTTTTATTAGTTAAAAACCTTTCTTTACTTTTCTGTAGTTTTCCATAGTATAAGGATGAATATTGTCAGCACTTCTCAACAGATAGAGAATATTATCAGAATGTTTTGGGTACTGTTTCTGTTGATGGTTGGAGCCTGAGCCGAGTTCAGCCTTGGAGAAGCTGTGTGTGTGTGTGTGTTAATATGGTCTGTATTGGTGAGGTGATTAGCTGGCACCATCAGGAGACGGAATGACTTGTTGTTCTCGACAAGCCACGTCACGAACACGTCAACCACGTGATCAACGAAAATATGCTTCAGACTGTCTGCTCTTGTGTGGAAAATTACTAGTTTTTCTTTCTTTCTTTCTTTCTTTCTTTCTTTCTTTCTTTCTTTCTTTCTTTCTTAGCCAATCAGAATAATTTAAACGTCATCATTGACGTAGTTAGCACCCTCTGTTAGAGTATAATTGCTGTAACAATGTTATTGTATTTTGGGGCGGCCTACAAACTCCTTGTGAGACCTGAAGCTTCTGCTGATGAAACTGCAAACTAAACTTCACTAAAATTTCTTCTATTGACTGCACTTCTGACTCCTGGTCTTCATTCAACACATCTGGTCCTCGGGTCTTAACTGTAAATCCCCTACACAGGTGTTAGCAGGAGCCGGTAATGGGGCGCGGGGCACAGGCAGAGGAGGTGCTGAATGCTGGCTGGGTAGAGGCGGTGGGAGAGGGAGGCTGGGTGGGAATTCTGGCGGCTCAGGCCAAGGGAGGTCCAGATCTAGGTAGGTTGGTGGTTCAGGCCAGGGGAGGTCCAGTTCATCAGCGGCAGCGGGACACAGTTCATTGTTCACGGCTGTCGCGGCGTTCGGGAGCCATGACGTGGCGGCCGGCTTCTGCTGTCCGGACCAGGGATAGAGGCGATCAATCACGGAGAATTCGTTCTTGGGTGACCAACCCAGTCTATCGTTCTGTCACCACTGAAGCTGGTGTGACTCAGAGAATAAACTGAAAACACTTTAATCATATAAACCATAAGGCACGTGGGGGTGCAAAACTCTGGAACAGAACATCCACACACTAACGACATGAAACGTCAATGATAGACAAAGACAATGGGAAACATGACGGTATAAATAGGCAGGATAATAATAAACAGGTGGTATTGATTACATGGGTGGCTACGGGAACACGGGAGGGTAACACAGGAGGAGTATGACGTGACTGTTACAGTATCGAAGCATTTGCAATTTGTTCAAAAGAATGGGAAATTACTTTTATGATGTGCACAAGTGACTAGATGATGTTGGAACAGTTTTGAGAAGTTCCTTTGTGATCTGAAAAATGTACCAAAGACACTGAAGAAAACACACAGTGAGTATTTTGTTTTAGTTTTTTATTATTATTATTTTATTTATTTAGTTGTTTCTTAGACAATGATTATTGGAGACACTGAGAGAAATTAATCAAACTCCTGAATTAATTTTTTGGTTGGCACAAAAAGAGACAACCTGATAAGAATAGTCCTCCACACAATAATGCATATTTACATATGCACACAAACACCATTCAAAAGCTATTATTAAAAGCGTAGGAAATTCAAAAGCGAAGACCAGGAGACTTCCATAACACCTTGTGACTATCTCTGTGGCCTAAGAGGCGCATGACATGCCTTCGCTTCTAGGTGTGCGTGCTCATTTCACCAGAGGAAGGACTTCTTCTCAGGCTCGTTTTAAAGGTTCTCCTTTGGAAGATATTTGTACTGCAGTAGGATGGTCCTCTCTGAACACCTTTATCAAGTTTGGATAGTCTGGATGTGAGGTTCTCCTGGTGACCTTGTGATAAAGTCACATTAGCTACCCCGCTGGGGAAGCAGCACTAACACATGCACGCACGCGCGCGCACACACACACGCTCCTATGATAGCGGCAACGAGATCGGGATGAATGAGGTTAGTGTGCACTAACCTCATTCATCCCGATCTCGTTGCCGCTATCATAGGAGCGGGTGCACACGCAACTCTGATAGCACATGGACATTCACCCATTTCCTACTTCTCCTTTCCATATCCATTTCCCGGTCATTTCATACATTTACACTGCACTGTTTATTAGTTTGTAGTCCGTGTTGTTTGTCTGTGTGGGCGTAGTCGGTCTTCCCGGGAAAAGTTGCGGTGGCAAACCGAGCGATCAATCGGAGGGCGATTATGACGTCATGGCCAATGTAGTGCCGGTGCGAAACAACCGGAAGCTGACGAAACCATTGTCTAGTGTGAATGGGGGTTTGTGTGTGTTTATGTAAATGCCAATAATGGTTATAAGTGTATTATGTGTTTAATTAATTATGTGTTTGTGTGGAAATGATAATGATGATGATTATTATTATTAGTTGATTTATAAAATGTTAAATGTGGTACTTTCATTGATGTTTAATTTAAATGCTTCCCTAGAAATGGTATGGCCCAAAAAGGGGGTGGAGTTTGGCCTATAAAAACCAGGACTTGTTAATTTGTTAACGAAGTCAAAGAGTGCAACGGTGGTGCTTCAACAAAACCTCTCAACCAGTATATTGTGGATATTCTGTTTAAATATTTTCTGGTTTGTTTTCCCTTTTTGTTGTTTCTTTGATACTTTTAGGATTTGTTTTCTTTGGTTATTTTGTGGCACTTATAAAAAAAATTTCACTGTGGATTATTCTTTTGGACACTGTCAATAAATTACATCTTAAGTTAATAGCTTCGACGAGTGCGCCATCCTTTTTACATCCCTTACGAACTTACCCTTATCCCCGAAGGCGAGCTGGTTTGCTCGTCTTCATCACATTTGGTGGCAGCGGTGGGATGGCGACTCGTCACAAGACAGCTCCAAAAGGTAGAAAACCCAGGATGGGTCTACGATCCGCGGCGAAGACAGTGCCAGAGAAGGAGACCTGGAACTCTGACGAGACTACGGAGGATGAGGAGGAACCCACGGGTCTTCCCAGAGTCTCAACAAAGCCCAGTTCCCCAAAAAGCAAACCAATCACTGCTGATGCTACACCTGGTGAGAGTATGATTAGTATGAGTATGAAAACCCAGTGTTTTTTCACTCACCTATCGTGTCCTCAATCACCTCGGTAGTCTTGTCAGCTGTGTTTTGTTCCCTCATCTACCCTTGTGTATATCTACCCTGTGTTATCCTTAAGTCTCTGTCCGATATTGTTCATATAATATTGTGTTTTCTTCCTGGTTTCTCCTTATTGTCGATACGTGCCTTTTTGTTTCTATTTGAAGTGTATTTTTATGAAGTTCAATAATTAAAGAGTATCTCAGTTCATTCCTCGCATCTGTGGCTTCCTCATCCCTTTGCATAAAAATTCAAAGCACTGACACTTGCTTACAGAACTAACACTTGGATAACACATTAACACTCTACTTCAAATCTACACACCTACCAGAAACCTTTGATCGGTTAACGAGCGACGACTTGTGGTTCCTTCACAGAGAGGCAAAAAATCACTCTCAAGAACACTGAGAGTTCTTGTTCACTGCTCCTTGCTGGTGAAACGACCTCCCGGCCTTCGTCCATAATGCAGAATCCTTTTTCGTGAACACCTAACATGAACCACCTCAACTTTAAACAAATAAATGAATCTTTCCTCTATTCTCCAGGCTTGTACTACTAGTATGTGTGATGTTTGAAACTTTGTAATGTAAGCAGTCTTATGTACTTTTGTATCTTCATGATGAATCGCTTTCTGTTTTCCTCAAATTGTAAGTCACTTTGAATATTAGCGTCTGCTAAATGAATAAATGTAATGTAAATGTACACAATCGCGCTAAATTACTTGGGAAAATTAAGCACTCATAGCCCAAATTGATAACACCTTAGCAAGGTGCACCATGAGTTTAACGACAAGTGAGGTTTGTGTCATTGTTAATTTATCTTAAGATCCCTGCACTGTTTCATCCAATGCCCAGGTTTACCGCAGTGATGACAACTGCCATTAGTGGCATAATTTACTTGCAATACTATGCCTTTAAGAATTGCATTGGTTATTCCACCATTAATAATCTGGAATTGTTTGAGGAATCAGAATTTCTTACAATGTCCACCCCTTTGGTTTGGTTTGGACAGGAAATCAGGGAACTATGAGTGATTAAATTATTTAAGTCTGGGTTCGTTCTTACTTTGCACTGTTAGGTTTTGAACTGAAAATTGGGTTGTCTGTGAGGAAATCACTGTTCTTTATCTTTGTGTATCTTTGTGCATCTCAGGAGAGTGCGCTAGATAACATCAATGACTGTGAAGTTTGATGAGTGAGAAAGGTGGTCTTGGTGCAAACGTCTGGGGGAATTCACCGAATAGTTACACCGCTTTAGAATTCAATTTTGCCTGAATCTTACTCACACACAGCACATGGTCAAAAAGCATTATTGTGTAGTAGGGTTGTGACTAGACATGAGACAAGATGAGATTTTTGCATAGTATTTTTAAGAAATCCTCAATGCCAAAATTCATGACTGGAAAAATAGTTTGCCGGTGGATTATTAAATGTTTCAACTAATCATCTTGTAATTTGCTGTTCTAAAATTTTAATGCCATATTGTAGAGTCAAATCAGTTGAGTACAAACTGTAGAAGAGTCATGTTTTTGACAATTTTGAAATCTTAGATCTGTGCTGCAAATTCATAAAAATGGATGAAAGCATACAGTGCTCCCTGTGATGCGAAGCTGTGCTGTCAATCCCAGACATTAGACATGTTTTTACCAAGTTTTTTCATTTAATATCTTATTAATATTAAATTAATTGCTAGAATTTCCTGGGAAGTGATGATTTTACTCTACGCTGCGTACCCTAGGGGTCGCTATGGGGACCTCCTCCGGAATGACACTTGTCTGAAGCATTAGTCTAATCACGACAATGAACCTGTCATTGGCAGGTTGTCACCTCTGACATCATCACGGGTGCAACTATTGGTATAAAAGAGGCACCTATGCAGTCCGTTATCCTCTTTCTTATCTTAAAGAGACTGTGTTTTTTGCATTTTTTGGTCTTCTATATGGCGAGTACATCAAAGTCAAAGTCAAAGTCAGCTTTATTGTCAATTCTGCAATATATACAGCACATACATACAGAGAATTGAAATTCTGTAATTCTCAGACCCAAGGTGCAACCAGGTTGCATTAACAGTAACAACAGCAACAATATATATATATATATATATATATATATATATATATATATATATATATATATATATATATCAACAACACCAAAAATATATATATCTATATATATAAAAATAAATAAATAATAATAGATAAAATAAAATAAAATAGATTAAGGAAATAAAGAGATAAAGTTGCGATGGTAAAGACAGAGATCAGATGCATGGGGCAGCAGACTGAAGAGGCTCTGGGATGGGTGGGAGGGGTCTCTCGCAATGATGAGGGCTTTGCGGGAGAGGTGGGAGTTATAAATATCCTGGAGGGGTGGGAGAGAGACACCAACGATCTTCTCAGCTGCTCTCACTATGCGCTGAAGTGGTTTTCGGCAGGATGTGTTGCAGGCGCCATACCACACAGTGATGCAGCTGGTCAGAATGCTCTCGATGGTGCCTCTGTAGAAGGTGTGCATGATGGGGGCTGGGACTCCGGCTCTTCTCAGCCTGCGGAGAAAGTAGAGTCGCTGCTGTGCTTTCTTGGTCAGTGCTGTGGTGTTGGTGGTCCAGGAGAGGTCTTCTGTGATATGCACACCCAGAAATTTGGTGCAACGATAGCCATTTCAGAATGTGTATTCATCCGTGTCAGCCCTTTCTGAAACTAGATGACACATGAAATGTGCTTCATATGTCTTGGCAAGGAGCATGCACACTCAGTCCTTGAGGGGATGATTGTGAAAATTTAAACTCGTTAAATAATCAAAATCAACAACATGCATGCTAAACTAAGCTACTGAAAGAGATGCTTCCAAAATTCATAGATCCTCTTCTTAATATTATTAATTCATCTTTGTCATTAGCATACGTACCAAAAACCTTTAAACTAGCCGTAAATAAACCGCTTATTAAAAAAAAAACACAACTTGATCCTACAGAATTAGTTAATTACAGGCCGATATCAAACGTCTCGGGTTACTTATGTAACCCTGGTTCCCTGAGGGGAACGAGACGCTGTGTCGAAGCACTAGGGGAAATAGCCTTGCGTGAGTCACGTGAAGATCTATGCAACCAATGAGAAGCGAACGCGTGTGAATGCGTCACTGCCGGCCGCAGCCGGTGACGTCATGAGGAAGAGCATAAAGCGCGTCTGAAACCGGGGCGCGTCAGCCATGAATGCCTGAAGCGGGCCCGGATGCGCCCGGAGCTGAGGCCAAGACACAGCGTCTCGTTCCCCTCAGGGAACCAGGGTTACATAAGTAACCCGAGACGTTCCCTTTCAGGGAACTCGAGCTGTGTCGAAGCACTAGGGGAACGCTATGCCAACGCCACCTCAGCGAGGTCAGCATCCGGGTGTGTCCCAGCTCACTGAGAGAGCACCCTGGTTCCCGGGGCGGCATCGAGGTCTAGCTGGTAGAACCTCATGAATGTGTGCGGCGAGGACCAGCCAGCCGCAGCACAAACGTCAGGCAAGGAGACTCCGGAGAGGAGAGCCTTGGATGCCGCCATGCTCCTAGTGGAGTGGGCTCGGACCCTCAAAGGAGAAGCATGTCCGGCCGACTCATAAGCTAGACAGATAGCCTCGACTATCCACCTGCTCAGAGTTTGCTTGGAAGCTGGGGCACCCTCGGGGGCCCCAAAGCAAACGAACAGTTGGTCCGACTTACGCCACGTGGCAGTCTTGTGAACGTAAGCGTCCAGTGCTCGCACTGGACAGACCTTGTTCTTGTGCTCCTGCTCATGATCGTCAAATGGGGGAGGGCAGAAGGCCTGCAGCGTGCTAGACCGAGCCACATTAGTGGGAACCTTGGGGACGTAGCCCGGCCTCGGGTGGAGGAAAGCTTTCGCCATCCCGGGCGCAAACTCAAGACATGATGGGGCCACTGAGAGGGCCTGAAGGTCCCCGACCCTCTTAAGCGAAGTGATAGCCAGCAAAAGAAGGGTTTTTAGCGAGAGGTACTTGATAGAGATACCCTCTAGAGGTTCAAAGGGTGGCTGGGACAAGCCTAGGAGTACCATGGACAAGTCCCAGGCAGGCACCCTGGTCTGTGCCGCAGGTCTCAGCCTTAATGTACCACGGAGGAAACGAGTGACTAGGGGGTCCCTGCCCAAGGACACCCCACCCAGAGGTACGTGGCAAGCCGCTATAGCAGCCACGTAGACCTTCAAGGTGGAGGGGGACAGCCCTGCCACAAATCTTTCTTGCAGGAACTCCAGTACTTTGCCAATTTGGCAGGTTACTGGGTTCAGCTGCCTTTCACTACACCAAGAAGTGAAGAGCTTCCACTTCAAGGCGTAGAGTTTCCTCGTGGAGGGAGCTCTGGACTGCAGGATGGTCTCAACAACCTCGGCTGAGAGACCGGCCTCTATGAGCTGGGCCCCCTCAGGGGCCAGACCCACAGTTTCAACGGCCCTGGTTGCGGGTGAAGAATGCAACCTTCCGCCTGGGACAGAAGGTCCCTCCTGATCGGGATCTCCCAGGGGACCCCGTCGAGGAGGGACACAAGGTCCGCGAACCATATTCTGGACGGCCAGTGGGGGGCCACTAGCGTGAGACGGACCTTGTCCCGGCGAACCTTGGCCAGAACTCCCGGGAGCAGAGCGATCGGGGGAAAAGCATACAGGCGTAACCTCGGCCACGCCTGCGTCACGGCATCCCGCCCCAGAGGCGCTGGATGTGTGAGTGAAAACCACAGAGGGCAATGGGAGTTTTCTACCGAGGCAAACAGGTCGACCTGTGCCTTTCCGAACCTTTCCCAAATTTGCTCCACCACCTCGGGGTGGAGTCGCCATTCCCCTGGTCTCGCCCCCTGTCTCGACAGGGCGTCTGCTCCCACATTCTGGACCCCCGGGATGTAAGCCGCCCGGATGGAGAGCAGCTTTCCCTGGGCCCAGAGGAGGATCTGTCGCGCCATCTTGTAAAGTGGTCGCGAACGCAGACCCCCCTGGTGATTGATATACGCAACCGCAGTCATGCTGTCGGTGAAAACAGTGACATGGTGGTCGCGAAGGTCCGGTAGGAACGCACAGAGTGCTTTGCGGATCGCCAGTAACTCTAACATGTTTATGTGCCAGGTTTGGTGCCGACTGTTCCATAGACCTTGTGAGGAGCGGTCTCTCAAGACCGCCCCCCAGCCCAAGAGGGAGGCATCTGTCGAGAGAGAGACTCTCCGAGCCAGAGCCCCTAGCACTGGGCCTTGAGACAGAAACCAAGGATTCTTCCACATACTCAAGGCGCGTAGGCATCGCCCCGTGACCTTGATAATGCGAAGCGGGTTCCCTTTCGGGGAAAACCCCTTGGTCTTTAGCCACCACTGCAGGGGTCTCATGTGCAGCAGGCCCAACGGGATGACGCAGGAAGCCGCTGCCATGAGCCCTAACACCCTCTGGAAGTGTCTGACAGTGAGTGGCTGGCCTAACTTGATGCTCTTGACGGCTGAACAGATAACTTGGATGCGCCCGGGGGAAAGCCGGGCCGACATCGCTACTGAGTCCCAGACGACTCCCAAGAAGGTGGTTCTCTGAGCAGGAGAAAGGACACTCTTCTTGGCGTTCAGCCTCAACCCCAGCTCCTTTATGTGTGCGAGCACTACATCTCGATGTTGCTCCGCCAACTGCGGCGACTGGGCCAGAATAAGCCAGTCGTCTATATAGTTTAAGACACGGATGCCCCGTGACCGCAGGGGAGCTAGAGCAGCGTCCACGACTTTCGTAAACGTGCGGGGTGAGAGCGCTAGGCCGAAAGGAAGCACCCGATACTGGTACGCCTTTCCCCCAAAGGCGAACCTCAGGAACTTCCTGTGTTGCGGAAGGATGGAGACATGGAAATAAGCGTCCTTGAGGTCGACTGTGACAAACCAATCCTCGGATCTGATCTGCACTACGATCTGTTTGAGCGTTAGCATTTTGAACTTTAGACGCTTGACCGCACGATTCAAGAGACGTAAATCCAGAATGGGCCGCAACCCTCCATCCTTCTTTGGAACTATGAAGTACCGGCTGTAGAACCCGGACTTGCTCTCTGCGAGGGGTACATACTCGATGGCCCCTTTCGCCAGCAAAGTGTCTACTTCTTGTTCCATGACCAGAGCCTGCTGAGGGCCTACAGCAGACTGTAGGACCCCCGAGAACTGGGGTGGTGAGACCCCGAACTGAATGGCGTACCCTAAGGTGACCGTGCGCAGGACCCACTGAGAGATACCGGGTAGCCGTGACCACGCATCCCGGAATTCTACTAGGGGAACCAGCCTCCCGGGGCTGGCCTCTGGTGCTGATGGCATGTCCACCACTGGGCCGGGATTTCCGGATTCCCGGGTGGAGTGCTCTAGGACCCTCCTCAGAGGGGGTGGTTTTCCCATGGCGGGCTGACTGGTCAGCTGCTCCAGGGATACACCACCTTGTTGCGGCTTGGCGTCAGGGCCGCTTGCTCTTAGCCTTCTTAGCGCTCAGGACAGCCCTCAGATCGCCCCTCTTGCCAGAGGCTTGAGCCTGTCGCCCCGACCCCCCGGGATTAGCCGGAGGAAGACGGGTGGCGACACTTCGTTTTTGAGCGGCCCTGTGTGAAGAGCTCTGAGACCCCCTTTGACTGGCGGTCTCACGTGGAGGGCGGCGGGGAATAACTTTACTGAACGCCACCTGCTGTCGTGCAGCCTCCTGAAACTTGTCGACAACGCTTTTTACGGCGTCGCCGAACAAGCCCGAAGGGGACAGAGGAGCGTCCAGCAAAACAAATTTGTCCCTATCTTTGATGGAAGACAAATTGAGCCAAAGATGTCTCTCCGTAGCCACCAGAGCTGCCATGGAGCGACCGACAGAGTAGGCCGTCTCCCTAGTGGCCCGGAGAGACAGATCCACGGTCCGGCGCAGCTCTGCCACTGTCTCCGGACCGATACCGCCGCCCTCGTTGAGGTCCCCCAGCAACTCAGCCTGATAAGCCTGCAGCAGAGCCGTGGTGTGCAGGCACGCTGCGGCTTGACTAGAGGCTGAGTACGCTCTCCCCACCAAAGACGACGTGACGCGCATCGGCTTGGAGGGGAGCGCCGGAGCTTTAATGGAGGACGCAGATTGGGGCACAAGGTAGCTCGCAAGCGCCTCATCCACCTTCTGCATCCCCCCATAGCAATAGCTTTGAGCCCCTGCGAGATTCGTATACATCGAACTGTTCCGTGTATGAACTCTCTCAGAGGCTGGCTTTTCCCACGATCTGGATACCTCGGCATGCAAATCGGGAAGGAAAGGCATAGCTCGGCGCGGGGGAGTGACGCGAGCCGGCAGATAACGCTCGTCCAACATACTTCTTTTAGGACGGGCGCTTCTGGTCTCCGCCGGCCATTCAATATCCAGACGAGAGACAGCTCGCGCCACAACCTCAACTAGCTCTTCAAACGCTGGCGAGGAGAGTGGCGAAGCCTCCTCTGCCGGGTCAACACTAGCTAAGTCCATCTCACTATCGGAACTCGACAAAGCTAATGTTGGAGTCACAGCACGAACATCTCCCGAGGAGTGCCCGTGACTGGAACCCGTTTGGTCTCGTGAGGGCTGAGGTAAGGACGGACCCACCCCAGCAGCCTCAGCGAGATCCATTTGTGAACCCCAGGACTGAGAGCGCCGCAACGCCTCGGCCGCTGCAGGTCCCGAACCCCGGGGAACACTAGCCTGGGCGGCCTCGTTACAGACCGCCAGGCGGGAGCGGAGAACATGCAGAGAAAACTGCTCACAGTCTTTACAGCCGGCGCCCTCAAGAGCCGACCGTGCATGTTCCACTCCTAAACAGATAACACACATTACATGTGTATCCCTGCCCGTTATAAAACGAGGACAGGGATAAACACACGGTCTGAAACTCTGTTCATCTCTCGCCACACTTTTCACACTCATTCTTTGATTTTTTAAGCTATCAAGTCTCAAAAACCACTCTCGCACAGACACAGCACGCTGAAGGCATTCAGAGCTGACGCGCCCCGGTTTCAGACGCGCTTTATGCTCTTCCTCATGACGTCACCGGCTGCGGCCGGCAGTGACGCATTCACACGCGTTCGCTTCTCATTGGTTGCATAGATCTTCACGTGACTCACGCAAGGCTATTTCCCCTAGTGCTTCGACACAGCTCGAGTTCCCTGAAAGGGAATCTACCTTTTTTGTCAAAAATTCTAGAAAAGGCAATATCTTCACAACTATGTTCCTTTCTAGAAAGAAACAGCATCTACAAGGATTTCCAGTCAGGATTTAGACCATATCATAGTACTGAGACTGCTCTCATTATTAGAGTTACAAATGATTTGCTCTTATCATCCGATCGTGGTTGTATCTCTCTGTTAGTGTTATTGGACCTTAGTGCTGCATTTGATACAATCGACCACAAAATCCTTCTAAATAGACTTGAAAACTATGTTGGCATTAGTGGAGTTGCATTAACCTGGTTCAAATCATACTTATCTGACCGTTATCAGTATGCAGCAGTAAATGAGATGTCATATCGATTACGGGTTCAGTATGGAGTTCCTCAAGGTTCAGTACTAGGACCATTGCTTTTCACCCTGTACATGCTTCCTTTGGGTGCAATTATTAGGAAGTATGGCATTAGCTTTCACTGTTATGCTGATGATACTCAGCTCTATATTTCTTCTCATCCTGATGAAACGTACCAATTCACTAAATTAACAGAATGCATAACTGATATAAAAAATTGTATGACTAATAACTTTCTACTGCTTAATACTGAAAAAACAGAGATTCTAATTATTAAACCAAAAAGTTCCGCACGTCATAATCTAGACTACTGCCTAACACTCGATGGCTGTTCTGTCAAGTCTTCGTCGTCAGTTAGAAACCTGAGTGTGCTCTTTGATACCAATCTTTCATTTGAAAGCCATGTTTCTAGCATCTGTAAAACTGCATTCTTCCATCTTAAAAATATATCTAAATTGCAACATATGCTCTCAATGTCAGGGTTTTCTGGATAAGGGAGGACCCATTTGCAGATATGAGTGAAGATATTTTTATTTACAAGACAGTGGCAGAGCAAACAGCAGGGAACGGTAAAACAGTTTGGCAGTGAACGCAATAGGAGAGCTGGCTGGTCAGGACTCAATACCAAGAAGACGCTCAGGCCAACGGTGGTGATCTGGCTTGCCACTTGGGGATGCAATGACGTAGCACCAGACTAGCTGCACTGGCTTCCTATTAATCACCGAATACATTTTAAAATCTTGCTAATTACTTACAAAGCATTAAATGGTTGAGCTCCACAGTACTTGAGCGATCTCTTAACACATTATAGTCCTTGATGTCTATTGCGATTCCAAAATACTGACCAGCTTATAATACCTAGAATATCAAAGTCAACTGCTGGCGGTCGATCCTTTTCCTATCTTCCTAATACAGTTCGGGAAGCAGACACACTGTCAGTTTAAATCTAGACTAAAAACACTTCTCTTCAACCTGGCATACACATAACACATTATACATACATTTTTAATCCAAATCATGTAAAATGATTGTTAGGCTGCATAATTTAGGTCAGCCGGGAACATTCCCATAACATCTGATGTACTCGATACATCAGAAGAAGAATGGCATCTGCGCTGATATTGTGCTCTGTTTATTCCAAGGTTACCATGGTCAGCCAGATCCAGGCCATATCCAGATCAGATGAAGGACCTGGACACGAGCACAGCACTGCCCTGAAGTGTCTGCGGAGACTGTGACTCTACTAAACCCTCCCCTGTGTAGATCATGAACCCATCTCCAATCGGACCAAATTAGACTTAATTTTAGACTTGAATTATCAATATAATAATCAAACTATCAATCAAATCAATCAACAATCAAAACTTAACACTTAATATTCATCAATTGTATTAATACGCCTGCTCTTTTAAGGCTGACGTTCAGCCAAACAAACTTTGTTTATAATGTTTTCATGTGACCATTGTAAAGCTGTTTTGAAACAATCTGTATTTTAAAAAGGGCTATAAAAGGAGACTTGACTTGACTGTAAAAAATAATTGTTGATTTAACAATATATGTTAACAATAAAAAAGTAACTTTTAATTAAAACTAAAATTTAACTTAAAAAATTGAATTTAGTTAACTAAAACTAAAAATTTGTGTTTGAGAATGGTTTAATCAACAGAAACTCAAAATATTGTGTTATCTGATCCAAATTATTATTATTTTTTATAGTGACAGTTAAGCTGTGTCTGAAATATGTTAAATGGGGCACTATTTAAGTAAACAGTCATTTGTAGTGGTTTCCGGAACCATAGTGGATGTTATCGAGTGCAACAACGAGTGCATTAGAAGGCTTTACAAAAAACCGGCAACAAAGTGGACTTGAACGGTTTATTGTGAGTTGAAACTGTTACTCTGTAATATGTCAAAAATGTAATGGCAGAACATGCGGGAATAAATGTTTTTAGCACATAAACTAACTATGTACATGAATTTAAAAGTACACAAAAAATTTAATGTATTGTACTTCCTGCCATCAAATCAAAGTACAGTAAGCAGCTGTAAGCAAGAAATTGTTTTTTGAAGGATATTATAAGGAAGTATTGAGGGTTTCAAGAAGAACTTTGTAACCTCTTACAATCTAATTAATGACATTTAGCTTGATGTTACTGATAAGGTAACATTTCTGTCCATAGAATACAGGTCTAATATCCTAATAACCGAGATAGATGATGTGATCTTTATCCATAGAAACCATGGAAAAAGACGCAGACGGCGAGGAGGATAATAGCATTAGCGTTGACCACGTTTCTCCATAGAGGTTTCTCAGTTGTGTTGGTAAGCTTCAACTTCATCTCCGCCTCCTGTTCTTTAGTCAGTTTGGGTTCATTGCCTTGATCAAAGCCACAGAACCAGTTGTAGGCCTTCTTAAAACAGCCTGGTTCCTCACGCTCCTCTGCAGGGTCAAGAGACAAACAGAAAGAGTTGTTATTGGTTTTTAAAACCTAAAGTTACATGTGCAATGTGATTTACACAAAAAAGACATGTGAACATTCCTAGAAAAAACTACAATCTAATCAATTGATCATGGCTATAACCTAGTCTCAGCATCAGACAACACGCCTACAAACACCAACAGTCTGTTCTCTGAACCACGTGATCCACATTGCACACACAAATGGTGAGTGCTCTATCCATCAATGATTATATATTTGGTGGCTTGTGCAGATGTACCATCTGTTTCCATAGAGTTGGAATCCTGGTCATCAGTCCAATCATCTTGCTCCAGATCTATCCTCTCCTCCGTGTTGTTCCTCAAACTCCAGCAGAGCCTGTACAGCTGCACAACAACAAGGGGCCACAAAATGAGGAAAATGACAGAAAAGTTGCTTTTTTATACATATAAAAATATTGTTTTAAGACTTGCGTCTTAGACTTTGACTTTAAATACATAACTTTCAAAGCATTGTTCTGTCTATGTCTGTCTTTTTCTAACCAAACTTTTGAATTGTAGTACAGTGTTATTGTCAGGGTGTGTCGGAGGTCTATGAAGGCACAAAGGCAAGGAACTGAAATGGCTTTAATAGTGAAACTCAAAAAATACTTTAAATATACAAACAAAAATGTGGCACTTCTCGTGCAAAAAGGGAGACCAGGAATGAGGAGAACCATGACTGACTATGGATAACAACGAGCAAAGACTAAAGGAAACACAGGGTAGATATACACAAGGGCTGATGAGGGAACAAGACACAGCTGACAAGATGAACGAGGTGATAATTACGAGACAGGTGAGTGGAGAAACACTAGGAGAACACAGAGGAACCAGGTGCAGAAGCATGATCAAGAACACTGTATAATACTGAAGAATTGTAATAGTTATAAAGAAGAGCTTACATGTTTGTCGTCAATGGGTTTGGTCATGAGGGAGATGCCCAGTATCAATATACAGGACAGGGTGAAGAGAATGAGTGCAAAATAGAGGTAGTGCACACCACAGATGATGGTGGGACAGTTACTGGGGTTCACGCAGCTGCCCGTGCCATAGGCAAATTCTGTTATCATACGTGCCAGACCCACCAACAGACCAATACACAACCCATAGAAAGCACCCTGTGAGGGAACATTGTGTGTCAATAGATAAAAAAATCAATATCATGATTTTAACAAGCAAAATGGAAGCAAATATATAAAACTGTAAAATGTGAAGAGTTGACTCACTGGTTCATTGACTCTCTTGCAGAAAATGGCGAGGGTGAAGACAGCGGCGATAGGTGGAGCCAGATAACTGGTGATGGACTGCATGTAGTCAAAAAGCTGGCCGCTCTGAGCCGACTGAACGATGGGGATCCACGCGATACTCACGCCGATCAGAAACAGCATGAACAACCTGTATGCATGAACACAGGAATCTCAGAGCCTATTCACATCATTGTGAATTGTGTCCTTCTGGTGTCCTTACAAGGTCAGCAAATCAACATTGGACAAATACAAACAGACAAAAGAACGCACCTCCCAGCAATCATGAGCTCCTTTTCTTTGGATTTGGGACGGATCTTGGTGTAGATGTCCATGGTGAAGAGTGTGCTAGCACTGTTAAAGATGGATGTGAGTGAACTCATCAGAGAAGCCAGCATGACCGACAACATCAAACCTCTGAGACCTTAAGAAAAACATGCACAGTTTAGACCCATAAAACCAAACAGATCTATGAATGTAAAGATATACAAATAGAAATATCAGGATATTACCGTTTGGCATCAGTTCCACCACTAGTTTAGGATATGCAATATTACTGCAGCCCACACTGGTTCCACAGTAGTAGTCACACTCTTCTGGATCCACACATGCGATCTCATCTAACACAAACAAGCAAATACACACAAACATTTGATTTCTACTACTACTCTGACAGTTCACTGACCACATCTGTTTGACTGCAGGGTGGTCGTAAAGCTTTAGATTACTCCTTTCAGTTGAAAAGACAGGTGGCTGCCAGTAATTGAAATGAAGTGGCATCACGTTCAAGGTTTTAGGAGGAGCTGAACAGATACATCCAAGAAGAGATCGTCACTCACAAGCTGCTTCATGATGTCGACATTCTTGTGGAGCTGGCACTTTATGTGGAGGGGCATCTTTATAGTCAATGCCAGTGGTGGACAGCTTAATCTTACTGGATGCTGGAAAAGGGTGCTTCTGGTGCTTCCCCTACCTCCTAGTCTTCTTCAGCAGACCTTGAGCCCATACAAATGGGGTATATTTGCCTCACCTCAAAGAAGAAGCAAGATTGTCTGGCTTGGGGCCTTTGCCTATAGAGACGGTGCATCTGGCTATCTGGTGTACTTTAAAAGCCGGAGTGAGCCCATCAGTTATCCAGAAGGTCCAGGTGGGAGCCACTCCTTGTTTTTCGACTCCCACAAATTTCATACCCCACTCAATGGCTTTGTTCAGTGTAAAAACACTGCCCATTCTTTTTCGAATCTGATCTACCCAGGTGCCGAAGGCAATTTCCTGGATTTCGCCGTTGCAGGTATGTGTGTGTTGGACATTCCTGCCATCACTCAACCCTCCCTGTCTGCTCCCTTAAAAACCTCATCATGAGGTGCAGCAACCAGGATGAATGTTTGATTTTTTGCTAAAATTACGGATATGGCATCTAATTCTCTTTTTTTCTGTTATTTTGCTTTATTTTGAAATTCAATCATTCTTATATACTAGAGCAGGGGTCTCCAAACTACGGCCCGCAGAAGCCCTCTGAAGCCCTCTCATTTGGCCAGCGGAGACCTTTTTGTCTACGGAAAAAAAAAATACTTAAATTTACGTGTATCCTGCCAAGATCAGCCACCACTTACGTGGACGTTATGTTTTTACCGAATTCAAATAGAGGCGCACAGTAATGCGTTCCCTTTCTAGAGTGGGAACGAGATGTTGTAATGAAATGCATTTGGGAACTCCTCCCCTTCACGTCATTTCTGAAACCTTATAGGATAACACCAGTTGACAACTGGCCAATTGTAGCGCGATGCGGCTCTGGCAGACAGACAGTATGAATAGCATTAAGAAGCGCAATAAGAATATTTCTTTCACATTTCTCTAAACGGAATATGGAAAAATAACCGAGGTTACGATAGTAAACGGAGACGTTTTCCAACCGATCACTACATTGCAAAACCTTATTCACTGCTTACTTTTTTCTGCTTCTGCTCACCGTCAATGAGATGATATACCATTTCCCTCCCCTCATATAACCCGCAGACGCATGTTTATCACACATATAGCTTGCGGGTGTGATATATAAAATGTATAAAAATCTTATATATAAACATATAAATTGTGTGATATAGCCCGCAGGACTGGTGGTTTTTTCCCCCCGTTTTTGCCTAAGGAAAACATTCCTAATGTCAAAACTTTTGCATCAATGTACCTTTCAATTTTTTGAACAAAATACTGTATATGGGTGTTTCTGCAACTACGGGCACTTTTGACTATCCCAATTTTAAAAAAAATCAACCTCTATGACTTTACATTTTAACCATCACAGTCTGTAATACGTATAAAAATGTACACAAAAAGTTTATTTTTTTGGTTTTTCGGGTCATCTTCTTAAAATTTGTCCTTACCGCAACGTTACAATAACGCTCATTTTATACATTTTTCTAAAAATGTAATACATTTAAATAGCGTTTTCAAATTTTATGCAGATTTGTAAATACTGATATAAAAAAAATTATATACAAAATAAGGAATTTCATGTTTTTTTCTATGCCATGTAAAAAAATTACAGTAACCTTCAATTGTCAATTGTTTCCATGCACACAAAATATAAAATATTTAACTTTTTATGACAGTTGTTGCAATTTCAATGTGTAACTCATCTCAACTTAAGTGTTAAAATATTTTTTGAAAATGAAAATGTGAAAAAATAGAAAAAGACCAGTGCTGCGGTAAGGACACAATGTTAAAGTGCCACAAAATCAAAAATGTATATATGTATATGTATGTATATGTATATATATACTTAAGTACTAATAATATACTGAATATTTGTAATTTAATATACAGTAAGCCTTGAATTTGTCTGTACCGCGACACAAGGTCTTTATCGCAACATCTAAATGTGCTGCGGTAAGGACATGTTGCGGTAAGGACATTTTGGCTGAAATTTTAGATAAATGCTGCTAGCAAGGTATACTAGCTTAGTTTTGACTCTTAGCATCTTAATATACATGACTTCAAAAGTAATATCCATTTATTTTTAAAATATAGTTCAAAATACACAATTATTAAGTTGAATGGTAAGGACGCACAATAAATACTAACGCAGAAAATATGATGTTTACCTTATTTTTTTGGCATCTTCTGAGTGACGTAGTGTGTTGGCCCAGTCTGTCAACAATGTGCTCGGGTGATCATTTATGTTTCCATAGAAACTAGACTTGTTTGATAAAATGCCATAATAAAGGTTTTTTTTCATTGTTGCGGTAAGGACTCAAAAGTGTGGGACAGGCACATTTAGATAACAAAATCATAAAAATGATCAGTAAATAATACAAAGAATTTTAAGATGATTTAAATGAATCTGTATATTCAACAATTCAATTTTTAAAAAAATGTCAAATTGTAATTGAATTAGCTTATTTTATGTATCTCAACATTGAGACCACAGGTGTGGGACATTAATAGAAATGGTGTTTTGAGCTATAAATGCTTCATAATATTATATTAAATCACATTAATCAGTAATTATATTTTTTGTCAAGGTGTGTAATGACACTGTGAATATATTTATAAAGCATCACATGACAAATTTTAACATAAATCTAAAATTTCCCTGCTGGGACTTAAAAGTGCCCGTAGTTGCAGAAACACCCATATGTGTGAACAAACATTTTCAAGAATAAAATACGTGAAGAACTATTTGAGAACAAACTTGTCCGATAATCTCAGGTCACTGTTGATGTTAGGGAAATTACATCTAAAGCCAGAAAGGTCTGCTATTTTGGCATCCAGGAAACAATTTCACCATTCCCACTAACAGGTGTTCATGTGTAGTGTATCAATGTGTTCTTAAGTAATAACTGAATAAAATAATATTAAATAAATAATTAAAAACAACATCCATGTTTTGATTTTTTTTTATTTGGACCTTGAAAGTGTAGTCGGCCCCCGAACTGCTGTTTGACAGTTAATGCGGCCCTCGGGCTGAAAAGTTTGGAGACCCCTTTACTAGAGCATAGATGCACATGTGCATTCTTCATAAATGGCGCAATCTAAAATATGTAAATTACAATGTATATATTCGAAAGAAAGAGAAAAAAGATATAGAATGTCTATAGAAAGATATAGAATCTACTGATTGTCAGCTTGCTTATTTGCCTAATATAAGGATTTATTAAGTTCACATGTCATAAAAACAAGAAACTATGTGTCTAATCAGGTTGAGAGCTGTCGTTCAGACCACACAACTGTACAACGCTTTTTGTGAATGTTTGTTCGATCTTTGGTTTTGGGACACTTGTTGAACTATGTTGATGACAACATGTTCGCATGAACATGCAAACATAGTTGGACAACGTTGCTTTGGGAAACTCACACCTGTCTAATTAGATGGCTGTTTGCTAGAATAAGATGCTAGTAAGTTGCTAGAATAGTCTATGACAAACAAATGGACCAGACTTTATTCTGATGGACAAATGACTTGATATGTGAGACTAACAAAACCTAGTTGGACATACTGTATATATCACCTCAAACATTAAAGTTGCCATTTAATATCACTCAACTATTTGCTAACATACACAAAATAGTTAATCAGTTTAACCAGAATACTGCCAATCTTTTTACCTGTGTACAGCACTCTGCTGATCATGCCAGGGAAAACCATGAGGAACATGGGCAGAAGTTTGAGATAACCACACAGGATGCAGCCAGCTTTCACATGAGACAAGCTCTTGGCAGACAGACAGCGCTGCACAATCACCTAAAACAAAATGTGTGTTTGTGTGAATAAGATAACAAGCATTTATTGTCATTACATTTAAAATACAACTAAATTACAAGTACCCTTCCAATTACGCAACACAACATACCACGCACACTAACATACATGCATACAATCATGTAAATAGAATTTTAATGAAACTGTATATTGCACATAAATAAAAAGTAAATAAATTGAATGATAGACTAACTAACAAATAAACAAACTATGAAATATGGGGTGCAGAGACATTTTTGTGCTGATTAAGAGTGTGAACAGCCTTAGGATAGAAACTGCTAATGAATCTGGAAGTCCATGCATTTATTGACCAGTAGCGTCTTCCCGAGGGCAAAAGGTCAAACAAAGAGTGGCCAGGGTGGGAACAGTCTATGACAATCTGTTTTGCTCTTGACAGGTAACGGGTATTCACAATATCCTGGAGTGAAGGAAGAGGGGAGCCAATTATTATCTGCGTTGTATCAACAACCCTCTATAGCACTTTTTTACTGGCTGCTGAGCAGCAAGCGTACCACACTGTGAGACCGTATGTTAGTATGCTCTCTATTGCGGAGCGGTAGAAAGGTCAGATGCTGGTTTTTTTTTTTAACAGTAACTGTGGTATTGGCAGACCTGGAGAAGTTGACAGATATGCGGGTTCCCAGGAATTTAAAGCTGTGATCTCTTTCAACACAGTCTCCATTTATGAAGATGGGAAGGAGTCAGGTCTGCGCTTCCTGAAATATACAATGAGTTCCTTGATTTTTTTGGACTCAGTATCAGGTTGTTGCTGCACCTTGACTCATTAGGCAGACTCGTTGTCTCCTGAAAATTACCATAATAATTCCTATTATAGTGGTGCCATCTGCAAATTTGATTATAGAATTGGAGACATGAACTGGAATGCAGTTGTACATGTACAATGATTACAGTAGTGGGCTCAGCACACAGCCTTGTGGGGAGCTAGTACTGAATGTGAGAGTGGAGGAGAGGTTGGAGCCAAACTTGACAGATTGTGGACGATTTATGAGAAAGTTCATAATCCAAGTACAAATGTTAGAGCAAAGGCCCAGGTGAACCATCTTCCTGATCAGTATGGCAGTTAAGAAGGTGTTAAAAGCAGAGCTGTAATCAATAAAGACCATGAGAACATAAGTCCCTCTATATTGCAGGTGATCAAGAGCTCTGTGGAGACCTGTGGTAATTGCATCCTCCGTGGACGTGTAATCCAATTGATGTGGGTCGAAGGTAGAAGGGAGGCTCATTTTAAAATGCCTCAGTACCAGTGTCTGGTACCAGTACTTGGAGTGAGACCAACGGGTCTGTAGTCACTTAGATCAGGGGTGCCCAATCCTGTTCCTGGAGATCTACCTTCATGCAAAGCTCAGCTCCAATCCTGATCAAACATACCTGTCTGTAATTATCAAGTGCTTCTGAACATCTCATCATCTGTGTTTTATTAGGGTTGGAGCTGAACTTTGGAGGAAGGTGTCACAGTCTTGTCTTGTCGTGTCTGTCACATCCGGGTCCCTTTATGTATCTTCCAGGTCTTACACGCTCCCGTCTCTGTCTAATCACATCCCAAATTGCGTCACCTGGTCGCAATTCCCTGTTTGTCCATAAATACCCTCCTGTGTTCCTTTGTCTTTGTCGGATATTGTCCGTGTTAGATGGTCATTGTCGTGTGTGTGGATGTTCCTCCCGTGTCTCTCCCTAGTCCCTTGTTTGTAAACAAACAATTCTCATTATGTAAGAAAATGCATACTCCCATTCAGCAAGCATCTATTTTCAAAATACAGTAGAAAGTCGACAGCCTGGGGCAGTGGTTCCCAACCTTTTCTTGTTCGAGGCACCCTTTGAAAGCCTTTCAAAAGTTCCCGGCACCCTTATAAGGAAATAGATATTTTAATAGAGAGAGACCTCGCGCGATTGTTGACGGGGGGGGGAGGGGTGTTGGTTAGAGACCTCGCGCGGTTGTTGACGGGGGGGGGGGGGGGTGTTGGTGAGAGACCTCGCGCGATTGTTGACGGGGGGGGGGGGGGGGGGGGGTGAGAGACCTCGCGCGATTGTTGACGGGGGGGGGTTGGGGGTATCTCCGCGCTATCTCGGTAGTCCCCTCCCTCTCCCTCTCCCGCCAAGAGAGAATGACGTTAGTGCGATTTTTTTTTTTTTTTTTTTTTCCCGAAATTTTGGCGGCACCCTCAAAAGATCTCACGGCACCCCTTAGTGCCGCGGCACACCAGTTGGGAACCACTGGCCTGGGGGGTTGCAAAAAAGTGTTGAGATAACCGTTTAGTGAGATAACAACAGCCAATATGGCGAGACCAATCTAGAATGTGTTACTGCACTAATATGAGTCAACAACTTTGATAAATAATCAGTACCTGGTCAGTGCAAAAGTACCAGGTAGCCTGGATCGTAAGACCAAAGACCATTCCAGGCCAGGGCAGATTGCCGGTAACGGGGTCTCTGAAAAGGTGAAATGAATCCGCACGAGGGGTGTAGCAGGATTCACTGATGTTTACACCAACCACTGACGGGATTGCATTCATGTAGCGTTCCTTAAAGTTCTCGTAGCCTCCGACCTCAGTGAACGCTAAAAGAAAATAGCTGATGTTGAAGCAAGTAGGCGTTTAGCAGACTTTTTAAAAATCCCAAATATTTAAAGTACAAAAAAAACGTGAATAGACATACCAAAGCCCATGAGAATGAATGATCCCACAACAATGATGATGGTCTGCAGTGTGTCTGTGTAGATGACTGCAGCTAGACCACCTGTAGAAGAAACAGTAAAGGTTTTTGCAACTGAAAAATAGATTAGAGAGTTGCTGAACTGACAGGTAAGAATAATTTGCACAGGAAATCGATTGCACATTTCAATCTTACTGTGTATCTGATTTAGAATGAGCAGAAATCCGGAAGAAATATAACGACCCACAGACCAAATAACTCAAAAATAAGCTGTCATTTCGGAGCAATAACATGTGGGGCACGTTCTGATATTTGCCGCATCTGTACACGGCAGCAAACCCTGGTGCTGATTGCCAACCTTTCTGTGGTGTGCCCATAATAGGTTTCTTTCTGATGAATTGTTCTGGATGAGACAACATAAAAAATATGGTTGAAAAAATGGCTTTAAAATCCTTATACAGTTTCACATTTCAGAAATCCAGTATCTTTCTAAGATTGCCATTAAACAACTCTAAAAGGATAAAACAAACTTTAAAGTGCACACTATATTTTATATTTGGACATACTATGGACATATATGATGAGTTCATTTGACTTAGTAATGAGATAATATACTGAGCTTAATACATTTTACATGGTTGAAAAGATTGTTTTAAAATAACCTGTTATGTTTTTTTTAACCTTACTGGATATACTACAAATAAAAGTTTCTCAGATAAATATGGTGATTGGAAGCTTTATAGAAGTTGTGTTCCAGTGCTTTGAAATACAGTGGAATCTGGTTATGTCGACGGCCTCTGGGATTGCAAAAAAGCATTGAGATAACCGATGATCGAGATAACCAACAGCCAATATGGCGATTTATTAGATGAAGCGATAAGCATGCTATAAAAATGTACATACACTGTATATGTTTGCTAACAACAAAAGGCATATGTGCACCAACCAACAGCAGTGATTTACCAGTATACAATAAAATACACATTCGATTCTCCATACAAACCTTCAATTATATTCACAATTTCGCTCACAGCGTAAACAATCATAACATATTCGTGAGGTCATCACGCTGTACTAGATTGCATACTTTCTTGTGTTCTGCCTGCCTAATGTGCTTTCTCAACAAATTCGGCTTCGTCCTGTCTTTTAATAACCAGGTTCTTCAATCCGCAGCGGCGCTGAGCAGACAGCGCATCAGAACAGAAGCAGGGTTTGTGTGTGTGTGTGTGTGTTTATCTAAGCCTCGTACTCATTGGTCGGTAACCGCTCGTTACCAACCAATGTCAAAATATTTGAGAAAACCAATCAAATCAGAGAAGGCGAGCACACAGAAGCGGATGAGACTTTGGGATTAGGGATGGGACCCACGGCAGCACTTGCAGCTCTTTGAGAAGCATAAGAACAATATTTGCTTTCACTTGTGAGAGAAGACACTGTGAGAGACACTGTGAGAGAAGCGTTACTGACAGAGCGAAGTGCAACGCGAACTCAGCACATGCGCTGTGAACTAGGTACGCTCATTAGTCACAAGATAACCATGTGATGTAGCGAATTTGTCCCTCTTTTGTGCTCGAGATATTAGGGTTCGGCGAAATAAAAGAATCGACATTACCGAAAAGAAAAAGCTAAGACAAATAGGGAGTTTGGCGGTTCCACTTCATAGGATTGGCGAGTTAACCGTGAGTCGAGATAAGTGAACTCCACTGTACTCATGTTTGGAATTTTTAACCAGACAACATAAAGGTTTAAATAGAAAAGATTGTTGAGGATTCACACATTCTTTGTGTTGCTTGTTTTGTAGTGGTATGTTGTTCAGCTTATTTCATAAAGATGCTTCTCTCCCGTCTGGCGCTGTTCTGGTCCTCTTGGCTTGGGTCCCGCTGTGGCTGAGGCTCAGCTGAGGTCTAGGTCTTGGGGTATGAGAGGGGTATGAGACGGGCACTGCTCTATCTCTCTCCTCATCTGGTGTATCCCGTACCTTCTCTCAGGGTTTGGAAGCACGCTATGCAGTTCATGCATTTTGGAACTATTCAGTTCTGAGGGGCTGGATGTTGTCAGTGTCGAAGCTAGCATCACGATTTGCCTGCTCTTTCCACAGCTTGTGTCGGCAGGGCTCGGTTCCTGCTGTGGCTGAGGTTCAGCGGCAATCTAGGTCTTTGGACCTAACAGAGGAGTTAGAGACGTCACTGCCCATTTCTACCCTTTCCTGCTGGGCCCAGTGCCTTCTCTCAGGGTTCAGAAGCACACTCAGTGGTTTCTTTCACATAGAGAGAGGCGCTGGTGCCGCAACTATCCAGTTCTGAGGATCTGGATGTTATAAGTATCAAGGGTGGAGTTAAGTTTCAGCCCACAAAGAGCTAGTGGGGGTTATGACTTGCACTGCTGACAGGTTTTACTTCTTCTGGGCAGCAGAGAAGCAGGACATTTGTTTAAATAACAAACTATATGAGAGCTCCCTTTCCTCACAAGTGCAATTTCCCCATTGGGACCTCCTGGTTTTTCCTGTTCTCCACACCAAGGTGCCGAGATTGTGGAAGAGACCGGGCCTTCCATTGGGTGCACAGAGCTGCAATTCTTTGCACTGTTTTTCAATGGTAGGCCTGATGATCTGCAGGATGGGTTAGAGATGGCACTGCCTTATCTCTGTTCTGATCTGCCGTGTCCAGCGCCTTCATGGGTTCTGCCTTGCAAGCACACTCCGTGGTTACGTCTGCCGGTGGTAGTGGAGGTGCCAGTGCTGCAATTATCCAGCTCCGAGGAGTTGGATATTACTGGCACAGAGGCTGAGATCATGGTCTGAGCTTTCGTGCGTGATGCTCCTCCCATGTCTCTATCAGGTCTCGGGGGCTGCTGATCAGGAGCAGTCCCAAAAGTCCAGCTTTTCACACCGTGCCGTACAAAAGATGACCTGATGCCAGTGGTGTTAGATCCTCGAGGGCAGTCACCACCAAAGAGAATTGGTTTACGCCTCATGAAATGAAGAAATGAGAAATTCCCCTGTCCGTTCTGCTCCAGAGCTCAATCTAGTCCCTGAATCGTCTCTAAAGGAATCTCCAGTACCCAAGTCTGCTCCAGAACTCCCTCCAGTCCTTGAGTCTGCTCCCAAGAACTCTCTGTTCCCTGAGTTTGTTCCCAAGAATTCCCTTGTCCCAGAGTCTGCTCCAGAGCATCCTCTAGTTCCCGAGTCGGCTCTATAGAACTCTCTAGTTGCCGAGTCTACTCTAGAATGCCCTCTATTCCCTAAGCCAGCTCCAGAGTTCCCCATAGTCTCTGAGCCTGCTCCAGAGAGCCCTCTAAGTGCCAAGCCTGCTCAAACCAAAAAACACGGGCGCTCTGCCCATTAAAAGTTTACCCTGGCCGTGGTGAGAGAAAGAGCCAAGGCCACGAACGCCAGACCACCAAAGACACAGAGGCCACCTGATCCACCACAGACCCCTGAACTTCTGGCACCACCCTGAAGGCCCCATTCAACTAGTTTTTGATTCTGGGCTCCAGGATGCCTTCCCCAAATCCCATGTTCACTTCCTTGTCCCCTCCTGTACCTCCTCCCTCCTCCAATGTCCCAGCTAAGGTTGCGCCTTTTTGGGAGAATTTGTGAATCTATTAAGTATCTGTCCTGTCATCTCTCCCAGCTCTCCCAGCATTTTTACACTTAATCATCAATCATCAATGTCATCAGTCACCTTGTTAGTCTTGTCAGCTGTGTCATATTCCCTCATTCATCCTCTATGTATATTTCCCCTGTGTTTTTTCAGTCTTGGTCCGATCTTGTTCTTGTTAGAGTTTTGTTGGATCCCTTTCCTAAGTTGTTCTTAAATAAATAAATAAAAATGATTCCATTGTATTCCCTTTGTCTTTGCATGCTTACTGTAGCAACACACCCATAACAGAAACATGGGGACCTTCACCCAGAGTCACGAGGGTCTGCAGGAGCCCTTTCTATTAAACAATTTCTGCAATTGATTTTTCATGCACATTTTGGCTTTGGTTTGGCTAATAAATGTTTCTGAAAAAAATATTTCACTAAAGCCATAGACCATGCAAACACTCTCAGCCTTAGCTCATGTAAACATTTACAGGTGGCAGGCTGATGTCTGATTTCTTACAGTTTATTGGTGGGTTGGTTTATTCCTGAGATAAACCTATTACACAACAAAGCATGGGGTTGACAGAAGTCACAAACTAGCTTGCCTTGCATAGGCTTATCATCTATTGTCAGAATGGTCTCATAACACATCAATCAAATCACGCTACAATAAGCATCCCACTGCATGGTCAAAAACCCTGGACTTCACTCTCTGTTGTAGTATAACCTTCAGGGACCATTTAAAAATGATTTTTGTATCCATGAAATTACTTTTTTTTAATATTTATATTTATATACTCAAAACATAGTGGTCTCATACATTATGTGTGTGAGGGTGTGTGTGTGTGTGTGTGTGTGTGTGTGTGTGAGAGTGGTCACATACTATACAGTACAATGTGTCAATGCAAAGTTTGCAGTTATTTACGTCAACAGACCTGTTACTGTATAAAGAGCTGTAATCAGCAGCAGAAGAATCACAGCCAGGTAAATGTTCAGTCCTAGAGCCTGGTTGATGAAAATGCCTCCTGCAAACATGTCCCCCTGAGAGGTGGAAAAGAGAGAAAAATTGTGTGGTGCAATTGTTTCAAAACAAAATCTACATTTTTATCATCTAAACCAGTTTTATCTGATTTTACATGGGAATACATAATATATTCCACCATTTCAGACTACAACTTGTGTTAGAGAAGATTTCATGTAAAGATTATCAGAAAACTCGGACAGCATGTTGTCCGATCAGAAAAGATCAGACAGCATGTTGTGAAAATTTATTCTAAGCATTCAGTAGTTCAGTAGTAGTATTTAAAATGTTCTTGTACTTGATATGTGCATAATTGGTCAAAAAAATCTCAATTTAAAATAGTTTTCGATTGAGTGCAGCAAAGGTGTCATAAAAGTATAACATGACAGCTACCTCTAAAAGTACCATGTTATTATCATATGATTCTGTAAAGGCTGAAACAGATTTTGGACTCACAGAGATTTTGGTAAAAACATAGAGGACCAGGGACAGCACAGAGAGGTAGATACGGATACGCTGCCCACCAAAGCGTTTCTTCAGATACTCCGGCATGGTCACGACCTGCAGATAATGTCAATAAAGGACCATAAAAATGATATCAAAAAGATAAAGTTCACACTCATACATATTTTGTGTGAGTAATATTTGAAAGATTTGTTCTGTAATGCTGATTAGAGAGGAGGAAATGTAAGTATACCCCAGCCTTTATGTAGATGGGCACGAAGAGCCATCCCAGAAAAATCACAACAATAAGAGCCTGGGAGAGGAAAAAGAGAGTGTTAGATATTTGGTTCGATATTTTCTACACATAAGCATTATTATTGTTAACTAAAATTAAAAGGGAAACACTTTACAATAATGTTTAATTTCTTAAAATTAGATAACTACATTACTTAAAATAAACTAACAATAAACAATACTACTACAGCATTTATTCATCTGAATTAATGTTAATTTATACATTTACTAATACATTTTTTAAATCAAAAGTTGTATGTGTTAACATTAGTTTTGCAATGTGCACTAACTTAAACGAACAAAAATGAATAAATACTATAAAAATGTTGCTCATAGTTAGTTCGTTAAATAATGCTTTAACTAAAAAAAAAGTTTGACCTTTTTGTAATAATTAGCTGAAATACAATAAAAACTATAAAGTTAGAATTCTATTACAAATTAGAAATATTGCCTTGGCAACTAATTGAAATAAAATACGTTTAAATTAAAAGTACTTTAAAAAAAAAACTTTAACTGAAATAAAAGTAAATCATAGCTATATATGAATATATATATATATATATATATATATATATATATATATATATATATATATATATATACAGTAGTACCTCAAGATACGAAAGGCTCAACTTACGAAAAATCCAAGTTACGAAAGCAAAGACGATGAATTTTACTGCTCTACATACGAAAAGCTTTCAAGATACGAAAGGTTTCTGAAAGTCCGAGATTCGCCCCATAACAATTTTGAAACACGCGCCGCATGCCGCCATCTTAGTTATAGTAGACTCGCCACCATCCTCCTGCTCTCCCATTGGTTCCTGATGCTAGCCAAGCCATGAGATCCTTCTCTCTAATTGGACAGCATCCCTCCCATCATGCATCTTCTATACGTACGTGCTGGCGTGCTTTAGCTCAGCCACTCCGCACCCGAAATTTTAAATTGTTTATGTGTTTTCGTAAAGTTTAGTGTACGTACTGTAACGCGTTTGTTCTCTAGGAGAGGCCGGATAGCTCGCCTAAACATAGAGAACCACAAGTGAGACACACACCAGAGCAGTCGGCAAACAATGCTTCACTCACCATCGTGTTACCAAACAACAAAACAATAGTAAGAGCAACAGAAAAAAAAGAAAACAGCGGGGAAAAAAACCTCACTCCGCATACATGCGATGCTTCCCTGCTCGCGCTCAGTTCGAACCACCTCATTACTGAACTTGAGAGAGTGAAAGAGCGCTCCGCCTTAAAGGAGCCTTACCCAATATAACTCGTTACAGTACGTACGTACGTTATCTGTCGTTTGTCCTCCTCCTCCTCTGCCGCCACTTTCGGAGATAGCCTCACTCGAAAGGTAAGCGTCAACATTTTACGTTATTTCATTATTTATAGGTCAATTTAGCTTTATTATGAAATTTAATGGGGTGTTTTTGGAGGGCTTGGAACGGATTAGCCATTTTACATGTAAAATGTGTTCCAAGATACGAAAAACTCATACGAAGGCCGCCTCGGAACGGATTAATTTCGGATCTCGAGGTACCACTGTATATAAAAAATCTAATAAAAATGACACAAGAACTAATGCATAACTAATGCACAATAAGCACAGAACTAATGCAGTATTTCATGGAACAATAAACCGTAATCACCCGAAAGGGCTTGGACTTCAAAGACAATAAAGTCACTGTTTTGGATCGGGGCATATATCAACCATCCAGTGGACATACCAGACACCACAGGACTGAACTGACAGGAAGCCGTTATTAGGTGTCTGGAGAGTGTCTACCCCCAGTCCAAACAGCAAATACAGCCCATCTTGTCCTTGTTCTCCACTTCACCGGTGCCCTTTGGTCATGAGCCTACATCAGCGCCCGCTGCTCATCAGTCTGTACCAGCGCACACTGCTCGTCAGTTTAGACCTGCACTCGCTGCTTGTCAGCTTGCACCAGCGACAGCTCCTCCTCAGCTTGCTCAGTGACTCTCCTGCCTTCCTTGTCATGCGAACTGACTGGGTATCCACCGGAGAGATGGCCACAGCGCTGTTATGTGTAAATCCAGCCAGCTCCAAACCCCTCTCCCGAGCTCCCTCCTGTGCCAGAACCTCTTCCTGTGTGCTCTACTATACCAAAGCCCTTACCTGAGCACCCTCCTGTGTCTGGGCCTTCTCCAGTGTACTCTCCTGTACCCAAACCCTCTCCCAAGCTCCCTCCTGTGCCAGAACCTACTCCCGTGTGCTTTCTTATACCAAAGTCCTCACTCAAACCTTCTCCTGTAAGTTCTCTTATGTCTAAGACCTGGAGTCCTGTGCTCCCGGCATCACCCCTGGAAGCCTGCACCACCCTGGACTCACATGCTTCTGTGCTCCCAGCAGCACCCTGGAAGGCAGAGCCACCCTGGCTCCCTGTTCTCCCAGTGTCGCCTTGGAAAGTAGTGTCGCCCTGGCTCCCTGAGCTCCCAGCACCGCCCTGCAAGGCTGGGCCGCCCTGTCTTGCAGGAGGGGGCATTTCTGTCACGTCTCGGTCCACTCACCTGTTACATCATCATTCACCTTGTTAGTCTTGTCAGCTGTGTCAGCGGTATCCCAATCACACTAGTGTATATATTACCCTTTGTTTCCTTCTGTTTTTATCCATCGACATCTGTGTTGGATGTGAGTATTTTGGTTCTCTCCCATTGGACTGTATTCTTCAGTTGGAGAGTTTACTAGCTTTGCACAAGACATGCCCTTTTGATTGTATTTTGTTGTTGTTCACTCATATGAAAATTTCTTAGAAAAGATATTTTTTCTTTTTTTTAATGATCTACATAGTGATAAATAGTTATAACTCATGACACATGATAATTATTAAATATAATTAATGTGATTATTAGGATTTATTTTAAACATACATTCCACTCAAAGCCACCGATGGCGATACCAGCAGCGGCTCCACTTCCTGCTAGTCCCACAAAATGCCCACTTCCAATGTTACTTGCAAAGAGAGAAGCTCCAATCTGAAAAAAAGTTGTAAGATACTTTAGTTATGCTTCATATTATATTTCCTCATAATGAAACATTTGATATTCAGTGTGAGGGGTTAAACTCAACATAAATACATAGCTAAGTGATCTGTTGCTTAGGAACCATATGTGAAGTTGCAACATGTTACTTCAGAAAATCTTCAAACTTTAATTTAAAGTGATAACTTTAGCATGACAGCTCCATAAAAACTTCATAAGCAAAGCATATCAACTGCAATGAATTGTGGTTCGCATCTGGCATCAGTGCATTATGGCCCCATAAAAGTCTTTGTTCATCCTATCACCCTAGGGTCATTAACAGGATCATGCCATATCTGTAATAAAGTGAAAATAGAAGCTAAAGATTGTGAACAGATTTTTTATGTTAGTTTTGAGAAAGCCGAACTTTGATCCGGGACCCAAACACAGCTTGCCTTGTGTACAGCTACAATATTATTTGTGCAGCTTTCAGTAAAAAGAGCCAAAGTATGTGTCTGTTCATTGTTCTGGAAATGGCCCTACCACAAAAAAATATTTATTGTTTTCATGTATTTTTATTGTTTTTGTTTTATTGTTTATTTTGTATAAGCTTTTTTTTTTTTGTATGAGCTTTTTTTTTACAATTTTGTTTAAGCTTACTATTACAGAAAAATATACATACAAGTTAAAGTTCACATTAAGTAATAGCGCAAAGAAATTAGGTTCCAGGTTTATAGGTGTTCAGGTACAGAAATAGAATGATCAAATGTCAAATAATATTGCATATTCTTTATTAAACATAGACTGATCCTTGTTAATGCTACAAACGTTATTCAGTCAAGAGCAGTGAGTGATGTTCTCTTTGCATTTTTTTTTTGGATTAACATTAAAGATAGACAGAAGCTGGTAAATGTGATGGCTTTAAGGAAGAGACAAAATTGAATGTGCTTCCGGTCTCTCTGTGTGTGTGTGTGTGTGTGTGTGTGTGTGTGTGTGTGTGTGTGTGTGTGTGTGTGTGTGTGTGTGTGTGTGTGTGTGTGTGTGTGTGTGTGTGTGTGTGTGTGTTACAATGTATGCAAATTTGTTTAGAATAGCGGTCAACTTACTTGTAGATCAAATTCTTTAACTGACACTAAAACAGGTAGTAATGACTAGTTTTTCGATAGTCAGACCTATACTTTACTTTAACTTGAGAAAAGTAAGTGTACTCTATACTTCAACTTTAACCAAAGTCTTTTTAAACAAGAGTATCTATACTTCCACTTGAGTGAAGAATATGTGTACTTTTGCCATCTCTGGCCAAGGGTGTCATGATAGAGACAGTGGTTTTCTGTTAATCTGGTTTAAAGGGCCAGTTTTGTCTAGTATTAGGCTTAATCTCTTTCCTGGAAACAGCCCCAAGGCTTTTAAGTTGAATATAACAGTATGTTGATTTTCTTCCCAAGCCACCATTGTAAGTTCAAATAGTATAAGCTTTTTCTAGCCAACATAATTACTGGTCATGCTACTAAGTGACATAAGAAGGCCAAGTATGGTAACCCATACTAACCCTTACTTGGAATTTATCCTCTGGATTGAACCCATCCAAGTTAATGCACACACATTAGGAGAAGTGAGAAATGAACACACACCCGGAGCAGTGGGCAGCTAATTTTGCTATGGCGCCCAGGGAGTGATTAGTGGTTAGGTGCCCAGTAGGACTTTCTAACCATTAGGCCAAGACTGCCCCTGTCATGCACCCTGTCTATTGATAGATGCATAATCAGCTCCTTCTTTTATGCTTGTTTCAGCATATTAAGACAATTCACTACATGTTGCCCACTCATTGATTACTATTGTTTTGGTAAATGCTCAGGCAATGTAAGTTTTTTTTATGTCCATCGCATTTGGAGCACAAAACAAATTACTTTTAAGGTTTAAAGCTTGGTAATCTTTGTCGATTTCCTTACCGGCCACCACACCATACTTCTGCCAGCCAGGAAAAAGCCTCCTACTGTGGATCGATTGGTCCGTACCATCGCCTTTGAACAAAAAGAGGCATTAAATTCAGCATATTAACAGTTCCAGAAACTAAACATAATACAGCACATTTCACAATAACATTTCCATTTCAGAGTTGATGGATTGGCATTAAATGGCTTTATTTTTTAGTTTGATTAAATATGTTAGAATTTTCACAAGAGGTTTTATAATTACATGGATTTCTGAAGTGCAAATACTGGTGGAAAAATAGAATGGCAGTATTATCAATGCACTCAATTAAGATACACTAAGACTGTAACAAAAAGTCATGAGTTGATTTGAGAATATTTTAGTGTACTGTATGAAATGTTATTAGTAATAATTCCCCCCCCAAAATGTTTTGTGTTAAATAGATAGAGGTATCATTAATATTTACCATGTAACACATAAAAAAAAAAAAAAAAAAAAAAAACACACACACAAAAAACACTCTTGTTGCACTTCAAGTATTATTCACTCACCTAAGGGATTATTAGGAACACCATACTAATACTGTGTTTGACCTCCTTTCACCTTCAGAACTGCCTTAATTCTACGTGGCATTGATTCAACAAGGTACTGAAAGCATTCTTTGGAAATGTTGGCCCATATTGATAGGATAGTATCTTACAGTTAATGGAGATTTGTGGGATGCACATCCAGGACACAAAGCTCTCGTTCCACCACATCCCAAATAGATGCTCTATTGGATTGAGATCTGGTGACTGTGGGGCCATTTTAGTACAGTGAACTCAATGTCATGTTCAATAAACCAATTTGAAATTAATTGAGCTTTATGACATGGTGCATTATCCTGCTGGAAGTAGCCATCAGAGGATGGGTACATGGTGGTCATGAAGGGATGGACATGATCAGAAACAATGCTCAGGTAGGCCGTGGCATTTAAACGATGCCCAATTGGCACTAAGGGGCCTAAAGTGCTCTTCTATCAGCTTGAATTCCATTTTCACTCCATTCTTTGTAAACCCTAGAAATGGTTGTGGGTGAAAATCCCAGTAACTGAGCAGATTTTGAAATACTCAGACCGGCCCGTCAGGCACCAACAACCATGCCACGCTCAACATTGCTTAAATCACCTTTCTTTTCCATTCTGATCTGCATCTCATCCATAAATGCATTGAAGCAACTGCCATGTGATTGGTTGATTAGATAATTGCATTAATGATAAATTGAACAGGTGTTCCTAATAATCCTTTAGGTGAGTGTATAATTAAATATTATATTATACTATATTGTTTCTTTGCGACTTACAACTTGAGGAATACAGAAAGCGATTCATCCTGAAGAATTAAATTTACACAAGAGTGTCACAATGCAAAGTTTCAGACAATGCTTGGAGTAGCATAAGCCTGGAGAATGGAGGGACTAAAGCAAAGTGAAGGCAAAGATTTGTTTTGTTTTTTTCTTCTTTTTGTGTGTGTGTAATGTTAGGTGCTCACGGAAGAGATGAGTTTTCAGCTGTCTTTTGCATATTGACAGGGATTCTGCATTCCGGATGAAGGCCAATAGATTGTTCCACCAGCACGGAACGGTCAAACGAAAATGTTCTTGAGAGTTATTTTTTGCCTCTTTGTGAAGGTACCACGAGTTATCGCTCATTGATCGATCGAAGATTTCTGGTAAGTGTGTAGATTTGTAGGAGTGAGTGGAAGTATGAAGGTGCTGAGCCTGTGTTAGCTCTTTAAGCAAGTGTCAATGCTTTGAATTTGATGCGTGCTGCAAGTGGGAGCCAGTGCAGACAGATAAAGAGTGGAGTGACTTTGCCCTTTTGAGTTTGTTGAAAACCAGACGAGCTGCAGCATTCTGCATCAGTTGCGGGGGTTTGATTGAACTTGAAGGAAGTCCATCCAGAAGAACATTGCAATAGTCAAGTCTGGAAATTGCCATGGCCTGTACAAGAAGTTCTGTTGCTTGCTCAGTTAGGAACAAAAGTAGCACAAAGAAATACAATAGAATAAAGATACAAATTAAATAACGAGAAAAGTTTTTTGGGGGTAGGTCTAACACTAGAATAAAGTAATGAAATGTAGAAGAACAGAGGACTGTCTTTTAGTCCTGCATAAATCAAATACAATCCTGATTCCTTACAACTAAGAATCCCGTCTGTGTTTGTATCCTGACAAGATGTCTATTTGTAGCATTTGCTAAAAATTTTATTTAAAACCGCGATTTGCTAATTAATACATTTTTTATTTCAAAACGCAATTAACCGCGAACATTGAATTCAAATCAATAAATGTTTTATTTATAACATTATAAGTGCAATACCCGTGCTGAAATTCGAGCCCTGTTAAATCCAAATGTAAAAACTATCCAGTCACTTTTAAAGTAGTAACTCATTTGATTCGTCATTCTGTTCAGCTGTGTTCATCTCCTTATCATTTATAGTTAATGTGTGTTCCCCTTCAGACCGTCTGGCCCTGTTAATGCTAGAGTTATGCTTGTTTGCCTGTCTGCCTTCATTTTGAATTTACTTGTATGGAGTATTAAAGACTTTCTCAATGTTATCTTCTTCTTCGTGGTATTCTCTCTGCAACCATGCGTGACAGAAACCAGAACCTTCCATAGATTTTGCAACAAAGTTGGCAGCTTTGGCCCAAAGTGGGCATAATTAAACGGATTACATACTCTGTGTCTGGAGAGTGTCTACCCCTGATACAAACCAGAACCAGAACCAGAGCTCAGCCCGTGATTGATTGATACCATGGCAGAACCCCCTGCAGACTGGAATCTTCCACCTGTCACGACGTATGACCCGATGTCCGAGGAAGGGAACACAGCACTCTCCAACACCCCAAAGCATCTCAGAGTCTAACCAGGGGCGTGAGTTGGCGTCAGCATCAGTCGCTGTGGGAATCCTCATGGAGTTCAAGGTAATGGAAGCCAGCCCCACTCAATCTCTCATCCCTAAGATTGAGTACCGGCTGAACTTAATAAACAGTTTGTATAAGTGTGGAGAGATGGATTCCCTGTGCCACTTGATCTTGCCAGACTTTGTAACGGCATCAGTCCTGTTGGCCCCGCCAACCTTCCATCCCCCATCTCCCCTTCATAGTGCTATTCTGTTTTGTGTTTTGTGGTACTCTCTATTCTCCTATTCAGTCCTCAGTCAGTCCTGCCACTGAATTGTCATCATACCCCATCGGTCCCTCAGTGTCACCTGTACCTCCTTTCAGTGGCGTGATTACAAATCAAACCTGCTGGGAGCAAATTCCTCTTGATCATAAAGAGCATTGGGTTCAGCTTCTAGCCTCAGAGTGCTCTGTCTCACCTCAACCTGTTGTTCTGACTTCTACAGCTGTGCTCCTTCCTCCCTCAACTCCATCATGGGCCATTGGGAATTCGGCTTCACCGGGCTCCCTCAGACGGTCAGCTCCATGTGGGTCAGACATTTCAATGCCTTTGCTGAGGTCTTGTGGGTGGTTTGATGCTCTCCAGCCCTCCACGCTTCCTCAGGCTCCACCTTTGCCATGTCACTGTGGCTCCGTTGCAGCCGCCCAAGTCATTGGAGGCCCATCACTCTATGTCTTGCATGAGGGGCTTCTCATTTAATGGCGACCTCTCTGGCGTAATCCCCAGAATATTGCCGGCCATGATTCCACCATGGCTCCTCCCATTAACTCCATCAGCACTATCCGGCCACTCATCCCATTATCTCCACTGTGGTTGCTGCCTCAATCCATGGTCTCATCTGCCCATCCTCCTCTTAAACTGCATCCTTCTCCATGCAAGAGAAGGCACAAGGTCTCACCTTCCAGGAGGGGACATAATTTAACTAATATTCAGTCATTTTTGTTTTAATTTCAATTTCATTAACTTAGTTTGTTTCCATTTTCAATTGTCCTAATTCCTTCCAGTCTGTAGTGGTCATAGTAACTAATTTGATTTGTCATTTGTTTGAGCTGTTCTCCTTCTCATTTGCATTTAAGTTCATATGTGTTCCTCTTCAGTTTGTCCTATCTCGTTAATGCTAGAGTTATTTTTGTTTGCCTGACTTGATCTGAGTTTACTCATATGGATTATTAAAGACTTTCTGAATCTGATATTCATCATTGTGTGCAACCTCTACAACCGTGCATGATTATATTATAATTATTTTTCCAGAATCAGTCAGAATCCTTATATTTCTTATGTACTTATCTATACTATCAAATTAGCCATTCAACATTTATATGTTGATGCAAAATTAACAATTCACCACCATTGGTAGAAAAATGTTGGTAGATAAAAACTACTAGCCACTCACCCATACTCCCACAACCAGAACCACCAAAAAATATATAACAATCACAGAGATATCCGCTGGATTGTTAATATAAATGGTGAAATTTCTTCTGTTCTCATTGCGGAGATAAGAGAATCCAAAATAATCTTCTCCCATTTTGATGGTGTTTCAGCAGGGCAAGTGGAGCACCACACTGTCCCTCTCTGACACGATAATAAAGACACCAGGCTCAGACGTTCACCTGCAGGTGTTTATCTGCAGCAACAACAGATGGGTGTGATCTCCTCAGAGTTAATTATAAAAGTGTGTTTGTGTCTTAGAGCTGTCAAATATCTGAGATTGAGAATCATTAATGATCAACTTATATAGCGGTAAGTGTGAGACTGGGTTCCTGTAAAGCATAAAAGCACATTTCATCGTCCACATCACCAGCATCTTTACTGTGAAATATATAAACTTATATTTTGCAAATGATTTGTAAGTACTTTATTACTGTATACTTATAATGTGTTACCCAACATCCTCGTTGTTCAACATCATTACTGGTATTATTATCAACAGCGGAACTGATATCTTTCTGGCATGATTTTATTAATGATAATGAAAGTACATTGTGATAAGTACTTTGCTTGTTACATATATGTGCAACATTTCAGCAATAAATACATTATAAATGTTTGCTAGATTATGTTCATTACCTACCTAGCGATGTATGTTTTTGCAGAAATATAATTAAATAATGTTTAAATAACGTTTTGCACTTAAGAACATCCGTTAAAGGAACTATAACTACAGTGGAGTTCACTTATCTCGAGCTCGGTTAACTTGCCAACCCTATTATGTCGTCGTTTTTGAAGTGGAACCGCCAAACTCATTTCCTTATCGGTTATGTCGATTCTTTTATGTCGCCAAACCCTAATATCTTGAGCACAAAAGAGGGACAAATTCGCCACTTCACATGGCTATATCGCGATTAATGATGGTACCTAGTTCACTGCGCATGCACTGTGTTTGTGTTGCACGTGGATCGCGTTAAATATAGGCATATTGGCTGTTGGTTATCTCGATCATCGGTTATCTCGATACTTTTTGCAACCCCTGAGGCTGTCGACATAACCGGATTCCACTGTATATAGAATGCGAAAAAACGTATGTGACAAAAGAGTATGTCTTTACTGACTAAAAGTTTACTGTACTCATAAAAGAGTAGGCAAAAAGTACCCAGATGAACAAGTACTTCCAGCTAAAAAGTGTGCATATGATGGACACTTTACTATCCCATGAGGCAACAGGAGAAGAGTTGTGAATGGTAGTGAAGCGATGTAAGTGACATGACAATGACAATGAGACAAATGTAAAACGTCCAGATTACAGTCATAACTAGATAGAACATAAGAAGAAAAGCAAAGTAATTACTTATTCAAGAGAATAAGTACCTACTAAAGAAAGTATGTGATTTTGGATGCAGATATAAAGAACACTGATACTCCTTTGTTTTCATGGTTTTTTGTGGGACTATGAGGGACATTTTTGTGGGAAACTTGAAAGATGGTGAATGTGTCACAACTAATTGGCTGAAGACACTGCAATTTTTTGCCACTATCTTTTAGTTCATTAGACTACATTTTCTTTAGAAACCTGCTACAACACACAACACACAACACACTTGAACATTTTCAATTTCAGATAGTAGACGAATACAGTCTTGTTGGTTATATCTTAATTCCATTCGTTGAGCAGCCAAATCTCAGTGTTTATGGTCTATCCTGTTTGTTTGGAATATCTATCTGGGAAATTCATAGTGTGCTCTCTTTTGGTCCAGACATTGATGGATTGGCTTTAAAGGTGCACAGAGTTAAGTTAAAAACAGATCATATGGTATATATTTAGTTTTATCAACTTCTCAACAATCCCTTTGCAATACCATCATATCTCATATATCTCATAATGGCCATGAACATTTATCTTTAAGATATAGGTATAAACGCAGATAAACACCTGACCTTCACTATATCACTATTTATGGTCTGTTAAAGGCATTTCTTCATTACATAATCAAAAAGAGCAAAATTACACTGACAAAATAGCTGATGACTAATAGGATTCTCAGAAACAGCACCACAATTGAGGTGTTCTAGTTGTAACATAATCAGAATAGACTCTATTTAAGCTCGTAATACACCTCTTCCATCAACATGAAGCACTCCAGAAACAAATTTCCTATGTATCTGAAGATGATGTCACATTGGTCATGTAAATTTGTTTCATATGGTTTTGAATGTTTGTGCAATCATCATGTAAAAGTGACCATTTGACTTTACACCTTGATGTCTCAGAGAACTGTCACTGTTTGCTTATGTGCCTCCAGTTTCCCCATGTGCTTTTTGTTGTCATCTTAGTCACCTGTCGTGTCATCAATCACCTTGTTAGTCTCGTCAGCTGTGTCTCAATTCTTTGATTAGTCCTCGTGTATATATACATTGTGGTGTATACACAGTACACAGTGTATGGCCCCCACGTGCCTGTATGTACTGTTAACAACATCTGGGCTCCTGATGAGATAGCAGATGGTGTCCTGGGGATTTCCTCCCAGACTGGATCAGGGCATCAGTAGCTCCTGGACAGTCTGTGGTGATACTAGGGAGCTTCAGATAATTCGATTCATAATGTCCCAGAGGAACTGGGGCCAAAAGGTAGGAGGAGGTAAAACTATAAATGCTCAAAACTATTGATGTGCTTCTCGGGTCGAATTCCTGAAGCGTGTGCCGAATGATCTAGATGAGTGGTTCTTGAACCGCGGGTCGATGCACGTGTTGCTGACGTAAGTGCTGACGCTTGAAGCCCCGCGTAGCGGGTGTGCCACATGACTGCTTCAGGAAAGGATTCGCTAGGTTTGAGTGCAGCTCGAAATAAAAGTGGCTGTGAAACACTGTGGATTGCCCCTTGCTTTTTGTGTTTTTGGGTCCCTTTATTGCGCTGTTTTTGGCATTCGATTCGAGCTTCTTTTTTGCGATGGAACCAGCAAGAAAGAGGAGATTTTCCCCTGTTTGGGAGCACTTTGAGTTGATCTCACCTGGCACCTGCTATTACTATGTAATAGATTCCATTAATGAATAAAATAAAATGTGACAACTTTTCTGAATACTTGTAGGTGAAGTATCTGGAGTGTTCCAAGGAGCTAAGTTATAATAATAACACCTCAACTATGCTAAGGCACTTTAGAGTCTTGCATGGCAACGAGGATGTAATATAATATATCCCATTTATATTCATAGCCCCACACTACACTGTATAGTTGTTTTTTTAACTCTTACATATGTAATTAAATTTAGCTGAGAAGGTTGACTTGGCTGAGCACTATATTATCACATTAACCATTTCAATACTTTTCAATTCAATAAATTATTTATTTTTTAGACTTTGAAAGCCATGGTGGAAAAAAAATATTGTTTTTAAATAAAAATGAATAAACACTTTATTTTACCTCCTTATTTCACATTTTCACTTGTTGCATAAGCACAAACAAAAAACAAAGTAACACAAAACAATTCATGTTAAAACTGATCAAATAATATTTTTGTATTCAGAGCATGATTCACATCCCACCATTTTATTGCAAGCACCAAGCATGTTATACATTTTTCTGCCCACATGATGGGGTAGTCGAGCAAATAAATCATCTTGAAGCCCCTATGTGTGTGAAGCATTTCCCTGCAGGGCTTCACTGCTTTATGGGGCTTCATTTTGCCATCACTACTGGATACTGGTCACAGACAAACAAACACGAACTGCCATGCACTTCCGACGAACAACGGCACAAACATAAAAACAAGACAGATCAAACCGGCTTCCTGACAGCCACAATCTCCATTACTTTGGACATTGTGGAGTCAGACCTGGTTTCTTTACAAACATATGAGCACAGAACTGGTAAGGAATCAAGATGCTTTTCTTGAAACATCTCCACTGTATCCAGCTTAACATGAGGTACAGTTGGCAGATGTAGTCATGATAACCCATCCACATTACAGTGGTGTGTACGGTCTTCCTTTCAATTTGAAAATGCTTTGCTGAATGTTCTCGAGGCAAAGGCCATTGGTTTTTCCTGCCTATCTGGGAGTATGTGTGAGATAAAAGTACCAACACCATATGGCGATGCATCAGAGCCCAGTCTTATTAGTAGCTGTGAATTGTAATGTGTCAAAACAATTTTTTCACCTTGTCGAACACACAGCCCCTACTTTTCTTTTAACAGCAGAGCATTGAGGGGTGCTAACATTAAGCAAGATTAGGGATACATTGGTTGTAATAGTTTATAAGTCCTATCACATTCACAATCACCTGACCATTTCTGGTGACTTATGAAGACCCTGAGGATCTACTGTATGATGTGCCTCAAATGCTCCAGTGAATCTTTAAATGGCAAATGCCATTTAAGCTGTTTGGTGATGAGCTTCAGGTTGGAGCAGGGATTGTCTACCTGTTGTCACTCATTTGCACGAAAGCAGATTAAACAGGTTCTCAGTCAAGTTTAATTGACTGTTATACTGTGATGATCGAGTGTTTACTTACATTTTTTTGTGCTTAATAAAGTCTAGTAATATCTAAAAAATATATTATACGATTATTTGACAAGATAAAATGACAAGCCTTTTACACCCTGAGCTAATTTTGACTTGTCATAAAAAGGTAAAACTATCTGATATTTTAAAAGTCTTATTAACCTTGTTGACACATACCTTATTGACCTTGAGGATCCACAGAGGTCTTCTCTATGATGTCATTTCCTGTTTTGTTTTTTTCTGCATGTTGATTGGACCACATGACTGATTTTTCAGGTTCAAATATTAATATGAAGTTTTGTTAAAATATTATTTTATCATTATAATTATTGGTAAAGAAACTACTAGATTTTCTTATCAGGGATTTTTTTAATGAGGCTTATTTATTGTGATATCAGGACAGTTGCATCACATTTGACTTCATAATAAAAATAATTTTATTTCAGCTTTTTTTGCAAACTATTTCAGAAGAAAATGTAGGTATTTAACAAAGTAAAACAAAAGCGCTTGACAGGAAGGCCAGTTTTGTTACAGTGTAAACCCAAACGGGGACAGTCCGTGGCAACATTTTTAAATGTAGGTCAATTCCAACGGAACGGACTTTGCAACCCTGTTACATGGTTCAGATCATGAAGTGCATTTTAAATTAAATATTTGATTAACATTTTGGCTAATACATTAAATTCAAACATCCATTGAGTTGAGTGTACCTCATAATTTCCCATAAACGCAACCAACAACGAGATGATTTTTGCCAAACACATCTAAAAACTAGCGAATTAAGGTGTGCATTGTAATCAAGTAAAATGTTATTTTAAACTTGGGTTGTACCACATGGCATTTTCCGTTATCAAATTACAGGTTACAATGACAGTTATGAATTTTCAGAACCAACTGGAAAACATCATACACTTCCTAAAAATAAGGGGACTTCCTAACTAATCAAGAGGACTCATTTTACACCCATGGTATAAATACCCCAGACCTCTGGGCTTCACATTTTATAAACAGACATTCATTTAATTAGTGCCAAAGAAATACGTTTTGCAAACCATAAACCAAATAACTGACAAAATAGGTCATCTTAACACTTTGATTCAACCGCAAACAAGAGAAAGTACAGTTTAGATTTCCAAGCAATTACTTTAATTTATTGAGTCTCTGTTGCTGCAGTGACTCAGGACAGACTAATCATGGCTGTCAACACAGTCAAAAAAGATTGCAAATATAGATGTTTCTAGTATGAATACTTCCCATAAAAGAGGACTTTAATAAGCCCATGCATTTCAGTTACCATATCCCATTATGATCTTACCCAGAGTGTGATTATCCGTCAGATTATCCGATTATCCGTCCCTCCACCCTCACACTGCACGCACTCACCGCATTTATACTAGCACGCATTCATTGTCTGGGTCATGATTGGGTCTGATTCAGATCCACCCCTGATTGATGAACTTTGACACTGGCACCAAGGCCCCATACTCATTCCAGCGGGACTTAGTTGTCACTTCACCTATTATGAGGAAAATAAAAAGCCTACAAATGCCTATTGTTACGCGCCCCTCCCACTTTTAAGTCTAGGAGTCCATTTTAGAGGAAACATAACCAATTTTGGAGAGAGAGAAGAGACTTCCGTCTCCAGGTCCCAAGGCAAATACACAGAAGCAACTTGAAATGAAAATCATAAATGTTTATTGATACAGCGTGGGATAATATACACAACCAAATCTTCAGGAGGGGAGAGGCCAACACAACAAACAAAACAGGGTTCTTTCTAGGATTTTAGATGCTAACTTACCTACCAAAACAAAGGAAAGAAATGACAAATAATATCCTAGCTCCCTCTCTAACCAAACACAGGAGAAAACGTGGTTAACAAAGAAAATGAGGCATCCACCTCCCTACAAAAAGTTCCCACGTGACAACTCTCAAAAGAAAGTGATAACTGACCAACAGTAATGAATTCATAAAAAACAAACAAATAAAACATTAATAACTCAAACGGTTCTGACACTGGCAAGACACTGAGCAATTAACAGCAACACACTAGTGATGTTACGTATGACACTGAAGCTTCGATGCGCGTATCGCTCATGTGACACAATTTGAAATGAAGCGCTGTATCGGGGTGTGTATTGGTTTCCCCGAGTCACGTGATCGATGACAAATGAAGCCTCACTTTCTGTCAAATCACGTGCGCGTTTCACTTTGCGTGTCAGAAGCTTCAAACCCCCAGATCTTCCTTAACGAGTCCTTGTTGACTCAGTCTGTTTGATGGTTTTGTGAGGAGAGTCAAAATATGTAATATATAGAATCAATACATTACAGACACACACACACAAAATGTGGTTTTAATTATAAGTTTTTACAGACAGCAGCATGTGCAGAGAAGGAGGGGGGGGGGGGGGGGTGTATGGAGACACTTGATTCTGTATCGTACCTTGCACGAACACTACATAACTTAAATTAACATAACTTAGCTTACGTATTTCTTTTTAAACTTTTCTATTGTATATTGTTGTTTTGATTTTTTTCGATTTGTATTCTTTTGATCACTTTTCTTACCTTTTTCGCCTGACTACCCCCACTTTCACTTGACGCAGACATTTTAACGAAATACCTGTCATGGGAAATCTGCTTCTCCTTTATCCACAACAACAGAAGCCTCTTCATCTCATCATTTATATTCAAACATAACTTCGACATAATCGTCATGCACTTGGAAGGATTTAGATTCTTGATAACATCCTTCTGCTTTAGGATGATATCGTGGATGTACTGCGATCATAGGTGAGAGATAGATCTCTCACGCGGACACACGCTCATAATGATCCTATCACAGAATGTCCTTATTGTGTGTGTGTGTGTGTGTGAGAGAGAGAGAGAGAGAGAGAGAGAGTAAGCCTACGTTAGATCTTATTGAATCATATAAATTCATATTATATTTTATTGTCACACTTTATGGGTAAATTAATATTGTTTTTCTGGATACATTAAACACAAACATATACAGCTTTTATTTGGACATTGCATTGAAACGATGGAGTGTATTGTGATTGCTTCATCTGACAGAGCTTCTTTCACAGGCTTCTGCCTGTTATATATTAAATAAGCACCAGATGGCGCTGTTCATGACACTCGCGAAGCCTCGAATCTTTTCCCGAAACAGTCAGGGTGAAGCCTCAGTGCTTCATGAAGCCTCATTTCCACATCCCTACAACACACAAGTTACTCACAGAGCTTAGCAATGGGTATGCACACGTAGGCCTTCAACTGAAACACAATTCAGACTGTAGCTCCACTAACACCAAAAACTAAACGTTGGGACCAGAAGATGGCCATCTCTCTCTCACAGAGGGAAAACCTCAGTCTCTCTCGCTGGGCTGGTCTTTACTGGGTTCTTTTATGCTCCACTCAATGAAGTACAACAGGCATCAGGTGACACTCATCAGCCTTTTAGGGAGACAGTAGGCGGAGCAAGAACCTGGAACACATCATAGTCACAGGAAAACAGTATCCACTTCCAAATACACAATTCAAACAAAATAAACACTTGCGTCCTTAGGGACGTAACACCCCCACCATTAAGTTTGTTTCTCTCCTTGTATTTCACCAACATACAGAGAGAAAGAAAGCAAAAAAACAAAAACAAGCAACACTTCATTTTTCAGGACTAACAGACCATCTGCAACCACATTTTCTGATCCTGTTAGATGACGAATGTCAAGATTGTATTCTTGTATCATTAAAGCCCACCTCATTAAGCGTTGATTTGAATTTGCCATTTGTGAAATGAAAGTTAAGGGGTTATGGTCTGTGTAAACCAGCAGAGGAGTGCTGAAGCGCAAGTAAGAGAGCTAAAGCCTCCTTTTCGATGGTACTGTACCGCTTCTGATGGATTATAAATTTTTGAAAAGCAGGAGACAGGATGGTCAACACCATATTCACCCTCTTGCAATAGCACTGCTCCGGCCCCCATTGCACTGGCATCCACCTGCAGCTTGAATGATTTATCAAAGTTAGGGGCAGAGAGCACAGGAGCATTACACAGCAGATCTTTTACTGCATCAAAGGCCAGTGAACACTCACTATTCCACACAAATTTACGTTTACTACTTAATAAATCGGTAAGTTGCGAAACCACTTCAGAGAAATTTCTACAGAACCCCCGATAGTAGCCTGCCATCCCAAGAAATCTGCACAACTCACGTTTGTTGCTTGGTGCAGGGAATAGCTTCTTTAGGATAGCTTCTACTTTGGGACTCACAGGTTTCACACACCCTTGGCCCACCTGCTTTCCCAGATAAGTGACAACTGCTTTTCCAAACTCACATTTTGCAACATTCAGAGTTAACGATGCTGCTGCTAATTTACTGAACACATTCTCAACTACTTTCATATGTTCCGGCCAGGTTTTTGAATAGACCACCACATCGTCTATATAAATTTCACAGTTTGTGACACCTGCTAGCACTGTTTGCATTAGGCGTTGGAAGGTTGCGGGTGCATTTCTCATCCCAAACGCTAGAACTTTATATTGCAAAAAGTGATCTGGGGTGACGAACGCAGAAATCTCAGAAGCACGAGGGGTAAGAGGCACTTGCCAATAGCCTTTAAGAAGGTCTAACTTGGTGACATAGTTAGCCGAGCCCACCCGGTCCACACAATCCTCCATTCGTGGTAACGGAAATGAATCCGCTTTAGTGACTTTATTAACCTTACGAAAGTCAGTGCAAAATCTAAATGAGGAATCGGGCTTGGGTACCAATATACAAGGAGAACTCCATGGGCTTTGACTAGGCTGTGCAAGATCATGACACAACATATACTCAACCTCCTCCCTCAAGATTGCACGTTTCTTTGGGTTTACCCTATATGCGTGTTGTTTAATCGGAGGGGAGTTACCCACATCAATATCATGGGTCAATACTGATGTTCTACCTGGCACGTCAGCAAATAGTGAAGGATATTTGTCTACCAGCTGTAACAGGTCTCGGCGCTGGCAGTCTGTCAAATAGGAAATATTGTTAGGCAGGTTTTGCAGACTTATAGAATTCTTGAGCTTTCCCTCCGAACTGGTAGGAGCTTGGTCTATTAAATCATCCTCTGTAAGACAGTAACTGACAGTGGAGACAGAGGTTACTGGAGCCATACCTGCAACACAGGGAGTAGTTTTATCTTCACGTTTCAAATACCGCTTCAACATATTTATATGGCAGACACGTTTTTGTCTCTTCCGATCTGGGGTGGCAATTACGTAGTTGGTGTCACTAATTTGTCGTTCAACTGTGTAGGGCCCTGAAAATTTTGCAGCAAACACTGACCCTGGAACGGGTAATAGAACAAGAACAAGCTCACCAGGCTTGAACTTACGGTTAACACTTTTGGTGTCAAAGCGTGCTTTAATTTTTATCTGGGTAGCACTGAGATGTTTCTCTGCAATAACCCATGCACTATGCAGACGCTCTCGAAAAGATTTGACATTCTCACACTGCCACTGGGGATTGAGTCACAGACAACAGCTGTTCGCTGAGCATTTTCAGTGGGCCACGAACTGTATGGCCAAACACAAGAGACGCAGGACTAAACCCGGTGGATTCTTGCACTGATTCACGTGTTGCAAACAGAAGGAAAGGCAGCCCCTCATCCCACTCTCTTCCTGTTTCAACACAATAGGCACGTATCATGGTCTTTAGAGTCAGGTGATAACGTTCAAGAGCACCTTGCGATTCAGGATGGTATGCGCTCGACATACGGTGTGACACTCCTAACGTGGCTAACGTTTGTGTGAATTTTTTTGATGTAAAGTTAGTACCTTGATCTGTCTGTATCTCTTTGGGTAACCCAAATGTGGTACAAAACTTTACAAGAGCTTTAATCACAGCAGGAGACTTAATAGAACGCAAGGGAATAGCCTCAGGGAATCGGGTAGCAGTACACATTATAGTTAACACATATTGATGGCCACTTTTAGTTTTAGGCAACGGTCCAACACAGTCTAAAATCAAGCGCTCAAATAGTTCATCCATCACAGGCACAGGATGGAGAGGAGCAACAGGGACCTTCTGGTTTGGTTTACCCGATCTCTGGTATATCTCGCAAGTTCGACAGAACCGGGCTATTGAGGATTTGCATCCTGGCCAATAGTAATATTTGGTTATACGGTGAAAGGTTTTGTTTACCACAGAATGACAGCAAGTACATTGTCATGTGCCAGCTTCAACACTTGAGGACGGTAGACAGTAGGTAATACTATTTGGCGAACTTCATGACAGTCAAACTCATCAAACCCTGGTTTCCACTTTCTCATTAACACACCGTTATCACAATAGTAGGCAATCCTATGGGGAGGCACTTGTTCATGGTCTATTGCTGCGTCAAAACATGGAGCAAGAGACGGATCTTTTTTGTGCAGCTATTAACTGATCTCTATGAACAGCAAGGGTTTCTTTTGAGTTCTCGACGTCAACACTTTCGCCACATTCAGGCTCAACCAGCAATTTACATTTGAGAGGTTCAGGAGACACTTGCAAGAAGGAGTCGTTAAGTCCTACAACATCTTCAAATTTCTTTGATTGAGCTCGAGTCACTGCACACGCAGGAAATACAGACAAGAATTCACAGGAAAAATTAGAGTTATCGGCTTTACCATTGTTCACCACGATAGGTCTGGGAAAAACTTGACCACCCGCCAAATCATTACCCATAATAAGACTCACACCTTCAAATGGTAACTGCTCACGCACTCCAAGACTAACTACTCCACTCACAAGGTCAGATTTTAGGTGTACCTGATGGAGAGGAACACTATCACACCCCATCTCAATACCACGTATTAGTACGTCAGCACCAGTGTATGACTTTTCCGAAAAGGGCAGTACCCCTTTTAGAATAAAGGACTGTGCTGAGCCAGTCTCTCGCAGAATGACAACCGACTGATGCTCAGTGTCAGATAAGGACACAGTGCCAGAAAGGATAAAAGGCTGTATAGACTCATCTTTCACAGCAGACAGAGTTTGTACCAATGCTGCATTCTTAGTTTTGGATTCAGCATTTTTCCTTTTCCATGCCTGACAATCAGCAATCAGATGACCCTCCTCTAGGCAGTAAAAACATGGACGCCCATCTTTACGGCTACGGCTTCCGTATTGTTTTGACATTCGTACTGGTGCTCGTGACAAATCTCGAACCCCCGTAGGTTTATTAGGAAATGGAGAGTTTAACGGTCGTACGGATGGAAATACATTTTGGTGCGTTAAGACAAATTAATTCGCTAACACAGCGGCATCAAATAATGAAGCGGCTTTTTGTTCATTTAAATGAACAAGGACACCCTCAGGAAGACAGCTTTTAAAATCCTCCAACAAAAGTAACTCTTGCAATTGCTCAAAGGTAGTTGTCTTACTAGAAAAACACTTGTCAAACAACGCTCTTTTCTCTTGCAAACTCAACATGAGTCTGTCTCGTTGACTTCGCATGCGTTCTGAACCTTTGACGGTATGCCTCTGGAACAAGTTCATATGCTCTGAGAACGGCAGCTTTAACAATCTCGTAATCTAAAGACTGCTAAATTGGTAATGACGCGCACATCTCTTGAGCCTTACCGGTCAAACTACACTGTAGCAATAACGCCCACATATCACTCGGCCATTTAAGTTTCCCTGCTATGCGTTCGAAAGCAATGAAGTATGTGTCAACCTCTGACTCTCGAAAAGGTGGAACAAGTTTGATGTATTTACTAACGTCAAATTCTGGAGTGTACCACTCTGCATTCGGGGTTACAGGTGTGTGATCGAACGTAGAGGAACCAGAGTGTGAGGGAGGTCTAGAGCGTGGAACGGGAATAGGTTTCCTGCTCATTTCCTCAGATCTCCTCGCTAACGTGTGGAATTGAACATCTCTGTCTGTTTCTGCCTGTACAACTCTGAGTTTTAAACGCAAGTTTTCATTCTCCTGTTCTTTCGCCTTGAGGTCTAGCTCTTTCAAACGAATGGCTAATACTGGATCAAAATTAGTACTTTCCATAGCGTTTACACTAAAAGGAACCTCCTCAGCCACAGCCTGTGATTCGACAACCGATTGTTCTTCACCTTCCACGTCTGGCAAAATACCACTGCGCACCAGTTCTCCAAACAAAAAATCTTTAATGACTTGCTTTCTTTCCCCTTTTGCAATCCCTATGTTAAAGAACTCTGCAATCAACATAAGATCTTTCTTCCTGCATTTCTGGAAAACCTCTATGGTGGGAGAAAGAGTGAATACCAACAAGTCAAACTCCATTTCTGTCACTACAGTAACTTGAAGTAAATGAGCGAAGACAACGAGAAGCAGACTATGAGAGAAAAGAGAAGTTGTACTCACCAAAGTCGTTCTTTAAAAAAAACAATCCCGGACGAGCCCCCACTTGTTACGCACCCCTCCCACTTTTAAGTCTAGGAGTCCGTTTTAGAGGAAACGTAACCAATTTTGGAGAAAGAGAAGAGAAGAGACTTCCGTCTCCAGGTCCCAAGGCAAATACACAGAAGCAACTTGAAATGAAAATCATAAATGTTTATTGATACAGCGTGGGATAATATACACAACCAAATCTTCAGGAGGGGAGAGGCCAACACAACAAACAAAACAGGGTTCTTTCTAGGATTTTAGATGCTAACTTACCTACCAAAACAAAGGAAAGAAAAGACAAATAATATCCTAGCTCCCTCTCTAACCAAACACAGGAGAAAACGTGGTTAACAAAGAAAACGAGGCATCCACCTCCCTACAAAGTTCCCACGTGACAACTCTCAAAAGAAAGTGATAACTGACCAACAGTAATGAATTCATAAAAAACAAACAAATAAAACATTAATAACTCAAACGGTTCTGACACTGGCAAGACACTGAGCAATTAACAGCAACACACAAGTTACTCACAGAGCTTAGCAATGGATATGCACACGTAGGCCTTCAACTGAAACACAATTCAGACTGTAGCTCCACTAACACCAAAAACTCAGGGCACACCTAGTGATGTTACGTCTGACACCGACGCTCCGAAGCTTGCTTCAAACTCGAACGGTCCTTGCAATGAACCACTGCTTCGGAGCTTGTATCATTACGTCACTAGTCACGTGAAAATGACGTTTGAAGCAAACACACTGCTTCACTCCTGCAGTGAACCACCTGACTGCTTTGACAGCCCGATCCAGTGTTGACGGGTTTCAAAACAGGCCGGCTGTATTTCTTATAAAAGTGAAACCAAACCGTGGGTTGTCAAACCGTCAAACCAAACCGTCGCATTTGCGTTATTGTTGAGAGTGGATTGAGTTTATTTCAGTGTTGTATATTCAAAGCAATATATCCTCATTTATATCAGCTTTCTAAACTGTTTTTGTGTACTCCTGCATCATCTGTTCCATACGAGAGAATGTTCTCTAAAGCTGGCGAAATAGGAAAAAAAGGAAAAAGAAAAAAAAAGAAATCGCCTTTCACCAAAGACTGGAGAAAATAATTTTTCTGAATAAAAACCATACCATTTCATGAACACTTTGTCTAAGCCTTCTACATGTACCAAAGCATACCCTCTGCCACATGTTTATTTATTTATTTATATTATTAATTAAATAACATAAAAGTACATAAAAACATGCGTCAAAGACAAAAACTTCAAAGCCCTCTGATACATTATACAAGTACAGTACACAAAAATATCAGTCCCACCTCAGCAAAGCAAGATAAAGCTTTCAGGCATGATACTGCCCTACAAAAAAACTATAGAAAACATTACAGAATTTCTATTGGATTTAATGGTTTTCATGGGAATTGTATTGGTTGTAATGGGAATTATAGTGGTCTCTACTAATGTGTATTGGGTTCTATTGGTGGGGGCATTGAATCCTAATGGAATATATCCCAAACACATTACAAAAAAAATATTCTGTAGCGGTTTAAATGGTAAAAGCCAATGGTTCCCGTTGGTATTTTAATAGAAACTATTAGAATTTCTGTGATGTTCCCAACTTTTTTTTAAGCTGGTCTAATCTTCTGTCCTTGTCTAAAGAAATAATTACACACACACCTCATGCTTAATGTTTTATTGTCAAAGTGTCTCATTATCATCAGTATTGGTCAAATTCCCCAAGATAAATGAGTTTCACAGCACTAACACTGTTTCAGTTTTGATCGCCTCGGTAAACACGTAATAAACGGGCGTTAACATGTAAGCCTCCTTCCATTGGTTGTCAGCTTTGTTGCATTACATTTACTTCACCAGGAGATGGGGCTGCAATTTCTATCTGAATGAAGCTTCGAGTAATGAACCATTTTTGACACAATTGTATCAGAAAGCAGTGATGCTTCGAAACGCTTCATTTGGCCATCACTAGGCACACCTAAACGTTGGGACCAGAAGATGGCCGTCTCTCTCACAGAGGGAAAACCTCAGTCTCTCTCGCTGGGCTGGTCTTTACTGGGTTCTTTTATGCTCCACTCAATGAAGTACAACAGGCATCAGGTGGCACTCATCAGCCTTTTAGGGAGACAGTAGGCGGAGCAAGAACCTGGAACACATCATAGTCACAGGAAAACAGTATCCACTTCAAAATACACAAACAATTCAAACAAAATAAACACTTGCGTCCTTAGGGACGTAACACCTATGATAAGTGAACATGGCAATCTCGTAAAAGCGTGTTTGGTGAAGTAGCTTTACAAACAAAAACACACCAGAGCGAGACCAGAGCACAAGGGTCAAAAATGTTCTTCAAGCGCATATTTACGTAATGGTATGGACTGGTAAGAGTGTCTTGATTAAACGCAACATAATTTAATATTTAATGAAATTAATAAATTAATGAAAATATAAAGTGAAACTGAATAGAATGTCTATGAAACTGAAACATTTAAATAGTCTTTTCTACTTTTCTAATAATTTTAATTCACTACATGCTTTGCTAACTGTTTCAATACATTTAGGCACAAATCTAATCCAATATGAGAATCCATTCACCATACGGAGGATTTTCTCTGGACAGGAGATCTGCCCCTATATGCATTATTCTCATGACATGCATTGCCGGTAGTGAATGAAAATGCTTCATGCCCCACACGATCAGTTTCTGTGCCAGACTCTGGAGCTGTAGGGAGTGTATTCCACTGCCATTGTGTTCTCTCATTGCACTGCACAACATGATTCATTGCCAGAAACACTGTTAACAGTTACAGGAAGTTGATGTGTGCGTTCTGTAACGAGACAGGTCATTTCTCTTTCGATAACCTGCCCTCACATACTGCACCCCCACCTGTAAGTGATGCATCTGTTGTAGTAACCTTTCTAATAGAAACTGCCCCCAGCAGAGATTTTACAGTTCTGGCCTCTGTTTAAAGTAATTTATGGAGAATGGACTTTTCTTTAGAGTATAACTTTTCAAGTAACTAATGTAAAGATAAAGGGAAATGAATAAAATGTCTTAATTTTTTCTACGGTATCTCCATTTTAACATAATCTTGAATTTAGGATAGAACGGCAATTGGTTATTGGTAATTTGGTAAAAATTAATATATATATATATATATATATATATATATATATAAAACCCTTAGAATTATTATATATATATGTATATATATATATATAATTGATAAATTGGTAATTTATCTAGTAGACGCTTGATCATTGGAAAAAATTGGACCCTTGTTATTTGCGGCCATGACTCGTATTCTGTGCTCTAAAACCCTTAACAGGAAAACGTAGTAGTGTGGGCAGAACTCGGGATTAGAGAGCACAGCCTGGATGTATCTAATTCTTACAAATGCAATGCATAGAGTATGAGTGTCTTTAGACAAAATCATGGACCCGCAAGCACAAGGCCAAGAGCGATCCTTATACTTACATGGGCTACTGAGTAGGTTTTTAGTCGCCATAAGAGATGCAAGCATTTTAGAGATTTCCACTCAACATGGGGGAAAAGACTACATTTGCTTTAACGTCTCAATATGCTACTTCCCAACATAAAAGACAACAGAAGAAAAATATTCCCCTTGACTACATTCGGAAACGTATCTAAAACCACCAGCTCATCAAGTGAATAGTTTAGCAGCAACTCGCCACGAGGATCTGTTGATTTTGATGATTTGAGGAGTCTGTCCTCCCCAATAGCAGTGAAAGAGTGGATTTTTTCTTCAAGGATACTACAATTTACTGTATTTTGTGATATTATAGTAGACAGTTGCATGGTTGTAATTTTCTCTCTAATATTGTGAATTTTGCAAGTAAAGAAGTTCATAAAGTCCTTACTGCTGTGCTTTTTTAAAGCATCTGAGGTTGAGGCTTTATTTCTCATTAATTTAGTCACTGTATCAAATAAATACTGTACCTAGGTGTTACCAGCCTCAGACCTAGGGGATATCTGGACCGGCAGCAAAGGATTCACTGGCAGGGTGCACAGTGAATCACTGAATAAACTGTGAAACACAAAGAGACCGATTAGACATGTCTTTCCTCAGCGGCAGTCAGTTTATTTCTGCATATGTAATTAGACATATTTAAACTCAACATTTGAAACTCAAAGTGCATTTGGTATATTCAATTGTACAAAAATAAAACATTTTACACATTTGGCATCCAGATGTATGCAAAATATACTTATGAACATATTTTCATTTCACTTGTACACCCGTACACCACACAACGTCCGCTAAACACTCAAAATGGCGTCTGAACAGAGAATACCACATGTAGACAGATGCTGACTGGAAAAACACTCTTAAATCAAATATTATACAACACAAATACTTTCATGTGATAAGACATTTCATTAACACATAACCCATGTGTGAAACACACCGATTCGACTTATTTTAACAATATTTTTTATAATCCTCAGTGAATTAAACTCTTTAGATTACATGTACTTCACACAAATTTAAACTCTTTATTGTAAACTCTTGCGCATTTCTGTGCACATAAGTGCAATCAAAAAGAAATGTATCTATGCATGTGATACACTCATACCTGTGAAACACAAAGAGACCGATTAGACATGTCTTTCCTCAGCAGCAGTCAGTTTATTTCTGAGCCCGGAGGACGCTACTCTCGTCTCTTGGAATCTCATGCGCATCCGTGGCGCGGCGGTGTAATTACACAAGAAAAAGTTATTACGATCACACTTCAACCCATTACACTCTCCCCTGCTTTTAGAAATGTCTCCAGACATAAACTCATTTGGTTGTTACATTTTTCAAGAAAACAAACTTTAAAGCTGTTACTCAATGTATGTAGGTGTATGCTCTAGAATGTGAAGGGTCTTATTCTTTCTCTTTTTCTTTAAAATGCCCACACTGGTGGAACTGGGTAGTGACACATGTCTGGTAGCATGGGGTAAGTCTGGACAGGGTAAAACACACAAGCATGCATTGCATTTGCTCCTGGTCTCCAAACTTGATATGCTGGTTGACCCAGATGGTTATATGTAAACACCTCTCTTGGTTTGGGTGCTCGGACAGACCGTCGTAAAGGGACATCAGGTTCAACATTGGGGTAAAATTCATCCTGATCTACCCTTTTCACAGTTTCCGCTGTAGGTTCTTCAAAGATCTCCCCAGATGAATTCAGTTCAGTTGTAATTGGAGCATTTACTGGTTCAGAAGTCACTGAGCATTCTGGTTGCACACCATCTCTTCCGGTTCTCAGAATCCAAGGCTGAAATTCAGGTGCTCTTGCTCGAAGCTCACGGTTTTGTTTTGGTTCAGGAGGACTTGAACTGACCATCCTTGTTTCATACACCGGTACAGGTCTGGGATAGTTGCAGAAGAATTCTTCTTCAGAATCATTAGAATCCTGCTCACTGGTGTTTTCCTTGTTTGAATGATTTTGCTTCTTTCCTATTGATTTCTGAGGAGCACCAGAGTGATGCTTGTCACTTTCAAGAGGCAAGTCATTTACAGGTAAGAGTAAGTTTCGGTGTAACACACGGGCAGTTCGTTCACCTGTTTCTGCTTGCACTCGATAGACAGGTCCATCTCCAACTCTTTCTACCACACAATGAACTTCCTGCTCCCAATAAGCACTGAGTTTGCCGGGTCCACCTCGCTCAGAGAGGTTGCGAACAAGCACATGATCGCCAGGGTAAAGTACAGCTCCTTTAACACCTCGATCATAGTAGCTCTTCCCTTTTGCCGAGCACCTTTTGCTATTCTCTGAAGCAATCTTGTATGCCTCCTGCATTCTAGAAGCCCATTTCTCTGAATAGTCTTGTCGTGTTTGTTTTTGTTGCTCAGGTTCGAGGTCAAAGAGCAAGTCTATGGGTAAACGTGGCACTCTGCCAAAGAGAAGAAAGAATGGAGAATAACCAGTAGCTTCATGCCTTGTACAGTTATAAGCATGGACTATGTGTGGTAGATGATCTTTCCACTCTGACTTCTTTCTTTCTGACAGGGTACGAAGCATCTGGAGAAGGGTTCTATTCAAACGCTCAACAGGATTCCCCTGAGGGTGGTAAGGGGTAGTTCGTGAATGAGCGATTCCAGCCAGGTGTTCAAGTCTATGGAACAAGTTGTTCTCAAACTCCCGACCCTGATCATGATGAATCTTTTTAGGATACCCAAAGCGTGGAATAAAGTCTAAGAAGATCTTCTCTGCTACAGTTTTTCCGGATTTGTTTCGAGTTGGGTAAGCTTGAGCAAAACGGGTAAAGTGATCTACCAAGACTAAGATATACTCATAACCACCTTTACTTGGTTCGAGATGAAGAAAATCGACAGAAAGAAGCTCAAAGGGGCCACTGGTGGTGATGGAGCCCATTGGTGCTTTTCCCGGAATGGTGGGTTTCTTTTGTTTAACGCAGGAACACTGACGGATGACATAATTTTCGATTTCACGTTGCATGAAGGGCCAATAAAACCTCTGCCTTGCTAAGTGGATGACTTTGTCAGCACCGACATGTCCCATATCATCATGCAAGTGCTTGAGCACAACTGACTTAAGCGACGTGGGCAGAACTAGTTGTCTGTGTTGCGCTGTTTGCCTGTATAAGATTTCTTTGTCAAGTCTGAGTCTGTTCCATTCATGTACAAGTCGTTGTGTATTTATGCTCATTTGCTTTTTTCCTTTGTCAGCAGGACTCCAGCCTTTCTTTTTCAATTCAATTACTTCACTAATGGACTCATCTTCTTTCTGTGCAGCTTCAATGTGTTGTTTGCTAAACATGGGTATACATTCAGGAAGCAGGTCATCATCTGGAGAGTTTAACTGTAAAGCAGCTACCCATGGCACATCATTGTCTCTGTCTGCTATGTTACCCTGCCATACAGCAGAAATGATTTCAGGTGGCATGGTCTCAGTGTATTCACTTGTGTGGTCCTGAAGCTGAACAGGAAAACGTGACAGGGTGTCAGCATCGATGTTAGTTTTGCCAGGCCTGTACTTAATTGTGAAATGAAAATCAGCTAGCTCTCCCACCCAACGGTGTCCCACCGCATTCAATTTGGCTGTACTCAAAACATAGGTAAGGGGGTTATTATCGGTGAAAACCGTGAATGTGGGTGCATAGTAAAGGTAATCTCGAAATTTATCACAGATTGCCCACTTCAGGGCAAGGAACTCAAGCTTGCTGGAGTGGAGATGATAATTCTTCTCAGCTGGAGTGAGTGATCTTGAGCCATAAGCGATAACTCGAAGTTTACCTCCCTGTTCTTGATAGAGTACAGCACCCAAACCTTCACTGGAGGCATCAGTGTGCAAGACGAATGGCAAATTAAAGTCTGGGTAGGCCAAAATGGGAGAACTGGTCAACATGTCGACCAGATAAGCAACAATGGTGCTATGTTCAGAAGTCCAACGAACAGGTGTCTTGGATGGCAACTGGCGATCTTTTGTGTTTTTATTAAAATATTTTTTCTTAACCGTTCTCACACTAAACTCTGTTGCAGTCTCTAGCAGTTTGAAGAGAGGACGGGCTATTCTAGAAAAGTCTTGAATAAAAGGCCGGTAGTAACCCAAAAACCCAAGCAGAGCTCTAACCTCACCGACATTTTTAGGTTCCCTTTCCTTTAATTGCAGGACAGCTTCCAAGTCCTTTGGATCTACTTGAATGCCTTCACTCGTTACCAAACGACCAACATACCTGATTTGGGGTTTGAATAATTCACACTTCTTTGGTCGTAATTTGACACCATACTCCCTTAACCGACAGAACACTTTCCCCATGTCCTGAACATGTTCAGAAAATGTTTTTGAAAAACAGAGTATGTCATCTAGGTAAGGTGAACAACAGTCATCCCTCAGACCATTCAAAACATCTTCCATACATCTCTGGAAAGCCGCCGGTGCGTTGGAAAGGCCGAAGGGGAGACGGATCCATTCATATAACCCCCAAGGAGTGCTAAAGGCTGTCAGGTGTCTGGAGCTTTCCTCGACAAATCCTTGATGGTATGCACTTCCTTGGTCGAGAATTGAGAACCATGAGTACCCACCAAGGTTATCAAGCAGATCTTGGATGCGGGGCAGTGGGTGACGATCAGGGACAGTCTTACTGTTTAGGCCACTGTGATGGAATTTTATAGATGATATGTTTTCTCTTGACATTATTTATTATTGTGTGACATTAATTGTATTTTTATTCTGTAGAAGTAGTAAGTAAAATATAATAAGTCTGAAGAAATACACTTGAGGTATAGAGAGGGTAATGTGTTCCTGATAAGGAATGGAAAATAACAACTGAGTCTTTAGCCTTGACTAGAGATATAAGTGTCGAAGCGGCCCTCCCTTCTTTGTCACACTCTGCAGGGCAACTCGAATGTCTGTATGACTGTGGCCTTTTCTCATGAGAAAATAAACCTTTTTAAATTACAATTGGGATATTTGTCTCTTATTCAGAACTAGTAAAAGATTTTGCCACCACAGCCACGAAAGTCAACACACAACCGTAAACTCATATCCTTTTTTCTAACACAGACCACAGGGGAGGAATAAGGTGAGGTGGACTTCCTTATCCACCCATGATCAAGCAGATTTTGCACATACTCCTTTACCTCTCGATATAAGGGTTTTGGAATTGAGTTGTAGGACTTCTGGACTGGTGTGTCATCGGTAAGTCTAATTTTAAGCTGGAGGTTTGGAATACAGCCGATGTCAGCATCATCTTTGGCAAAAACGTCAGACTGGTCAAATAACATGCGTTTCACAATCTCTTGTTCTTCCTCAGTTAAATGAGACAAGTCAACAGGAGGATGCCATTTTTCTTCAGTCTTCTGTTCATCAGTGCACAATTGAGCCGAACACAATTGGGCTGCATTCCGAGGTGTTGGCTCGCAGCTGATGGAGGAACGAGTGACTGGTTTTTTGATCAAGTATATCTTCAAGAGTACCAAGAATGGTTTTCTTTGCCAGATATATATCATGTTTTGTTGAGTTCTGAATCGGGACTTTGATGCGCTTTGATGAGCCGATAGGAACATCAACTAAAGCTGGAAACAATTCTAGACCCTCAGGGCAATGATTCTCTGGGCTCGGCTGAAACATGACCGTACCTCCACTGTGCCATCCTCGAACTCTGCACTGAACTTCACAGATCTTGCCTGCTGGGATATGTACCCCCTTCTTGCCAAGCCGTAGATTACTCTGTGGCATCTCCACGGGTGTAAGGGTCTGGAGTGCAAAGACTAAAGCTTCGACGGTGCTGTCATTGACACTCAAAGCCTCTTTGAGTATTTCAGTCACATTAACATGGTTGTTCTGATCCATATTTGCTTTAAGAATTTCTGCGATCACATTGCTACCTAAAAGTGGGTAATTACAGTCACGACTGACAAGTAGTGGCACTCCGATTGTCACACATCCATGGGGCTGGCTACCTATTTGAAGTTCAATCTCTGCCCATCCATCAAGGGGAACCCGAGTATTATTAGCAGCCGAAATTTCAAAAGAATGATCGGCAAACAACAATCCAATTGGTTGTATTTTGACATGGGGCATTGCTTGTTCAATCCATGATCTGTTCACCATTGTCACTTGTGCCCCCGAATCAAGCAACATCTGCAGAGGTACACCGTTAATGGAACACGAGACCATGCATCGCTTACCGATGAGTTGAGCAATTCTTTTCTTTGGGTCTGATGGATATGGTGAACTTGACTGTGCGCGGTTAGGTGTTTTGACCTTTTCTCTGGGCTCATCACTGCTTAGGGTCGCTGGCTGCCCCTCTCCAGCGACCTTCTCCCGTTTCTCAACGACTTTCGTTGGAGACAGCCAATGGCTCGATGTCCTGCCTGGCCACACACAAAGCAGTGAACACAGTTCAGGTTGTTTCTTTGGACACAGTCATTGCATTTACCTCTTGTTTCAGATAGTGGTGGTGGGTAGGCATGATCTGTAGGTGTGTGGCAGTCCTTCAGCTTCACAGCCTCAGTGGAAGTAGACATTTGAGCTAGATGTTTAGTTAGAGAAGAAACTTGGACGGTTAGTTCTTTGATAGCCTCCCTATTTGCTTGTAACTCAGCGTCAACTTTTGTTGTAGAGTTTGGGTCACCTTGTGAGAGCTGAGCCGCATGTACAGTGACTGGCCTGTTTTTACCTACTGCACCCAGTCTTCTCAATCTCCCTTCTTCTTCAGAGGTTGATTTCATAATTTGTTCCAAGAGGAAGTCATCACTAACCTGCATGTCTGAGAGAAAAGATTTAAGATCACATCTGACATAGCTGTTTTTCTCATTTAACCCCTGGTAAAGTGTGTGAAGGAAAGTGCCCTGAACAAGCTCTTTGTTATAGCTGAAACCAATACCAGGTTGTTGTGATTCAAACAGAATACGCTGCTTCAGGCCCATTATTCTGTAAAGAAACTGTTGTGGGCTCTCTTTGTCATTCTGTCTAGCACTAGTTAGGTCTTGAAAAAGTTCAGTTACATTTTTGTCTCTTATGTGAGAGCGCAAAAATCTTTTTAACCCATCAATAGTGAGGTCATCCTTATTAATCAACATCTCTCTGAATGTACCAGGTTTTGTTATTTTCAGGACAGCCCTGATAATTTCACACTCACTGAAACCCTCCTTCAAACCCTCATCAATTTGCTTACACAGACAATTGAAAGACATATCACAACCTGCATCACAAATTTGACCACCATGTAACTTAAATTCTCTGCGTGGTAACAGAGAAGCAACATCAGTGACCCTTATCACCTGATTGTTGAAGTTGGACGATGAACTTGGTGCAGTATCACTTACAATAGCAGGTTTGGGCAGGGCTGGCATTTGCGTGGCACTATTCGTGGCCAGTATACAAGCGTCCTGGTTCTTGGATGTTAAACGTGTGTGCGTGATCACGGCAGGTAAGCCTGTGTGAATGTCTCTGTCCATGAGTGGTTGAGAAATGTGCATAAGTCTGTCTTGATCAACAGGAAGGACGTTCAAGTCGTCGGTGGTGGTGGCTTCAGCGTGATCCAGAACCACATCACCACCCCCATTGGCAGACCTTGCATCTGGAACTCGAAACAGGTCATCCAGGAAATCATTGAGAAGAAGCAGTTGACTCATACCTTCGTCCTCCATTGCTTTTAGATTCTCACTTCGTATATAATCGACAATGAAGTGGTACAGTTCTGACTCACCAAGTTCAGGGAGAGTGGAATTCTCTTGACCATCCTCAGTGAACCGTGCAACCAGCCGCAACTGGCTGATACTCAAATGTGAAAGTTTCTTTTGGATTTGGAACATCAGCATTCGCCTTGGAACAGCAGCAGCCATCTTGACTTGTCACCTGTAGCTCTCACTCTCTGGATGATGCTCAATACAGCAGCCTTCCCTGAAGCTCTAGACACAGAATCTTTACGTCGTGTTTGCTACTGCAGTTTGCTGATGAGGCAATCCCGGACGAGCCCCCAATTGTTACCAGCCTCAGACCTAGGGGATATCTGGACCGGCAGCAAAGGATTCACTGGCAGGGTGCACAGTGAATCACTGAATAAACTGTGAAACACAAAGAGACCGATTAGACATGTCTTTCCTCAGCGGCAGTCAGTTTATTTCTGCATATGTAATTAGACATATTTAAACTCAACATTTGAAACTCAAAGTGCATTTGGTATATTCAATTGTACAAAAATAAAACATTTTACACATTTGGCATCCAGATGTATGCAAAATATACTTATGAACATATTTTCATTTCACTTGTACACCCGTACACCACACAACGTCCGCTAAACACTCAAAATGGCGTCTGAACAGAGAATACCACATGTAGACAGATGCTGACTGGAAAAACACTCTTAAATCAAATATCATACAACACAAATACTTTCATGTGATAAGACATTTCATTAACACATAACCCATGTGTGAAACACACCGATTCGACTTATTTTAACAATATTTTTTATAATCCTCAGTGAATTAAACTCTTTAGATTACATGTACTTCACACAAACTTAAACTCTTTATTGTAAACTCTTGCGCATTTCTGTGCACATAAGTGCAATCAAAAAGAAATGTATCTATGCATGTGATACACTCATACCTGTGAAACACAAAGAGACCGATTAGACATGTCTTTCCTCAGCAACAGTCAGTTTATTTCTGAGCCCGGAGGACGCTACTCTCGTCTCTTGGAATCTCATGCGCATCCAAGCCATCTAGTGTCGCGGCGGTGTAATTACACAAGAAAAAGTTATTACGATCACACTTCAACCCATTACATAGGCTTGTATTTGTTTTCTTCTAAGAGGGTAGAAAAATAAGCAAATCTAGCTGATTTTAAGGCCTTTCTGAAAGCTATAGAGCTGTCTTTCCATGAAATGCAAAAAAAAATCTAGCTTAGTTTTTTAAACTCCATTTTTCTGGCTGCTCTCTTGAGGGCCCGGGTGTGCTCGTTGTACCACGGTGTTGGACTGTTTTCTTTAATCTTCTTTAAGCGCCACGGAGCAACAGTGTCTAAAGTGCTGGAAAAGAGAGAGTTAATAGTTTCTGTTGCAACATCAAATTCTTCTAGGCTATCTGGGATGTTGAGTAGATGAAAATGATCAGGAAGATTATTTATAAAGATATTTTTTTGTGTTAGGAGTTATAGTTCTACTATATTTATAACAGGGAGAAAGTATTTCAGCTTACTAAGTAATGATCTGAAATGTCATCGCTCTGCTGCAGAATTTGAACAGTATCAACATTAATCCCATGCAACATTATTCGAGCTAAAGTATGATTATGAAAATGAGTGGAAGTTGTCTCTAAATGTCTCTAAATGCCAATCCCAATGCATCTTTTTCGTCATCTACATGGATATTAAAATCACCAACAATTATGACTTTATCTACAGCTATTAATAATTCTGATAGAAAAATCAGCCAATTCTTTGATACAGTCTGAATGGTGCCCTGTTGGCCTGTAAAGGCAGCACAAAAGTTAAACAGGAATTATTACTTGCACTAGATAATTTTTACATAAAGCACCATCAATTCAAAAGAATTATATTTGTGATGGAATTTTAAAAATTACATGTTTTTTTATTCTTATCCATGATTATATTTTGTTTCTTGTTTTCTTTATATTCTTATTTATGATTACATTTAGTTTCTTGGCATTATTGATTATTGTGTGACATTAATGGTTCTTTCTATCCTGTAGAATCTAGAATCTAAAACACATATGGTGTGTAAGGAGCTACACATCACACTTAGAGGTATAGAGAGGGTAATGTGTTCCTGATATGGAGAGGAAAATTACAACTGTTGTAGGTGCCTTTAGCCTTGAAGATTAGAGATATAAATGCAGTAGGAGCACTTCCTTCTTTGTCACACTCTGCAGGGCAACTTTGGATGTCTGGATGACTGTTGACCATTTCTCATGAGAAAATAAATCTTATGAATTACGATTGGGATATTTGTCTCTTATTCAGAATTGAAAAAAGATTTCAAACTAGACCTTTGAGTAGTACTGATACTAGACTTTATAGTAATACTATAAATTACAGCAACGTCTCCTTTTGTCAGGGTTTTCTGGACAAGGGAGGAACCAATTGCAGAGATGAGTGAAGTGAGATATTTATTTAGAGGACAGTGACAGGCAAACAGCATTGAATGTGTAACGACGAGCAAACAGTTAGGCAAGGCACACAATAGGATAGCTGGCTGGTCAGGACTTAAGACAGATGATGCTCAGGCCAATGGTGGAGATCTGGCAGAGGATCGGGAAACCAGAGGCTTGCCACTTGGGGATGCTATGACGTAGCACCAGACTAGCTGCCAGGCCAGGAGTGTCAACAGCCAGGGAGAAACACGAGGCAGGAACAAACAATAGACAACACTCAAGACAAGAGAAACAACATTAGCAAGTAAACTGACAAAACTACGACTAAACTTTAACGCTAGCAACACACAAAGCACTCACACAAAACAAACCAGCAAGGACATGAGGGAAAGGAGCACAATATAAAGGGAGCAGAGCACATGAGGAACAGGTGAACACACTCAAGCAAACGAGATCTAAACAAGGGGGTGTGGTAACTGGAAATGAGGAGGAGGGACAAGGGGACCAAATGGCAAACATGAACAAAGACAAAGCCATGTGCTCAAACACAACACAAACAGGCACACATTAAATAAAGACAAGACAGACAAGACTGTCTGGGCAGGATCCTGACACATTTACCTTTCAGATGAGGCTCATGTTTATAAAAGTAATCTTGAGGGGTGGACTCATTCAAAGTAATCTAATTGTCTGGTTTTAGTCAGGATTCTGTCAAACACATCACATCTAGTTTATAATTTACAATAAGTGCTTTTGAGGAAATGGATCGTATATTCAGTAACCCAAATTGTATCATTTGTTCATCAGTTTTATATCCATTCTTAGTTGTTTGTACATCAATTAAATTTTTAGCATTAAATGGTTATGAGAGTTTTTTCTATTTGCTAATTCGAGGAACAGACACAGTCTCTTTATGATGATATCTAGGTGAAAGAGTCTCTATGTGTTGGAATTTATCTGACCTATGTGACGTGAGACAGCTAGTGGACGGTCAGTTTAGCCAGTTTGTCTGCTTCCTGACCTGGGCCCCAGTTAGTCAAGGTGTACTTTTTGTACCTTTTAAAAAACATGGGTAAGAATTCTGGACAAGCAATGAGTCTATATTAACTGTAAGTATGTATTCAATGGAAATATAATGTTTGACATCACATTCTACTGTATTTTCCACCCTAGAATCCTTTTTTAGTAGAAGACCTGAGGGACTTGTGTTATTTCTGTGGGGAGAAAGAAAATGTGTAACAAGGAATCAGCCGATTGAGGATCCATCTGCAGCTTTATTTCAATGGGTAACCAGAGTACAGATAAGTGGCAAAACAGAATCGTGAACAGAGACAGGCTTGGGTCGAGGCAGGCGGCAAACATACACAAATCCAGATAAGCAGGCAAGGTCAGGGCGGGCAGCAAAAGGGTCAAAGTAGTGATAAACAGTCCAAGGCCAGAAACAGAATAGCAGTCCAGGACTAAACGCTCAGCGATGATCACCATAGCAAATCAAAACTTCGCACTGGTGGTGTGTGTGTGGTGTTAATATAGTGTATGTAATGAGATGCAGGTGTGTATGTAATCAGTCTCAGGTATGAGTGTCAGTGGGAATTGTAGTCCGAATGAGAATCAATATTCTGGTGAGGGCTCCCTCTGGTGATCCGGAGGAAGCGGAGAGGGAGCATCACCTGTAACAGAGCCCCCCCCCCCCCCCCCCTGCGAGCGGCTCCTGACGCGAGGAGGCAAACGACGCCGGGGTCTTCCACGAGGCCGGGGGGCCGGTTTCTCCGGGTGCGTCCAATGGAACTCCTCTGTGAGTGTGGGGGTCGAGGATATCATCCCTGTTGACCCAGGATCGCTCCTCCGGACCGTACCCCTCCCAGTCCACCAGATACTGTAGTGTATTGCCCCGGCGTCTGGAGTCGAGCAACTCTCAAACTTGATAGGCCTCCTCGCCGTCAACCAGAATGGGCTGGGGGGTCTGTACTCCGGCTCCACTCTCCGACTCTCCTCCCGGATCAGCAGCAGGTTTCAGAAGCGAGACATGGAACGTGGGAGAAATACGATAGTTAGATGGTAAGTCTAAACGAAATGAAACTGGTGTGATTTGTCTAAGAATTTTGAAAGGACCCACATACCTAGGACTGAGTTTACGGCATGGAAGTTTGAGGCGGAGATCCTTTGTGGATAGCCAAACCCACTGACCAGGCATGTACTCTGGGCCAGGGCGACGATGACGATTGGCCTGTTGCTCCTGTCTACGTACTGCATGTAACAGATGGGTGTGTGCTCTATTCCAGACTTCTTCACTCCGCTGAAGCCATTCAGTGACAGAGGGCAGATCGGTGGGTTCACCGGACCAGGGAAATAAAGGTGGTTGATAGCCTAAGATACATTTGAGAGGGGTCAAGCCAGTGGCAGGTTTCAGAAGGGAGTTCTGAGCATATTCTGCCCACATGAGATATCTACTCCAGTCCGATTGATTATGTTGGCAGTAGGTTCTGAGAAAACGTGTGAGTTCCTGGTTGAGACGTTCAGTTTGACCGTTGGATTGTGGGTGGTAGCCGGAGGTGAGACTGATGTTTATATTGAGTTGTTGAAAGAAAGCTGACCACACTCTAGATGTGAATTGGGGACCTCTGTCGGAGACGATATCGTCGGGTAGTCCACAAACAAAGTTGCATAATACTTCAGCTGTCTGGAATGCGGTGGGGAGTTTAGGTAGGGGAATAAGACGACAGGCCTTGGAGAAACGGTCGACAATGGTGAGTACGGTGGTGTTGCCTTGGGAATTAGGGAGATCCGTAACGAAGTCAATGGCTATATGAGACCAAAGGCGTTGAGGGATAGGCAGAGGTTGTAGTAGACCAGCAGGAGCGTGTCGGGGAGTTTTGGAGGTGTTACATTTGATGCAGTTCTTTACGAACTTTGTGGTATCTGCGAGCATTGTGGACCACCAGAATCGGTTGGTGAGGAGATTGTGAGTTGCGGTGACTCCAGGGTGCCCTGAACTAGAAGTTGTGTGTACCTGATGTAGGAGTCTCTCACAGGGGTTCGGGAACAAAAGTGAGGTTGGGTGGGCAGTCTGATGGAGGAGGGTGCTGAATGTTGGATTGGGTAATTTCTGACATGATATCCCACTGTACGGGTGCAACCAGAAGTGTTTCTGGGATGATATTCTCTGCATTTTCTTCAGTTTTATCTGGGATTGGTTCTTCAAGCTGGCGTGATAGTGCATCGGCTTTGGTATTCTTGGACCCAGGTCTGTAAGTAACAATGAAATTGAACCGAGTGAAGAACATGGCCCATCTTGCCTGACGAGGATTTAACCGCTTTGCTGAGCGCAGATATTCTAGGTTCTTATGGTCTGTAATGACTGTGAATTGGTGTTGGGCTCCCTCCAACCAGTGACGCCACTCTTCTAGAGGCTTTCATGGCTAAGAGCTCGCGGTTACCAGCATTATAATTTCTTTCTGCAGAGCTTAGCTTTCTAGAGAACATTTTTTGCTGGGGATCCGTGACGCTGCGAGAGAATCGCCCCTATGCCTGTGTTGGAAGCATCTACCTCCACAATGAAAGGGAGATCTGGATCGGGATGATGAAGAATAGGAGCTGATGTGAAACGTGTCTTGAGGTCTTTGAATGCTTGTTGGGCTTCAGGTGACCAGAAGAGACGTGAGGAGGAGCGTTTGGTCATGGCTGTGATCGGTGCAGCTACCGTGCTGAAGCCCCTTATGAAGCGATGATAAAAGTTAGCGAACCCCAGGAATCTCTGCAGTTCCTTCACTGTACGTGGTTGCGGCCAGTCGAGCACAGCCCTTACTTTATTCTCATCCATGGCCACCCCCTCTTGACTGATGACATATCCCAGGTAAGTAGTGGATGTCTGGTGGAATTCACATTTCTCTGCCTTGGCATAAAGTTGGTATTGGATCAAGTGTTCAAGTACTGCTCTAACATGCTGGACAGGTTCTTTAAGGGAATTTGAGTAGACCAAGATGTCGTCGATATACACTATTACCCATCTGTCCAGCATGTCTCGGAAGACATCGTTGATGAAAGATTGGAATACCGATGGACTGTTTGCCAGGCCGAATGGCATGACCAGATATTCGTAGTGCCCCGAAGAGGTAGAGAAAGCAGTTTTCCCACTCATCGCAGTCTCTGATTCGGATTAGATTGTATGCACTGCGCAGGTCGAGCTTGGTGAAGTATCTAGCTTGTCGGAGTTGTTCAAGTGCAGCTGGGACCAAGGGTAAAGGGTATCTGAATTTAATGGTAATGTCATTAAGACCACGATAATCGATGCAGGGTCTCAAGCCGCCATCTTTATTCTTGACAAAGAAGAACCCAGCTGATGCTGGGGATGTAAATGGTCTAATGAAGCCTTTTGCCAGTTCCTCCTTGATGTACGACTTCATGGCTTCTGATTCAGGGTGTGACAACGGAAATATTCTCCCCCTAGGGGGTGTGGAGTCAGGCAGTAATTCGATGGCACAGTCACTTGGGCGATGAGGTGGTAGTTGAGATGCCTTAGTTTTACTAAATGCCTCTGTTAAATCAGAATACTCGGTGGGTAACTCTGGGAATGCAGGGTGGTGTAGGGGAATTTACAGTTAAGACCCGAGGACCAGATATGTTGAATGAAGACCAGGAGTCAGAAGTGCAGTCAATAGAAGAAATTTTAGTGAAGTTTAGTTTGCAGTTTCATCAGCAGAAGCCAGCTTCAGGTCTCACAAGGAGTTCGTAGGCCGCCCCACATACAATAACATTGTTACAGCAATTATACTCTAACAGAGGGTGCTAACTACGTCAATGATGACGTTTAAATGATTCTGATTGGCTAAGAAAGAAAGAAAGCAAGAAAAACAAAACTAGTAATTTTCCAAACAAGAGCAGACAGTCTGAAGCATATCTTCGTTGATCACATGGTTGACGGGTTCGTGACGTGGCTTGTCGAGAACAGCAAGTCATTCCGTCTCCTGATGGTGCCAGTTAATCACCTCACCAATACAGACCATATTAACGCACACACACAAATACACAGCTTCTCCAAGGCTGAACTCGGCTCAGGCTCCAACTATAAACCAAAACATTCTGATAACATGTTCTATCTGTTGAGAAGTGCTGACAATATTCATCCTTACTCAATGGAAAACTACAGAAAAGTAAAGATAGTTTTTAACTAAATAAAAATCCCTAACTTGATTATAAATCACTCTTTACAAATCATCCAAATCAGAAAGGAAAATAACATATGAAAAATAAGACAAAGAAGCATATGAAAAATAAGAAAAAGAAAAGGATATAGGTATAAATAGGAAAAATAAAATAATATATATTCAAGCGGCAATGGATTTCCGAATAGTATCTTTCAGTCCCCCCTTATAAGGCCAAATGTGTAGTGAAACAACACATCTGGGCTATCAATTAATGCCGCTACAAATTGATATATTCACCCTTGCTCTAAATCTGGTTAAAATTTAATAAAAAAACAAAAAATATGTTTTTCCTTCACAGACTTAACTGGAACAGAATATCTTACAGAGCACAGAGTGTGTTATTGACCTTCAAAACAAAAGACATGGTTGTATAAACATCTTACACTGTTATTATGAATATTGGCTATTTTAGTTTATCATCAAATTAAATGGATTTAAAAATTAAATACATTTTTATTCTCTAGAATAAATGGGAAAATAGTGTTACATCCCCAACAAAATCCCCACACCAGGTATTAGGTTAAAAGTGTCACGTCTACTGGTATAATCACCCATCATTGCATGAAAATATCAAGATATACACTTTGTTGTTGTAAATAAACCAAAAACAAAACAATTTCCAATTCATTGTAGAATACATGAAATAAGAGGGTAAATCTATTTCACTACACCAATTAAAATCAAAGGTGGTCTAAATAAAAATAAACAATGAAAGAATAAATAAATCCCATAAAAATCCGTCTTAAGCTTTGAGTTTCTACTGAAAGTGTCATTCATTTAACAGGCAAATAGCATGTACCATCTTAATTGCAGGACATCTTAAAATTTTCTTTTTCAAAAACAGAAATAAAAAATGAAACAAATTCAAATAATCATTTCAATAATTATTTCCACTGAAACAAAATAATTTCACAGTATTCAAACCATGTTAACATTCCAAAATTCAAAATCAAATAATAATGATTTCCTTTAGTCAATTTTGTTCTCAGTATCTCAGTTTGTTAAACCTGCTTATGCGTTATGACCAAAATCTAAACCCTTTCATTGTCATTTGGCTCATCAGATACCCATTAGGTTTGTTATCTTTCAAATTTGTTATAAGTTGAACAAGAACTGTCAGATTTTCATAATACATTAATTTAAAAGTGTTCTTAAATTGATCCAAATTCATCTTGTCAAGGTATTTCTCTATCAAATGTTTAGTCTTTCTGATCCCAAAAATATTATCAGCATTGCCTCAGTTCCACTTATCTCTACTGTTTTGCAAAAACTAAAATATGATATTAACTCAACCTTTATTAATAAAGCACTTTCAACACATAATGAATTCTGAAACGTATAGGAAGCCATTGTTGTTAGATAAGCACTGGAATGTGTACTCTCTCTTCTTAGTTAGAAGCCTAGCAGCTGAATTCTGAACGAGCTGCAGGAGAGAGAGACCTGACTCACACCCAGATACATTATAATTCAAACGGCATAAAAGCATGCACAACTTTCTCCATGTCATAAAAACAGAGGATAGACTTCAACTTAGATATAGAGCTAAGATGATTAAAACTCTTTTTAACAAATTCATTAATTTGACGATCAGATTTGAGCTCAGGGTCAAGAATGCTTCTTAGGTTTTTCAAACTATAAAGATTTTTCCCTGAAAGGAATCCCAGGCAGTCAATGACATCATAAAGACATCCCTTATTACCAAATAAAATAAACTCAGACTCATTCAGCTGGAGAAATTATTAGCCAGCACTTAACTCTATCTAAACATTCAAACAAAGATTGAATGGATACTTGATAATAAATGTGAGAGTCATCAGCATACAAATGATAATGAGTAGCATATTTTTCAAAGATCACTGCCAAAGGGAGCATATAGAGGGAGAACAAAACTGGTTCCAAAATTGAGCCATGAGGGACCCCATACAAGGGAGGGGTAACGGATGAAAAGAAAGTCCCAGGATTGACTAAAATAAGTCCTATCTTTTAGATACGAGTAATACCATTCCAGGGCTAAACCCTCAATGCCAACCAAATCTCAAAGACAATCAATGAAAATCTTATGGTCAACGGTATCAAATGATGCAGTTAGATTTAACAGTAATGAAAAACAACTCGTGTGTTGGGCTAGAAACATACTGTAAAAAATCAAAAGGCTCTAATCAAGGTACAAAATCTTTCACCAAGGACTTTAAAGGACCACAAACATTTATGTTGAAGTCTCTCAAAATTAAAAATATTGTCAAAAGAAGGGACCATAACCAATTAAAGTTCAGAGAACTCATTTATAAAATCCCCATTCCTGTTTGGAGGTCTATATATTAGGGCAGATAACAGATTTAGACTAATTCAATATTATTAACTGAGTTTCAAACCTTCTAATTACTCAGTAAGTAAATGTTCTGCCCTTGAGTTTATCTTTGAAAATATTACTTGTGCTTTAATCCCTAAGTCACACAGACAGTCTCATAGCTGCTGTTTCATTAACCCTTTTGTATGAATGGCTGATCTAATGTCATGCATCCTCTTAATGGATGAAAATCAATAAAAACTTTTTATAAGTTAATTTCACTCCTTTGATCGCCCACCAGCCTTCATAAATGTGAGGGTGCTCTCTGGATAATTTGGAGGGTGACTTTAGCCAATGTGTCACACTATCTCTGCCGTCAAGTCTTATAACGTCAAGTCTATAACACTCGGATCACTCATAGTTGATAGTATTTCAATTTAGACCTTCAGTTGAATTTAGACAAGGGTTTTAAACCCCATAATGGACAGCAATCTTCAGCTTCACAATTTCAACTTACACAATTGTTTAAACTAATCCAGAGAATAACTTGAAATTAACATCATAAATGACAAAAGTAGTCATATTTACCACTAGCAGACAGAGCTGGATATTCAGTCCAATTAAAGCTCGTCCCATGTATGGTGTCGTCTTTTCATCAAATTCAATCAGAATTCTCGGCTTCTGTATAGATGTCATTTCACTTAACCCATCTGTAATGATCAAACACTCATTCCAGAGGTTAATGACACATATTCACACTATGGGGACATACAAAACTCACACACACTCAGACATGAATACAAATCGCTCATATTCAAGGTTTACTTCTGGTATTTATTCTACAAAGATTTAAGCTTTAAAATCTTCTCTAGGTTTAACTTATTCAGTTTAAAATAATGTCTGTTTATAATTCATTCGTTTTTAGAGAAGTTTGCTAGGTTGTTTTAGTTCCTTTATCATTTTGATAACAGAGTGTCATACCCAGCCTCCACTCACAATCTCTCTCTCAGCCAACAGTTTTCCTCAGCAGTCTCAGACTGTAACTTTTTGGCATTTTTGGTAACTTTTAAATTATTTGCCATTTAGAAACCATAATCATTCACAAATTTCTTAAATGTAAATATTTAACTCAATTAGACCCATTTTTATCATCTCAAAGCATGCTAGGAGCATTACTAAGTTTACTTTGTTAAAAATTCACTTAACCTTTGTTATCCAGACCATCTTTAATCTGTAAAAACACTCTTCATCTTTAGTCACCACCATGTCTAACGACCTGCAGGAGTGAAAACTATGATAGAGACATATTAGTTCAATTTCTATTAATTTTCAGTTAATTCCCATAAGCCAACCCAATATCATGTTCTTGATATTATAAAGTTTTGTTATGGTCTCCACAACAACTAAAGGTCAATCACATCATGTTCTCAGCCAGCTCTTGAAAGCACATTCCCATTATCTCTTTATAAACAACCTCTTCAGGGACTCCCCCTGGCATCTTCTACAAGTTGGGGACACTTGTCAAGGAATGCGGTTGCAGTGACCTGGTATGGAGGAACTCAGTTTTGGGGCAGACTTCTGCAATTTAACAGGTCCCCCCTCTGAAGGATGCTACTAGCCAACCACAGACATCCTCTCAACTCTCATCCAGTTGTCACAGAAAACATCTCCCTTCCCCTGTTTTTGGGTAGATGCTGTGGTGGCAAAATCTTTCACTGGCTCTGAATAAGAGACAAATATCCCAATTGTAATTTAAAAAGGTTTATTTTCTTGCAAGAAAAGGCCACAGTCATACAGACATCCGAAGCTGCCCTGCAGAGTGTGACAAAGAAGGGAGGGCTGCTTCGACACTTATATCTCTAGTCAAGGCTAAAGACTCAGTTGTTATTTTCCATTCCTTATCAGGAACACATTACCCTCTCTATACCTCAAGTGTATTTCTTCAGACTTATATTTTACTACAGAACAAAAATACAATTAATGTCACACAATAATCAATAATGTCAAGAGAAAACATATCATCTATAAAATTCCATCACAATTCCTCCCTTTTTATCATTCATTGATAACTAAATAATATTCAGAATTTTAGTCCTTTCATTACATCTATTCTCTGATTTTCATATAAATCATCACTCACTTGAATTTGAGAAGGAAGAAATGCTAAGGCTGTTTTTGTAGGGAAAGTCCCCTTGGTATAAACAAGCAATTATATATATTCAGGATAGAAAATACCATAATTCGATTAATTCATGTCAGTACCATCCTCACATCATCATCATCTTGTCACATGGTAGACATACTATCAAAATCAATCCTATCACAATTTAGTAAACCAATCGAACCATTGGCTATCAACTCTTGGTGGCTCTTTTACGGCCATCCTCATGTGATCAATTACATTTGTTACGTTGTCACTGTAATCTGGGATGTAAAAACAGCAGGATGTACTTAAAATCTTACATACCCCTCCTTTCTCATCAGTTAACATATCTAACACCAATCTGTTCTGTATTACAGCATCTCTGATTTGTGCTAGTTCATCATTAATCAGACCCAAAGCATTTTCAGTACTGTTTGCTATTTCTAAGACAGTCCCAAACCATTGGTCTTGTTCATAGCTACCCGTTGTGGCATTCCAGTAGGAAAAACCCAGACTGATGCTGCTGAAGTGTCGTTCGGTTTGTTGAAAGGACAAGGGAAGATGACAGTTCTTGTCCCAGACAAGTCATTAAACAGTTCATGGTGTTGTCATTTTTCACCGGTCCGTTGTTCTCTACGGCCCACTAGCCAGTCATGTTTACTTAAGTCTCCTGGTTCAACCAGAGGTCCCGCAGCGCTGGGAGCCTTTGGTCCTACCTTCAGATAGATTTGTTGTTGCCAATCTGTTCCGCTTTTGTCGATTCCACAGTAGTACATTCCTTCATCAGATAGTCTTTCACCTTTCACCGCTACCACCATTCCTCCTCGATTGTCTCTGTTTCCAGGCCACCCTTTCTTGCTCACTCTGAATCTCTCATCAGTCCCATAAGTCGTTGGTTCGTGGTAGGCCACCACATCAGACCATTTACATGGGTGTCTGCAAAAATACACTTGGCCATACCTGGCCCAGTAGCTGACTTTTATACAGTTAATGCAGTTCTTCTCATAGGGATTACACTCAAATCTTACTTCAGACCCCTCCACCAGCGTGACTCCTCCCGCGATGGTGTGTTGTTGCTGCTCAGAGCGGTGTCGTTGGTCTCTTTGGTCTGATCGATGGCCCCTGTTGCATATAGAATTATAGTACAGATCATTATTGATATCACAGTCAGAATACATGTGGTGCCTCTCAGGCCGCACAGCCCTGGGTGTCTGAATGGGTGCCAAGGTCTCGGTGCGGCATCCATTTCGGTTATCTTGATTCCCACCACTCTGGCTGTTTTGACTTTGATTCCTCCTCCGGGACGTCCTTGCTTGTTTAGATAACAGAAGTGAAGTCTGTGTGAGACGTAGACATAAGCTGTTATTGAAATCTGTGGTTTCTCCTTCGATTCCCCTTCTCCCTCTGCAGGTGGCTCTTGCAATGGCTAGCGTGAACCCACGTGGCTCTCTCTGCGACCTTCACTGCGTCTGCGTCGTCAGTAGCACTTGAAACGGGCCCAGCCACCTCTTTGCCTTCCTGCTCTTTCTCTCCAGATCCTTTATCACCACGAGATCTCCTGGTCTCAGGTCATGGAGCGGGATCTCAGCTGTCTTCCCCTGAGCTGCTTTTACCTGCACACAGATGTTAGCCAGCAGAAAATACATTTCTTTACGACAGTTCAACAATCACAGTTCACGATTCGGATGATGGCACCTGTTTCTTGCTCCCCTCAATAATTAATGGGGTTCTTCCAACTAATATCTCAAATGGGCTCAGAATTGTTCTGGCCTTTTTCTTTCTTTTTTATCTCATTGTCATATACCACAAATTGGTTAACTGTATTATTAATTGTCCCATTCCTTCTTTTGATACATGGTCTAACCCATGTGTCAATTTACCATAATGTACGAAAAAGTTTGGGTAAACAGTGTTTTGCCATCAACCGAACGCTGTCTTTAATATTACAGCCGGATCTCCTCAAAATGGCTTTCTCTCTCCTTCTGTTGAAAAAGGCATTCTCTGTAGAGAGTGGAAAGAGTCACGGTTAGTTCCAGTTAACATGTTGAATTCCTCATCCATTGTCTGCGTCTGCTCTGTTTTACCTGTAGAAATAAAGTCTTTTGTGTTAGTGTACGCAGCGCATTTAAAAACTATCAAATTTGACCCTAATTGAGCATGGGTATAAATAAAATAACTGTTCCATGTTTCCATTTAACCCCAAAGTCATTCATCACCCTAAAAGAATAACTAAAATCCATCTACATCATCACACATTTGTCTTCCATTAATTTGCACACTTTGGTTAAGGTCACAAGCTCTGCTGTCGGCAGAGTAGTTCGAGGTCAATGGCCCTGAAGCTAGCACGTCAAACTCAGTCGTCACAGCATAGCCTGCTCGATTAAGGCCTATTGTTTTGTCTCTAGAGGCAGAGACATCTTCAAACAAAACATTTTCACAGTTATCTAGTGGTGTGTCCGTCAAGTCAGGTCTTGGTGTGCAGACTTGATCAAGGGCAGTCAGAAAAACAACGTCAAATCACAAATTCTCTTAATGCCACAGTTCTCAATCTGTCGCCAGGTTTATCTAATGTCATGCATTTAATGGATTAAAATAAACTTTCTCCTTTGTTCGACCACTGGCCTTTCATAGATGTGAGGGTGCTCTCTGGATAATTTGGAGGGTGACTTTAGCCAATGTGTCACTCTTTCTCTGCCGTCATTTAACAGTCGTATATTTGTATCACACATAGTTGATGCTATTTAAATTTAGACCCTCAGTTGAATTTAGACAAGGGTTTTAAACCCATAATGGACGGCAATCTTCAGCTTCACAATTTCAACTTGCACAATTATTTAAACTAATCCAGAGAATAACTGAAATTAACTCGTCATATTTACACTAGCAGACAGAGCTGGATAATCAGTCTCGTCCCATGTTCTATATCGTCTTTTCATCAGATCCAATCAGAATTATCGGCTTCTTTAAAGTTTGTCACTTCACTTTAACCATCTGTAATGATAAAACACTCATTCCAGAGGTTAATGACACTATCGGGACATACAAAACATAAAGTGCAGTCACTCACACACACTCAGACATGAATCATCATTTGTTTTTAGAACAGTTAGTTAGGTTGTTTTGGTTCATTATCATTGCGATAACAGAGTGCCATTCCACTGAAACAGTCTCTCCCTCAAAGACAAATGCTTTTCTCAACAGACCATGTTAATTTGTACAATAGCATAATTTGGATTAACTGTTTTTCTCTTATTAACACATCCCCAGAATTTAAATCGTGTTTTTTTTTTTTTTTTTACTTCTCTGATAGCTCTTTGTCAGACAGAGATTTACTGTTTGGCGTTATAACATGGCTCAATGCCATGCCATACAATGCCATGTTGGCATTAGGGAAAAGGTCACTTCCTGTTACACAAACTGCATCTTAGACTGACTGACCTTGTGACCCTCTTTCACTAAATGTTTCAGGAGGGCAACACTGTCAGACACACATGTTAGTTCATCACATGCACAAATCAAAAGATTATCAACATATAGTAAAGAGCTGTGGCTGGGGTCAGAGTCAGAGGTTCAGGACTCAGTGCCCAATCTAAACCTAAAAACCTCAACGCATTCTGTGGAATTTGAAACAGAATGGTAGTTTGAGAGTTTGGCACATTTGTTGCTCTGGGTCTGATCGCAGCTTTAACAGCATTTAAATCTTGGACAAAACGCCACTCTGTGGGCTGACCCTTATCTATTATTTTCTTTACAGGGAAGATAGGCGTTCGCACTGGAGAATCGCTGCATGGTACAATACTACCCTCCTTCAGCACTGGCGTGATTCCAAGCACTGCCTCTTTCAGAGGATACTGTTGTTGACATGGTCTATAATCAGACTTTGGAACAATAGTAACTGGTTCACAACCCGCAATCAAACCCACATCATATTTGTGTTTTGCCCATAATTTTGAAGGTACCATGTTCAGGGCTGGATGAATGTCCTCTGCCCTAATGTCATCAGTGCAGCAGTTCTCATCAGCGCTATCTTCAAGGGGAACAACAACTTTCACAGCCTGTGCTTTTTCATCACAACATTCAGAGTATGCGTTCAAAGTTTTGTTAAGCTCTATGCCCTGCCCCACATCCATCCAATCATCAGATTCCTCACAAGTTTTCACAAGAGGCCCTAACTCCGCCCACATTTGCTGTGTATCTTTAGCTAAAGACACATGTGGGACTGATCCAGCAAGATGGAGAGGTGCTTGTTGCTTACAGATAAAACACACCTATGATCATTCCAGAACATATTTTTGAAATTCAAAGTGTCATTGTTTGGTTCTAGCAACCATTCTTTGCCATAATTTGTGTCTCTATCGACTACGACATGTGATGTGCAGTGTAATTCAGCAGAAGTCATTATAGCATTTTTAAACCCTTTACTCTTTAACAAATTGATTAATCCCATTCGAAGTCTCTGACATTAAGTCTCTTTAACGTGCGCCCTGTTTCTGTCGCACAATTTAGAGGTACATTGAACCTTTCAGCAAATCTATCATGTCCTGTATCAGAAACGGACAGGTTAGTTTATCAGACATTCCCAGTAAACACTGCATGTCACATGGTCGTAAAACACTTCTAGTAACTCCGCAGAGGATATTTTGGTAATGTTAAAAAACTTTCTTCCCTATACATCAGCCAATCATTGGATAGGAAAGAAACATTGCAAGCAAATCTTTCATTGCAGACAGCAGAGTCAGTGTATGTGTGTGTGTGTGATATCAAAGAATGTACACTTCCCTTATCTGTAGCCCTTGGCAGCGCTCCCAGAACCCCTCCTTCCTGCTCTCCGTCCTCTCAGTCCGCTCTTGTGCTGCTTTTGCAGTCACTCGCCCAATGTCCATCTTTTTTGCACAGTCTACACCTGGAGCAGTTTCTTTGTTCGTGATCGTCAAATCCCGTTGCCTTTTCTCTTGCCTGTCTGCTTGCCTGCTGCTTGATTCATTCGTTGATTGTTGTAATTACGGCCTTGCGATCTCTTTTCTTTTCTCCTTCTTCTCCTGCCGTTGTTCTTCCTCCTGCTGTTGGTCTTGTGCATGTTGCGCATAACTCAGCACAGACTCAATCCGTCCGACTCGCCAGTCAATGCACTGATCTTTTACCTCCCTTGCGAGCTCTGGTTTCAGTCCACTCAGGAAACTGGTCCTCAGATGACATTCCCAGACGCCCGCATGTGCTCCTCTGTCTTTTGGCTCTTCCATGCCGCTGTGTTTGCTGAAAACATCACACAATCGAGCATAATAGTTCTCAACAGATTCGTCGATGCCCTGGTAGCAACTGCTTACCTTTGCAGTGTCAATTATCGCTGGGAAGGCAGTTTTCAAAGCTTTAGCCAAATCTTCAATGGCTTTTCGATATGGTGTGTTTAGCGCATTGTCCCAGTCTGGATGTTTCTTCCTTTCCTCAGATGTAGGCAGTTTATTACTCACTTTGTGCCAGTCCTTCTCCGAGTTTCACGGACAACAGTCTTCAAATCCCGTGTGGTGGGACTGAATTCTTGACAAAAAAACAGTTAATTACGCAGCAAACTTCTCCCCTGAATCATTTGGCTCATGCAGATGGCTCATGGCATCTCTTAATTCAACACCAGTCCATGGTCTGAAAACCATCATCGGACCGTCTGGTCCCGCAACCTCAACCATAGGGCAAGCGAGATTATCTTCATCTTGTGTTTGTGATCTCAGTCCCTGTCTCGGGAGCACTGTAAATAGTTTACCTCTGTATTTCATCTCTTTTGGCTCAGTTCCAGGCTCGTAGGTTTCATTCACGGATCCTCCTGTTGCTTCGCCTGCCTCAGATGCCGCTGTTGACGTGGACTGCAAACTTTCTTCATCCTCTTCAGGTCGGACTCTCCTAGCTGGTAGTGTTGGTCGGCCTGATGCTTGTTGGACTGGTGCTGGTCGTCTCGGCGGAGAGCAGTCGAGGTCTAGACCTGTTCTCAGCGCATTTAGCTCAGCCACAGGGTACAGAGATTTGGGTTGTGTTGGAACAGAAAGAGCAGAAACAGGGTTACATTCATAAAAAGGTTTAAACCCCGAAAGAGGGTTCGACCCGGAGAATAGATTAGATGGTGTTGGTGTTGGTGCAGTAGGTCTTCCCTCATTTCCTGCCTCAACCTCTTTTTCTTCTCCCACCTTTTTTCCCTTTTCACCCAGTAATTCTTTCAGCATTGCTTTCCTTTCCCTACGCTCTGCTTCCTCTATCCAGCATTCTATTGCTGGTCCACAGTTAACACACACATGTTTTGGGGACCCAGTTTCAACAGATCTCTTTATCACGTTAAGTCTGTGAATGCTTAAAGTTCCCTCTCTGGGAAACTCATGATATTTGATTAGTTCCGCAATACCAATCATACATTTTTTCCCATACACTCTTCTCATTTGGCAATATACAGGCGTATCATATTGATCAATTTTACTCTGGGATTTCCCCATGATTTCTGTTCTCTCTCGGCAAATTTCGACGCGTCTATATAACCCTGGACGTCTCCAGAGAGACCAATTTTCCCCTGTATTGGACAGGACGAGACTTTCTCTCGAATTTTCCCAATTTTCCCCTGTATTGGACAGGACGAGATTTTCTCTCGAATTTTCCCAATTTTCCCCTGTATTGGACAGGACGAGATCTTGACCGTTCAACACAGCCCTTTTCCCGAATTTTACTGCCTCAGCAGTTCTTGCCACAGAGAACAAAAATCACAGATCTTTCCCTACCGGTATTCTATCCTTTTCAAAATTCACAAATTTATTAAATAAACTGATTTGTCTCTTACCAGACCAAACTCCATGCCACTTCTGTTCTTTTCTGGTTCCAGTGGTGTGTCCCCTAGACCCCTGCGGTCGGCCCCTCTCTCTCAACCTTTGCGAGGTAGGGCTGAACCTGTTTGATCCAGGATGGCCAGTCACCGTCCGTTCCGGGTCCAGAAGACACAACCAAGGAACCCTGCTCGCAGCGCCAAATTGTGGTGGCAAAATCTTTCACTGGCTCTGAATAAGAGACAAATATCCCAATTGTAATTTAAAAAGGTTTATTTTCTTGCAAGAAAAGGCCACAGTCATACAGACATCCGAAGCTGCCCTGCAGAGTGTGACAAAGAAGGGAGGGCTGCTTCGACACTTATATCTCTAGTCAAGGCTAAAGACTCAGTTGTTATTTTCCATTCCTTATCAGGAACACATTACCCTCTCTATACCTCAAGTGTATTTCTTCAGACTTATATTTTACTACAGAACAAAAATACAATTAATGTCACACAATAATCAATAATGTCAAGAGAAAACATATCATCTATAAAATTCCATCACAATGCCCAGGAGCGGCGGCGAAAGCCTGCCTTAGGTTGTCCCTCTACGTGGCCATTAGGGGATCTTACCCGTCTTTGGCATTCGCCCTCGTGCTCAACTGTATTAACCCTTTCATTCCCTTTGCGGTTCTTCGAGTTTTCTTCAGGTTCAGGTATTCTCTGGAACTTAGGGAAGGTGCATTCAAGAACCACCAGAGTTATTTCGACTGCCTGATAGTGTTCAAAACAAGGAGACCGGTTAATAACAGCAGAATGTTATCAGTAAAACTCATTAACATATTCAAAACAACAGCATATCACCATTGTCTACTCCATCAGCCTTGTACCATGGTGGAGACTAAGATGAGACAAAACAAAAATTACTGGTCATAACAATTTAATCAAACAATTTAATTTCCCTTTTATAATCAGGTCTTCATTTTTATTTAACTTATTTAAATTTATTTTAAAACTTTAAAGGCATTTAGTTGTTGAAACAAATTTAATGTGCACAATCATAAATGTGGAACTTTTTAAAAGTTTTGAACTGCCTGTAACATGATTTCCTTTAACGTCTCTGTGTCTATGATTTTCACTGGAACACTTCCTGTAAATTGTTTATCACTGACGACACAGACTCAGATAACAGCATTTAGCTGACTTTGAATGAGAGAGAGAAAACTCTGGACTGGATTCAAGGACTGGAACACTGCATTTTTGTAAACTTTCAACATTTATCTACTTTATTTTGACTCTGGCCTGTTTCAGAAATCTTTGCCCAAAAATACGTTTTCAAAGAATTATAATTTTTATAGTGGTCTTTTTGCGAATTACATATTACTGAAACTCCCATCTTTTGGAGTCATTGTCTGTAATTTGACGCAATTTATCCTTATCCATTCACTATAAAACTTCTCATTACAAATCTTCCTTTCAAAAGAATTCCTTAAGACTTTAATCTTATTTTTGTTCTTTTCCAGACGAAAACGTAAATGTCGGTATATCAGACACTGATCTTCTTTTCAAATCTTAACACCAGAAATGTATGTCACTTTATCACATCTAGCAGACATTTATATCGTTCAGGCTCTTTCTTTGTTCACACTTTCCAATCAAATTAAAACTAGGAGCATTTTCTTACTGAGCTCTGAAATTTTGCTTTTGAAGAGCAGAGCTGTGTACAGCCTTTAATATCTTCTCTTCTCCGTTTCGTTATTTTATCATGTCTTCCAACCTTATTTTTACAATTAAAAACACAGACTGACCAAATTTACTTTGAGAAGCGGAGCTGTTTACAGCGTTAAATCTCTTCTCTGTTTCATTATTTTATCATGGTTTCCAACCTTGTTTTACACTCAGAATTAAAAACACAGACTTACCATTTTCCTACTGAGCTCTGAAAATTCACTTTGAGAAGCAGCGCTGTTTACAGCATTTTAATCTCTTCTGTTTCATTATTTTATCATGACTTCCAACCTTGTTTTTACACTCAGAATTAAAAACACTGACTAACCATTTTCCTCCTGAGCTCTGAAAATTCACTTTGAGAAGCAGCGCTGTTTACAGCATTTTTTTTGCTTCTGCTTAACTAATCAGTAATAATCAGACTACTCAGTTATTGTTAGCCATATTTTAGTCAAAGTTAATACTCACCTGAAGTCATGGTAGGAAGAGATGGAGGCGGCGATCTTTGAATAACACAGCTGTGGCTTCTGCGTGATGAAACTACAAAGTATACTACAAAAACACCAAGTCCCATATCCTGATCCAAACCAATTCGGGTCACAAAATTTTCTCGTAAAATTTACTTTTGCAGGAATTGTTCCAGATGCATCCCAGGCAAACAAGTTAGCCCTATATTAATTCATATTATTTATTTTATAACTAACTAATGGTTTAGTCCCTAACTGCCTGAATCACTAAATTCGGGGTACCCCTATCTGAAGTGGAAGTGATCAAGTCAGGTTCACAGTGACACGGACCTGTGGAACCTGGAATCTCCTTGTGAGATTCTTCTGGATTCTAACCAGCGTTCCTATCCAGTGTTCTATACACTTTCCCTTAAAGACTTCCCCAAATCCCTTTTAAAGTGTATTAATGCGATGCTTTCCGGTTACGGCGTCCCTGGCATTTAACCAGTCCCATACGGATCCCAGCGACTATTACACCATCAAAACCGAATGATCATAAAAATCATAAAGCTGGTATAATTATTTGTACCTCCATTCTGGTTTTAAGCAGTTTCGGTACTCCCCACTCACTTCTGAGTGGAGCTCTCCCGATCCCCTGTCCAGTCACTTCCACTCAGACAGCCCTAACACTTTCTACCTTGTTTGTTGTTCGACCAGGGATGTCATCGAAGAATGAATTGCCCGCATTCTCCACCATTAACTGTAGGGGAATTTACAGTTAAGACCCGAGGACCAGATATGTTGAATGAAGACCAGGAGTCAGAAGTGCAGTCAATAGAAGAAATTTTAGTGAAGTTTAGTTTGCAGTTTCATCAGCAGAAGCCAGCTTCAGGTCTCACAAGGAGTTCGTAGGCCGCCCCACATACAATAACATTGTTACAGCAATTATACTCTAACAGAGGGTGCTAACTACGTCAATGATGACGTTTAAATTATTCTGATTGGCTAAGAAAGAAAGAAAGCAAGAAAAACAAAACTAGTAATTTTCCACACAAGAGCAGATAGTCTGAAGCATATCTTCGTTGATCACATGGTTGACGGGTTCGTGACGTGGCTTGTCGAGAACAGCAAGTCATTCCGTCTCCTGATGGTGCCAGTTAATCACCTCACCAATACAGACCATATTAACGCACACACACAAATACACAGCTTCTCCAAGGCTGAACTCGGCTCAGGCTCCAACTATAAACCAAAACATTCTGATAACATGTTCTATCTGTTGAGAAGTGCTGACAATATTCATCCTTACTCAATGGAAAACTACAGAAAAGTAAAGATAGTTTTTAACTAAATAAAAATCCCTAACTTGATTATAAATCACTCTTTACAAATCATCCAAATCAGAAAGGAAAATAACATATGAAAAATGAGAGAAAGAAGCATATGAAAAATAAGAAAAAGAAAAGGATATAGGTATAAATAGGAAAAATAAAATAATATATATTCAAGCGGCAATGGATTTCCGAATAGTATCTTTCAGTGGTGTTCATTAATACTAACAGCCTGCATGGGTAGAGGGGTAATGTGAGTCAGACAAGTCTTGTGGCAGGTTGAACCCCATTGCACAATTTGTTCCTCCTTTAAGGAAATGTGAGGGTTGTGTCTCCGTAGCCAAGGCAGACCAAGAATGATGGAATTATGTGGAACATGAATGATGTAGAAGCAGATGGTTTCGGTGTGTAATACTCCAACTTTCATAGTAACCTCTTCAGAGATGTGTGTGATCCTCCCCCTTCCAATGGGGCGACCATCTAATGCCTCCACAGCCAGAGAGGAGTTGCAGAGTGTTAGCGCAAGATTGTGCTGTTTGGCAAACTCATATGACATAAAATTACCCGCTGCTCCAGAGTCTAACAAAGCTGATGTAGAAAAGTTGTGATCGTGAATGGTTATCTTGACTGGTATCTTGAGACATGAGGCATAGTTTGATTGCAGATTTCCACTCACCGCTTTGGGATTAGGTGCCGTGGGACAGATAGGGCATGACGTTTTCAGGTGTCCAGCTTGGCCACAGTACATGCAGAGGTGATACTGAATGCGTCGTTCACGTTCTTCCGGGGTCAGGGGCGTGTGGCCAAGCTGCATCTGTTCAGCAGGTGAAGTGTCAGCGAACATGAAGTGTCAGCGAACATAGTGCAGGTAGGACACCGTGAGCGGATTAGGTTGTTGATCTGAATTGAAAGTTCAATAAACTCACGCAATGATTTTCCCTCATCACGACACGCCAGCTCTGCTTGGAGATCCTGATTTAATCCCCTCCTGAATAACAGCTTTAATGTGTCCTCCACCCAGTTGGTTTGAGCAGCAAGGGTGCGAAAGGATAATGCGAATTCCGCGGCCGTTTGTCTCCCTTGGTTCAATGCAAGCAGCTGGTCCCCCACACTTCTCCCTCCGGCCGGATGATCGAATACCTCTTTGAAGCGTTGCAGGAATACATTGAAAGAAGGGAACGCAGAACCGACGTTTCTAAAGCCTTTCCAGTCAGAAGTGAGCAGACGAGAGATATCCTACTTGAATCCGTGGGATACAGAGTGGGTTGTTGATCTACAAACAGTGAGCATTGCAACAAAAATCCCTTGCACCTTGTTGGTTCACCATCAAATTTTTCAGGGAACGCTAAACACGGGTTCCCACTGAGGAGATGATGCACTGGAACATCAGAGGGAAGCAGTGCGGGCGCTGCGGCCTCAGAGGGTGTAACACGTAGATCTTGTAGCGTCTTGAGGAGCTCCTCCGTCAAGAGGGTTAGGTGATTGAGCTGTTGCTGATGTACAGCGAGCTGGTGGCCTTGTGCTGACAGTTTAGAAGATAGTTGCACGACAGCTGCATCGCTGGATCGGTGTATGGCGAAGTTTTCTGTAACAAGGAATCAGCCGATTGAGAATCCATCTGCAGCTTTATTTCAATGGGTAACCAGAGTACAGATAAGCAGGCAAGGTCAGGGCGGGCAGCAAAAGGGTCAAAGTAGTGATAAACAGTCCAAGTAGTGATGGCCATCTGACACCGATGCTCCGACACAAGCTTCGAACTCGAAGCAGGATTTTTTAGGAACTACTGCTTCGGAGCTTGCTTTGGTGCGGAAAACCACACGTGACTGATGACGTCCGAAGCAGCAACTGCTTCGGTTCTCTGAGTGAATCACGTGACTGGTTCAGACCATTCGATACTGCTTCACATCGCGAGAGGCTTCGTGACGCGACACTTTGCTGCACTCACGCTTCAACAGATTTTTTGGCCTGTAATATGACTATATAGATGCCCAAAATGATGCACAAGATGTGGGTTTACTGTAGTAGGAGTTTGCATTGTTGTTATCGCTGCATTTGTTTGATCATCATCATGGAACCAGCTAGGAAGAGAACCCGTTCTCCAATGTTGGAACATTTTCATCTGATCAGTCCTAATAAGGTTTATTATACCTTAAGCTTTATTATAATAAGCTTTATTATACCTTGGTTATCCTACTGCACCTGGCTTAGGCCAGGTAACTTAAGCAAAGTTACATAAGTGGCTAATAATGTCATTACTGTTGGTACAATAGGTTCCATGATGTATGTGAAGTCAACATTAAGTAGCATTATTCAAGATTCAAAGTGTTTATTGTAATGTGTACAGACAGAAAGCATGTTCCCCTGTACAATGAATATCTTACTTTGCCGTCCACAATAAATGTCACAAGTAAGAATAAAAAATAAAAAATAAGATTAATATATAATAATAAAAAGAGAGGTAGTGCAATTCTTGTAGTGATGTATGTAATAATTCGTTTAATTCGGTCCAGTGCTTGTTGTGTTCACGTATAATATATAATAATATAATACGTATAATAATAATAATAATAATAATAATAATACGTCATATCTCTAAAGAAGATGGTGGATGAAAAATATGACGAGGAGAAGACCAAGGTCAAGGCTAATAGAATCAACCAATCACTCAAAGTTTATTTACATAATTCACACAAACCCTAGTTACACTCATACTGATAGTGATGTGACGTTTGACACCGAGGCTTCGAAGCTTCGAAGCAAAAAACGAAACATCTCACAGTGAAGCACTGTATCGGAGCGTGATTCGTTTGGCCATAACCACGTGATCAGTGACGTCCGAAGCTTCGTTTTCTCCCTCAACCACGTGACTGCTTCGCAATCTGGCTCAAATGTAGCGCGAATCCCTTGCGCAGGTTTTGAGTGTCATGCACTTCGGTAAAACGGTAGTGAACTGACTCGAAACAGAAGATAAGCTCTTTTGAATTTTGAGCATGGCACCAGCCAAGAAAAGAGGCCGTTCGGAAGTCTGGCAGCATTTTCAGGTTGTAACAAATAAAGTAAGCTCATTGTTGTTGTTGTTGTTGTTGTTGTTGTTGTTGTTGTTGTTGTTATTAATATCAAGAATTATATTGTAAAATAATAATTATAAGAATTAGGCTAATAGTAATATGAATAAATATTTACACGAATACTTTTATGTACTTTACTAATAATTTGTCTTTCCACATCATCATCTTGCCCTGGAATTTGTATGCACTTCTGCCTCCTCAGTCCCATGTGAGAGAATATATTCAAAGGCAGGGGAAATAGTAAATAAAAAAAAGAAATAGACTTAGCCCCCGCACTGTTGAACAAGTTCTGTTACTTAATAAAAATCTTTCATTTCTTCAATTTCCCACTAAATAAAAACTCCCCAGTTCACAAGCACTTCACCATTCCACAGTTATTTTATTTTATTTTTATTGTATATGCCTACATGAGCCTTGCCTGTGAATTCATAGGTTTAGGACTAAGGCTAAAGTGTATGGAAATAAGGCTGCATGTGTTGATCAAAGCAGATTCATAAAAATACTTTCTATACACATTCATTTGTCCCATTTATTATTTTGTTTCATAAATTCATTAATAGGCTAATTTGTTCACATGTTGTAAGTAGCCTATCAAATTAACAAATGACAAAAAAAAATTTTTTTATTGCTTTTATGGATTTCTCAAAGTGAATTGTTACACGAAACAGTCCAAAAAAAATGAATGGGTCCTCTGGCACAAGCTGCTCTTCAAACTTTGACCACCAGATGTCGTTAGTGTGCGCCGTGTTGAAAAGCTTCGAGTAATGAACCTTTTTACGATACAGTTGAGGGGAAAGCCTCGGTGCTTCACAAAGCTTCTTTTCGCCATCACTACATACTGACATTATTTTGCTATCTACAATTTGGCCACTAGATGTCACTGAAACGAAGCTTTGAATGAATGAACCCATGTTCAATACAATTGATGAAGTGGTTCAATACTGGTTCATTGCTTCTTTTGGACATCACTAAGTCCAAGGTCAGAAACAGAATAGCAGTCCAGGAATAAACGCTCAGAGACGATCACCATAGCAAATCAAAACTTCGCACAGGTGGTGTGTGTGTGGTGTGTTAATATACTGTGTGTAATGAGATGCAGGTGTGTATGTAATCAGTCTCAGGTATGAGTGTCAGTGGGAATTGTAGTCCGAATGAGAATCAATAATCTGGTGAGGGCTCCCTCTGGTGATCCGGAGGAAGCGGAGAGGGAGCCTCACCTGTAACAAAATGGAAGTGTCTGGGCAAGTAAAACTTTAAGGAAAAGATTTTTTACTGTAAAAGTAATTACTGTTATTGTAATATATTTAGATGCGCTGTGATGTTTAATGTCAGTTTTGAATTGCTATTTAATACAGAGAATATAAATAGAGCAGTGGTTCTTAACCTTGTTGGAGGTACGGAACCCCACCAGTTTCATATGCGCATTCACTGAACCCTTCTTAATTGAAAAAATTAAAGCGCTATATAAATGTAATGAATCATTATTATTATTATTATTATCCTCTGCCGAACCCCTAAGACTGACTCACCGAACCCCTGGGGTTCGATCGAACCTAGGTTAAGAACCACTGAAATAGAGATAAAACTGTTTTGGTTCAATAACTGTTTAAACCGTTTTACTTTGTGAATTTTTAAATGGATTGGTTACCCAAAAATAAAAATGGTCATAACTAACTCCGCCTGTTAAACCCATCCTATTATTAAAGTTAATAATACATTTTCACTGAAACTATATTCATCTATTTTAATGTGATTAAATATTTTTCCCTAATGGAGCAAGGTAATCATTTCAGTGTGAACTAGCCTTTTGCCAGTCCCTATGAGCATTTAATACCGGTTACGGTGTGGATTGAACGCGCTTATATCAGAGATTCCTTGGAAGTACTTGAAACCGGATACTTCTCTACTATGTAGTAGGCAAAAAAAACAGTAGGTGAATGAATAGTATATCCAAATCCTTAGTATTTAGTATCCTTAGTATTCATAAAAGAGTAGGTGAAAAATCTCCGGATAGCCTTCTGTTTCCACTAAGATTATGAAACACTCGATACTTTTCTTTCCCAGAAGGCCACGGGCCAGGATATGTCATACGACATGGGTGTTTTCAAATTAGATTATTAAAAACCAAAAACACAGTTCCTTGTGTTATAAAATCACATTTGTGTAACTACTGTTGAGTAAAATGTTGACTTGAAGTTATAAATGTGCTAGATAGTATATTTGACATTTTACGACTTCCAGCGCACATTTTACTAGGACAATCTCCTGAAGCAACCTTGAGTAAAGTGCCAAGTTCAAAGACACACTGGTGGCGCACTACACCACAGACTTGAACAAAGTACAGAGTATTTATTTCAAGTTCTTTTTCTATATTCATATTTAACCTATTTATATAAAACTATGTTGTCAGAGCCCTACAAATTAACTGGTAATGCAGGTCAAAGCACATAGCAATGAAAGGGTTAAACCCTTAACCATCACGAAGAGGTACAAAGGAGCCAGAATATTCAACATTTTAAACCAAAAATTTAAATCTAAACTTTATCAAAATGGACAAATGGCGGCTTCAATATTCCTCCTATTTGATGGCAGACTTTTGAACCCAGATATTTCCCTGATGAAAGTTCTGATTGAAGCTGAAAGATGATGCTTGATGCTCAATGACCTTTGGTTCTTGCATGTGTTTGAGCTTCTGTTTAGTATATAAATGTGCAGAAGATGGGAGAAGAAAATGCAAGGTACTCTTCAAGTTCAAATAAGAGAGTAAATAGTGCTGAATTTGTTTTCTTCAAGTAGGAGTAGTCCGTTTAAATTGTACTTGAGCAAAATACATATCCCCCACAATAATTACAGTAACCAAGATTACTCATTTTAAACCCATAGTATGAACACCCCACACCTCTGGGCTTCACCTTTTATAAACAAACATTAATCTGATCAGGCCAAATAATCAAGTTTCACAAACCACTAAACCAAATAATTACTGATAAAATAGAGGTCACCTCAAAAGTTTATTGATTCAACAGCAAACAAGAGAATAGAAAGTACAGTCACACTTTTAGATTTCTATACTATGATTGAAAACTTTAAATGATTGAGTTTACGTTGCTGCAGTGACTCTGGAAAGACTATAAAGTACATCTGCGGATGGAACCATCAACACAAACAACCCACAACACTCCCAGGTCAACGCTCACATGCTTGTGGCCAATGGAACAGGCAATTATCATGTCCCAGGCGGTCCCAATGGGGTTGGAGCGAGTGACACCAGATCTGCAACAGATAAAAATGGTTTCCTGAGCAGCGTTTCACTTGCGTCAGAAGATCATTCCTGACATTCATCACATTTGCTCATACAAAAAGTTGAATACGATATCAGTTTAGCTCACCTTTGGTATAAGAATGAGTCACGATTGACACCAAAGACACTGCCATCAGTTGCTACTTCAATCATGGACAGACCTCCATCAACATTCTTAAATGTGCCTGACCCAGTACAAACATTGCCAGACACATCCTGCACAAAATGCAAAGAAACACAAACCGGTCAACCATTATAAACCGGTCAACCATTATAAAATGGTCAAACCCCCCCCCCCCCCCCCAATGTGTTTAACATTGTGACATTACCTGCCTGATGTAAATGTTGTCAAGGTCGTTCACTCCCCAACAGCTGTACGGACCACAGCTGTAATACTTCAGCTTTCCAGTAATTTGAACCCAAGGAGCAAAACTTGATGTCCTTTTGTTGTTAGCATCCATATTTAAACAATAGATATCATCATCCACATTGACACCAACAACGAACTGATCACCTCCAGCATCCACCTGTTTCTGAAGACCTAACAGTACAAAACAGGTTGGGTGAAACATTAGGCTGTTTAACTGGAACAATAAGCTGATATCATTGGGAATGTGGCTTTAAAACCATATCTCAAATCACATACATTAATAACAGATAAAATGCATCTTATGATTTCCATAACTTTGTGCTCTGCACAGTAGGTCTCTTCACCTGGAAACAGCACAAATCGGCCACCCTGCAACTTGAAGACCTTGTTTGCTGCATCCACCCCAAACTGACCAGCAGGACCAACACTAACGTGCTTTAGAGTTGCATTGATCTTTGTGAAGACATCGTCTTTTAGGAAGAAAACTTCATTTTTTTTGTTCACTCCAACCACTGATCCGGACCCAGCATCGATCTGCTTCAGATTGCCACGGACAACTTCACAGTCTAAAGCTGCCAACACAGGATCAAAATAAGAGATTACAAATATAGATACTTTTAGTATGAATACTTCCAACAAAAAATACTTTAATAAGCCTATACATATATATATATATATATATATATATATATATATATATATATATATATATATATATATATATATATATATATATATATATATATATATGTTCAAATAATCACATCATTATCTTACCCAGAGTGTGAATGAACTGGCAGCTGAAGAGCAGCAGGATGTTCTGATAAACCTTCATTTCTCCAAGACACAGTTGCTGTTTGAACCTGTTCACCACCAGAAAACATTGACAAGTAAATGCAACAGACCACAAGCAAGAACCAATGAAAATAACTCACTGCGAGTTTCTGTCATTGTGTGAATATGAGGGGTGTAGCTTCATGGTGCCCAGATCCACCCCTGATTGCCACTCCTCTGATGCTCAAAGCATTCAAGAGCTCTACTCATAAGTTAGTTTTGTTTTCAATATTTGTCACACATTCAGCGTTAAATGGTAATAACTCCATTTAAAAACAAAAAAAACTTAACATTATCACACAAAAAAAAATGTAATTATGTTTCACAAGCTTCCTTTTCATTATTATCATTCGATATAATGAGCACTGGCCCGTGAAAACCATCTGAATGGGAGTTACTCCTGGAAAACTTGCTCTTTGCCAAACTGTAAATAAGGGACTGTGGGAAAATTTGTAATGGAAATTTTATTTCTTACTTACTTATTAATCCTTATTAATAAGCAAGCTTATCAAAAAAACAAGATGTTCTGTTTTTGTGAATGTGTTGCATACATGTCCCACACACTTTAGAATAGGATATTGTGTTTAGTCACCAAGCGTAACGACCTGAGGACAGGCTAAGGTGGGGGTTTAGAGAGAGTTTAGAAACTAACGAAAATAGGCAATTAGTTGCTTTCTCATACTTAGATGCAAATATTATTATAGTATTATATTATTACTGTAGACATATTTAATGAGTAATAAAGTTTTTTTTGTCATGAGTTTTGTGCGGCTTTGACGGCTAACAGGACGGAATCGATGTGCACGGGGGAAACTGTGCAGACATCATAACCGAAACCCAACAACACCGAAGAAGGTGGTCCTCTGGAGAGGAGAGAGCACACTCTTCTTTGCCTTTAGCCTCAACCCCAACACATTAAAGCAGTTTTGTGCGTTTGTATTTATATTGAATGTTATATATAATGAATAGAGCAAATCCCATAAATTCTTTCTTGGGGGAGAGGTAGTTAGCCAGCGCCTCTTCCACTCTAGGCATTACCCCATAGCCGCGTTCTTTAGCCCCCACAAGAGTAGCATAGTTAGCGGCAGCGCTGCTATGCACTCTGTGGGAGGCGGGCCGTTTCAAGACCTCGACACCTCGGTGTGGAGGTCCGGGAAGAACGGCAAACCCTGACGCTGAGGCTGCACTTGGGCAGGTAGGTAACGCTAGGGAGCGCCCGTCTCAACCCCCGCCGACAGATCCATTTGCGAACCCCATGACCTAGCTCGCCGCAGAGCCTCAGCTGCTACGGGACCCGAGCCCTGGGGAACGGAGCCTGGTTGGTCTCAGTGTCAAACACCGCCAGGCGGGAGCGGAGCACCCACAGCGGTAGTTGGCTGCAGTGATCTCACGAGCACTGACCTAGCATGTTCCGCTCCCAGACAGACTACACATAACAAGTGCGTGTCTCCCCCCGAGAGATAGCGAGGGCAAGGAGATGCGCACTGTTTGAAAGTCTGATCCGCCATAATATATATATATATATATAGGAGGTCCCTATTTTTTAAACTAGATAGGGAATTCACTCTCAAAATAGCCAGCTCAACACACACACACACACTCTCTGACACTGTTTTATGACCTGGTTCGTGACGTCACCAACCTGCGACCGTCACTCACACACGCGACGGAAGTTTACATATTGTGCTTTGCGAGACAGCGCGCGAGTATTCCCCAAAGTGCTCGACTTAGCGCGAGTTCCCTTGAAAGGGAAAAACAGTAATACCTCGGTTTACGAGTGACTTGGTATACGAGCAAATCGGTGTACGAGCATTGTATCGGTGTGCGAGAAAAAATATTCCCTCACCCATTCGCATTTTTGTGTCGAAAAGATCCCTTTATCACCCCTTAACTTGTTCATTCTCTCAGCATCGCTCAGTTTGGGTGCATCAATCACCACAGTGCATTATTTTATAAGTTGTGAATATGATTACATGTGAATATGATGAAACTTTATTAACGGAGCATGTGTTACCAACATGACACTTTGCATACTAATGAGGCTCATGTGTGTTCTCAGTACAACGCACCCAATGACGTTCATAAAGGGCCATTCACTTTTAGAGAACAGCATACTATAACACAGTTATAACTCTGTACAGATCATATACATAAGTGATGCTAGTTAATCTGATGTGTTCAATAAGTTTTAAGTTAACAGTCTTGTCACTTTAAGAGGGCGGGGTTTCAGGGGGGCTAGAGAGAAAGTTCAGTTGTGAGGGATTAGAGAGAGCAAGCAGAGATAGCTTTGATTCTTCTGTTATGTATGGCATGGTTTGCGGCCAGAACAGCAATCCGATAGTTCTCAATAAAATCTCTGAATGAGAAGGAACCTGTCTGATTATTAAAAAAAGCAACGCTACAATGTAGTGAAATATATAAGCAGTAACCCCACTCCCCTCCCCTCTCCTCTCGTCTCCATCATGCCAGCAGTGAAAAGGTAAAGTGCGTGTTACAGTAAATTGTTAATATTTGACAGTTCAACTCTAAAAATACTTAATTTGTATTTATATGAGATCTAAATGGTTATAATTTAAAATATAATTAATAGGTTAAAACCCCAAAAATATTTAAAATGGGCATTTATGGTCGTGTGGAACGAATCAAGTGATTTTTAATGCATTCTTATGGGGAAAATTGTTTTGGTGAACGAGCATTTTGGTTTACGAGCTCGCTCTTGGAACGAATTAAACTCGTAAACCGAGGTATTACTGTATGTATATTTTATGCTCTCATCGAGGTCCCCAATAACCCTGCTTTCCTGTTTACATTTCACTGTCAGCTGTATATCCTGTATACACTGCAAAAAATGAAATCTAAGCAAAGAAAAAAAAGCTTATTTCAAGGAACTACGTCTTGTTTCTTGGCATGCAAGATAAAAAGTCTTATAAAATGCATCGCACATTAGACTATAAATATTAATTTAAGGAAATTTTTCTTCTGTAGTCTAGAAAAGTAAACGTTACTTGTTTTGATCAAGATTTCACTAGAAAAAAGTCACATATATAAAGTGCAAGTTTGGTTAGATTGTTGTGCTAATTTTAAGATTGATACAACCCCTACAAATTCTGATTTCAAGACTTTTTACAAAGGTTATTTTTTTTATCACGACAAGTTTACTGTATGTACCGGTATTTGAAAATTAAATTAAGATAAATTGCTTGTGTGAACAAACACAATGCCAAAAAGTAGTTTGATTCTGATTTATTTTTGTACTGAAATTTTGAAAACTTTTGTACCATCAACAAAATTATTACAATGAATTGAATGTATGTACAATCACACCAGATTAATCCCCGTGGCTCTCAAAACAGACCATACTTTACATTAAGGAATATTCTGAGTTCATCAACAAGATTTGTTGCATAATGTAACCACAAGGGAAAAAAAAACCTTTAAAAACCCTCTTTTAAAAAAACTCAAATAAACAGCACAAATGTTGAGTGTAAATGTGTATTTTAAATGCAGTTAATACCCTAATTTATCCCTTGGCAAACCCACGCGTAAAACAGGAAATTACAAATCGCGCGCGCTGAGCATGCGCAGTGCTGACCGGCTTGACCTTGTGACGCAATCACCGCGCCGAACTAGTGCATCGGTTAGGACAGGAGAAGATGGTAATTTATCCCGCCAGTTTCTCGCCATGGATGGGCTCGATGATGTCGCAATTTCCACTCTAAAAGGTTAGTAATTTTTTTAAAGAAGTTGTTGAAAATCACTAAATTGTTTCTTATGGGTGTTTTTGTATTTGAAACTGAAGTGCACACTCGAGCTTGCTATCCTTCCTACGGGAAAAACACATGCCTGTAACGTTAACGGTTAAAGGTGTTTGAAAAATGATAGCTAATTACACGAATGTAGTTAGCTGAACATTTTTCGAAGTTTAGTCTCTTTTTCTTCATCTTTTTAATAAATCATTTTTCTGAGATTTCAACATGGGTAGAACTCCGATATAGCGTCAGTAAGAGTTTAGAGTAGAATGGTGCTTTAAATCAACTTGAAATTGTGTTAAGTACAGCTTTTTTTGCGTGTCTTCATGTTATTAAAGCTGTTTTGTGTATATTTTAATGTTATTTATTACCGACGCTATATTGGAGTTTTACCTCAACATGTTCCATTCGTGTCGTTCGTTGTACCAATAAGTGCTAATTTAGTCATATTTATTAATGTATTTAAACAGCTCATACAAATATGATTTTTCCCCCCTTTTTTATGTGTATACAATAATATAGATTAATACTGTAATGTATAGTTCACTTTTCGTTAAGTCGTGTTAAGAAACATTTAGTGTTACAGTTGTATTTAGTGTTACCGTTGTACTCTGGTAGGATCTTAGAAAATGGAAAAATATCAGTTTGGATAAAATGTTTAATTAATCAATATCTGAAATCTTCAGCACACAAAGCCTATACACCTGAGCTATGCAAACTAATGTTTGTGTTTTTAGCTGCTAACATTGGGGAAGATATTTTACCAACTCTTTCACGAGAGGATATCCGAGATCTCTTTCCTGGTCCTCAGCACTTCCTTCGGTGCAAAGCCATTTGACTTTTGACTCATAAGGAAAAACAGATCATTTAAATTAAATACTTGAATTTTGAATTTCTTTAACCTATTAGTGAACATGGTTTCAGTAAAGATGATTTATACGTAAGTTAGTGTGATTTTAAGAATTACACATACAAGTGATGTTCCTTAAATAAAAAGATAAAAGACTTTGATTTGATTATTGTATATATGTGTATTTTAGGGGCACACTATTCCTGTTGAAGTCCAAAGTTCATCAGCAGATGACGAACAAGTTCAACACAAGATGACCCCAGCACTTCAAAGTTTTTAAAGTTACCCAGCCCAGAATATGTTCTCTTCACTGACAGTGAACTACAGCATGTGAGATGCACATACTTTGAGAAGCAGCAGAAGAAATTTCATTGACTTTGATGCTTTGAAGGAGCAAGACAGACCAACACAAATGTTACAGGCATACCCCTGCTTCAAAGAACTGGACCATGTGAGTACACTAAAGAGTCATTTAGACTGATGTAAAACATACTGACATCCCATATCCTCTGACTAAATACAGGCATACAAGTTGGTGAATTTTTTTTAATTTATTTTTTAAATAAACATTAAATAGTTAATATTCTTTCAGGCAATGGATGAACTGCTGATCAGAATCATTGATCAAAACAATTGGCAACACATTTCTGAGGTGAAGGGCAGGTGGGAGACCTTCAGCTCCAAGCTTCAGTTTTATGGAGTGATGAAGAAAGCCATGAAGCCTCCAAGGACATTAAATGGAGGTAAAGCTTAATTTCAGTGGGATAGAATATACCCACAGACCTAGTATCTTGCATATTGATATAGATCTCCTCTTGTGTGTTTCTTTGTCTTTTTCCACCTCCACTAGTTGAACATGCTGTAGCTGTTTTTACTGCCCTGCCACTGCTCTTCCCATCTGCCCCTGCTGCACCAAAGAAACCAGTCCCAATGAGTGAGGCTCTTTTCCACGTTCTTACAGTAAGTTTTACTTGATTAGTGATAAATTATTAGTGCCTACTTTCTCAATAAAATACTGGATTAAAACCATCTTAATTGGGATATGTAAAATTGGCCATGCATTGCAAAACATAACTTAAAAGCAATAGTTCACTGAAAAATGTCACGATTTACTTAATCTCATGTTGTTCCAAAGAAGATATTTTGAAGAATGTTGATAACCCAACAGATCTCGGTCACCTATGACTTTCATAGTATTATTTTTTCTACAATGAAAGTCAACGGTGGTCCAGATCTGTTGAGTTATAAACATTCTTCAAAATATCATCTTTTGAGTTCAACAGATCACAGAAACTCACTACAAAGTACAGTCAATACAGGTCTGGAACAACTTGAGGGTGAGTAAATGACAATGTTAATTTGTCAGTGAACTTTCCTTTTAATGCCACAACAAATAAAACATCAACATTATTATTTTGACGTATGCTGTGTTTGTAGTCTGAATTCAGTATTTTTATATTTGTCTTTCCAGCCCTCGGAGGATACTGATAACTACATCCAGCGGCAAGTTTTTCCAGCCCTGTCTTGGTGGTTGGTGAAGACAACAGCATTCTGGTTTTAGGTACTACCCCAGTTCTAACATTTGACAAAGACTTGCTGCATGAGGGGCCTTCTACCTCCTGGCCAGTGATTTTACCTCATCCTTTTCCCCCAGTTTTGGACTGTTTATCCTGCTGTGCCTCAATTGTTTACAAAGAAAATGTTAATTCTTGAATGGCAATCCATTAAAAGGATTTTTGACCCAATAATTAAAGTTCTGTCTTCATTTACTCACACTTATATTGTTTTTGGTTGGGGCAGGGTAGTATTGTTGTAAAATATTAAATATTCTAGCTTTAATACAATCTTCCCTAAAATTATTATTCAATGCTTATAAAAAGTGAAAACTGCTTAGTTTTAAGCATGTTTGTCTAGTTTTAAGACCAAACTTTTTTTTTGTGTGACTAGTTTTAAGTTCAAATATTCTAGTTTTAAAGCAGTTTTCACTAATTTCTGTTATTCAATGGTTTAAAATAGGGAAAACAAGACGTATTTTAAGCATATTTGTCTAATTTTAAGACCAAAAGTATTTTTAGTGGCTAGTTTTAAGTTCAAATATTCTAGTTTTAAAGCAGTTTTCACTAATTTCTGTTATTCAATGGTTTAAAATAGGGGAAAAAAATACGTATTTTAATCATATTTGTCTAATTTTAAGACCAAAAGTATTTTTAGTGGCTAGATTTAAGTTCAAATATTCTAGTTTTATAGCAGTTTTCACTAATTTATGTGTTACTTAATGCTTATAAATGGGTAAAAAATACTAATTTTAAGCATTTTTGTCTAGTTATAAGATACAGTGGCATTTCTTATTGACTAGATAATTCTGCTACTTTCAAGAAATCTTACCAAGTCATTTTTTTTTTGCTTGATTTTAGTAAGATGTAACTAGATTTAAGTAAATCTTGCTATTTTCAAGAGGGGCATTTTTTGCAGTGTATAACTGTGCATGTGACAAATAAAACTCTTGAATCTTATATGCTTGACTGCCCGCGAGAGTGGAAATAATCCTCACGGGTTTTTAGAGCAGTGTAGTTTTTTTTTTTTTTGCATCAATACTGATTGAGAGAGGTAGCTCGCAAGCGCCTCCTCAGACTCAGGATCGATCCTTTTATACATCACGGGAGGGTGACTCGCGTTAACAGGACGCGTTTGTCTAATTATTTATTTTCTTAGGACGAACGCTCCTTTGCCGGCAATAAATAGTCAACATGGCGCGTGAGTCACTTCCTCGAAAAACTCCTCATACTGGAGAGAAAAATGGCGAATATTCTCTCAGCATTAAATGCTGACAACGTCAAACTCCTCAAAGATAGATCGTTGCAGCGTCTGTGCCTCTGTTTGATCAGTGCACGGGCACTGGATCTGTCGGGAAAGGGCTGAGATAAGGCAGAGCCCATCTCACAACCCGCCGTCTGATCCATTTGCGAACTCCAGGACCTAGATCACCGCAGAGCCTCGACTGCAGCGGGATCCGAGCCCTGGGGAACAAACATCAAACACCGCCAGGAGAGAGCGGAGCACCCGCAGCGGTAGATGGCTGCAGTGATCTCACGAGCGCTGACCTAGCATGCTCCGCTCCCAGACATATTACATTAAGCATGCGTATCTCCTCCCGAACTGTATTTTGTGATATTATAGTAGACAGTTGCATGGTTATAATTTCCTCTCTAATATTGTGAATTTTGCAAGTAAAGAAGTTCATAAAGTCCTTACTGCTGTGCTGTTTTAAAGCATCTGAGGTTGAGGCTTTATTTCTCATTAATTTAGTCACTGTATCAAATAAATACCTAGGCTTGTATTTGTTTTCTTCTAAGAGGGTAGAAAAATAAGCAAATCTAGCTGATTTTAAGGCCTTTCTGAATGCTATAGAGCTGTCTTTCCATGAAATGCAAAAAACCTCTAGCCTAGTTTTTTAAACTCCATTTCCCTTTCAAGGGAACTCGCGCTGCGTCTAGCGCTGTGGGAACGCCCCTGCGTGAATGCGTCATGAAGCACGTATGTAATCTCTCCTGTGGTTTCAGTAGCGCTATATGTGATCTGTCTCTCATATTTATTGTTGTTTGTCTACCAACTAAAAGTGAGAGTATATAGAGAACAAGAGTATACTAGGCATGTGTTCGTCCCTGCCCTCGCAATCTCGGGTGGGGACACACATGTGTTTGGTGTGCTTGTTTGTATGCAGAGCAGCACAGACAGTGCTTGAGGGCTTGCGTGTCACTATAACATCTACGCGCTGAAAACGCTCCGCTCGCGCCTGCCGCTCTTTGAGGAGAGCGCTCGGGCTCGCGGTCCTCGCAGCTCTGTTCCAGCTGCAGCCGAGGCTCAGCGTTGTTTCAGAGCATAGGGATCGTAAATGGATCTGTCGGAGGGGTTTGAGACGGGCGCCGCCATTTCTCTGCCCTCACCCGTTTGATCCAGTGCTTTCTCTCAGGTTGGAAGCACGCTATGCGGTTGCTTCCGCCTATGGAGAAGCACCAGCGCTGCAGCAATCCAGTTCTAACAGCAATAGGGATTGGATGTTGTCAGCATAAACTTTGACGGTCCTGCTTATGCTCAACGCTGATCTGGATCGTTAAAAATGTACACATACATGCATAAAACTACATGTAATAAATAGAATGTGTGGCTGTATATATTGATATATAATTAAGAGGATCTAGAGTTCTCCAACACGAACTAATAATATGAAGGAGCCGATTTAGATCGTTTCTATGTTGCCAGGTTTAAACTGAAGTACACTCTGGCCAGCAGAGAACAGGTTTTTCTCAGATATATGTATATATAACAAAGAAGAGAAATGAAAACCAGCTTTCCATCTATGCATATGCTATGAATGAATGTGCGTGTATATACATATATTTATTAATTGATGGAACACTTCAAGATCTGTAGTTCGGCTTAGAGACAGGTTTTCCTCATCTCTTTTTTCAATTACTCAGATCTAATGGCTCTCCCTGGGGCTGGAAGCATGCTTTGTGGTACTTCCACTCAGGAGGGAGGCACCTGTGTTGCAATCATCCAGCTCTGAAGAGTTGGACGTTGCTGTCTCAGAGACTGAGATAAGGGTGCTTGCGAAGTCTCCCCCCACACACACACTCAGGTCTCAGGGGCTGCTGAGCAGGAGCAGTCCCAGGAATTTCAGCTCCTCACACTGTAAAAAATAAATAAATAAATATTATTATATTATGATGATGTCATTAGCGTCAGGTCCTTGAGGGCAGTCCCCAGTGAAACGGTTTACAACTCATTTGCGGTCCCTCCTAGGAGGGTCCTAGAGCCATAAGTTCGGTTGTTTCCTGCCGGTTCACCGCCTCAGGCCTCCGAGCTGGTTGCTCAAGAAACACCAGAGACTAGTCTCAATAGACTGGTTCCCTTAGTAGAGTTTCTGGCAGCGTGTGATACTTCTGCTAAATATTCTCATTAGGTCCTGCTCACAACGGGGGTTCTGCCCATAGTGGCGACCCCCGAGCAGGCTCTGGTTATGGAACAGGGAGTGTAAATCTGCCTGGGTAAAGGGCCCCTCCCAGATAATGAGTCCGGCTTCTAAGCTGTTATTTTACTCTTCTAGACTAAGGGGGCTGCTGAGGACTGTCTCCACCTCCGCTTACGGTGTCCATCCTCCCTCGATGTCCTCAGGGGGCCATCTCGCTAACCCTGCCACCTTGTTTGCTTCAGGGCGCAGCGGCACTTGTTCCCAGTGTCCGCCCAGAAACGTTGCGGTACCAGGATGCTCGCTCCCTCCAAAGAGGGTCCTAGAGCAATCAGTTCTGTTGTTCCCTGCCGGTTCGCCGCTTCAGGGCACAGAGCTGGTTGCTCGGGAAACACCAGAGAATAAAGGAAAAGCAAAGCAGCGTGTGATACTTCTGCTGAATTTTCTCAGTGGGTCCTGCTCACAAACATGTAGGGGCTGTCCCCATCGAGGCCAGGCGGAGTTCGCCTCTGCCTACGGTGCCCGTCCTTCCTCGATGCCCCTAGGGAGGCCGTCTCACCAACCCTGCCACTTCGTGTGCTTCAGGGCGCAGCGGCCCCCAGCGAGCTTGGTTCCCAGTGTCCGCCCGGAAACGTTGTGGCACTGGGATGTTCCAAGGAGGGTCCTAGAGCCGCCAGTTTAGTTGTTCCCTGCCGGTTCGCCGCTTCAGGGCACTGAGCTGGTTGCTCAGGACAGACCAGAGACTAGTTTCGGGAGACCGGTTCCCTTGGTAGATTTTCTGGCCCCATCGAGTCTTGGCAGTGTTCACCTCTGTCTACGGTGCCCGTCCTTTCTCGATGCACCTCGGAGGGGCCGTCTTGCTAACCCTGCCACCTCGTGTGTTTCAGGGCGCAGTGGCCCCCAGCGAACTTGTTCCCAGTGTCCGCTCGGAAACATTGCAGCACCGGGATGTTTGCCCCTCCGAGGAGGGTCCTTGAGCCATCAGTTCGGTTGTTCCCTGCCGGTTCGCTGCTTCAGGGCACTGAGCTGACCGCTCGTACGAAACTAGAGGCCAGTCCCGAGGGGCTGGTTCCCTTTGTCGTTTTTCTTGGCAGCGTGGGGACTTCTGCCAAATATATTTCGAGGCAGTCACTCACTGTCATGCAGTTCCAGAAACTGTTAGGTCTGGTGACAGTAGCGTCCAACGGCCCACCTTTTTGGCCTGCTGTACATTAGACATCTACAGTGGTGGCTCAAAACCTGGGGGTTTCCCCGAGTGGAAAACAGTGGAAAGTGTGGGCTTGGCCTCCGAGGGGGCCCAGCTCATAAGGTCCGGTCTCTCAACTGAGGTTGCTCAGGCCGTACTCCACTCCAGAGCTCCCACCATTTTGGGAGCAGACATCCTGTCGAGCACGGGCCGAGGCCCAGGGAATATCACCCCACCTCAGGTGGATGTTTCAGACAGGTGGATTTGTTGGCGTCTCGAGATACATCTCTGTCCAATCTGTCTCTTTCTCATCCAGCTCCTCTGGAATGGATGCTTGGGCTCAGACTTGGCTGAGGCTTGTCGGTACCTCATAAGAATTCCCTGATCCCTCTGCTCCCGGGGGTTCTGGAGATTGTTTGAGTGTTTGTTCAGCCTCTGAGGGGGCCCAACTCATAACTCTGGTCCTTCAACTGAGGTTGTTGGGACCATTATCTTCTCCACAGCTCCCTGAGGAGACTATGCCCTGAAGTAAGCTTCTTTGTGTGGTGGTCGGCTGCAGGACCCAGTTTGGCTGCCCTGATGGTACAGTGCTGGATATCCTGCAACGCCGACTCACTGATGGGTTTTATGTGGCAGCATTCGTACTTTCCACATCCCTTTGGGTGGACGGTTGTGGATAAACCCCTTGGTATCCTGTCTCCTCTGTGGCACACACCAGGAACTATTATGCTTGCCCTTTGGGCATTGGACGCTTATACAAAAGTTTGAACAACTGTTCGTATGTTTAGGCCCCTAACAAAAACAAAAGGGGGGTCTCTCGTGTCCAAGCAGAGATTAAGCGAGTGGTTAGCTGAGGCTATCTCACTAGTTGTTGACCCTTGTCAACCCAAGCTCTCTCCACTAGGGGTATAGCCAGCATTCAGGCCCTTCTGTCAGGAGTTATGTTTGTCATGCGGCAGGCTGTTCTCTCCTGTTCGCACACTTCTTTAGGCTCTACAACTTAGACCTAGACTTCTCTCCTTTGGCCCAGGTGTCTTCACCTGAGGGTGATCACATCTGACATGCACTTGTCGCTATGGCAGTGTTGGTATATCGTTCCCACAGCGCTAGATGCAGCGCGAGTTCCCTTGAAAGGGAACGTCTCGGTTACGTATGTAACCTTAGTTCCCTGAATAGGGAACGAGACGCTGCGTCTCTTCGCCATACCTCCTACGTGCCTGTCAACAGCATTTACTTCAGGCACTTTCAGCCACTGGCTGTTTGTCAGGGCATGCATTTATAGATTCCTGGTTCGTGACGTCACCCGCTCTGACGTCCTCTCACGCGATTGGCTAGATTACATATGTGCTTCATGCTGCATTCACGCAGGGGCGTTCTCACAGCGCTAGACACAGGGTTACATTCGTAACCCGAGACGTTCCCTTTCAGGGAACTCGAGCTGCGTCAAAGCGCTAGGGGAACGCAATACCAACGCCACCTCAGTGACGCCGGCCTCCGGGTGTGTCCCAGCTCACTGAGAGAGCACCCTGGTTCCCGGGGCGGCATCGAGGTCCAAATGGTAAAACCTCATAAAAGTGTGCGGCGAAGACCAGCCAGCCACAGCACAAACATCAGACAAGGAGACTCCGGAGAGGAGAGCCTTGGATGCCGCCATGCTCCTAGTGGAGTGGGCTCGGACCCTCAAAAGAGAAGCATGTCCAGCCGACTCGTAAGCTAAGCAGATAGCCTCGACTATCCACCTGCTTAGGGTTTGCTGGGAAGCTGGAGCCCCCTCGGGGGCCCCAAAGCAAACGAACAGTTGGTCCGACTTACGCCAAGTGGCAGTCTTGAAACGTAAGCGTCCAGTGCTCGCACTGGACAGACCTTGTTCTTGCTCCTCCTCATGATCATCAAATGGGGGAGGGCAGAAGGCCTGCAGCGTGATAGACCGAGCCACCTCAGTGGGAACCTTGGGGATATAGCCTGGCCTCGGGTGGAGAAAAGCCTTTCCCATCCCGGGCGCAAACTCAAGACATGAAGGGGCCACTGAGAGGGCCTGAAGATCCCCGACCCTCTTGAGCGAGGCGATTGCCAGCAAAAGAAGGGTCTTAAGAGAGAGGTACTTAATAGAGATTCCTCTAGAGGTTCGAAGGGTGCCTGGGACAGGCAAGTCCCAAGCCGGCACCCGGGTCTGTGCCGCAGGTCTCAGCCTTAGTATGCCACGGAGGAAACGAGTGGCTAGGGGGTCCCTGCCCAAAGGACACCCCATCCAAAGGTACGTGGCAAGCCGCTGTAGCAGCCACATAGACCTTCAAGGTAGAGGGGGGGGGGGGGGGCAGCGCAGCCCTGCCGCAAATCTTTCTTACAGGAACTCCAGCACTTTGCCTTACTTGACAGGTTACTTGGTTCATCTGCTTTTCGCTACACCCAGACCTGAAGATCAAGGTGTAGAGTTTCCTCGTGGAGGGAGCTCTGGACTGAAGGATGGTCTGTACAACCTCAGCTTAGAGACCGGATTCTATGAGCTGGACCCCCTAAGGGGCCAGACCATAAGTACATTAGCTCTGGGTGGGGGTCAGCAACCCTCCGCCTAGGCCAGAACTCCCGGGAGCAGAGTGATGGGAGGAAAAAACTTACAGGCGTAGCCTCGGTCACGCCTGTACCATGACATCCCGCCCCAGAGGCGCTGGATGTTTAAACGAAAGCCACAGAGGGCAGAGAAATTCTTACGGAGGCAAACAGGAGACCTGTGCCCTGCCATATCTGTCTCCAGATAAGAAGGGGACCAAGAGTTACAGCCCTTGGGGAGAACCCCTGGTTTTCAGCCACCACTGCAGGGGTCTCGTACACAGTCGGCCCCGCCGCTGCATGGACCCTAACACCTCTAAAGTGTCTCACGTGAGTGGCTGCCCCTCGATACTCTTGACGGCTGAACAAAGGCTTGAATGCGCTCGGGGAAGAGCCGAGCCGACATGGCCACTGAGTCCCAAATGACTCCCAAGAAAGTGGTTCTCTGCGTGGGAGAAAGTACACTCTTCTTGGTGTTCAGCCTAAGGATGTCACTCGTCGCTTAACAGCTCAACGAACGGCCTGGATGCGCTCGGGGAGGAACCGAGCAGACATGGCCACCGAGTCCCAAATGACTCCCAAGAAAGTGGTTCTCTGAGTGGGAGAAAGTACACTCTTCTTGGTGTTCCGCCGTAAGCATCGACGAGAACCAGGAGTTCTTCCGCATGCTCAGGGTGCGTGGGCATCGCCCCGTGACCTTGATCGCGAAGCGGGTGACCTCTCAGGGAGAACCCCTGGTCTGTAGCCACCACAATGAGTGGCTGGCCCAGCTTAATGCTCTTAACAGCTAAACGAATGGCCTTAATGCGCTCGGGGGAGAGCCGAGCAGACACGGCCACTGAGTCCCAAATGACTCCCAAGAAAGTGGTTCTCTGAGTAGGAGAAAGTACACTCTTCTTGGTGTTTAGCCCTAAGAGTGTAACTCTCCTTAACGGCTAACTCGTCGCTTAATGGCTAGACGAACGGCTCGGGGCCCTAAGCGTCGTGAGACGAGAACCAAGAGTTCTTCCGCATGCTCAGGGTGCGTAGGCATCGCCCCGTGACCTTGAAAGCGAAGTGGGTACCCCTCAGGGAGAACCCCTGGTCTTAGCCATGAGTGAATGGCCCAGCTTGATGCTCTCAACGGCTAAACGAACAGTATACCTGATCTGTACTACAATCTGCTTGAGCGTTATACCTCATTCATTATGAATTTTAGAGGCCTACTGCTATTAAAGAGACGCAAATCCAGAATGAGCCGCAACCCTCCATCCTCCCTTGGAACAAAAAAGTACTGGTTGTAAAACCGGACTCACTGTTCACGAGGGGTACATACTCGATGATCCCCTTTCGCCAGCAAAGTGTCTACTTCTTGTTCCATGACCAGAGCCTGCTGAGGGCCTACCACTGCACGAGGACCGGGTTGGTGGACCCCCAAGATAATAGCGTACCCGAAGGTTACCGCATGCAGGACCCACTGAGAGATACCAGGTAGCCCGGAATTCTACTAGGGGAACCAGCCTCCCTGGGCTGGCCTCTGGTGCTAAGAACATATCCACCACTGAGCCGGGGCTGATTCCAGAAACCCGGGTGGATTGCTCTAGGACCCTCCTTGGAGGGGGTGGTTTTCCCATGGCGGGCTGACTGTTGAGCTGCTCCAGGGATACACCACCTTGTTGCGGCTTAGCGTCAGGGCCGCTTACTTTTAGCCTTGTTGGCGTTCAGGACAACCCTCAAATCACCCTTTCTACCATCGGCTTGAACTTGTCGGCCCGCCCTCCCGGGGTCTACCGGAGGGAGACGGGTCGCGACACTTTGTTTTTGAGCGGCCCTCTACGAGGAGCTTTGAGACCGTGCTTGACTGACGGTCTCACGTGGAGGGCGACGGGGAAGAACTTTACTGAACGCCGCCTGCTGTCATGCAGCCTCCTGAAACTTGTCGACGACGCTTTTCACGGCATCGCCGAACAAGCCCGAAGGGGACAGAGGAGCGTCCAGCAAAACAAATTTATCCTTGTCTTTTATTGAAGATAAATTGATCCAAAGGTGTCTCTCCGTGGCCACCAGAGCTGCCATGGAGCAGCCGACAGAGTAGGCCGTCTCCCTAGTGGCCCGACGAGACAAATCCACGGTCCGGCGCAGCTCTGCCACTGCTTCCGGACCGATACCGCCGCCCTCGTTGAGGTCCCCAAGCAACTCAGCCTGATAGGCCTGCAGCAGTGCCGTAGTGTGTAGGCACGCCGCAGCCTGACTTGAAGCTGAATATGCTTTCCCCACCAAAGACGATGTGACGCGCATCGGCTTGGAGGGGAGCGCCGGAGCTTTAATGGAGGATGCAGATTGGGGAACAAGGTAACTCGCAAGAGCCTCGTCCACTCTCTTCATCTCTCCATAACCATAATGTTGAGCCCTGACAAGATTGTTATACATCGCACTGTGAGGTGTATGAAATTTGTCGGAGGCTGGCTTTTCCCAAGATCTAGATACCTCAGCATGTAAATCAGGGAGAAAAGGCATAGCTCGGCGCGGGGGAATGACGCGAGCAGGCAGGTAGCGCTCGTCCAAAAAACTCTTTCTAGGATGAGCACTCCTGGTCTCCGCTGGCAAATCAATATCCAGACGCGAGACCGCTCGCGCCACAACCTCAACTAGCTCCTCACATGCGGAGGGTGCCTTATCTGCAGTCTAGATGCCAACAAAATGAAAAAGTTCATCCCAGTAGGGCTCAAACCCCAGTATCCCGCATGATAGGCAAACACACTATCCACTGTACCACAGCAGTTGTTCTAAGTGAATACCAAGTGAATACCAAGTGCGGAGAGCATGCAGATAGAACCTCCTAAGCGCCGACCATGCATGCTCTACTCCCAAACAGATAACACACATAACATGTGTATCCTTATCCGTTATGGAACACGGACAAGGATAAACACACGGTCTGAAATTCTGTTCATCCCTTCATTTCACACAATATTCCTGATTTTTAAAACTATCTTAGTCTCAAAATCACTCTCATACAGACACAGCACGCTGAAGACATTCAGAGCTGACGCGCCAGGGTTTCAGACGCGCTCTTATGCTCTTCCTCATGACGTCACCGGCAATCGCCGGCGGTGACGCATTCACACGCGTTCGTCTCTCATTGGTTGCACAGATCTTCACGTGACCGAGGAAGACTACTTCCCCTAGCGCTTTGACGCAGCTCGAGTTCCCTGAAAGGGAACTAAGGTTACATAAGTAACCGAGACGTTTTCTGGCTGCTCTCTTGAGGGCCCAGGTGTGCTCGTTGTACCATGGTGTTGGACTGTTTTCTTTAATCTTCTTTAAGCGCCACGGAGCAACAGTGTCTAAAGTGCTAGAAAAGAGAGAGTTACTAGTTTCTGTTGCAACATCAAGTTCTTCTAGGCTATCTGGGATGTTGAGTAGATGAAACTGATCAGGAATATTATTTATAGAGATATCTTTTGTGTTAGAAGTAATATTTCTACTATATTTGTAACAAGGAGAAAGTATTTCAGCTTACTAAGTAATGATCTGAGATGTCATCGCTCTGCTGCAGAATTTGAACAGTATCAACATTGATCCCATGCAACATTATTCGAGCTAAAGTATGATTACGAAAATGAGTGGAACCTGATACATGTTGTCTAACTCCAATAGAGTTTAAAATGTCTCTAAATGCCAATCCCAATGCATCTTTTTCGGATATTAAAATCACCAACAATTATGATTTTATCTACAGCTATTTATAATTCTGATAGAAAAATCAGCAAATTCTTTGATACAGTCTGAATGGTGCCCTGTTGGCCTGTAAAGGTAGCACAAAAGTTAAACATGAATTATTACTTGCAGTAGAGTAGTCTGAACAGGTCACAGACTGTCAAAATGATTGATGGTGACCTTTGACCTAGACCTCCCACGTCATGCCCCTCCCCCACGCGCCCCCCGGATGTTGTGAGCCCCCGTCAACGTGACCTTTGGCCTTTGGTATCCTCTGGGGTCAATAAAGGCCTCTGACCTTTGAATATTTGGGTGCAGATGTTGTCCTATGACGTGAGATAAGCTTTGTGGTTAATTTGAGCGTTGATTTATGTCTGAAGTTTGAGAATGGGTATTTGTGTTTCTCAAGATGGTTTTTGACGTCTGACGCCGGGGATCTCATCTGTAGACCATGTGTTGTGTGTTGCACAACCATCTCTGTGAGTAAGGGAGAAAATGAAGAATCTAATGATGAATGAGAAATGAACAACTGTATCTTTATCAGACAATATCACAGGGGTGGAGAGCAGCGCATGCACGCACGCACGCACGCACGCACGCACGCACACACACACACACACACACACACACACACACACACACACACACAATCAAACGATTGAATAAAAAGTTTATCTCTATTTAAAATAACTGATTATAAATTAAATGATTATAAATAACATGTTCATAGAGAACTTTAAACATAGTGTTGTTTTATAGTTTAACTAAATTAATATATAAATAGGAAATAAATAAATATAAAAACATCTTACATATTCCATGAGCTGTAGGGGATGTTCATGCACCGATGTCTAAACCACGAATGAATTGCTTGCAAAATTGCAATAAGTTTAAGTTTAAATGTAAAATCTCCCTGACTGCCTCTCAAAAGAGCTGCGACGTGAGATCCAGGCAGATTGCTGACAGTCTGACACCGGTATGGGGGAGGTGGAGCCAACATGGATCTCCAACATGGATCTTAAAAGTTTAAATATTACCTTTTAAGATTAAATAGATTGTTTAAATGAAATCTTTAAAGTTAAAATTCAAATAAATATTTTATATCTGATCTATGGTTTAGATCAGGGGTGTCAAACGTACGGCCCACGGGCCGGATCCGGCCCGCCAGGGGGTTCAGTCCGGCCCGGGAGATAAATCTGCAGTATGAAAAAAATAATTTTCATTTTCGGCGGAGCTAACAGCAGATGGCACTGAGCTTCAGGGTCTGAGTGGCGTTTAGTTCTGTCAGTTTACGCGCTGTCCTGTTGACCGTGGCAACCTCATCATCGAAATATCTTCGTCAAAAAAGAGAAAAGTCAACACAGAGTGTCTGACATTTTTAAGAAAAATTGATGTCTTCCTATATGTTCACAGAGGTGAATGGGAAACCCGTGTGCTGGTGTGCTGCAGCAAGTTTCGGTGCTTAAGGAATATAATATTCGGCGCCACTATGACACTTAAAGATAATCGTACATGGATAAGAAATGCAACAAAACAGTTTTAATCGAACGTCTACACGGGATAATTGGCAGCTATAGCAGATAATGCTGCTGCAAACGTCATCGTTTCGAAATGGATTTCGGAATACAAACTCGTGAGGATGGAAATAGGATGCGTGACGTGCCAAACTGTGTTTTAAATTTGCGTTTGGCACGCATCCACATAATCTCAACGTTGTTCATGTGGATCTCCCTGTCGTTCGGATCTACGAAGTTGTGCTGATGAAATGAAATGTTGGTGGGTCTGAGGGAACAGCGATCTGTTTTCACTCGGAGAGGCCAGTGATGCTGCGGTGAGAACAACTCCAAGCGTTCATCCTGACGTCAGACAGAACACAAGAGAAGATTCAGGGTTGCTGAGGAGTTTGAGAAACCATTTCAAGTCTTTAGCGATAAAGATAAATAAATAAATCAATCAAATATCAAAATATAGAAATTTTTAAGATGCAGAACAGTGTTTTTAAGTTCCACAAAACTGTGACTAAATGCTTTGCGTCATTGTACAATAACCGATAATTTTTTTATATGCATAATGCACTTAAATAGGTGTTAAACTGAGTAATAGTGTTTTTGAAATTGCACATACTACTTAGGTTGTTCATAATATATTTTGGAAAATTCATTTACTTTTGATAGATTTGTATAATTCAATATAATTTATAATATAATGCACTAATACACAGAAAAAACGTAATGTAAAAAAAATGTAATTTTGCTATGAGTTCACTGGTCTGGCCCCCTTGACATCAGTTTAAGCTGTATGCGGCCCCCTGACCAAAATGAGTTTGACACCCCTGGTTTAGATGATCTGATTAAACAATGTATATTTTGTATTAATAACAATATTGTATTAACAACATATGTGTGCACCACACACACACACACACACACACACACACACACACACACACACACACACATATATATACATAAAACTAATCTCATACAATGTATAAGATGTTCAGTAATTCCTTATTTAAGTTGGGTCTTTAAAGAAATGCAGTTGGTTTCCTTTGGGAAATGCGCAGCAAATGGCAATGTCCCGGGCACTTTGAAGGTGTACTGCTTATAAATCGACATGTCAGCTCATCTTTCACAGTTAACAAAGAGTTCATTGACGGGGGGCTCAGCAAAGTACTAGCTCATTAACACTAGCTTTCCCTCAGCATTTCATAACGGGCTTTATTAAAATAACATTATAACTACATTTGTTAGGATCGTTTAAGCTAAAAAACAGGTGGCAAATGTCACAGCGTCATGCATTCCAGGGGGAGTGGGGGTTTACGGGTGCGCTGCATCTCTGTGAGCAAGAGTCAAAAAAGGAGATTGTAATAAGGAAAGAGTAGAATTGAAATAAAAGAAATGAACAATTGTATTTTTACCAGACACTATCATAAGAGTGTATAACAACACACACGCGCGCGCACACACACACACAAATATATATATAAATATAAATAAAAGTAATCTCATACATTGCGTGAGAGGTTCAGTAATTCTTTGTTAAAATTGTTTCTTTAAGAAAATCTGAGAGATATCTTCAAATGAGTTCAGTCATTATGTATTCAGATTAGATTCACCTCTGAGTTCCCATGATCTGAATTCTTAAACGGCACCGACTTTCCAGAGTGAATGTTTGTTCGTACTAAATTTTAAGCAGCATTTTGTTTAAGAAATTTGTATGTTCTCTGTCAAGGGAACTCAACACTGCGTCGAACGCATATGGGAACGCCTTAGCGTGATTGTCTCTTGAAGCACAATTGAAACCAGGTGTGCGAGTGCATGTCGCCGAGGGTGAACTAGAAGCCGCAGCTTTAGTGTCTTCAACAGCACTCGAAGCTAACGTGTGTGTAAAGTGCACTTGCTGGCTGTAAGTTTGATTTTCTTTTTTGATCACTTACCTGTGTTTGATGGCGGTTACACAGATTTCTGGCGTTGTGTCACTCCCTGCCCGCGTTTCATCACGGGCAGTGATACACACGCTCTCTGTGTCACATGTTTGGCATGCACGCTCAGTGCTCAAGGGCTCTGAGTGTGCAGAGTGTTTGCGGCTGCCGCTGTGCACTCTCCGCTCTTGAGGTTTTGAGGGAACTGCTCAGGCTCGCGATCCTCGTGGTCTGGCCCCGCTGCAGCTGAGGCTCAGCAGCAATCGCGCTCATGGGGATCGCAACTGGGTTTAACAGCAGGGTTGGAGACGGGGACGCCTTTATTTCTCCCTTACCTGCTAAATCTACCCTCACGCATGACTCGGAAGCGCACCACGTGGTGATTACTTCCTGTGGCTACTTGATTCGTAGCGGAAACACGATTGGTACTGCGCATGTGCGAAAACGCAAATTTCGTTTTGCGGCATGATTTGTACTGCGCATGTGCGCGCTTTATAGTGACGTCATTTGGTGGTGAGGGACAATATGGATTTTTATACGTTTTATGATGGAATGCAAGAATTTTTTTCAAAGAGAAAAATTCCTGACAACTTTACACAGCATCTGAAGATGACACGGGTGTCTACTAATTTAACCAAGGTGATTTTAGGTACTGAGAGAATTTATAATGGGAAAAAGAGGTCTGTTCTTACAGAGAGCCACATTAACTCTGGGACTGGCAATCACAGTGAGTCAGAGACACTCAAAACAGGGTTATTGCTGCTACTGTTGGTCTGCTATCCAGAGTGTGAAAGAATGGGTAATGTATTACAAGAGATGATATAAGAACTTTTAATAATAACTTTAATACTTTAATAACTTTTCTTATTCATTCTCAGTTTTCTTGAGTTTTCTTATTCATTCTGATCATTTAATTACACATTATGTATTTTCTTTGTATTTCTTATGTATTTCCTTCATTGATCCTGGACTGAAAAAAAAACAGGAAGAGACCTTAGGGTACGTTTTACATGATGTATCCATACATTTTTTAATTAGTTTTACACATGTCAAATAATGCTAGTAGGTATTGTTTGTTTTATAAAGTAACTGTCTGAACTTTTCCAGTTTTTTCCTCAACAGTCCACAGACAATTCCTGTGAAGCATTCCTGTAGACAATTCTACATGTTGATGGTAAGATTGTTTAATTTTTCAAACCTGTTGGATAATCTACAATCAAAGCCTTACAGTGTTATTTGTATTTCGCAGTTCACTCTCAGCACCTGTACGTCATGAACATGAACATTCACAGAGGTAAGCTGGATTTTCACACACAAGTAGTTTCAAACTACTAGTATGTTTCGATTATTATTATTTTTTTTTTTGTGTGTTTTTAGGAGGAGGTGCCATTGATTCTCCAGTGGTGGTGCGTTCGGCATATGGAGAGGTTTTGCCTGGAAGGGAATGACTGACTAAAATGTCAGTGTCTTGGCTGTATTGTTACTTTTGGTAAAGTGATACTAGAAAGTTATTGTATGAATAGTGCCTATACATTTACATGTTTTCTAAAGGCATGGACAGAGATTTGCATACTAGACAGAAGCAGCATCCCCATTTCTTCAGGGAACGCTTGTGCCTGTTTTTAGGGTGTCAAAATGCATCGGCACCAAACCTTCGCTCAACAGAAGAGATCAGGAAGAGGACACTGATAAGGTAAATGATTTTAGTCGTCATATACCAAGCAGTTGCATGTATGCTGGATACATATTTTAATTGGTTTGTGCCATTTCATATGTATTTATTTTACCAGGTGCAACAGCCAGCCATTGCGAGAGACCTTCGTACAGCGTGGAGCTGCTAAACACAGACTCATGCCGTGAGATGACACAGCCTGCTTTTCTCCAGATGAACTGTGATGATCAACAACATGCCCTCAGGAAGGTCCTAGGGAGTGACTTCTCTGAAGCAAAGCATGACTTTTTATTTATATTTCAGTGTCAAGAGGACATGGAAACATGTTTGTCATACTGTGCTGATGAGTAAGGACTGAAAGTCAATGCCATGTTACTCAATCAGCGAGTGTGTGTGTATGTGTGAAGGAATTAATAAATGTTTGAATAAATAAAATTGAATATATTAATATCTTTATTTTGTGTTTCTTAAATGCAGACATTTAAGCATACTGATATAAGTTGAATCTATCTTTTGAAAGTTAAATATTAAATGTAAACTCCTATACAAAGTCTTATGTATGTTTTTAGATTTTGAAATCACATCTATGCACATTTTAATCTCCTTAAGCACTAAAACTGGGTTTTCCATTTTTTAATTTATATTTCTGTATATTAAATTTGCATTAAAATAAAATGTATAATGATTCAGGCACCATTTAAGCGTAAAAAGTGTCAAAGTGTAAATTTCTGAACTATTTCCGGTACGGATCGAGTAGTCACGTGATTGTGATCTGCCGTAAATTGTTTCGCACAGCTCAGACAGGAAGTAGACGCGTTTTCGCGCATGCGCGGTACCAATCGTGTTTCCGCTACGAAGTAGCCACACTTCCGACCTGGGTGAGGAAGCGTTGCTGAACCTCTCCAGTTCTGAGAAGCTGGAGGTGGATTTAGTCAGCATCGATGTGGATGAGGTTGAACCGCCATCAATCTCATCCGCATTTAAGGAGCTGCTTGAGGTTTTGACTCGGGCGACGGCGAGGCTGGGTCTCGAGTGACCAGCTAAACCGAGGGACGCTCGTTCAAGGATGACCGCTGCCTGCCGCCCGAGTGCAGCCTCAGCGTCGGGGTTTGCCTTTTTTTCCTGGACCTCCACATCGAGGTGTTGAGGTCCTTGAAGTAGCCCGCCTCTCACAGAGTGTATAGCAGCGCTGCCGCTAACTATGCTACTCTTACGGGGCGATGCCTAGAGTGGAGGTTGGCGAGTTATTTCGCCCACCACTCATCGCCGCCCCTGAAAATCCCGACGCTGCCCATATCCTCGATGAGGGCAGGGGATGGCCCTTAGGCAGTCGCCGAGTTGCGCTGGGCCACTGCTCTCTCTCTCTGCGCCATGGCAATTTGACCACGCTGAGAGAGAGAGAGAGAGAGAGAGATAAGAATATCCTCTTTATGCCCCTCTTATGCCTCCTGGCCTCTTCGGTGACGCTATCGAGATGGCCGTCGAGAGGTTTCAGGAGGCTGCGAAGCGGGAGGTAGCATTCAGCAGGATTCTTCCACATCACTCAGGGCCCAGAGTGTAAAATATATCTGTCCAGAGGTCAGTCTCGAGAGGCTGCCAGGTATCTCTCAGAGGGTCCTGCGTACCGTATCAGAAGGATACGCTACTTTGTTCTGGGTCCATCCACCCGGATTTTTCGGGGGTTCTGGCAACCCTGGTGGTCCCCGAGCAGGCTCTGGTCATGGGACAGGAAGTCGACTCATTGCTGGGGAAAGAGGCCATAGGATATGTTCCTCTCTCAGCCAGAGGTCCGGGCTTTATAGCCAATACTTCATCGTTCCGAGGAGGGATGGAGGCTTGTGTCCTACTTTAGATCTTCGCGACTGAGATTCAGAGAGTTGACTCTGAAGCAGTTTGTAGTACAAAGCAGGTCTGAGGACTGGCTTGTCACGATAGATCTGAAGGACGCATATTTACACGTCTCTATCCTTCCACAGCACCGGAAGTTGCTCAGATTCGCCTTTGGGGACAAGGCTTATCTATACCAAGTTCTTCCGTTCAGCCTAGCCTGTCTCCTTGCGCTTTCAACAAGTGCGTGGATGCAGCTCTAGCTCCGCTCCCTGGGAGTTCTGGAGTAGATGCGCTCGGCCTCTGAGGGGGCCTAGCGCATGGTATTGGTCTCACAACCGAGGTTGCTAAGACCGCTCTCCTCTCCAGAGCCCACCACTGGAAACCGTGTATCCCTGCCGGCTGTTTCCTGCGGGCCAGCTTGGCTTCAGGGCTCTCTCTTCCTAAGAGGTTTATGTGGCTACTCTGCTTGCCACATACCTCCGGGTGATTCACCTCGGTGACGGTTTCTCCGTGGCTCCCGTATCTTGATTCAAATCAATGACTGGCTCTTTCTGGCCCAGTCTCGGGAGGTCGCAGTGCGACATCGAGATGTCGTTTTCGCACACATGTAGGAGCTCGGGCTGAGACTGAATGCCAAGGGAAGTGTGCTCTTGCCGAGGCAGAGCACTATGTCCCTTGGCGTTTTACGGGACTTTGTGTTAATCTTACCATGGTTTCCCCCGTGCGTATTGCCTCTATCCCGTCCACAGTCAAGAACATGAGGCTATGCCAGCCACTCATGGTCGGACACTCCTAGGAAGTGTTAAGTTTTGTGGCGGCAGTTCCCAGTGCTTTTCCACTAGGCCTGCGCCATTTGTGAATATTATAGTGGCTCAAACCAGGGGGGTTCCTCGAGGGGCAACCTTTCCTGCCTGATCAAGGTCTCAAGGCGATGCCTGCGGGTCTTGCATCAGTGGAAGACAGCCTGGTTTCTTTCCGCGAAGGCCCGTACTGGGATCACTCTGTCACCGCGTGACACTGTTGACAGATGCCTCCCGCTCGGGTTGGGGGGTGGCCCTGACGGGCCGCTCGACTTAGGGTCTGTGGAGCAGACACCACCTCTCCTGGCACATAGTATGCGCCGGAAGCGTGGCTGTCTCATTAGCCCTTCGAGCTTTTCTCCCAGACCTCCTGTGGACCCAAGGGAAACTCAGCTCCCTTCGAGCAGTTTACATCCTGGGGTCCCCAAATTCGGGGGCAGACTTCCTGTTGAGTGAGGGGCCGAGGCCCGGGGAATAGGACTCCACACCGAGGTGTTGGAGCAGATGGGGGGAATTCTGGCCCGTTCCGTCTGGAGAGACGGCTCGCTGCCTGCCCTATTCCCCCCTGTTCTCCCAGCTTCTTTTCGGCTGGATGCGATACGACATGAGTAGCTGAGGCTCCTCTTGTACACCTTTCCCCCGGTTGCTCTGCTCCCAGGGGTTCTAGAGAAAGTTCGCCAGGACAGGGTCCATCTCCGCAGTGGCCGGGCAGGGTGTGGTTCTCGGACTTGGTGTCCCTCCTAGACGGCACACCTTGGAGGTTCCCGTCAGAGTGGACCTTCTGTTAAAGGCTCAGGGCAGGATACTTCAACCTCGCCCGGAACTGTGGAATCTGTGGGTCTGGCCTCTGAGGGGGCCCGACTCATACACTCAGGTCTCTCGACTGAGGTCGTTGAGACTGTAGGGGATTTACAGTTAAGACCCGAGGACCACATATGTTGAATGAAGACCAGGAGTCAGAAGTGCAGTCAATAGAAGAATTTTTTTTAGTGAAGTTTAGTTTGCAGTTTCATCAGCAGAAGCCAGCTTCAGGTCTTACAAGGAGTTTATAGGCCGCCCCCCATACAATAACGTTGTTACAGCAATTATACTCCAACAGAGAGTGCTAACCACGTCATTGATGACGTTTAAATGATTCTGATTGGCTAAGAAAGAAAGAAGGATAAACAAAACTAGTAATTTTCCACACAAGAGCAGACAATCTGAAGCATATCTTCGTTGATCACATGGTTGACGGGTTCGTGACGTGGCTTGTCGAGAACAACAAGTTTTATGGTGCCAGCTAATCACCTCACCAATACAGACCATATTAACACACACACACACGTACACAGCTTCTCCAAGGCTGAACTCGGCTCAGGCTCCAACAAATAAACCAAAACATTCTGATAACTCGTTCTCCTTCTAAAATTGAATGACCGTCACGTATTCCATGGGGTCGTGATGACCTCTAAGACCCTAGCATAGGCAAATACAATACGGACATCAGAAGAATATTAGAGCAATTACACAATAATATGGTTGTTTATAAATGTAAATCATTTAATAATAAAAATAAGTATTCAAGATATTGATTAATGATTTAATACTGAGGTTATAGTCATATATGTCAATCATTCTAAGAGAAATAAGAGAAGGAAAAGAAAAAGAAAATAATATATATATATAATGTAAATAGAAGACACAAGAGATTTTGATTATCTGCCTTCAGTCCCCTCTTTTAGACCAATGTGGGGTCCAATACCACCACGTCTGGTCTATCCAGTGAGATTGCTACGGAAGGCCGGAGTGGTGACGCATACTTTCCTGACGGGTCACAGTTGTCTCTTCACCCCATCATGGACAAGCCGGATACTAAACATTCCGGTCCCCATGGCAGGGGCTCTCCAACCTTCCAATCACAACAGGGCGTTGAGCTTCTCTCTTGTCAGTTGGTTGTTCAAGCGGTTGGTCAGTTGCAACAGCCTCATCTCCTCCTCCACAGGATTAATAGTCGGATTAAAGGATTAAATTAACTGCAGGCAGATTTAAAGACATACAAACAAAAACAAAAACGGATACACATCCCCAATCCGATACATGCACCAAAGGCATAAACTAGATATTTAACTATGCCCATGGCCAAGTCCTCTGGTGCCGCAACAAACTCCAACGGTTTCTGTAACATCAGTGAGCATGGACCCTACGCTGAACACGACCATAAAAGCTACAGACATGCTGGTGGGCCCATCAGTTTCTGTGACAAATGGAGTTCCATCTGATCTAAGCCACACTGAATTTAGATACTCATAGCCTGCGAACGTTTCAGTTCCTTTCATTTGTTTTAGGAACTTCTCAATGTAATTCACGACTTCAATTTTGACTTCAATTTTGGATAATACTTGGTTTTACGCTTCATTTTAGCAAAACACAACCCTAATTCAGCACAAGTACCATGTTTGCACGTTTTGGCCGGGTACCATGAAGGTCCCAAAGGATGTACCAGCTTATGGTTGGCACAATTGCTGGAATTTGGTTTGGAAGAAAGATCTCTAATCTCTTGTACTGGTGGAATCGGTCGTAAAAACTGACGAAATTAATTTTCCTTATCGAACCATACATCTCCTAACGCTACATCTGACCTCTGAGGCCACATAAACACCTGAAACGGTCTAAAATACCTCCAAGCCAAATCATCAATCGTCACTGGTACGCGAGAGATTTCCACTCTACTGACTGCTATTTCCAAAAACAAGTAAAACATGTTAATATGCATCCAAGCAGTAACATTGTAGGCTAGGGATGTGGCGCTATTACATTTACTTTCAAGATGGTCATGCAGCTGTTCCATTTCAAAGATGGTTTTGTTTGCCATAATCAAAGCAAAATTATATTGATACAAAACATCCATAAGACTAGCCCAGGTATAATCGGGTTTAACAAGAGACAAATTGCAAAGGTCCCATGGAATGACCTCTGCGATAGCTGCTGCGACATTCTTACATTTTCTAGTTTGTTCAGGAGGGAAGTTTTTAAAGAACCACTTCTGGATCTCCTTACCCAGACAGCGTTCCACGTGCATTCTCTCTTTCCACGGATCATCTAACCTGGTGTATCTAGGCCATGAAAGAGAAAGAGCATTCACAAGAGGCAAATCATTATTACTACCGTTTAGATCAAAGTTGTCCTGATCAGTCTTGTCCATTCGTCCTAACTTGTCAGAGACTGTACCATAAGACCTGTCTGCATCCCATTGAACCAAATTAACTTTAGTTGGATTCAAAACTTCCCATCTCATCAAAAGTTTATCCTTTAACACCTCTTCATACCATTCAGAGTTAGGATCCCCTCTAAACACCACATTTGAGTTCAGGTAACTTGAGAATACTGCCTTAACAACCGTGTTGAATTCTACTTGATCTCCAGCCTGTGGTAGAAAGTAAGACACAATATGTCGGGGGTCGGGTGCGCTTGGGTATAATGGCAATTTAAATGGTTTACCACCCAATATTATGTGGGCATCCCCAGAATTCACAGTCTGTCGTTTCTTTTGCTCTGAACTATTGTCAACAAACTTCTGGTACAGCACGTATCTATGGACTTCATCTATCCGGGACAAACAAACACTTTGGTTTTTGCTGGTCATGGCAATTGGAATCCAGCTTAATGAGCTGAAGTTGCTCTGAAACACGTTCACTCCACTGTCGTTTAACCATTGGCCTGTTTGCATAATGAGGGTATTCTCTGGATAATTTGGGGAGTGACCAAGCCAAAAGGTCACTGTCTCATTTCCGTCCAAACGATAACATCTATCATTAACCTTACGATACATACTTGGAATCAAATTTGGTCCCTCAGTTAAATTTAGGCATGGGTATTTAACCCATGATGGACGGTTATCAGTTATCTCACATTCCCAATTGGTCGAAAAGACATGAAATCGACCTGTCCAGAGAGAAATTTGAATCCACATCAAGAAAGATAATGCAGTCAATATCAGAACTACGAAAGAGATCGGAAATTACAGAGGTGGTCTAAATAAAAATAAACAATGAAAGAATAGATAACTCCCATAATAATCTGTCTATGCTTTGAGTTTCTACTGAGTGTCATTCATTTATCAGGCAAATAGCATGTACCATCTTAATTGCAGGACATCTTAAAATTTTCTTTTTAAAAAACAGAAATAAAAAATGAAACAAATTCAAATAATAATTTCAATAATTATTTCCACTGAAACAAATAATTTCAAAGTATTCAAACCATGTGAACATTCCAAAATTCAAAATCAAATAATAATGATTTCCTTTAAAGTCAATTTTGTTCTCAGTATCTCAGTTTGTTAAACCTGCTTATGCGTTATGACCAAAATCTAAACCCTTTCATTGTCATTTGGCTCATCAGATACCATTAGGTTTGCTATCTTTCAAATTTGTTATAAGCTGAACAAGAACTGTCAGATTTTCATAATATAAAAGTGTTCTTAACTTGATCCAAATTCAGATCTGAATTTTTCTGTTCACAACGTTAATTTTATTTCTTGTCAAGGTATTTCTCTATCAAATGTTTAGTCTTTCTGATCCCAAAAATATTATCAGCATTGCCTCAGTCCCACTTACAGTGGGGCAAATAAGTATTTAGTCAAGTCAAGTCAAGTCACCTTTATTTATATAGCGCTTTTTACAATGTAGATTGTTTCAAAGCAGCTTTACAGGAAAAACAATATAAACAAAGTTTGTTTGGCTGAACAGAAGCCCCAAAAGAGCAGGTGAATCAATACAATTGATGAATTTTAAGTGTTAAGTTTCCCCAACTGAGCAAGCCATAGGCGACAGCGGCAAGGAACCAAAACTCCGGCAGGTGACGTAACGAATGAATAGAATGGAGAAAAAACCTTGGGAGAAACCAGGCTCAGTCGGGGGACCAGTTCTCCTCTGGCCAACAGCCAAACAGTGCATGATTATTATACAACAATTCAAGTCCAATATGAAGTCCAATTTGGTCCGGTTAGAGATGGGTTCATGATCGTCACAGGGGAGGGTCTAGTAGAGTCACGATCTCCGCAGACACTTCAGGGCAGTGCTGTGCTCGTGTCCAGGTCCTTCATCTGATCTGGATATGGCCCGGATCCAGCTGACCACGGTAACCTCGGAATAAACAGAGACCAATATCAGCGTAGATGTCATTCTTCTTCTGATGTATCGAGTACATCAGGTGTTATGGGAATGTTCCTGGTTCGGGCTTATCTAAATTATGCAGCCTAACAATCATTTTAAATGATTTGGATTAAAAATGTATGTATAATGTGTTATTTGTATGCCAGGTTGAAGAGATGTGTTTTTAGTCTACATTTAAACTGACAGAGTGTGTCTGCTTCCCGAACTGTAATAGGAAGACTGTTCCAGAGTTTAGGAGCTAAATAGGAAAAGGATTGACCGCCAGCAGTTGACTTTGATATTCTAGGTATTTTAAGCTGGTCAGTATTTTGGGATCGCAATAGACGTGAAAGACTATAATGTGTTAAGAGATCGCTCAAGTACTGTGGAGCTAAACCATTTAATGCTTTGTAAGTAATTAGCAAGATTTTAAAATGTATTCGGTGTTTAATAGGAAGCCAGTGCAGGTTTGACAGAACTGGGCTAATATGCTCATACTTCCTTTTTCTAGTAAGAACTCGAGCTGCTGCATTTTGGACCAGCTGGAATTTGTTTATTAAGCGTGCAGGGCAACCACCTAGTAGAGCATTACAATAATCTAGCCTTGAACTCATGAACGCATGAACTAACTTTTCCGCATTTGTCTTAGAAGAGCATATGTCGCAATTTAGATATATTTTTAAGATGGAAGAATGCCGTTTTTACAGATGCTAGAAACATGGCTTTCAAATGAAAGATTGGTATCAAAGAGCACACCCAGGTTTCTAACTGACGACGAGGACTTGACAGAGCAGCCATCGAGTGTTAGACAGTAGTCTAGATTATTATGTGCTGAACTTTTTGGTCTAATAATTAGAATCTCTGTTTTTTCAGAATTAAGCAGTAGAAAGTTATTAGTCATCCAATTTTTTATATCAGTTATGCATTCTGTTAATTTAGTGAATTTGTTCGTTTCATCAGGATGAGAAGAAATATAGAGCTGAGTATCATCAGCGTAACAATGAAAGCTAATGCCATGCTTCCTAATAACTGCACCCAAAGGAAGCATGTACAGGATGAAAAGCAATGGTCCTAGTACTGAACCTTGAGGAACTCCATACTGAACCCGTGACCGATATGACATCTCCTCATTTACTGCTACAAACTGATAACGGTCAGATAAGTATGACTTGAACCAGGCTAATGCAACTCCACTAATGCCAACATAATTTTCAAGTCTATTCAGAAGGATTTTGTGGTCAATTGTATCAAATGCAGCACTAAGGTCCAGTAACACTAACAGAGAGATACAACCACGATCGGATGATAAGAGCAAATCATTTGTAACTCTAATGAGAGCAGTCTCAGTACTATGATATGGTCTAAATCCTGACTGGAAATCCTCGTAGATGCTGTTTCTTTCTAGAAAGGAACATAGTTGTAAAGATATTGCCTTTTCTAGAATCTTTGACAAGAAAGGTAGATTCGATATCGGCCTGTAAGCTTAAAGGTTTTTGGTACGTATCCTAATGACAAAGAAGAATTAATAATATTAAGAAGAGGATCTATGATCTCTGGAAGCATCTCTTTCAGTAGCTTAGTTGGTATTGGGTCTAGCATACATGTTGTTGATTTTGATGATTTAACGAGTTTAGACAATTCTTCCTCCCCAATAGCAATGAAGGAGTGGAATTTTTCTTCAGGGACACTAAAATTTACTGTATTTTGGAATATTGTAGTAGACGGTTGCATGGTTATAATTTTCTCTCTAATATTATGAATTTTGCAAGTAAAAAAGTCCATGAAGTCATTAGTGCTGTGCTGATTTAAAGCATCTGGGGTTGAGGCTTTATTTCTTGTTAATTTAGTCACTGTATCAAATAAATACCTAGGGTTGTATTTGTTTTCTTTTAAGAGGGTAGAAAAGTAAGTAGATCTAGCTGATCTTAAGGCCTTTCTGAATGCAATAGAGCTGTCTTTCCATGAAATGCGAAAAACCTCTAGCATACTTTTTTTCCAGCTACTCCATTTTTCTGGCTGCTCTCTTGAGGGCCCGGGTGTGCTCGTTGTACCACGGTGTTGGACTATTTTCTTTAATCTTCTTTAAGCGTAACGGAGCAACAGTGTCTAAAGTGCTGGAAAAGAGAGAGTTTATAGTTTCTGTTGCAACATCAAGTTCTTCTAGGCTATCTGGGATGTTAAGTAGATGAAACTGATCAGGAAGATTATTTATAAAGCTATCTTTTGTGTTAGGAGTGATAGTTCTACTATATTTATAACAGGGAGTTAGTTTTTCGACTTTGGCTAAAGGTAATCTACACACAACTAAGTAATGATCTGAGATGTCATCGCTCTGCTGCAGAATTTGAACAGTATCAACATTGATCCCATATGACCACCAATTGTGCAAGTTCTCCCACTTAAAAAGTTGAGAGAGGCCTGTAATTTTCATCATAAGTACACTTCAACAATGAGTGACAGAATCAGAAAAAAACCCCAGAAAATCACATTTTCTGATTTTTAAAGAATTTATTTGCAAATTATGGTGGAAAATAAGTATTTGGTCAATAACAAAAGTTAATCTCAATACTTTGCTCTATAATCTTTGTTAGCAATGACAGAGGTCAAACGTTTTCTGTAAGTATCCACAAGGTTTTTACACATTGTTGCTGGTATTTTGGCCCATTCCTCCATGCAGATCTCCTCTAGAGCAGTGATGTTTTGGTACTGTCACTGGGCAGCACGGATTTTCAGCTCCCTCCAAAGATTTTCTATGGGGTTGAGATCTGGAGACTGGCTAGGACCTTGAAATGCTTCTTACGGTGCCACTCCTTCGTTGTCTGGGCGGTGTGTTTGGGATCACTGTCATGCTGAAAGACCCAGCCACGTTTCATCTTCAATGCCCTAGCTGATGGAAGGAGGTTTTTACTCAAAATCTCACAATACATGGCCCCATTCATTATTTCCTTTACACGGTCATTCTTTCCTCGTCCTGGTCCCTTTGCAGAAAAACAGCCCCAAAGCATGATGTTTCCACTCCCATGCTTTACAGTAGATACGGTGTTCTTTGGATGCTACTCAACATTCTTGCTCCTCCAAACACTACAAGTTGAGTTTTTATTTTTGAGTTTTTTTATTTTTTATTTTTTGAGTTTTATAGAATTTTGTTTCTGGTGTCCTTTGACAGTTCTTTGGCCTTGGCCATGATGGAGTTTGGAGTCTGACTGTTTGAGGTTGTGGAAAGGTGCATTTTATAATGATAATGAGTTCAAACCGGTGCTATTAATACAGGTAACGAGTGGAGGACAGAGGAGCCTCTTAAAGAAGAAGTTACAGGTCTGTGAGAGCCAGAAATCTTGCTTTTTTGTAGGTGACCAAATACTTATTTTCCACCATAATTTCCAAATAAATTCTTTAAAAATCAGACAATGTGATTTTCTGGATTTTTTTTTCTGATTCTGCCTCTCCTAGTTGAAGTGTACCTATGATGAAAATTGAAGGACTCTCTCATCTTTTTAAGTGGGAGAACTTGCACAAATGGTGGTTGACTAAATACTTATTTGCCCCACTGTATCTCTACTGTTTTGCAAAAACAAAAATATGATATTAACTCAACCTTTATTAATAAAGCACTTTCAACACTTATAATGAATTCTGAAACGTATAGGAAGCCATTGTTGTTAGATAAGCACTGGACTACTGCTGCTGTTTCCTGTTTCCTGTTTCCTGTTTGCTCGAGTGGATTGCGTCTGTTTGCGTCGTTTAAACTTGTTTTTGTTTTTAGATTTTAAACTCGACGTTCGTTCATATTGCTAAATACAATACTAGATTATTTAATAAATTATAATCGTTAGCTTTAATCTAGTCGCTAAACGCGCTAGCATTGTGCTATACTGTCCGTGCATACAGCGTTTTTCTCGCTCGCGTCTTTTTCCAACTGGTCAAACAACAACAAACAACTGGTCAACAAGTTGGATCAACACACGCGGTGAGTCATGTCATCTTCTTTAGCAATTGTTACATGCACTGCCTGCTTCATGCATAGTTTGTCTGTCTCTGTCAGCTGTGAAGGGTTCACATGTGATAAATGTAGGGACATAATTAGGCTGACAGAGAAGGTTTCAGAATTAGAGACACGCATCCAAACTTTAATTGAGGATAGTAAGAATGCAAGGGTTTTAGATACTGCTTTGGATGCGACTAGCTTAGCAAACCCTGTACATTGTTCGGTTCCGGCTGTAGAGCCCGTGCAGCAGGGCAACTGGGTGACTGTGAGACGGCATAATCGCGGGTCAAAAAACCACTGTTCCATTCCGATTAGAACATCAAACAGGTTCTCCCCACTCAGTGACGCACCCACTGAGAAACCTGTTGAAAGTGCCCTAGTGATTGGCGATTCTATTACTCGGAATGTGAAAATAGAGACTCCAGCCACCATAGTCACATGTTTGCCGGGAGCCAGAGCGCCTGACGTCAAAGCAAATTTAAAAGTGCTGGCTAAGGCTAATCGTAAATATTCTAAGATTGTTATTCACGTCGGCGCTAATGATGTCCGACTTCGCCAGTCGGAGATCACTAAAACTAATATTAAAGAGGTGTGTGAACTCGCAAGTACGATGTCAGGCACTGTAATTTGCTCTGGACCTCTCCCTATGCGCAGGAGTGATGAGATGCTTAGCAGATTATCCTCACTCAATGGCTGGATGTCTAAGTGGTGCCCGCAGAATAACATAGGGTTTATAGACAATTGGAAAAGTTTTTGGGGCAGACCTGACCTGTTGAAAAGAGATGGTATTCATCCCACCTGGGATGGTGCCGCTCTTCTCTCTAGTAATTTGGCATATAGTCTTAGAGCTAAACCTTGACTAACTGGGGTCCAGGTCAGGAAGCAGACAAACTGGCTAAACCGACCGTCTGCTAGCTGTCTCACGTCACAGAGGTCAGATAAATTACAACACATAGAAACTCTTTCTCCTAGATATCCTATAGAGACTGTGTCTGTTCCACGAATTAGCAAATACAAAAAACTCTCAAAACCGTTTAAGGGTAAAAATTTAATTGATTTACAAACAACTAAGAACGGTTATAACACAAATGAACAAATGATAAAGCTTGGGTTGCTGAATATACGATCCCTTTCCTCAAAAGCACTTATTGTAAATGATATAATTACAGATCATAAACTAGATGTGCTGTGTTTGACAGAAACCTGGCTAAAACCAGACGATTATATCACTTTAAATGAGTCCACCCCTCAAGATTACTATTATAAACATGAGCCTCGTCTGAAAGGTAAAGGAGGAGGTGTTGCTGTAATTTATAGTAACACGATCAGTACTGCTCAAAGGTCTAATTTGAAATATAATTCTTTTGAAGCGATGGTCCTTAATGTAAAATTATCTAGTGCAAGTAATAATTCCTGTTTAACTTTTGTGCTGGCTATTCTATACAGGCCACCAGGGCACCATACAGACTTTATCAAAGAATTTGCTGATTTTCTCTCAGAACTAGTAATGTCTGCAGATAAAGTCATAATTGTCGGTGATTTTAATATCCATGTAGATAATGAAAAAGACGCATTGGGATTGGCATTTAGAGACATCTTAAACTCTATTGGAGTTACACAACATGTATCAGGACCCACTCATTCTCATAATCATACTTTAGATCTAATATTGTCGCATGGGATCAATGTTGATACTGTTCAAATTCTACAGCAGAGCGATGACATCTCAGATCATTACTTAGTTGCGTGTAGACTACCTTTAGCCAAAGTCGAAAAACTAACTCCCTGTTATAAATATAGTAGAACTATCACTCCTAACACAAAAGATAGCTTTATAAATAATCTTCCTGATCAGTTTGATCTACTTAACATCCCAGATAGCCTAGAAGAACTTGATGTTGCAACAGAAACTATTAACTCTCTCTTTTCCAGCACTTTAGACACTGTTGCTCCGTTGCGCTTAAAGAAGATTAAAGAAAATAGTCCAACACCGTGGTACAACGAGCACACCCGGGCCCTCAAGAGAGCAGCCAGAAAAATGGAGCGGAGCTGGAAAAAAACTAAGCTAGAGGTTTTTCGCATTTCATGGAAAGACAGCTCTATTGCATTCAGAAAAGCCTTAAAATCAGCTAGATCTGCTTACTTTTCCACCCTCTTAGAAGAAAACAAATACAACCCTAGGTATTTATTTGAGACAGTGACTAAATTAACAAGAAATAAAGCCTCAACCCCAGATGCTTTAAAACAGCACAGCAGTAATGACTTCATGGACTTCTTTACTTGCAAAATTCATAATATTAGAGAGAAAATTATAACCATGCAACCGTCTACTACAATATCACAAAATACAGTAAATTTTAGTGTCCCCGAAGAAAAATTCCACTCCTTCATTGCTATTGGGGAGGAAGAATTGTCTAAACTCGTTAAATCATCAAAATCAACAACATGTATGCTAGACCCAATACCAACTAAGCTACTGAAAGAGTTGCTTCCAGAGATCATAGATCCTCTCCTTAATATTATTAATTCATCTTTGTCATTAGGATACGTACCAAAAACCTTTAAGCTGGCCGTAATTAAACCGCTTATTAAAAAACCACAACTTAATCCTACAGAATTAGTTAATTACAGGCCGATATCGAATCTACCTTTTTTGTCAAAGATTCTAGAAAAGGCAATATCTTCACAACTATGTTCCTTTCTAGAAAGAAACAGCATCTACGAGGATTTCCAGTCAGGATTTAGACCATATCATAGTACTGAGACTGCTCTTATTAGAGTTACTAATGATTTGCTCTTATCATCCGATCGTGGTTGTATCTCTCTGTTAGTGTTACTGGACCTTAGTGCTGCATTTGATACAATTGACCACAAAATCCTTCTGAATAGACTTGAAAATTATGTTGGCATTAGTGGAGTTGCATTAGCCTGGTTCAAATCATACTTATCTGACCGTTATCAGTTTGTAGCAGTAAATGAGGAGATGTCATATCGGTCACAAGTTCAGTATGGAGTTCCTCAAGGTTCAGTGTTAGGACCATTGCTTTTCACCCTGTACATGCTTCCTTTGGGTGCAGTTATTAGGAAGCATGGCATTAGCTTTCATTGTTACGCTGATGATACTCAGCTCTATATTTCTTCTCATCCGGATGAAACAAACAAATTCACTAAATTAACAGAATGCATAACCGATATAAAAAATTGGATGACTAATAACTTTCTACTGCTTAATTCTGAAAAAACAGAGATTCTAATTATTAGACCAAAAAGTTCAGCGCGTAATAATCTAGACTACCGCCTAACACTCAATGGCTGTTCTGTCAAGTCTTCGTCGTCAGTTAGAAACCTGGGTGTGCTCTTTGATACCAATCTTTCATTTGAAAGCCATGTTTCTAGCATCTGTAAAACGGCATTCTTCCATCTTAAAAATATATCTAAATTACGACATATGCTCTCTAAGACAAATGCGGAAAAGTTAGTTCATGCGTTCATGAGTTCAAGGCTAGATTATTGTAATGCTCTACTAGGTGGTTGCCCTGCACGCTTAATAAACAAATTCCAGCTGGTCCAAAATGCAGCAGCTCGAGTTCTTACTAGAACCAGGAAATATGAGCATATTAGCCCAGTTCTGTCAAACCTGCACTGGCTTCCTATTAATCACCGAATACATTTTAAAATCTTGCTAATTACTTACAAAGCATTAAATGGTTTAGCTCCCCAGTACTTGAGCGATCTCCTAACACATTATAGTCCTTCACGTCTATTGCGATCCCAAAATACTGACCAGCTTATAATACCTAGAATATCAAAGTTAACTGCTGGCGGTCGATCCTTTTCCTATTTAGCTCCTAAACTCTGGAACAGTCTTCCTAATACAGTTCGGGAAGCAGACACACTCTGTCAGTTTAAATCTAGACTAAAAACACATCTTTTCAACCTGGCATACACATAACACATTATACATACATTTTAATCCAAATCATGTAAAATGATTGTTAGGCTGCCTAATTTAGATAAGCCGGAACCGAGAACATTCCCATAACACCTGATGTACTCGATACATCAGAAGAAGAATGGCATCTACGCTGATATTGTTCTCTGTTTATTCCGAGGTTACCGTGGTCAGCCGGATCCGGGCCGTATCCAGATCAGATGAAGGACCTGGACACGAGCACAGCACTACCCTGAAGTGTCTGCGGAGACCGTGACTCTACTAGACCCTCCCCTGTGACGATCATGAACCCATCTCCAACCGGACCAAATTGGACTTCATATTGGACTTGAATTGTTGTCAATATAATAATCATGTACTGTTTGGCTTTGGCCAGAGGAGAACTGGTCCCCCGACTGAGCCTGGTTTCTCCCAAGGTTTTCTCCATTCTATTCTTCATTCGTTACGTCACCTGCCGGAGTTTTTTCCTTGCCGCTGTCGCATATGGCTTGCTCAGTTGGGGAAACTTAACACTTAAAATTCATCAATTGTATTGATTCGCCTGCTCTTTTGGGGCTTCTGTTCAGCCAAACAAACTTTGTTTATATTGTTTTTCCTGTAAAGCTGCTTTGAAACAATCTACATTGTAAAAAGCGCTATATAAATAAAGGTGACTTGACTTGACGACTTGAATGTGTACTCTCTCTTCTTAGTTAGAAGCCAAGCAGCTGAATTCTGAACGAGCTGCAGGAGAGAGAGACCTGACTCACACCCAGATACATTATAATTCAAACGGCATAAAAGCATGCACAACTTTCTCCATGTCATAAAAACAGAATATAGACTTCAACTTAGATACAGAGCTAAGATGATTAAAACTGTTTTTAACAAATGCATTAATTTTATGATCAAATATGAGCTCAGAGTCAAAAAATGACTCCTAGGTTTTTCAAACTATAAAGATTTTTCCCTGAAAGGAATCCCAGGCAGTCAATGACATCATAAAGACATCCCTTATTGCCAAATAAAATAAACTCAGACTCATTCAGCTGGAGAAAATTGTTAGCCAGCACTTAACTTTATATAAACATTCAAACAAAGATTGAATGGATACTTGATAATACATGTGAGTCATCAGCATACAAATTATAATGAATGGCATATTTTTCAAAGATCACTCCCAAAGGGAACATTTAGAGGGAGAATAAAACTGGTCCCAAAATTGAGCCACGAGGGACCCCATACAAGAGAGGGGTAACAGATGAAACGAAAGTCCCAGGATTGACTAAAATATATCCTATCTTTTAGATATGAGTAAAACCATTCCAGGCTTAAACCCTCAATGCCAACCAAATCTCAAAGACAATCAATGAAAATCTTATGGTCAACGGTATCAAATGATGCAGTTAGATTTAACAATAATGAAAAACAACACTCTTTCTAAAATCCACACTAGGTAGAATATCATTTATAACTTTCAAAAGAGCAGACTCTGTATTATGACCACGCTCGTGTGTTGTGCCAGAAACATACTGTAAAAAATCAAAAGGCTCTAATAAAGGTACAAAATCTTTCACCAAGGGCTTTAAAGGACCACAAACATTTATGTTGAAGTCTCTCAAAATTAAAAATATTGTCAAAAGAAGGCACCATAACCAATAAAAGTTCAGAGAACTCATGTATAAAATCCCCATTCCTGTTTGGAGGTCTATATATTAGGGCAGATAACAGATTTAGACTAATTCAATATTATTAACTGAGTTTCAAACCTTCTAATTACTCAGTAAGTAAATGTTCTGCCCTTGAATTTATCTTTAAAAATATTACTTGTGCTTTAATCCCTAAGTCACACAGACAGTCTCATAGCTCCTGTTTCATTAACCATTCTGTATGAATGGCTGATCTAATGTCATGCATCCACTTAATGGATGAAAATCAATAAAAACTTTTTATAAGTTATATTCACTCCTTTGATCGCCCACCGGCCTTCATAAATGTGAGGGTGCTCTCTGGATAATTTGGAGGGTGACTTAGCCAATGTGTCACACTCTCTCTGCCGTCAAGTCTTATAACGTCAAGTCTATAACACTCGGATCACTCATAGTTGATAATATTTAAATTTAGACCCTCAGTTGAATTTAGACTAGGGTTTTAAACCCATAATGGACGGCAATCTTCAGCTTCACAACTTCAACTTACACAATTATTTAAACTAATCCAGAGAATAACTTGAAATTAACATCATAAATGACAAAAGCAGCCATATATACCACTAGCAGACCGAGCTGGATATTCAGTCCAATTAAAGCTTGTCCCATGTTTTGTATCGTCGTTTCATCAGATCCAATCAGAATTATCGGCTTCTGTATAGATGTCATTTCACTTAACCCATCTGTAATGATCAAACTCATTCCAGAGGTTAATGACAACATATGCACACTCTGGGGACATACAAAACTCACACACACTCAGACATGAATACAAATCGCTCATATACAAGGTTTACTTCTGGTATTTATTCTACAAAGATTTAAGCTTTAAAATCTTCTCTAGGTTTAACTTTTATTCAGTTTAAAATAATGTCTGTTTATAATTCATTTGTTTTTAGAAAAGTTAATAAAAAAAAGTTAGTAAATTATTTGCCATTTAGAAACCATAATCATTCACAAATTTTTTTAAATATATTTAACTCTCAATTAGATCCATTTTGATTATCTAAAATAAAGTGTCCTAGGAGGATTACTAAGTTAACTTAACCTTTGTTATCCAGACCATCTCTAATCTGTAAAAACGCTCTTCATCTTTAGGCACCACCATGTCTAACAACCTGCAGGAGTGAAAACTATGATAGAGACATATTAGTTCAGTTTCACAATTAATTTTCAGTTCTTTCCCATAAGCCAAAAAAAAAAAAAATGTTCTGATTATAAAGTTTTGTTATGGTCTCCTCAACAACTGAAGGTCAGTCACATCATGTTCTCAGCCAGCTCTTGAAAGCACATTCCCATTATCTCTTTATAAACAACCTCTTCAGGGTCTCCCCCTGGCATCTTCTACAAGTTGGGGAAACTTGTCAAGGAATGCGGTTGCAGTGACCTGGTATGGAGGAATTCAGTTTTGGGGCAGACTTCTGCAAATCCCCCCTCTGAAGGATGCTGCTAGCCAACCACAGACATCCTCTCAACTCTCATCCAGTTGTCACATAAAACATCTCCCTTCCCCTGTTTTTGGGTAGATGCCCAGGAGCCGCGGTGAACCCCTGGCTTACGTTGTCCTCCATGTGGCCATTAGAGGAACTTACCCGTCTTTGGGCCGAACGTCCTCGTGCTCAACTGTTAACCCTTTCATTCCCTTTGCGGATCTTCAAGTTTTCTACAGGTTCAGGTATTCTCTGGAGCTTAGGGAAGGTGCATTCAAAAACCACCAGAGTCATTTCGACTGCCTGATAGTGTTCAAAACAATGAGACCGGTTAATAACAGCAGTATGTTATCAGTAAAACCCATTATTCAAAACAGCAGCATAGTTTATTATCTGTATTTAATCTCAGTATTGCTATCACCATTGTCTACTCCATCAGCCTTGTACCATGGTGGAGACTAAGATGAGACAAAACAAAAATTACTGGTCATAACAATTTAATAAAACAATTTAATCTCCCTTTTAAAATAAGGTCTTCATTTTATTTTAAACTTATTTACATTTATTTTAAAAATCCTCTTTAAAGGCATTTAGTTGTTGAAACTTTTAACAACAAATTTAATGTGCACAATCATAAATGTGGAACTTTTAAAAGTTTTGAACTGCCTCTAACATGATTTCCTTTAACGTCTCCGTGTCTATGATTTTCACTGGAACACTTCCTGTAAATTGTTTATCACTGATGACACAGACTTGGATAACAGCATTTAGCTGACTTTGAATGAGAGAGAGAAACTCTGGACTGGATTCAAGGACTGGAACACTGCATTTTTGTAAACTTTCAACATTTATCTACTTTATTTTGACTCTGGCTTGTTTCAGAAATCTTTGCCCAAAAATACGTTTTCAAAGAATTATAATTTTTATATTTGTCTTTTTGCGAAATGCATATTACTGAAACTCCCATCTTTTGGAGTCATTGTCTGTAATTTGAGGCAATTTATCCTTATCCATTCACTATAAAACTTCTCATCACAAATCTTTCTTTCAAAAAAATTCCTTAAGACTTTAATCTTATTTTTGTTCTTTTCCAGACGAAAACGTAAATGTTGGTATATTAGACACTGATCTTCTTTTCAAATCTTAACACCAGAAATGTATGTCACTTTATCACATCTAGCAGTCATTTATATCGTTCAGGCTCTTTCTTTGCTCACAACTTTCCAATCAAATTAAAACTAGGAGCATTTTCTTACTGAGCTCTGAAATTTTGCTTTTGAAGAGCAGAGCTGTGTACAGCCTTTAATATCTTCTCTTCTCTGTTTCGTTATTTTATCATGTCTTCCAACCTTATTTTTACAATCAGAATTAAAAACACAGACTGACCAAATTTACTTTGAGAAGCAGAGCTGTTTACAGCATTTAATCTCTTCTCTGTTTCATTATTTTATCATGACTTCCAACCTTGTTTCTACACTCAGAATTAAAAACACAGACTGACCATTTTCCTACTGAGCTCTGAAAATTCACTTTGAGAAGCAGAGCTGTTTACAGCATTTTCTCTTCTGCTTACTTAACTGATCAGTAATAATCAGACTACTCAGTTATTGTTAGCCATAATTTAGTCAAAGTTAATACTCACCTGAAGTCATGGTAGGAAGAGATGGAGGCGGCGATCTTTGAATAACACAGCTGTGGCTTTTGCGTGATGAAACTACAAAGTATACTACAAAAACACCAAGTCACATATCTTGATCCAAACCAATTCGGGTCACAAAAAAAATTTCTTTTTGAAAAATTTACTTTTGCAGGAATCGTTCCAGATGCATCCCTGGCAAACAAGTTAGCCCTATATTTATTTCATATTATTTATTTTATAATTAACTAATGCTTTAGTCCCTAACTGCCTGATTCACTAAATTCGGGGTACCCCTATCTGAAGTGGAAGAGATCAAGTCAGGTTCACAGTGACACAGACCTGTGGAACATGGAATCTCCTTGTGAGATTCTTCTGGATTCTAACCAGCATTCCTATCCAGTGTTCTATACACTTTCCCTTAGAGACTTCCCCAAATCCCTTTTAAAGTGTATTAATGTGATGCCTTCCGGTTACGGCGTCCCTGGCATTTAACCAGTCCCATACGGATCCCAGCGACTATTACACCATCAAAACCGAATGATCATAAAAATCATAAAGCTGGTATAATTATTTGTACCTCCATTCTGGTTTTAAGCAGTTTCGGTACTCCCCACTCACTTCTGAGTGGAGCTCTGCCGATCCCCTTTCCAGTCACTTCCACTCAGACAGCCCTAACACTTTCTATCTTGTTTGTTGTTTAACCAGGGATGTCACCGAAGAATGAATTGCCCGCATTCTCCACCATTAACAGTAGGGGATTTACAGTTAAGACCCGAGGACCAGATATGTTGAATGAAGACCAGGAGTCAGAAGTGCAGTCAATAGAAGACATTTTAGTGAAGTTTAGTTTAGTTTAGTTTAGTTTATTTTTAGTTTAGTTTAGTTTATGGTGCCAGCTAATCACCTCACCAATACAGACCATATTAACACACACACACACACACACACAAGATGAGATGAACAAGATGGCGCCGCAGATGGCAGCCTCGGTTTTTAGCTCTACAGTGATTGTCCTGTCTTTGTTTGTTTGCTCTGCTTTTAGTCATTCTTTTCTGATTGTTTTCACCAAAAACGAACTACTGGACATTAGGGATCACACTCCAGACAATATTTCTGCGTTTTTTGATTATTCAGACGTTTTACTCGATATCCTCGTTGGAGTCGCGACTGTCTCTTTAAACCGAGCCAGACGCAGGCGTGGGAAACGAGCCGGGGCACTAGTCAAACTCCGCTCACGGGGCTTCCGCACTACTCTCCCCAGTATTCATCTTGCTAATCTCCGTTCTCTTCCTAATAATCCTAATAATCCTAATAATCCTTCCTAATTCCTAATACTTCCTAATAATCCTTCCAATCCTAGAAGTGGTAAATGCCTCACTTCTTTCTTCAAATTCCCTAAAAACTGCAGTTGTTAAGCCCCTTCTGAAAAAGAGAAATCTGGACAACATCATTTCACGAGTTCACACTTACGAATGATTCAGGAGCATGAATGGTAAGCGTATTTGGCGAGCTGTCCGAGGAGAGGGCTCCGAGCTCGGTATTAGCCCGAACCTGGAGCACTCCCCCCGTATCCTGACTTTTGATAGGAACAATTAAGTGTGAGGAGTTGGGGTGGTGGAGGGATGCCAAAAAATGTCAAAGAGCTGTAGGTGAGTCAAACGTGTCTATATATACGTACTTCCTCTCCTGCTGATAGGATGAGGAGTAATTGCTGATGACGTGTTGATTGTATTAATCATTTGAACGTGCTCCTCCCGAACTTTGTTAATAAAACATCATTTCACGAGTTCACACTTACGAATGATTCAGGAGCAATGGATGGTAAGCGTATTTGGCGAGCTGTCCGAGGAGAGGGCTCCGAGCTCGGTATTAGCCCGAACCTGGAGCACTCCCCCAAAAATTGCAACCTAGTCGGACAGCCGCTAAGATTTTGATGACCCCCCAAAAAATTGCGAAGTTATGGCTGAGGGGGGGGGAAAATGTGAGTTCGGGAGGGCAGATAAATGAATTTAGAAGCTTGCTGCTGCGGGAGCGTCACTGCTGCAGCAGTGGAATTTAGAAGCTTGCTCCTGCGGGAGCGTTACTGCTGCGGCAGTGGAAGTTAGAGAGAGCTGGAAGATAGAGAGAGCTTACTCCTGCGGGAGCGTCACTGCTGCGGCAGTGGAAATTAGAAGCTTGCTCCTGCGGGAGCGTCACTGCTGCGGCAGTGGAAGTTAGAGAGAGCTGGAAGATAGAGAGAGCTTGCTCCTGCGGGAGCGTCACTGCTGCGGCAGTGGAAGTTAGAGAGAGCTGGAAGATAGAGAGAGCTTGCTCCTGCGGGAGCGTCACTGCTGCGGCAGTGGAAGTTAGAGAGAGCTGGAAGATAGAGAGCTTGCTCCTGCGGGAGCGTCACTGCTGCGGCAGTGGAAGTTAGAGAGCTGGAAGATAGAGAGAGCTTGCTCCTGCGGGAGCGTCACTGCTGCGGCAGTGGAAGTTAGAGAGCTGGAAGATAGAGAGAGCTTGCTCCTGCGGGAGCGTCACTGCTGCGGCAGTGGAAGTTAGAGAGAGCTGGAAGATAGAGAGAGCTTGCTCCTGCGGGAGCGTCACTGCTGCGGCAGTGGAAGTTAGAGAGAGCTGGAAGATAGAGAGAGCTTGCTCCTGCGGGAGCGTCACTGCTGCGGCAGTGGAAGTTAGAGAGAGCTGGAAGATAGAGAGAGCTTGCTCCTGCGGGAGCGTCACTGCTGCGGCAGTGGAAGTTAGAGAGCTGGAAGATAGAGAGAGCTTGCTCCTGCGGGAGCGTCACTGCTGCGGCAGCGGAAGTTAGAGAGAGCTGGAAGATAGAGAGAGCTTGCTCCTGCGGGAGCGTCACTGCTGCGGCAGCGGAAGTTAGAGAGAGCTGGAAGATAGAGAGAGCTTGCTCCTGCGGGAGCGTCACTGCTGCGGCAGCGGAAGTTAGAGAGAGCTGGAAGATAGAGAGAGCTTGCTCCTGCGGGAGCGTCACTGCTGCGGCAGTGGGAGTTCTGTTCAGTGTTTTAGTCCCTTGAAATTATTTTGGTTACAGACGTCTAAATACGCTCAAGAAATAACAAAATCAATATGGTTTGTAAAAAGCATGAGTAAAACCTTTCAATTATAAATTGACAGTTGAATTTATATCAGATGCATGTTGCATATTTAATTTCAAAACGAACTTACCTGTCGAAACAAACTTACCTGTTGGAGATCGGAATATCAAAGTTTATGAAAGATCACAAACTTATTGGCTTTGAATAAACCCTGAGCAGGGGTTCATCCAAATATCATAGACTTATAAAGCTTATCATAGACTTAAAGGGAGTCTTGAAATTACTTTGGTTACAGACGTCTAAATACACTCAAGAAATAACAAAATCAGTATGGTTTGTAAAAAGCATAAGTAAAACCTTTCAATTATAAAATGACAGTTGAATTTATATCAGATGCAATTAGAAGCTGGCTCCTGGGGGAGCGTCACTGCTGCGGCGGTGGAAGTTGGAGAGAGCTAGCTCCTGCGGGAGCGACACTGCTGCGGCAGTGGAAGTTAGAGAGAGCTTGCTCCTGCGGGAGCGTCACTGCTGCGGCAGTGGGAGTTCTGTGCAGTGTTTCAGTTTCAGTTTTCAGTTTCAATTTCAGGAGTCTTGAAATCACTCTGGTTACAGACGTCTAAATACACTCAAGAAATCACAAAATCAGTATGGTTTGTAAAAGCATAAGTAAAACCTTTCAATTATAAATTGACAGTTGAATTTATATCAGATGCATGTTACATATTTAATTTCAAAACAAACTTACCTGTTGGAGATCGGAATGTCAAAGTTTATGAAAGTTCACAAACTTATTGGCTTTGAATAAACCCTGAGCAGGGGTTCATCCAAATATCATAGACTTATAAAGCTTATCATAGACTTAAAGGGAGTCTTGAAATTACTTTGGTTACAGACGTCTAAATACACTCAAGAAATAACAAAATCAGTATGGTTTGTAAAAAGCATGAGTAAAACCTTTCAATTATAAATTGACAGTTGAATTTATATCAGATGCAATTAGAAGCTGGCTCCTGGGGGAGCGTCACTGCTGCGGCGGTGGAAGTTAGAGAGAGCTTGCTCCTGCGGGAGCGGCACTGCTGCGGCAGTGGTAGTTAGAGATAGCTTGCTCCTGCGGGAGTGTCAGTGCTGCGGCAATGGAAGCAATGGCCATGAAGTTGTAAGTGGGGAGGAGCTGATGCTTAACAGAAGACCTTGTTTGAATGTGCGATCTGTTTGGTCTGATGTGGCTCTTGAAAGCTTCTGGAGACCAGCGGCGCAATGCTTGTATTACTGTTGGGAAAAGGCCTTGCACAGCCGTGGTTGCTGCACCTGTGCGAAATGAATGGCTGGATGAATGGTCTGTTGGGAATCCGGTTTGGGGTAGCGTAGCTTTAAGAAGTTTGGAACCGGAACTTGTAATGGGGTGGAATCGTCTATAGAGAGTGGGACGGATGGGAGTTTAGCCTGCGAGTTTCTGAAATGAAAGTAGGCTGAGTGGATGTGATGGTGGGTTATGAGCATCTGAGGTAACCAAGCCAGAGTGAACATGGCTTCACTGCTGCGGCAGTGGGAAAATTCCCCCTTGGCTGACTCCTGCGGGAGTGTGGGGGAACATCATTGCTGCGGCAATGGGGGCAGCGGTGGAATCATTTCTATTTGAACTGAGCTCATGCGGGAGTGAGGGGGTGCATCACTACTGCGGAAAAGGAGAACTTCCTGCTTGGAAGTTCTTGGTGTTAATGGAATGCACTACGAGTCGGTGGTAGTGGGTAGAGACCATGTGGAGCAGACCACATGTGGAGTGGAAAGTCTTGAACTTTTCCACTCCACATGTAATCCTCCGAGGGAGTGGTTTGAAGCGGAAGCTTGAAGAATGAACATTTAGCGTCGATAAATATCAACTCTGAATATTGATGTACTGGTTGGGAATAGGTCCACCTCTGGTGGCAGCAGCCTTAAGTTCAGTTGGGATTTGCGTTCAACTGTTGTTGGCGACAGAGGTGGTTCTAAGCAGCAGTGTTTGTGGAATGGCATAGCAGAGAACGGGATGAAAGGAGAATTAGCATGGTGGAGAGAATTAGGTGGGAAAGGCCAGGGGCGAAGCCACTTGCGGAGGCAGCCTCACACTAGGATCGGAAGGGCGGGCTGCAGGCCTAACATAGGGGAAAAGTTAGGTACGTGCTGCCGTTGCTAACCCTGCACCGCTGGCGGAGGCAAGCTCGCACTTAAAGGGCGGCGTTTGTCGCTAGATGCTGGCATGTGAGGTGCAGTGCTGGAAAACTGCAGTGTGCTGCTGCGTCTTAACGCTTGGAAATCTGGTTTGCAAGGGAGAGATATGATTTAAGGAACGTACGTTTGAGGCATTTTGAAGGTAGAGTTGATTTGGAGATGGTACGGCTGACTGGAGCGAGACCTATTCTAGTTGATTTGCTTTGGTCGTCCTCCTTTACTATTGATACGAGTGCTGAGGTGTCGTAGGAAGTTGGGCAAGAAGGTGGATGTCTTGATGGTGGAGGTGAAGGCAAGCCTCGGCGTCATAGGGTGCGACAACGGAGCGGAAGAGCTGGTGACCGCGTGGTGTTGTTGGAGGCTCGGTTGCAGTGTTTGTTGAGTGCAAGAGCTCCTTTCGACAGTGGGATACAATGAAGGAACTTGGGAGGAAGAGTTTATCGTGAAACTGGTACATCTCAATCTTGGACAGGGGTGGCCAACCTGTTCAGCATAATGAGCCTCAAAATAAAGCTCGTGGCTGCGGAGCCGCATGAAAGACTGTTAAATTCGCATTTGTTGATGGGGTTTTTGACATTAGAAAGGTCTCGCACATATATCGCACATTTAATATGTTTATAAATAAATTCTTTAATACTTTTTACATATGGCAACCCACGAGCTATGCAAGCATACAGAGACAATGCATCTGTGGATTATATATGCGGGAAAAACGGTATATCATCTCATTGACGGTGACAGGAAGTATAAAAGTAAGCAGCGGCTTGGTAATGTAGTGATCGGTTGGAAAACGTCTCCGATTACTATCGTAACCTCTGTAATTTTATCATATTCCGTTTAGAGAAGTATGAAGGAAATGCTATTTAAGATATTTATACCGTCTGGCAGCCAGATCTGCATCGCGCTACGATTGGCCAGTTGTCAACTGCTGTTATCCATAAAGTTTCAGAAATGACGTGAAGGGGAGGAGTTCCCGAATGCATTTCATTAAACATCTCGTTCCTACTCTCGAAAGGGAACGCGCTTTTGCGCGCCTCTATTTGAATTCGGTAAAAACATCATGTCCACGTGAGCGGCGGCTGATCTTGGCAGGATACATGTAATTTATGTTTTTGTAGACAAAAAGGTCTCAGCGGGCCGGATGAGAGCTGCGAAAGCAGTCAAAGAGCCGCATGCGGGTTGGCTGCCCCTGTTCTTGGACAATGTGGCGAAAGGCGGGGCATCACATGATCGCCTGCTAGATTTGAACACATTGGCTGGCGCTGAGCCAGAGAAAGCGCTCAAAAATAGAAAGTGCATATGGTTTCTTTCCGGCGAGTCCACTTAATAGCCGATTAAGTTGAAACAACAAGGCAGCGTTGGCAATAAGTACTTGATTCTTGTGTGGGCGGCTGAGCGCGCGATCGACTGTAATGAGCGCGATCTGAAGTGGCGCGTGCGATCGGACTGTACTGCGCGCGATCTGGCTTCGGTGCGCGCTACTGCTTGAGATGCGAGGAAGCAGCGCGTTACTTTAGAACAATTACATCTCAGACGTGGGTTCCCCGGAACAGTAGTATTGAGAGGCACAACTGCTCGTGATTTAGCGATGCAAAATAAAAGCGCCGGGAAGGATTACAGCTGCTCTTGTTTGTGTGAGCTGACGGACAGAGAGAGTGTGAGCTGAAGCTGCAGCGCGGTCTGCTGAGGCTCGCGGCAGCGGCGGCGGCCTGGCTAGCAGGAAGGAAGCGGCATTGCCTGAGATTCGAGCTTGTAGCTCGACCAGCTTTATCGTCCTTTCTCAATGGCAGGAGCGATTAAAGCCGATGTAGAGCTGCTGGATACGGATGTTTGCTTGGTGGCGAGAACAGGCCTCAAGTCTTACTGTGCGTTGCTTGCTGTTGCTTAGGACCCGTTTGTTTGGTCTGGCACCCGTGATGTATTGCTGAGGGTGATATAATATAGATAGCATAGAGTTGAGCGGATGGGGATCGCTACTGGGTCCGGAGGTTTTCGTGGAGAATCCATCTGACGAGTGGAGCTCGATTTCGGGTGTATAGCGACCAGAAGGCGGAGCCACAATGCCGTAAACTGTCGAGATGCCGAAAAATGTCAAAGAGCTGTAGGTGAGTCAAACGTGTCTATATATACGTACTTCCTCTCCTGCTGATAGGATGAGGAGTAATTGCTGATGACGTGTTGATTGTATTAATCATTTGAACGTGCTCCTCCCGAACTTTGTTAATAAAACATCATATTGAGCAATTACAGACCAATCTCAAATCTACCTTTCATAGGCAAGATCATTGAAAAAGTTGTTTTCAATCACCTGAACAAGTTCTTAAGCTTGAATGGATACTTTGACAACTTTCAATCTGGTTTCTGACCACATCACAGCACAGAGACAGCACTCATAAAGATAATAAATGATATTCGTCTTAACACAGATTCAGGTAAATTATCAGTGCTGGTTTTACTAGACCTCAGTGCTGCGTTTGACACTATAGATCACAACATTCTCCTTGACAGGCTGGAAAACTGGGTTGGGCTTTCTGAGATGGTTCTTAAATGGTTCAGGTCATACTTAGAAGGGAGAGGTTATTATGTGAGTATTGGTGACCATAAGTCTGAGTGGACATCCATGACATGCGGAGTCCCTCAAGGTTCAATACTTGCACCCCTCCTGTTCAACTTATATATGCTGCCACTGAGCCAAATAATGAGAAAGAACCAAATTGCATATCACAGCTATGCAGATGACACCCAGATTTACCTCGCGTTATCACCTAATGATTACAGCCCCATTGACTCCCTGTGTCAATGCATTGATGAAATAAAAAACTGGATGTGCCTAAACTTCCTTCAGTTAAACAAAGACAAAACTGAAGTCATTGCATTTGGAAACAAAGATGAAGTTCTCAAAGTGAACGCATACCTTCACTCTAGGGGTCAAACAACTAAAAATCAGGTCAGGAATCTTGGTGTGATTTTGGAGTCAAACCTGAGTTTCAGTAGTCATGTAAAAACAATAACTAAATCAGCATATTATCATCTCAAAAATATTGCAAGAATTAGATGCTTTGTCTCCAATCAAGACTTAGAGAAACTTGTTCATGCTTTCATCACCAGCAGGGTGGATTATTGTAATGGGCTCCTCACTGGCCTTCCCAAAAAGACCATAAGGCAGCTGCAGCTCGTACAGAACGCTGCTGCCAGGATTCTGAGCAGAACCAGAAAATATGAACACATCACACCAGTCCTTAGGTCCTTGCACTGGCTTCCAGTTACATTTAGAATTAATTTTAAAGTACTGTTACTTGTTTATAAATCACTCAATGGCCTAGGACCTCAATACATTGCAGATATGCTCATATAATATAAACCTAACAGATCACTAAGATCATCAGGATCAAGTTACTTAGTAATACCCAGGGTTCACTCAAAGCAAGGAGAGTCTGCTTTTAGCTGTTACGCCAGCCGCAGCTGGAACCAGCTTCCAGAAGAGATCAGGTGTGCTCCAACAGTAGCCACATTCAAATCAAGACTCAAAACACATCTTTTTACCTATGCATTTGCAGATTGAGCACTGTGCTATGTCCGAACTGTTTGCATTTTATTTTATACATATTATCTTTTTATTATTTTAATCATTTTTAATGTTTTATTTTTATCATTCTTCTTTATGTAAAGCACTTTGAATTACCATTGTGTATGAAATGTGCTATACAAATAAACTTGCTTGCTTGCTAATAAAATGGATGAACTGCTTCTCCTCACCCGGATTAATAAGGATTTTTTCAATTCTGCTGCTCTGTGCTTCACTGAGACCTGGCTAAATGTGAACACCGGACAATGCACTATCTCTACCGGGCTTCCAGCTGTTCCGAGCAGATCGCATCACGGAGTTAACCGGGAAAACGAGAGGTGGAGGTTTGTGTTTCTACATCAACGAAGGTTGGTGTTCAGATATAACAACGCTGAAGAAGATATGCTCTCCTAACATAGAGACTCACTTCATAAACTGTAAACCTTTCTATTCACCGCGTGAGTTTTCCTCGTTTATTCTCGTGAATGTTTACATTCCTCCAGACGCGTGTGTCAGCACGGCATTACAACAGCTGGCTGAACAAATAGCTGAGACTGAACGAAAGTATCCAGACTCTCTTTTAATCATTCTGGGGGATTTTAACAAAGCAAATCTCTCCCGTGAACTGCCAAAATACAGACAGCACATTACATGTCCCACCAGAGACAGTAATATTCTTGACCACTGCTACACCACAATAAAGAATGCATATCACTCCGTCCCACGGGCAGCTTTGGGGCTTTCTGATCACTGTGTGGTTCATCTTATACCATCCTACAGGCAGAAACTGAAATCAGCTAAACCTGCAAAAAAGACTGTGAAAAGATGGACTACTGAAGCAGAGGAGAATCTCAAAGCCTGTTTTGATTGTACGGAATGGAATGTTTTTGGAACTGCCAACACTAATCTGGATGAGATAACGGATACTGTAACATCATACATCAGTTTCTGTGAGGATACACACATTCCTACAAGGACATTCTTATCATTTCCTAATGATAAACCATGGTTTACTGGGAAACTCAAACAGCTTCGTCACAACAAAGAGGACGCTTACAGACGTGGGGATGGTGTTTTGTACAAACAGACCAGGAACAGACTGACAAAGGAGATTAGAGCAGCCAAAAAAAGTTACTCTGAAAAGCTGAGAAACAAGTTTTCTTCAAATAACCCTGCTGCTGTCTGGTCAGGCCTGAAGAATATCACCAATTACAAGCCACCAACCCACCGACCTGCTGAGAACCAACATCTGGCGGATGAGTTAAATACTTTTTACTGCAGGTTTGAGAAACCCAATCTCACACCTCACACCCAGTCTGATCTGCACTTCACACGTCCCCCAACACCTCCTGCACCCCCTCTCCACCCCCCCGCCATCCAACCAGAGCTTAAGGTCTGTGTGGAGCAGGTATCCAAAATCTTCAAAAGACAGAAGATAAGGAAAGCTTCAGGCCCAGACGGCATCTCATCTGCTTGTTTGAAAGCCTGCGCTGACCAACTGGCTCCAGTCTTCACGCAGTCTTCAATAGATCATTGGAGCAGTGTGAAGTTCCCCGTTGCTTCAAACGCTCCACGATCATTCCTGTCCCCAAAAAACCCAAAATCACTGGACTTAATGACTACAGACCTGTCGCTCTCACATCTGTGGTCATGAAGTCATTTGAGAGACTGGTTCTGGCCCACCTGAATGACATCACTGGGCCCTTGCTGGATCCTCTTCAATTTGCCTACAGAGCAAACAGGTCTGTGGATGATGCAGATAACATGGGACTGCATTATATCCTGCAACATCTCGACAGACCTGGGACTTATGCAAGGATCTTATTTGTGGACTTCAGCTCGGCCTTCAACACCATCATGCCTGATCTTCTTACAGCTAAACTGACCCAGCTCTCCTTGCCATCCTCAATCTGTCAGTGGATCACCAGCTTCCTGACAGACCGGCAACAGCGAGTGAGACTGGGGAAACTCACATCCAGGTCTCTCACTACCAGCATTGGCGCCCCCCAGGGGTGTGTTCTCTCCCCACTGCTCTTCTCCCTGTACACCAATGACTGCACTTCTAAAGACCCTTCTGTGAAGCTCCTGAAATTTGCAGACGACACCACCATCATCGGCCTCATCCGAAACGGTGACGAGTCTGCTTACAGACTGGAGGTTGAACAACTGGCTGTCTGGTGCAGTTATAACAACCTTGAGCTCAACACGCTCAAAACGGTGGAGATGATAGTGGATTTCAGGAGGAACCGCCCTGCTCTACCTCCACTCACCATCATGAACAGCACAGTGGCAGCAGTGGAGTCATTCAGGTTCCTGGGCACCAACATCTCTCAGGACCTGAAGTGGGACAATCACATTGACTCCATTGTAAAAAAGGCCCAGCAGAGACTGTACTTCCTTCGTCAGCTGAGGAAGCTCAACCTCCCAAAGGAGCTGCTGATACAGTTCTACTCGACCGTCATTGAATCTGTTTTGTGCACCTCCATCACTGTCTGGTTTGGTTCAGCTACCAAATCTGACATTGGGAGACTACATCGCACAATCCGGACTGCAGAGAGGATTATTGGTGCTTCCCTGCCAGCCCTCCAGGACCTGTACTCTTCCAGAGTGAAAAAGAGAGCAGGTAAAATCATCACAGACTTTGCTCACCCTGGAAACACCTTGTTTGAACTGTTACCGTCAGGACGGCGACTCCGATCACTGGCCACTAGAACATCTCGGCACAGGAACAGTTTCTTTCCACAGGCTATTTCACTCTTGAACAGTTGAATTAATAAGAGATTAAATGCTGGGCAGAGCGCAGGGAAAGAAAAACAATGCAGACGGATGTTATGGCTGACATTCTGTCCTTACCTATTCCCTCTCCCACTCCATTCAAAAAATCCCAGCATGTGACCACATGTACTGTGTATGTTATGTATTGTTATTGTTATTTGCTATGTAAACTCATGTTGTGTTGTATATGTGCACTGGAAGCTTCAACACCAAGACAAATTCCTTGTGTTTGCAAGCACACTTGGCAATAAAGCTCTTTCTGATTCTGATTCTGATTCTGATTCTGATTCTGACACGTAGACAGCTTCTCCAAGGCTGAACTCGGCTCATGCTCCAACTATAAACCAAAACATTCTGATAACTCATTCTCCTTCTAAAATTGAAGGACCGTCACATATTCCATGGGTCTTTTGCATAGGCAAATACAATACGGACATCAGAAGAATATTAGAGCAATTGCACAATAATATGGTTGTTTATAAATCATTTAATAATAAAAATAAGTATTCAAGATATTGATTAATGATTTAATACTGAGGTTATAGTCATATATGTCAATCATTCTAAGAGAAATAAGAGAAGGAAAAGAAAAAGAAAATAATATATATAATGTAAATAGAAGAGACAAGAGATTTTGATTATCTGCCTTCAAGACCATTCTCCACTCTAGAGCCCCGTCCATGAGGAAGCTCTACGCTCGGAAGTGGAGTATCTTCACTTCCTGGTGCAGTAACAAACATTTAGACACAGTGACCTGCCATGTTGGTATCGTCCTGGAGTTTCTACAAGAAAAGTTTGCTGCCGGGCTGTCCCCTTCCACGCTTAAGGTGTACGTGGCTGCCATTGCGGCTTACCACATACCCCCAAGTGGTACCCCTCTGGGTCGGGACCCCCTAGTAGTGCGTTTCCTTCGTGGCACTTTGAGGCTAAGGCCTGCAGTACGCTAGGACCTGTCCCTGGTTCTCCAGGCTCTGTCCCAGGCACCCTTGACAAGGACATCTCGGAGAAATTCCTCACCCTTAAAACGGTGTTCCTTTTAGCCATCTCCTCCTTTGTGAGGGTTGGTAACCTTCAGGCCCTCTCAGATGCCCCCTCCTGTTTGGAGTTTGCTCCTGGTCTGGCGAAAGCCTTCCTCTTTCCCTGACCTTTATACGTTCCTAAAGTGCTTTCGAGCCCGGCTCGTCACACTATACTGCAGGCTTTATATCCTCCCCCCATTCGTGACCAGGAGTCCAAGAACAAGCTCTGTCCATTGCGAGCACTGGACACCTACGTCCGCATAGCGAGACTATCTCACTGGCTTATGACTCGGAAGGTCAGCAGTTTCCACTGCATGTCCAAGCCCACTCTACTCGGAGCATCGCTACCTCTAAAGCTTTTTGCGCAGGGGCTCCCCTTGCTGATACTTGTGATGCGGCTGGCTGGTCCTCACCGCATACTTTTATTAGCTTCTACCAGTTAGACCTTAACCCCGCTGTGGGAACCTTAGTCCTTTCGTAGTGAGCTACGTTAGCTTGGCATACTCCGTTCGCTGAGGCAGCGTGGGTATTCTCGTTCCCATATGCGTTCGACGCAGTGTTGAGTTCCCTTGACAGGGAACATCTCAGGTTACTTACGTAACCCTAGTTCCCTTAGAGGGAACAAGAACACTGCGTCTTGTAGCCTCAGCTCCGTCGCACGCCGGCTGTTTCAGACACTAGTCAAGCTGCGGCTTCTAGTTCACTGCGTACCTATATACTCCTGACTCATGACGTCACCCTTGGCGACGTGCACTCGCACACCTGCTTTCAATTGCGCTTCAAGGGACAATCACGCTAAGGCGTTCCCATATGCGTTCGACGCAGTGTCTCGTTCCCTCTGAGGGAACTAGGGTTACGTAAGTGACCTGAGACGTTTTTTTTTTAAATAAACTAGAAATATTTCAAATGAATTAAGAGATTCCAAAAGTGAAGGTGTCTGAGTGCTCGAACAAGGAATTCACGTTGCTCTTATTTAGTTTAAGATGTATCTTTAAGAAGATACCCACACATTTTCAGCGAGAAGTCCTCAACAATCCTTAATGAGATCTTCAGGATGCAGGATGCAGGATGAAGAGGTGATTTACAGACCACATGTTTTTCCTGTGGTCCATAAGCAAGGTTGGTCTGCTATCTTCTTCCTTTTACTTGCCATAATTCAAAGCATGATCTTAATTTAGACTTTAAATAAAAGCGGTCATGCGTTATCAGACTACTCTGGTGTGCCTGGACTCAACATCTGACATTCTGCAATAGCAATGATCTAGTATTGCACTGACAAGTTTATATGATTTTACTTTGTATATTCTGAACTGTCTTTTATCAGTGAGGAGACATACATCAGTTATCTGTTCACAAAATATGAAGGATTTTAAAATGTTACCGTACGTTGATGCGTCAGATTGCCTGTTGGCCGTGTGAATAGACTTTGGGGAGCCGATGACACTAGCATGAACAACGCCCTTTGACCCCAACGATTCTAGAGGCTGTTAAAGGTAGTCATTCATTTCAGTTGTGTTCTTTTCAAAACAACATTTTTCCACTGAGGGAATCTACACGTGCAAGCTCTTTCAGAAGAACATATATTTGCTGCAATGCTTATAAGAAATAGGGATTACCATTAACTCCAAACAACTCCTCACACAATGACACCATTGGGAAGGCCATCGTCTCAGACCAACAGTTTCACGGTTTGCAAATTCATTGTCTCTTAGGATTGATTGTGTATGCTTGTGAGATGAATGTGGGAGGCCTGGTCACTGTTCACCGCCACCATCATCACACACACCTGATTCCCATGTCTCTCTGCCTATATAGTCCACCTTCCCCCTCACCGTTGTGTCGAGTCGTTGTTCGGCAGAGTGTTTCCCCTCGAGTCCTGGCTGTTTCCTGCTTCCGGTGTCTGCGTCTTCTTGTTCCAGTGTCTGCCGTCAGCATGTCGTTGTGTGTCCTGGTTCCCGTGTTCCATGTTTCGCCGCGCACTCGAAATTCACCCCTCACGCCATCACCTGCAAGCCCATTGAGTCTCTGCGCCACCATTTCCTGGACATTTCTTTATTTTCTCTCATTGTTTACGATAAACCATTCGCACTTGAATCTTGTCTTCTCCGGTTCCTGACAGAACGACTCGACCTTCTCACTATGGATTCAGCAAATGCTCCCAACTGGCAAGAGTTAATTTCCAACAACATGGAGGAGGAGCAGATGTTGGCCACCGGGCGCGCCGTTCAAATGCTGGCGGCGCAGATGTCCGAGCTCACCAGCAGATTCCAACAGCTGCCTGTTCCCGCTCCGCCAGCCCCACCGTCGGCCCCTCCCACCATCAGCCGTCCCGCAGGGCAGTCTGAACCACACCTACGACCACCTGAACGATACGCCGGGGAGCCGGTCTTTTGCAGACCTTTCCTCACAAGATGTTCGGTATTCTTCTCATTACAACCACAAACATATTCCACCGAGCAAGCCAAGGTTGCCCTAGTCATTACGCTGCTCTCGGGGTGGGCAGCTAAATGGGAGGCGGCGGTGTGGGAAAATCAAGACCCGTGCTGCTCCTCGTTCCAGGCCTTCGCGGAAGAGATGAAGAGAGTTTTCGACCGGCAGTCGGCAGTCGGCCGCGAGACAGCCCGGAGGTTATCAGATCTCAAACAGGGAGACCGGTCGGTCTCCGACTACTCCATTGAGTTTCGCACGCTCGCGGCCGACTGCAAATGGAATGAGGTTCCTGCATGGGCTGGCTGACCGTGTCCAACGAGAAATATACGCCCTGGATCTACCCCCACAACTCAATGGTCTCATTGAGCTGGCACTTCGAGTGGACGCCCCCCTGGAGCGCAGCGCGTTTCGCTCCACCCCAGCGGTAGATCCAGGGTCCCCTACGGTATTTTCACCACAACATCCTGGCACGGTCAGCCCCTCGTCCGATCATGAGCCCATGCAGGTTGGTCGAGCTCGGCTTCACCGGGAGGATAGAGAACGTCGCAGAGCCCTGGGGTCATGTATCTACTGTGCTGGCAAAGTGTATTTCATCCTCCAGTGTCCGGTAAAAGCACGCGCCCGCCAGTAAGGAGGGGGCTACTGACGGGCGCAGTCACCATAGACCGGACCTCCTCATCGACTCTCCTCCCGGTAAGACTTCAATGGGCCAACAACTCTCATCACTCTCGTGCACTACTGGACTCTGGGGCTGAGGGCAATCTCATGGATTATTCTTTCGCACGTCAACTCAAGATCACCACTGAGCACCTCACCTATTCCATTGCCATCAACGCCCTGGGCGGCCAAAGCCTACCGGACATTGCACTCAAAACCATTCCTCTCACACTCATCACAGCAGGCAAACACAGAGAGACCATAAACTTTTTTTATTACGGACTGTCCCTCGGTTCCCATCGTCCTCGGTCATCCCTTGTTAATCAAGCATAACCCCAGGGTTGACTGGGGACACAATAACATTCTCAACTGGAGTGATCAGTGCCATGCCTCTTGTCTTGTGTCTGCACGTTCGTCTGTGTCTAGTTCTGTGTTGCAGGAGGAGCCGATGAATTTGTCTAACGTGCCCCCGGAGTACCTCGACCTGAAGGAAGTGTTCAGTAAGTCTCGGGCTGCTTCTCTCCCTCTGCACCGTCCCTACGACTGTGCTATAGATATTCTGCCAGGTATGTCTCCACCTGAGGGCAAGTTATACTCGCTTTCCATTCCTGAAAGGGAGGCCATGGAGAAATATATTTCTGATTCTTTGGCTACCGGGTTCATCCGCCCCTCTTCTTCTCCAGCGGGGGCGGGATTCTTTTTTGTGGGGAAGAAGGATGGATCTCTGCGACCTTGTATTGACTACCGAGGGTTGAACAACATCATGGTAAAGAATACCTATCCTCTACCGTTGATGTCTTCAGCCTTCGAGAGGTTGCAGGGAGCATCTATCTTCACGAAATTGGATTTAAGGAATGCTTTTCATTTGGTCCGCATAAGGGAGGGGGATGAATGGAAGGCAGCATTTAATACCCCCAGGGGCCACTTTGAATACTTGGTCATGCCGTTTTTGCTGTCCAACTCCCCAGCTGTCTTCCAAGCACTCGTCAATGCCGTGTTGAGAGACATGATAGACCAGTCCATGTATGTTTACCTGGATGACATACTGATATTTTCCTCGTCTCTCCAGGAACATGTTCAACACGTCCGGCGAGTGCTCCAATGGTTACTACAGAATGGGCTTTTTGTCAAGGCGGAGAAATGCGTTTTTCATGCACAGTCTGTTCCTTTCCTAGGGTACATCATCTCGTCGGAGGGAGTGTGCATGGATCCCGACAAGGTTAAGGCTATGGTAGAGTGGCCAACCCCGGACTCTCGCAAGGCCCTGTTGAGATTCCTGGGGTTCGCCAACTTCTACCGACGTTCAGCCAACTAGCCGCTCCTCTGACAGCCTTGACCTCCCCCAGAACTATGTTCAGGTGGTGCAACGCCGCCGAAGCGGCGTTCTCCAAACATAAGAGCCGCTTCATTTCGGCTCCCATTCTGATTGCCCCTGATCCCACACATCAGTTTGTGGTGGAGGTCGACGCTTCAGAGGTGGGGGTAGGTGCGGTTCTCTCCCAGCGCTCTCCCTTGGACGATAAGATGCACCCTTGCACATTTTTTCCCACCGTCTGTCCCCAGCCGAACGCAATTATGATATTGGTAACCGAGAGTTGTTGGCAGTCAAGCTAGCGTTGGAGGAGTGGCGTCACTGGTTAGAGGGGTCAGGGGTGCCCTTTCAAGTTTGGACCGATCACAAGAACTTAGAGTACATTAGAACCGCCAAAAGACTCAACTCCAGGCAGGCGCGGTGGGCACTTTTTTCGGACGTTTTGACTTTTTGTTATCTTACAGGCCGGGGTCCAAAAACATCAAACCCGATGCCTTATCACGCATTTTTTATTTTTCAGAGCGCCCGTCTACTCCCGAGTGCATTTTTCCTGAGAGACTCATTGTTTCCACACTCGTGTGGGAGATCTAAGCGAAGGTCAAATCGGCCTTAGAAGGGGTAACACCTCCGCCCGGGGGTCCACCGGGTCGATTATTTGTGCCAGAGGAAGTCAGATCCGAGGTCATCCGGTGGGGTCACTGTTCCAAAATAGCTTGTCATCCAGGAATCAGTCGTACTAGCTTCTTAGTTAAACAACGATTCTGGTGGCCTAAGATGGCCTGTGACATCCAAGATTTTGTTTTGGCTTGTTCCGACTGTGCCCAGGGTAAGACTTCCAATCGTTCACCAGATGGGTTACTTCAGCCGCTGTCGGTGCCTTCGAGACCCTGGTCCCACATTGCGCTAGATTTCGTCACCGCCCTCCCACCCTCCCAGGGGAACACGGTTGTTTTAACCATAGTGGACCGGTTCTCGAAGGCAGCACATTTCATACCCTTACCCAAGTTACCATCCGCTAAGGAGACAGCGGCATCTGTCATTGAACACGTCTTTCGCATTCATGGCCTCCCGACAGACGTGGTCTCTGACAGAGGGCCCCAATTTATATCCAAATTCTGGAAAGAGTTTTGTAAGTTACTGGGGGCGACTGTTAGTCTTTCTTCGGGTTTCCATCCCCAGAGCAACGGCCAGACCGAACAAGCTAACCAAGACCTCGAGAGATGTGTACAGTGTCCCAAAATCCATCTTCCCGGGGAGTACTGTCATGGTTCGCGAATTCATTGTCTCTTAGGATTGACTGTGTATGCTTGTGAGATGAATGTGGGAGGCGTGGTCACTGATCACCGCCACCATCATCACACACACCTGATTCCTATGTCTCTCTGCCTATATAGTCCACCTTCCCCCTCACCGTTGTGTCGAGTCGTTGTTCTGCAGAGTGTTTCCCCTCGAGTCCTGGCTGTTTCCTGTTTCCGGTGTCTGCGTCTTCCTGTTCCAGTGTCTGCCATCAGCGTGTCGTTGTGTGTCCTGGTTCCCGTGTTCCATGTTTCACCTCCACGCTGCGCACTCGGAATTCACACCTTCACACCATCACCTGCAAGCCCATTGAGTCTCTGCACCGCCATTTCCTGGACATTTCTTTATTTTCTCTCATTGTTTACAATAAACCATTAGCACTTGAATCTTGTCTCCTCCGGTTCCTGACAAACGGGTGATAGTTTCACAACTCCCCCCAAATACTGTATTTCAGAGTTTCAAAGGATAATCTTGCTTTAAAGTCTAAATAAAAAGTATTACACTTACAGTTATTCGTGCTACGCTTATCAGCCTGATAAATATGGAGCTAATACATTATGAATCAAGAGAATCATGCTACCAAATATGTTTGACACCATGTTTTTAGGAGAAAGGAGTATATTAAAATACACCTAAACCAGATAACAGATTTTTCTTATTTTTACAAACTGTTAGACAAAAATGATTTCCCCCAATAGTGTTTTGACATCCAAGTGGAATGTGTCTTAATTTTAAAGTTTCAGGTATGATACAAACATGCGATAGAAGGATGCAAAAGAAGCTTCTTACCAAGCAGAGAAAAGAATATGAATGTCAGTTTCACTTGTAAGTAAGTTTCAACGTGTTTAATACAACTCTCTTACGCTAGTATGACTGTTCCAATAGACCTTTAACAATGCCTTAGATGCATCAGAATCACGATTTTTCAACATCAGCATGGCATTAAAAAAGTTTTATCAACTGTTTATTACCATTTTCAATATTTATTTTATGTGTATTTTTGGTCCAAATAAATAGATATTGACTAAAGCTTATTGTCCGTACTTTTTCCCTACAGATTCTTTTCAGCAATTATGTGAGCACAAAAATTGCAAGAGTCCTAGTAATGAAGAAAGCAGTGGCGTCATGTAAGAAAAGTGTCATATTGCATACATCTATTGTGATCGGCACTTTCTTCCGCCTATACTATCAAGATTATCAAGATCTCCGTTCACGTTTTATTTGTCGATCTGTATATTTTTTTAGGTGTCGACTTCTATCTGGTTCCTGTCAGCAAAACAGTGTAAGTTGTGTGCAAATCAGCACATGTGTGATGAAAACACACCTGTCATTTAAGCTTATCTTTTTAAATGTATGATTGAAACTTTCTTTTGACAAAATCGACATTTCAAATAATTTACCCTTGGGTGTTATGTAGAACAAGGTGGAATCGTTGAGTGGAATGTTTCTTTCAACATCCCGCTTGACATTAAAGATTATAGTATGTGTGTGTAACGCAGTTCAACGTTCAGGAAGGAAAGAGGCGGGAACCGGTAGACATTTAAAGACTTTAATGACAAAATAAAACATAAACTCAAAATGAAAGTAATGGCGGCAGTTCCTCACGGACGACTGCTGCCCACACGTCTCTCTCTCTCTCTCTCTCTCTCTCATTTACTGTTCTTCACTACAGACATCCTGTAACACTATCAAACTTATTTATAAATATATATATATATATTGGATATCATGCCTGACACCTTTGTAAATGACTAAAACTTTAAGCAAACATTTAAAATAATTCAGATATTTTGGTTTTCTGTCGATGAGGGACAAAAACGTCTCGGGTTACGTATGTAACCCTGGTTCCCTGAAGGGGAACGAGACGCTGCGTCAGAAAACGCTAGGGGAAACCCTTGACGTCAGTCACGTGAAGATGTGTACAACCAATGGGAATTTTACGCGTGTGAATGCGAGTCACGGAAGTGACGTCATGAACAGAGCATAAAAGCGCGCCGGAACCCGGAAGTGACAGCAAAAGAGTGTCTGAAGCGGGCCCGGAGGCGCAAGGAGCTGAGGCGAAGACGCAGCGTCTCGTTCCCCTTCAGGGAACCAGGGTTACATACGTAACCCGAGACGTTCCCTTTCATGGGAACTTCGAGCTGCGTCAGAAAACGCTAGGGGAACGTTATACCAACGTCACCTCAGCGACGCCGGCCTACGGATGTGTCTCAGCTCACTGAGAGAGCACCCTCGTTCCCGGAGCGGAATCGAGATCTAACTGATAGAATCTCATAAAGGTGTGCGGTGAGGACCAGCCAGCCGCAGCACAAACATCAGCAAGGGAAACTCCTGAGAGAAACGCCTTGGAGGTCGCCACGCTCCTAGTGGAGTGGGCCCGGACCCTCAGGGGAGAAGCATGTCCGGCCGACTCATAAGCCAGACAGATAGCCTCGACTATCCATCGGCTTAGGGTTTGTTTGGAAGCTGGAGCCCCCTCAGGGGTCCCAAAACAAACGAACAGTTGGTTTGACTTACGCCAGGTAGCAGTCCTGAGGACGTAAGCGTCCAGTACTCGTACTGGACAGACCTTGTTCTTTCGCTCCTGCTCATGATCGTCAAAGGGGGGAGGACAGAAGGCCTGTAGCATGATAGACCGAGCCACGTTCGTAAGAACCTTAGGGACATAGCCTGGCCTCGGGTGAAGAAAAACCTTCGTCATCCCGGGCGCAAACTCGAGGCAAGAAGGAACCACCGAGAGAGCTTGAAGATCCCCGACCCTCTTAAGCGAGGTGATAGCCAGCAAAAGAAGGGTCTTTAGGGAGAGGAGTTTAATAGGAAGCTCCTCTAATGGTTCAAAGGGTGCCTGGGACAGGCCTTGGAGTACCAAAGACAAGTCCCAGGCAGGAACCCTGGTCTGTGCCACAGGTCTCAGCCTTAGAGTGCCACGAAGGAAACGAGAGACTAGGGGGTCCCTGCCCAAGGACACCCCTCCCAAAGGTATGTGGCAAGCCGCTATGGCAGCCACATAAACCTTCAAGGTAGAAGGGGCCAACCCTGTCGCAAACTTCTCCTGCAGGAACTCCAGCACTTTGCCAACGGGACAGGTTACTGGGTTTAACTGCCTTACGCTACACCAAGCAGAGAAGAGTTTCCACTTTAGAGCGTAGAGTTTCCTCGTGGAGGGAGCTCTGGACTGAAGGATGGTCTCTACAACCTCGGCTGTGAGACCAGATTCGAAGAACTGGACCCCCTCAGGGGCCAGACCTTCAGCTTCAGAAGTTCTGGACGGGGGTGAATAACACAACCCTCCGCCTGGGACAGAAGATCCCCCCTGACCGGAATCTCCCAGGGGACTCCGTCTAGGAGGGATATCAGGTCCGAGAACCAGATCCTGCTGGGCCAAAAGGGGGCCACCAGCGTGAGACGGACCCTGTCCCGACGAACTTTGGCCAGAACTCCCGGGAGCAGAACAATCGGGGGAAAAGCGTACAGGTGTAGCCTCGGCCACACCTGCATCATGGCATCCTGCCCCAGCGGCGCTGGGTACGTTAAGGAGAACCATAGAGGGCAATGAGTATTCTCGACCGAGGCAAACAGGTCTACCTGTGCCTTCCCGAATCTCTTCCAAATCTGCTCCACCACCTCGGGGTGGAGCCGCCATTCCCCGGGCCTCGGCCCCTGCCTCGACAGGAAGTCTGCTCCTATGTTCTGGACTCCAGGGATGTGAGCTGCCCTGAGTGAGAGCAGCTTGCCCTGGGCCCAGAGAAGAACTTGTCTCGCCAATTTGTACATCGGACGAGAACGAAGACCTCCCTGGTGATTGATGTAAGCCACCACTGTCATGCTGTCTGTGAAAACAGTGACATGATGCCCAATTAGGTCTGGGAGGAAAGCAAGTAGCGCTCTGCGGACCGCCAGTAACTCCAGCAGGTTTATGTGCCAGGACTGGTGCCGCAGGCTCCAAAGCCCTTGTGAGGAGCGGTCCCTCAGAACCGCCCCCCAACCTGTGAGGGAGGCATCCGTTGACAGAGTTACTCGTCGAGACGGAGCCCCCAACACGGGGCCTTGTGACAGGAACCAGATGTTCTTCCACAGGGTCAAGGTGCGTAGGCATCGCCTCGTGACCTTGATTGTGCGAAGCGGGTTGCCCCTCGGGGAAAACCCTTTGGTCCTGAGCCACCACTGCAGGGGTCTCATGTGCAGCAGGCCGAGCGGTATAACGCTGGACGCTGCTGCCATGAGCCCTAACACTCTCTGAAAGTGTTTGACAGTGCGTAGCTGGCCTAATTTTATGCTCTCGACAGTTGATTGAATGGAATGAATGCGCCCGGGGGATAGCCGAGCAGACATTGTTTCCGAGTCCCAAATGACTCCCAAGAAGGTGGTTCTCTGAGCAGGAGAAAGCACACTCTTCTTGGTGTTCAACCTTAACCCCAGCTCTTGCATGTGAGCAAGCACGACATCTCGATGACGTGCTGCTAACTGAGACGATTGGGCTATTACTAGCCAATCGTCTATATAATTGAGGACACGGATGCCCTGTAACCGCAACGGAGCCAGTGCAGCGTCCACGACCTTCGTGAACGTGCGGGGTGAGAGCGATAGGCCGAACGGAAGTACACGATACTGGTACGCCTTCCCCCCGAAGGCGAACCGTAGGAACTTCCGATGCTGAGGAAGGATGGAGATGTGGAAGTATGCGTCTTTTAGGTCGATTGTGACGAACCAGTCCTCGGACCTGATATGCGTCACAATCTGCCTGAGCGTCAACATTTTGAATTTTAGACGCAAGATAGTGCGATTTAGAAGACGCAAATCCAGAATGGGCCGCAACCCTCCATCCTTCTTCGGAACTATGAAGTATCGGCTGAAGAAACCGGACTGTCTGTCTGTAAGGGGCACATACTCGATGGCCCCTTTCTCCAGCAGAGAGTCTACTTCCTGTTCCATAATCAGAGCCTGCTGGGGCCCTACCGCGGACGATAGGATCCCCATAAAACGGGGTGGTGAAGCCCCGAATTGAATTTTGTACCCGGAGGTTACTGTGCGCAGGACCCATTGAGAGATGCCCGGCAGACGCAACCATGCGGCCTGGAACTCTACTAAGGGAATCAGCCTCTCGAGACTGATCTCTGATACGAGCAGAGACACCACAGGGCCGGGGTTTCCGGACACCGTACTGGTGGAATGCTCTAGGACCCTCCTTAGAGGGGGCAGTGCCTCCGAGACGGGCTCCCTCGGGAACCGGACACGGAGCTGACCGCCTTGGTGCGGCTTGCCTCTGGCGTCAGGAACGCTTAGAGGTAGCCTTCTTGGCATTTAGGACGTTCCTCAGATCCATCCTTTTACCAGAAGGCTGGGCCCGAGAGTGTTGTCCCGACCTCCCTTTATTAGGGGGAGGTAAACGAGATGCAACACTCTCCTTCTGTGAGGCCCTGTACGAGGAACTGCGAGCCCGTGTTTGGCTACTGGGCTCACGTGAAGGGTGGCGGGGAAGGACTTTGCTGAACGCCACCTGCTGTCGTGCAGCCTCCTGAAACTTATCGACAACGCTTTTTACGGCGTCGCCGAACAAGCCCGAAGGGGACAGAGGGGCGTCCAACAAAACGAACTTGTCCTTATCCTTTATGGCTGAAAGATTGAGCCATAAATGCCTCTCCGTAGCCACCAGAGCTGCCATTGAGCGCCCGACAGAGAAGGCCGTTTCTCTAGTGGCTCGGAGAGACAAATCCATGGCCCGACGCAGCTCTGCCACTGCTTCGGGACCAATACCGCCACCTTGATCGAGGTCTCCCAGCAAATCTGCTTGGTAGGCCTGCAGCAGTGCCGTGGTGTGCAGGCACGCTGCAGCCTGACTAGAGGCAGAATATGCTTTTCCCACCAGTGATGATGTGACTCGCAACGGTTTGGTGGGGAGCGCCGGGGCTTTAATAGTGGATGCCGAATGGGGCACAAGGTATCCCGCAAGAGCCTCGTCCACCTTCGGCATCCCTCCGTAACCGTAAGGATGAGCTCCGGTAAGAGTAGCGTACATCGCACTAGACGATGTATGCACCCTATCGGAAGCTGGCTTCTTCCAAGATCTCGACACCTCAGTATGGAGATCCTGGAAGAAAGGCATTGCCCGGCGCTGGGGAGCGACACGAGCCGGAAGGTAACGCTCATCCAACTTACTTTTGCTGGGACGGGCGTTCCTAGTCTCTGCCGGCCAATCAATATCCAGACGAGAGACTGCTCGTGTCACAACCTCGATCAGTTCCTCGTACGCCGGTGAAGAGGGTGGCGAAGCCTCCTCAACCGGATCGATGCTAATCACCTCCTCCTCCTCAGAGCAGGATAATGACAGCACCGAAGTCCCAGTCGGATTGGAAGAAACCGCGCCTGAAACGCGTGCTTCCAACCTCCGGCTGGAACTGGGATCAGCACAGTCGAACTGCGAGGCGGGCTCACCCGCCCCGCAACCTTCCGTGAGATCCATTTGCGATCCCCAAGATTGAGAACGCCGCCGAGCCTCAGCCGCAGCGGGTCCCGAACCTTGAAGAACGCGAGTCTGGTTAGTATCCGCAAATACTGCCAGACGGGAGCGGAGAGTACGCAATGAGAACCTCTCGCAGTTCTCACAATCACCGCCCTCAAGCGCTGACCGAGCGTGCTCCGCTCCCAGACAGACAACGCACTGAATGTGTGTGTCCTTTCCCGTAATGAAACGAGTGCAAGGAGAAACACACGATCTAAATGTCTGCTCCGCCATAATCACAACGCAATCCAATGGGAGGTTTGAAACTCGCAAGCACAAACTCTCTGACACACGCACGCTGAAGACACTCAAAGCTGTCACTTCCGGGTTCCGGCGCGCTTTTATGCTCTGTTCATGACGTCACTTCCGTGACTCGCATTCACACGCGTAAAATTCCCATTGGTTGTACACATCTTCACGTGACTGACGTCAAGGGTTTCCCCTAGCGTTTTCTGACGCAGCTCGAAGTTCCCATGAAAGGGAACTGCTTTACCATACGCGTTCCCAAAAAATAAAAATTGAGACAAACTTGACGACACATTGTAGTGGTTGTGACTGTTTCCTGGATCAAATCTAAAAAGACAGACCGAATAAAACGACCCGATTCAATCCTCCTTTCACTTAAAATAACTTAAATAAGTTTGCTTATTGAAGCCTTTTAGAGAAAATAGTGAACAGAAAATAGTGTTTCCATGATATCATCGAGTCATAATGTGTAACTTAAGTGTACTAGCTAGATGTGTTTTAAGTGCAATAGTTGTAAATTTAACCAAGAACAAAAAAGTAAGACTCACTTTTCATGTTGAGGTCTTGTGTATCTTGTGAGCTCTTCGTAGCCAGGCCAGAAAAACCCTAAAAGAATATCAAAGTCTTAAGTTGGCATGTAGAAAGAGTATCAATCACACTCAGAGACACTCAGTCTTCATCTAAACTGCACAAAAATATATTTAAAAAAAAGGTACACAGCGTTATCAATAGATCAGAAGAGAGGATTTCTGTATTGTGTTTTCATTCCAGCGAAATGTCTCTTTTCTTATATGCTCTATAACAGAGGTTTTCAAAGTCTGAGACAGTGGGCCTCCCTTTTGACACAACCCACCCAACGCCGCCCCCCCCCACCCCTGTATCTGTACTCGGACTGGGCGGGGCATAACCCGGACGTGGGTGGATTTTAACCCGGAAGTGGGCGGTTCGCTATTTTTAACCATGCAATTGATACGGGTCAATCAGAAATTGTTATATTTATTGCTGATTAGAAAACTATTTACATGAGAACATCAGCATTGAGCTTCAGATCAATGGTTTTGATCACAAACTAACTATAGAGAGAACAAATTTTTTAACAATTAATCCAGTTGCAATTATGAAGAAAACTGTAATGAACAAGAGTTAAACATAACTCTCTTTTTTAACTTTAAATTTTTTTATGATCAGTGTAATTTTTATTTATTTATTTCCACACCAGGTATGTGTGTGTGTGAGTGAGAGAGAGACAGAGAGAGAGGGGGGGGGGGACTATGTGTTTTACGGATCACATAGTCTGACGCTGTTTTTAAGATCTGCATTCCTTTATTTTGTATGAAAAACAGCAAGAAAGCGTCAGACACTCAGTGCGCGAAGTTAAACAACTGAATAGAGCAGCAGACGGTTAAATAAAAATCTCCGACAGGCAGAGACAGGCTAGTCGCATTCTATCAAGAACCACGTCTGAACAAACCACACGTTTACCAGAACTCTACTGGTTAATAAGTACTACAAACAAACCGAAATAAAAAACAAACCTGAAGCTGAAGAAACCCTAAATGTTAACGGAAGACGCGCGAACCTGAGTGACAGAGAGAGAAAGACACCTATCTGCGCGTGAAAGAGCAGGGCGGGGAGGTGCGCTGTGACTAGCCTATCACAGAACACAGAAACAGTCAGCTGCCCAATGAGGATTCTTATTCAATCCGAGCACAGATAATGACTCTTATTACTCGTATAATACTCGTACTCGGCAAAAGTGCTTTATCCGTACCGGATACTCGTTTCAGCCGAGTATCCGGCTCAACTTTAGTTATTAGACTATCATTTTTTACAACTCTCCGCGCCTCCCCTGGCATGCTCTGGCGCCCCCCAGGGGAGGCGCGCCCCACACTTTGAAAACCCCTGCTCTATAATGAATTGTGTAAGTATAATTCCTGAATTTCATCTATAGCTTTCCCAAGGGGATGTATAATGTTATAGTTCTTAAATGTGCTTGCATTACACCAGCGTAGCATAGACCGTTTAACAAACTGTATGCAATAATATGCACACTGTGGCGAGCAGGGAGGGGTCGAGGGACCGTGAGAGCGTCACGAGAGCCGGTGGCATGATGGATAATGAGCGACACCTGCGAGCCACCGGTGTCTCTCGTCTCACGGAGGAGCGGAGACATAAAAGGAGGAGCGACGACAGTGAAAGCGAGAGAGGACCAGGCCTGGGACTTTATGTTGTGTTTTGTGTGGGCGGCAGTCGTCCATGAGGAACTGCCGCCATTACTTTCATTTTGAGTTTATGTTTTATTTTGTCATTAAAGTCTTTAAATGTCTACCGGTTCCCGCCTCCTTCCTCCCTGAACGTTGAACTGCGTTACACACACATACTATAATCTTTAATGTCAAGCGGGATGTTGAAAGAAACATTCCACTCAACGATTCCACCTTGTTCTACATAACACCCAAGGGTAAATTATTTGAAATGTCGATTTTGTCAAAAGAAAGTTTCAATCATACATTTAAAAAGATAAGCTTAAATGACAGGGCTATCCACCCCTGTGATATTGTCTGATAAAGATACAGTTGTTCATTTCTCATTCATCATTAGATTCTTCATTTTCTCCCTTACTCACAGAGATGGTTGTGCACACCCATAAAACCCCACTGCCCATGGACTGTGGAATGCCAACACATGGTCTACAGATGAGATCCCTGGAGTCAGACGTCAAAAACCATCTTGAGAAACACAAATACCCATTCTCAAACTTCAGACATAAATCAACGCTCAAATTAACCATGGAGCTTATCTCACGTCTTAGGACAACATCTGCACCCATAAATATTCAAAGGTCAGAGGCCTTTATTGACCCCGGAGGATACCAAAGGCCAAAGGTCACGTTGATGGGGGCTCACAACATCCGGGGGGCGCGTGGGGGAGGGGCACGACGTGGATGGTCTAGGTCAAAGGTCACCATCAATCATTTTGACAGTCTGTGACCTATCCAAACTACTCACTGGATAATTTTACATAAAGCACCATCAATTCAAAAGAATTATATTTGTGATGGAATTTTATAAATTACATGTTTTCTTTTTATTCTTATCCATGATTATATTTTGTTTCTTGTTTTCTTTATATTCTTATTTATGATTAAATTCAGTTTCTTGGCATTATTGATTATTGTGTGACATTAATGGTTCTTTCTATCCTGTAGAATCTAGAATCTAAAACACATGGTGTGTAGGGAGCTACACATCACACTTAGAGGTATAGAGAGGGTAATGTGTTCCTAATATGGAGAGGAATATTACAACTGTTGTAGGAGCCTATAGCCTTGAAGATTAGAGATATAAATGCAGTAGGAGCACTTCCTTCTTTGTCACACTCTGCAGGGCAACTTTGGATGTCTGGATGACTGTTGACCATTTCTCATGAGAAAATAAACCTTATGAATTACAATTGGGATATTTGTCTCTTATTCAGAATTGATAAAAGATTTCAAACTAGACATACAATCAACGACTGACAAAGACAAGATGCACATGAGGGTTTAAATACACTAGGAAATAACAAACAGGTGGCGAACTAAATGGGTAATCAAAACAAGACAGCTACGGGAACACATGAGGGACAAAACAGGTGGATCAGGACCAGACTGTGACAGGCGGCTTCAATATTCCTCCTATTTGATGGCAGACTTTTAAACCCAGATATTTCCCTGATGAAAGTTCTGATTGAAGCTGAAACATGATGTTTGATGCTCAATGACCTTTGGTTCTTGCATGTGTTTGAGCTTCTGTTTAGTATATTAATGTGCATAAGATGGGAGAAGAAAATGCAAGGAGTACTCTTCAAGTTCAAATAAGAGAGTAAATAGTGCTGAAATAGTTTTCTTCAAGTAGGAGTAGTCCGTTTAATTTGTACTTGAGCAAAATACAAATCCCCCACAATAATTACAGTAACCAAGATTACTCATTTTAAACCCATAGTATGAACACCCCACACCTCTGGGCTTCACCTTTTATAAACAAAAGTTAATTTGATCAGGCCAAAGAATCAAGTTTCACAAACCACTAAACCAAATAATTACTGATAATGTAGAGGTCACCTCAAAAGTTTATTGATTCAACAGCAAACAAGAGAATAGAAAGTACAGTCACACTTTTAGATTTCTATACTATGATTGAACCCTTTAAATGATTGAGATTATGTTGCTGCAGTGACTCTGGAAAGACTATAAAGTACATCTGCGGATGACACCATCAACACAAACGACCCACATTATTCCCAGGTCAACGCTCACATGATTGTGGCCATTGGGACAGACAGTTATTATGTTCCAGGCGGTCCCAATGGGGTTGGAGCGAGTGACACCAGATCTGCAACAGATAAAAATGGTTTCCTGAGCAGCGTTTCACTTGCGTCAGAAGATCATTCCTGACATTCATCACATTTGCTCATACAAAAAGTTTAATACGATATCAGTTTAACTCACCTTTGGAATAAGAGTGAGTCACGATTGACACCAAAGACACTGCCATCAGTTGCTACTTCAATCATGGACATAAATCCATCAACATTCTTAAATGTGCCAGATCCGGAACAAACATTGTCAGACATATCCTGCACAAGATGCAAAGAAACACAAACCGGTCAACCATTATAAACCGGTCAACCCCCCCCCCCCCCCCCCCCCCCCATATCATAAAACGGTTTGCCGTTCCACAGTAGAACTCAGGCCCTTGTGTTTAACCTTGCGACATTACCTGCCTGATGTAAATTTGGTCAAGGTCGTTCACTCCCCAACAGCTGTACGGACCACAGCTGTAATACTTCAGCTTTCCAATAATTTTAACCCAATGAGCATCACTTGATGTCCTTTTGTTGTTAGCATCCATATTTAAACAATAGATATTATCATCCACATTGACACCAGCAACGAACTGATCACCTCCAGCATCCACCTGTTTGAGAGAACCTAACAGTACAAAACAGCTTGGGTGAAACATTAGGCTGTTTAACTGGAACAATAAGCTGATATCATTGGGAATGTGGCTTTAAAACCATACCTCAAATCACATACATTAATAACAGATAAAATGCATCTTATGATTTCTTATGATTTTTTGTGCTCTGCACAGTCAGTCTCTTCACCTGGAAAAGGCACAAATCGGCCACCCTGCAACTTGAAGATATTGTTTGCTGCATCCACCCCGAACTGACCAGCAGGACCAACACTGACGTGCTTTAGGAATGCACTCATCTTTTTGAGGACGTCGTCTTTTAGGATGAAAACTTCATTTTTTTTGTTCACTCCAACCACTGATCCGGACCCAGCATCGATCTGCTTCAGATTGCCATGGACAACTTCACAGTCTAAAGCTGCCAACACAGGATCAAAATTAGAGATTACAAATATAGATACTTTTAGTATGAATACTTCCAACAAAAAAGACTTTAATAAGCCTATACATATATATATATCAGTTCAAATAATCACATCATTATCTTACCCAGAGTGTGAATGAACTGGCAGCTGAAGAGCAGCAGGATGTTCTGATAAACCTTCATTTCTCCAAGACAAAGTTGCTGTTTGAACCTGTTCACCACCAGAAAACACTGACAAGTAAATGCAACAGACCACAAGCAAGAACCGATGAAAATATACCCTATTTGATCAGTTGTCCTTTCCGACACTTGTTTCCATGAGAGACTCTTTAAAAAAATTCACAATTCAGACTCCAACTCATTCTCTACTGCGATATTCTCACTACTCGGAGACAAAATGACAACATTGTGAGCTATAAACTCATAACTGCGAGTTTCTATCCCACAATACTGACCATTTCCCCCTCTAAACTGAGATATAAACTGAGATATTGCTGTTACCTTGTTTTACTTTGAATTACCTGAATGGCGGAAACAAGCTTCCATACCTTTCAATTGATCAAAAATGAACAATGTTACCCCACATCGCTGCAGCAGTGTGTGTGTGTGTGTGTGTGTGTGTGTGTGTGTGTGTGTGTGTGTGTGTGTGTGTGTGTGTGTGTGTGTGTGTGTGTATGTGACACTGATACATCGGATTCTCCGTCCCTCCACCCTCACACAGCGCACACTCACCGTATCTCTAATCACTGCTCATGTACTTTTTACCAGATCATCAGCACTGCATTTATACCAGCACACACTCATTTGGTCATTGTGTGAATATGAGGGGTGTAGCTTCATGGTGCCCAGATCCACCCCTGATTGCCACTCCTCTGATGCTCAAAGCATTCAAGAGCTCTACTCATAAGTTAGTTTTGTTTTCAATATTCGTCACACATTCAGCGTTAAATGGCAATAACTCCAAAAAAACTCGGACAAAAAAAAAAACAAAACTTAACGTTATCACAAAAAAAATTTAATTATGTTTCACAAGCTTCCTTTTCATTATTATCATTCGATATAATGAGCACTGGCCCGTGAAAACCATCTGAATGGGAGTTACTCCTGGAAAACTTCCTCTTTGCCAAACTGTAAATAAGGGACTGTGGGAAAATTTGTAATGGAAATTTTATTTCTTACTTATTAATCCTTATCTTTAGAAGTAGGCAAGCTTATAAAAAAACAAGATGTTCTGTTTTTGTGAATGTGTTGCATACATGTCCCACACACTTTAGAATAGGATATTGTGTTTAGTCACCAAGCGTAACGACCTGAGGACAGGCTAAGGTGGGGGTTTAGAGAGAGTTTATAAAACTAACGAAAATAGGCAATTAGTTGCTTTTTCATACTTAGATGCAAATATTATTATGTTATTATATTATTACTGTAGGCATATTTAATGAGTAATAAAGTTTTTTTTTTTTTTGTCATGAGTTGTCATTTATTTTGAATGTTTATAGAGCAAATCCCATAAATCCTTTCTAGGTACCATAGAAACAATATATATAATGGTGAACAATATACAGTATAAAGCGAATAATGGTACCTGATTGTAAATGATTCAATACTGTAAATAGGATGTGAAATTAAGCATTGTGAAACACTATATATGTATGACCAGGGCAGGAGCTTTAAGTGACAGTCCAAAGGACACTGGAATAATCATTGAGGATTTGTCAGGATTCTTCTGACCTCATTAAAGTTCTTACAGGCCTTAATGGTGGTCCCATTTTGTTACTAGCTTAAGTCTAGTTGTTCAAATCTATACTGTTTTAAAATGGCATTATTTTTAGTGGAATCTTCTTCTATGGTTCTATATTGCTGAAAAAAGTCACATTCTTTTGTGTTCAGAAAAGGTGGAAACCTTGCTTCTTATATCTATTTAATTTTAAACAACACAACACACAAGGTTGTTGTCAGGGTTGGGGGTGAAGGGAAGAGCGAGGACTCAAGGATGTGGGTTACTAGGGCTTTATTCACAAAAGAAAACAAAATTTCAAACATAAACCACCCAGAGGGGGAAAAACATAACTAGACTGGGCAGACTGGACAAGATACGGCAAGATATATAAACTGGCAAGAGACATGAAACGACAGAGTATAGACAAAATAACGACAACAGACAGCCAACATGAGGAGATTAAATGCACACAGGAGGAAGGGTAATTGATTGAGAAACAGTTGGGGCAAATCAAAGTTAAGCAGGAAAACAAGGTCGGACGGTTACACATTGACGAGACATGAACACGCATCGCCGCATGTTCAAATTAAACAAAGACGCAACACGAAAACACAACATGAAAGCACACGGCTGATGTAAACAAAAACCGTGTGCTCACAATACTGCACACAGACCCAAGAGAACGCAGCTTGAGAAGAGCTTGAACTGTGCCCACTCACAAAACATAGAGTGCACGAAAACGAGGAACCACTTGGCTCACACGCTCATGACAAGGACGAACACACGGGTCATGAATGTCCGAATCCCGACACGAACCGAAACTAGACAAGACCATCTGAAGATCGGACACTATAACCCGCACACAAGATGTTACACAGACAAGCGTGCACGTGACTTGAACAATCGAAGCCGCGCGCACACACACAAAACTATTGTACTATTGTATAATTTAGATTTTTTAACTATAGAATTTGTAACATAATTATGGATTAATCAGCATTTCTCATTAATGGTGGGCTAGCAATGCAGATTTACCTTGTCTGATGTTAATTAGTATCACACATATCTGAGACAAAAAATTGAGCAGACAAATACATATTTGAATACATGTAAGACAAAAAAAATTACACCATAATCAAACTGATCGAGGGTAAGACACTGATACGGTGTAACTTGAATGTCCTGACAGTGAAGACATTGCTCAACACAGATGCCCAAGTTAGTATGATGAACCACTTGTGGAAAGAGAAATATCTGCCGAGTGTAGATGTTAGGTCACTTAGGAAGAATCACTTCTTGGATGTCAAGATGACCTAGAAGTCTATGCTGTAAATGGTGACCTTATTACATTTGTCGGCTGGAAAGTTGACCACAGTCAATTTCTCCAGAAATGATGACCAAAATACAGTAATACCTCGGTTTACGAGAAAAATATTCCCTCGCCCACGCGCATTTTTGTGTGGAAAAGATCTAACGCTCAGCATCGTCGCGCGCATTTTTTACTGGAAATATCATAAACACAGCCTCTCATAAAACAGTCACTTGGTTCCAACCCCTTTATCACCCCTTAACTCGTTCATTCTCTCAGCGTTGCTCGGTTTAGTTGCATCAATCACCACAGTGCATTATTTTATAAGTTGGATACTAATGAGACGTGTGTTCTCAGTCAGGACGTAATGAGGTTATTAAAGGGCCATACACTTTTAGAGAACAGCATACTATAACAGTTATAACTCTGTACAGATCATATACATAAGTGATTTACAGCGATTTTACCTTGTGTTGTTGCATTAATTGTGATCGCTATTCTTCACGTTGTAATATTGTTAGAAATGTTGAAGGAACTAGTTAATCTGATGTGTTCAATAAGTGTTAAGTTAACAGTCTTGTCACTGTAAGAGGGCGGGGTTTCAGGGGGGCTAGAGAGAGAGTTGAGTGTGAGGGATGAGAGAGGGCTCCGAAGCAGAGATAGTTTTGATTCTTCTGTTATGTACGGTGTGGGTTGCGGCCAGAACAGCAATCCGTTAGTTCTCAATAAAATCTCTGAACGAGAAGGAACCTGTCTGGTTATTAAAAGTAGCAACGCTACAATGTAGTGAAATATATAATCAGTAACACCCCCCCTCTCCTCTCGTTTCCATCATGCCAGTAGTGACAGGTAAAGTGTGCGTTACAGTAAATTGTCAAGTATTTTTAGAGTTTAATTGTCAATTATTAATTAGATCTTAATGGTTATAATTAACTAGATAGAGGAAGTAACTAGATAGAGGAATCTAGATAGAGGAATCCTCTATCTAGTAACTAGATAGAGGAAGTTTATTTTATAAACTTCAGTTGGCTTGAGAAAGCCTAGCCTGAAAGTTTAAATTAGTTGTAAAAGCTTCAAGCTTAAAAAAGTTTTGAGAGTTTAAACTTTAAAACATGTCGCTAACAAGATTTATTTGGAGATTACTGATGATTCAGTTGGTCAGTGAATGGCGCCAATAGACCCAACCCCCATGTCTCTACGACACTCAGAAGCAGAGATATAGGTCTGGCTAAATGGTTGCTAGGGTACTCTGTTTGGTTGCTAAGGAGTGGCTAAGCCTCTGCCATTGATGTCTCTTCAAAGGCTGCTTGTCAGTATGAACGATATAAACCAACCACAATACCTCTACGACATTCAGAACTGAAGATATCTCGCTTTGCATTTGGTTGCTAAGGTGCTCGATAATGGTTGCTAGGGCGTCTCAGCCAACTTAACTAGAGAGGATAAAGTTCGTCGAGACAAACTTTAGAAGTTGGCTAAGAACGTCGCACCGGAAACGTTAATTTCGCATGTTGGTAGCACAATTTAACATTAAATACAAAGTACGTTACGAAATCAGAAATTAACAGGTTGCTAAGGTCTTCTGGGTGGTTGCTAGGGCGTTGCTAGGCAGTTTCTTAGGTATCCGGGGTGGTTGCTAAGGTGTTGCTAGGTGGTTGCTAGGGTAACCAGAGTGGTTGCTAGGGTGTTGCTAGGTGGTTGCTAGGGTAACCGGGGTGGTTGCTAGGGTAACCAGAATGGTTGCTAGGGTGTTGCTAGGCGGTTGCTAGGGTATCCGGGGTGATTGCTAGGGTAATCAGAGTGGTTGCTAGGGTGTTGCTAGGGTAACTGGAGTGGTTTCTAGGGTAACCTGGGTGGTTGCTAGGGTGTTGCTAGGGTAACTGGAGTGGTTGCTAGGGTAACCTGGGTGGTTGCTAGGGTGTTGCTGAGGAGTTGCTAGGGTAACCAGAGTGGTTGCTAGGGTAATCAGAGTGGTTGCTAGGCGGTTGCAAGGGTATTTTGGGTGGTTGCTAGGGTGTTGCTAGGGTAACCAGAGTGGTTGCTAGGCGGTTGCTAGGGTATCCTGGGTGGTTGCTAGGGTGTTGCTAGGGTAACCAGAGTGGTTGCTAGGCGGTTGCTAGGGTATCCTGGGTGGTTGCTAGGGTGTTGCTAGGCGGTTGCTAGGGTAAACAGGGTGGTTGCTAGGGCGTTGCTAGGCAGTTGCTAGGGTATTTTGGGTGGTTGCTAGGCAGTTGCTAGGGTATCTGGGACGGTTGCTAGGGTGTTGCTAGGTGGTTGCTAGGGTAACTGGGGTGGTTGCTAGGGTATCCTGAGTGGTTGCTAGGCAGTTGCTAGGGTATTTTGGGTGTTTGCTAGGCAGTTGCTAGGGTAAACAGGGTGGTTGCTAGGGCGTTGCTAGGCAGTTGCTAGGGTATTTTGGGTGGTTGCTAGGCGGTTGCTAGGGTATCTGGGGCGGTTGCTAGGGTGTTGCTAGGTGGTTGCTAGGGTAACTGGGGTGGTTGCTAGGCAGTTGCTAGGCAGTTGCTAGGGTATTTTGGGTGGTTGCTAGGCAGTTGCTAGGGTATCCAGAGTGGTTGCTAGGATGTTACTAGGTAGTTGTGAGGTCTTCTGGGTAGTTACTATGGCGTTCCTAGCACAATTTAACACTTAGCTAACCACTATTAGCATGTAGCTATTCACTGCTAGCATATGTAGCATGTTGGAAGTCCTGTTTGCTAGCATGAGTCAATAGACCCAACCCCCATGTCTCTACGACACTCAGAAGCAGAGATATAGGTCTGGCTAAATGGTTGCTAGGGTACTCTGTTTGGTTGCTAAGGAGTGGCTTCGCAGCTACAGTGATGTTACTCCAAAGGCTGAGTGTCAAGTAGACCCAACCCCCATGTCTCTACGACTTTCTGATGCAGAGATATAGGTCTGGCTAAATGGTTGCTAGGGTACTCTGTTTGGTTGCTAAGGAGTGGCTTCACAGCTACAGTGATGTTACTCCAAAGGCTCCTTGTGAGAATGAACCATATAAACCAACCAGAATGCCTCTATGACATTCAGAACTGAAGATATCTCACTTTGTATTTGGTTGCTAAGGTGCTCCATAATGGTTGCTAGTACGTGGCTAGGAAGTGTTGAAGAAGTTGATGATTGACAGTTTGCTAGCCCGAGTCATACGAGCCCACCCTCAAATTTCTATGACTTTTCTTTCCAGAGATAGAAGTCGATCAATTTGAATGGAAGTCTATGGGATGGGTTGCTAAGGTGCTCTAAATGGTTGCTAGGGCGTGGCTTAATAGCTTCACTGTGATCCTGAGACACTCATTGGTCGCCTGAGTAAAACGAGCCCTCCCCCTTGTCTCTGTGACGCTGTGATGCAGACCTATGTTCAATTCAGAATCCCTATGCAATTTGGCATAGTAGATGCTGTTTCATGGGACGGCCTTCCCCATTCATCTCTATGGGGCAAATTTGGGCAGCTCTAGCACCCCTGGGGTGCAACTTTCACCCCATTGTGTGGTATGTTCTTACAGAGGCTGTCACCCTCTTCAAATGTGGCGAGTTTCATCTTTTTACAAATTCCTCACTCAGAGTTATTAATCGTCAAAGTTCGTCGCAATGCTAAATCAATGGGATTTTTCGGCTGCTTTTTCACCCCTGGGGCGGACACCGTACCCCCGACCCCTTAGAAAAGATATAGCAACTCGAGTCAGAACTCGAGCCTGCGGCCTGTTCTGATATTGGGGTCTGTAGCACTAAAGCTGTAGGACGAGATGCGTATAGAAATTTTAGTCTCAGAAAAATAATAATAAGTTTTTTAGCATTTCAGTAAGTTGGCTGCTTCTCAGCCAACTTAACTAGATAGAGGAAGTTTATGATATAAACTTCAGTTGGCTTGAGAAAGCCTAGCCTGAAAGTTAAATTTATTTGTAAAAGCTTTTGAAAGTTTACAGATGGATAGATGGAAAGAATTAGATCTTGAGCATATATACTCTTGTTAGTTATTGCCTTGCGTTGTTTCTAGGCAGTTACTAAGGTGTCGTTATGTTCTTTGATCATAATTTAATCTTTAATCAATTGATGATCAATTTTGCTAGCAAGATTTAATGTTAATTATCTTGTTGCTAGCAAGATTTAGTATGAATTCCGAAGTCATTAGCAACATTTAACATAAATAAGCATGTTGCTGGCAAGAATTTGCTGAATTAGCATATTGTTAGCAAGATTTATTGTTAATTAGCTTGAAAAGTTTTGAGTTTAAACTTAAAAATAAGTTATAATTATGCTTTTTGATCCCCAAAGTGTTGGAAAATTGTAATTAGTTTATAAAAATGTTTACGGTTTAATTACATCCTTGGCTTTTAACGGTCAGTTTTCACTAATGCGAAAAATACTTTGTTTAATTTCTATTTTAAAGCTGTAATTAAGCATTATTAGTATAGGCTAATCACTTTCAAAAGAGACTGCAGTTACACTGCATGTATATGTAGCCTTTTATATATACTAAATAGATGTGTATGTGTATATATATATATATATATATATATATATATAATATGTATAGAGGTGTGTGTGTGTGTGTGTGTGTGTGTATATATATATATATATATATATATATATATATATATATATATGTATATGATACTGTGAATAATACTTTGTTTAATTTCTATTTTAAAGCTGTAATTAAGCATTATTAGTATAGGCTAATCACTTTCAAAAGAGACTGCAGTTACACTGCATGTATATGTAGCCTTTTATATATACTAAATAGATGTGTATGTGTATATATATATATATATATATATATATAATATGTATAGAGGTGTGTGTGTGTGTGTGTGTGTGTGTATATATATATATATATATATATATATATATATATATATATATATGTATATGATACTGTGAATAATACTTTGTTTTATTTCTATTTTAAAGCTGTAATTAAGCATTATTAATATAGGCTAATCACTTTCAAAAGAGACTGCAGTTACACCACAGTTACACTATATGTAGCCTTTTATATATACTAAATAGATGTGTGTGTGTGTGTGTGTATATACACACATATATATATATATATATATATATATATATATATATATATATATATATATAAATGGTACTGTGATACTGTGAATAATACTTTGTTTTATTTCTATTTTAAAGATGTAATTAAGCATTATTTATGTAGTCTTACCACTTTCAAAACAGACAGCAGTTACACTGCATGTATATGGAGCCCTTTATATTTACAATATAGATGTAGATAGATATGCATGTATGTGTGTGAATAAACTTAGGCGCTATAAATAAACATAGGCGCTTAGGCGTGGACGCGCCAATGCGGGAGGACGCGCGTATATGGAGCCTCTAATACAGGGGTCTCAAACATGTGGCCCGCGGGACCATTTGAAAGTTTAATATAAGTGCGGCCCGCGAGTGCTGAATGAATAGCGCTTTACCGCGTTGTGTGGGAGATTCCTTTTTCGTGCGAGCTGGAGCTGTACAAACCAACCAATCACAGTGGAGTATATGACTCCCGGCGCCAATCACAGTGGAGTACATGACTCCCGGGGGCCAATCACAGTGGAGTAAATGACTCCCAGGGGCGGGGCATCGGCCGGGCTTGATGCAGACAGAGAAACAGAGAAACATCCACAACTGTTACTGTGGAGGTGCCCGTGTAACGTCACATTTGTCAAAGCCGTCATAGAATTATTACTTCTTATTGTGATTGAAATTGAGCATGTTCTACTTTGAGCTGGACGAGTGAAGTGAAGTGTTACTGTTATAGCCGTTGGATTTAGCGTCATGCAGATTGTATTTTTTTCTCCATAATTTGAAATGGGCTGATTTAAGGGACATCGGTGTTATAATATAGAAAATAAACCCCAGTAAATAATGCCTCCGTGGCTGCATCCCATTGTTTGTATATAATACATTTATTAATGGTGTCCCACAGTCCCAGCTAATAATTAACAGTTATTAGCTGGTATAGCAGTCGCCTATCTCTGTATTTTCTACCATATACAAATGTTACGATGTTCATGTCATCAGGGAAGTATGGAAGCCCGTTTCCGCCACAGTTGAGAAAAAAAAGGATTATTTAAGTCATAATAATGAGAGAGTTTCTCAAAATAATGACTTAGTATCTGAACAAAATTAGAAAGTTTCGTAATAATGACTTAATATCTCGAAATAATGAGAAATGTTCTCATAATAATGACTTAGTATCTCAAAATAATGAGAGCTTATCTTATCTTAAAGTATCTTAAAGTATTTTAAAGTAATGAGAATTTCTCATATAATGACTTAATATCTGGAAAAAATGAGAAAGTTTCATAATATTAACTTATCTCAAAATAATGAGAGTTTATCATAATAATGACTTAGTATCTCGAAAAAATTTGTAACTGTTTCCTCAACCTTGAACTTAAGTAAGTCCAAGTAAATAGAAGAAGAACCCATTGAAGTTAAAGAACTGTCAATAATGACAATAATTTGAGAAAAATTTTTTTTTGTGGAATACTTGATGCGGCCCTGCCTCACCCAAACTCTGCCTCCTGCGGCCCCCAGCTCATTTGAGTTTGAGACCCCTGCTCTAATACATACTTTTTAGATGTATATGTAAATCCTTCCTTCATGGGAAACAAGCTTAAATATTAGTATTTTTAAAATAATTCCTGCTAAAGTACAATGAGGAGAGTAATGCAGTTTTTTCTAATCTCAAGCAGTTTTCAGATTGACTCGATCTGCCATGTCAGACTTCAGTTCAACACGGCAATCATAGCAGATAAAGGAATCAACGCAATGTAATATTTGTATAAAGCCTTCCTCCATGGGAAACAAAATAACTTAAATATTAGTATTTTTAAAATAATTCCTGCTCATGTAATGCAGCAGAGTAATGTAGTTTTTTTTAACTCAAGCAGTTTACAGTTTGAATTGATCTGCCATGTTTTTTGCATCCTTTTAAAAAACTTATTTCATGTATTGTTTAAGTGTTCACAAAACATCGATCTATCAGCGAATCTGCTCAGGAAGCGCGTTTGAACTCGAGAACAGGAGTCAGACTTTAGTTAAAAGCAGATAAAAGAATTAACACAATGTAACTATATACTCAAGAATTAGTTATAAATAACTTTGACTGTTAGACGCTGCATTTGAAGAGAGTCAGCGCTCGCTGCTCAGGGAAGCATTTTACATGTGTCTTCCCCATGCAAACATGAGCGAGAGTCAAAATTCGGCAATAAAGTACATAAATGAGCGCTATAAATAAACTTAGGCGCTTAGACGGTTATACGTTGCCGCGAGTCCAGGAGGACGCGCGTTTAAACTTCACTTACCTTCCCTATAGTATCATAGTGCTCAACAGCGAAAATCCGTCGCCATGTAAAGACGAATGAGAGTCAGAATTTGGCCATATAAGTACATAAATCTTCAAGGAAACACGCTGCAGCGGTTACTTGATAATCGGAAACAATTTCCGTTTGATCATAAACTCTCTCACATAAATCTACTTTAGGAGATTATGATCTCTCTCTCCAGCAGTAATGGCGTCTTTGAAAAGCTTTGAGGCTTTGAATTGCAGCGCTCTGATTCGTTCAAACTTCAGTGTTCTCACTGACAGGGGTGTAATTTTGTGATATTATGTATGTAAAATAGAGAGATTTAACTTACTAATTAAAGTAAAAAATCGATTGTAGACCTGCAAGTTTTTTTTCAGGATTTAAAAAAAAAAAATGCATGCCCATTGGAATGGACATGTTCACACATACTGTATTGAAATTTATTATAAATCAGGTGTAATGTTGTGATGTTACCAACAGATGGGGTGGACGCTCTATCTAAAATTCAGTTTTCACTTCATTAGTGAAAGTCTATGGAGATTTTATGACTTTAATCTTCAGTTTTATCAAAAATCATAAGTCTGATCAGTCTGAAAAGGGATAGCAACTCAAGTCAGAACATGTCTGAAGTCTGAGCAGAGTTTAGTGGTTGTAGCTTTAAAGCTCTAGGAGGAGATGCTTTGAGAATTTTAGGTAAGAATAATAATAATAATAATAATAATAATAATAATAATAATAAGTTTAGATACAATATCACTAAGTTGGCTTTCTCAAGCCAACTTAATAATAATAAGTTTAGATACAATATCACTAAGTTGGCTTTCTCAAGCCAACTTAACTAGCCTGAAAGTTTAAATTAGTTGTAAAAGCTTCAAGCTTGAAAAGTTTTGAGAGTTTGTCGCTAACAAGATTTATTTGGAGATTACTGATGATTCAGTTGGTCAGTGAGTGGCGCTGTTTCCCACACACAGAAGTAAGCAGCATTTTCTAGTTATATTTGCAATCTTTGATATGTTTGCCAGTATTTCATAGTTGGTATGTAAAATAGAGAGATTTAACTTACTAATTAAAGTAAAAAAATCGATTGTAGACCTGCAAGTCTTTTTTCAGGATTTAAAAAAAAATGCATATCCATTGCAATGGACATTGGGTTCCAATGACTGCTACTCAATGCACATGCTGATTGAAATTTATTATATATCCTCTTGAGTCCCACAAGTTTTCCTGATGTGCATTTTATAAATTTTCTTGCTATTTGAGATATGTAGGACCTAATAAATACAATACCCCCCCCCCAAAAAAATGTGTACAGGTATTGTACAGATGTCCTCATGTGGTATCTGTCAGGATTCCGGGCTGATCAGCTGAGTTCTTTCTGATAACCATGTGCTTTTGTTTGTCATGTCTTTTCCCTCCTCCCTCGTTTCCTTTTTATCTGCTCATTTACCTCACCTGTTGTCTCGTTATCTTCCTAGTCTGCTGCCCTATTTAATTCCCCTGTTGGGTGCTATTCGCTGCCAGTTTGTTTAGGTGTTTTTATGCTGACATTGCTCAGTTTATTGTCTTTTGTTGATTTCCTTCAGGATTCCAGTTTTGCTAGTCTTCGGACCTCGTTCTGTTTTCCTGACCGGTTCTTTGGATCCTCCAGCACTTTTAGTTTCTCCTCTGGCTTCTCTGCACCTGTTTTTGCCCTAAGAACTTTTATTTTCACACCAGAGATTGACTTTGTGTTTTACGAGTTTTGGCTGGAGTTTTTTCTGTTTTTGCTGTTTGCAAATAAACATTTTTGCCTGCAATTGGATCCTCTCTCAGTTACTAGCCCTGACAGTATCATAATGCTATTTGCTGTTATGGCCAGTAGGGTAATAATTAGTCAAAATTCAAATCTCATTCTAAAATGTCAAATTTTAATCCTAGTATTGTACATAAATACACTTGTTTCGTTCATATAATTAGAATATTTTATTCGAGGGAATACCTTGAATAGATTTTTTACCTGGGTCAATTTTCTTTCAGGATCTGGGGTTTCAGATCTAAAAGTTTTTACTGAAATGTATATATATACTGTTATATACTGAAAATATTTTTTTCATAATGACAGGGGTGTAATGTTGTGATGTCACCACAAGATGGGGTGGACACTATCCAAAAGTGGCCAACAGTGCAAATATTGACAGAATTGACTATTATTGTGTCAAGACGCAAATATGTAATGTTCTCATATGAGATAAATAATACAGTTATCACAGTAATAATACATTTTTGAGAAAATGTCATATGCAGAATATACAATTATTTATTTAATGTGATTAGTGCAAAGTGCACTACTGCTCTGTGCCACTGGGGAATACCTTGAAAGATACACACAGGAAATGTGTGTGTGTGTGTAAAGTGACTGCACTGACTCTAATGCATTTTCTATTAGAGGTTTATTTTATTAAATGTGCAATTTGTAAAACAAAAACCTCAAAATTAAAGTTGAAATGTTATATTGTTCAAGTTCTTGACCTTGGGATTTTTTTATGTTTTTTTTTTTTTATATTGGTTTATATTAGTTTGATATTCACAGCTGTTTAGACCAAATGTCCACTGCAATTGACAACAAAAATTGCTATGAAGGAGTTATGATTTTTTTTCTTACTCATTAATAGATGCCTAATTTAATGGGATATTAATTTTTTTATTTTTCAGAAACCTGGAACCTAATTCTGGTCTGAAGGAGATGTATATATAAATTGTTTCTTCCTGTGAAATAAAATAACTTAAATATTAGTATTTTTTAAATAATTCCTGCCAAGTACAATGGGGAAAGTAATGCATTTTTTTCTAATCTCAAGCAGTTTTCAGATTGAATCGATCTGCCATGTCAGACTTCAGTTCAACAAGGGAATTATAGCACATAAAGGAATCAACGCAATGTAATATTTACTCAGGCATAAGTTATAAATAAACTTAGGCGCTTTGACGGTTTGGCGCTTTGACGGCAAGCGGGGACGCGCGTTTGAAGTTCATTGAGAGTCGCCGTTCCCATACTAATCTGCTCAGCGGGGGAAATGCCTTCACCGAGTAAACACGAATGAGAGTCAGATTTCGGCCATATAAGTACATAAAACTTCCAGCAAACACGCTGCAGCGGTTACTTGATAATCGGAAACAATTTCCGTTTGATCATAAACTCTCTCACATAAATCTATTTTAGGAGATTATGATCTCTGATCTCTGTCTCTCCAGCAGTAATGGCGGCTCTATCAGTTTCTGGCAGAGACTAACAGCGTTCTGATTCGTTCAATCTTCAGTGATGGACGCTCCTTCTAGAGCTCTGATTAGTTTGAAGCCTTAAGGCGGGCTCAGTAATCTAAGCCCTCTGATTGGTGAATTTTAGTTCAATGTAAAGTCTATGGAACTTTTTATGATTTTAATCTTCAATTTTATCAAAAATCATAAGTCTGATCAGTCTGAAATGATATAGCAACTCAAGTCAGAACAGGTCTGAAGTCTGAGCAGAGTTTAGTGGTTGTAGCTTTAAAGCTGTACGAGGAGATTCTTTTAGAATTTTAGGTAAGAAGAAAAATAATAACTAGATAGAGGAAGTTTATGATATAAACTTCAGTTGGCTTGAGAAAGCCTAGCCTGAAAGTTAAATTTATTTGTAAAAGCTTAAAAAGTTTTGAAAGTTTACAGATGGATAGATGGAAAGAATTAGATCTTGAGCATATATACTCTTGTTAGTTATTGCCTTGCGTTGTTTCTAGGCAGTTACTAAGGTGTCGTTATGTTCTTTGATCATAATTTAATCTTTAATCAATTGATGATCAATTTTGCTAGCAAGATTTAATGTTAATTATCTTGTTGCTAGCAAGATTTAGTATGAATTCTGAAGTCATTAGCAACATTTAACATAAATAAGCATGTTGCTGGCAAGAATTTGCTGAATTAGCATATTGTTAGCAAGATTTATCGTTAATTAGCTTAAAAAGTTTTGAGAGTTTAAACTTAAAAATAAGTTATAATTATGCTTTTTGATCCCCAAAGTGTTGGAAAATTGTAATTAGTTTAAAAAAATGTTTACGGTTTAATTACATCCTTGGCTTTTAACGGTCAGTTTTCACTAATGCGAAAAATACTTTGTTTAATTTCTATTTTAAAGCTGTAATTAAGCATTATTAGTATAGGCTAATCACTTTCAAAAGAGACTGCAGTTACACTGCATGTATATGTAGCCTTTTATATATACTAAATAGATGTGTATGTGTATATGTATATATATATATATATATATATAATATGTATAGAGGTGTGTGTGTGTGTGTATATATATATATATATATATGATACTGTGAATAATACTTTGTTTTATTTCTATTTTAAAGCTGTAATTAAGCATTATTAATATAGGCTAATCACTTTCAAAAGAGACTGCAGTTACACCACAGTTACACTATATGTAGCCTTTTATATATACTAAATAGATGTGTGTATATATATATATATATATATATATATATATATATATATATATATATATAAATGGTACTGTGATACTGTGAATAATACTTTGTTTTATTTCTATTTTAAAGATGTAATTAAGCATTATTTATGTAGTCTTACCACTTTCAAAACAGACAGCAGTTACACTGCATGTATATGGAGCCCTTTATATTTACAATATAGATGTAGATTGTCACGTTTATGTTAGTTTTCACCCTGGACTCTTAGTTTACCTTGTCTGTGTCACATGTTCCCCGTTCCTGATCTCACCTCACCCAGTTCCCATTAGCACTTATCAGTCACAGGTGTTTTGTGTTTCTGTTAATCATAGTCAGTATTTAAGTTCTCCATGTTCACTCCCCTGTTGTCGATTGTTAATGTTATGTTCCCTAGTCGTGTGTGGATGTTATTTCTGTTGAGTTTGCACCATCGCGTGCTTTTGTTTTTGTTATTGAATAAAGTGTTTACTTGCATTTCTGGCTCCGCGTATGCTCCGCATCGCACACGATCCTGCGCCTTGTGACATAGATAGATATGCATGTATGTGTGTGAATAAATTTACGCGCTATAAATAAACGTAGGCGCTTAGGCGTGGACGCGCGAATGCGGGAGGACGCGCGTATATGGAGCCTCTAATACATACTTTTTAGATGTATATGTAAATCCTTCCTTCATGGGAAACAAACTTAAATATTAGTATTTTTAAAATAATTCCTGCTAAAGTACAATGAGGAGAGTAATGCAGTTTTTTCTAATCTCAAGCAGTTTTCAGATTGACTCGATCTGCCATGTCAGACTTCAGTTCAACACGGCAATTATAGCAGATAAAGGAATCAACGCAATGTAATATTTGTATAAAGCCTTCCTCCATGGGAAACAAAATAACTTAAATATTAGTATTTTTTAAATAATTCCTGCTCAGGTAATGCAGCAGAGTAATGCAGTTTTTTTAAATCTCAAGCAGTTTACAGTTTGAATCGATCTGCCATCGTTTTTGCATCCTTTTAAATACCTTATTTCATTTATTGTTTAAGTGTTCACAAAACATCGATCTATCAGCGAATCTGCTCAGGAAGCGCGTTTGAACTCGAGAACAGGAGTCAGACTTTAGTTAAAAGCAGATAAAAGAATTAACACAATGTAACTATATACTCAAGAATTGGTTATAAATAACTTTGACTGTTAGACGCTGCATTTGAAGAGAGTCAGCGCGCGCGCTGCTCAGGGAAGCCTTTCCAATGTATATTCATGTTTCTGCATTCCCTATGAATACACGAGCGAGAGTCAGAATTCAGCAATAAAGTACATAAATGAGCGCTATAAATAAACGTAGGTGCTTAGACGGTTATGCGTTGGCGCGAGTCCAGGAGGACGCGCGTTTAAACTTCACTTACCTTCCCCATAGTAATGTACTCCGTTGCCGAGTAAAGACGAATGAGAGTCAGAATTTGGCCATATAAGTGCATAAATCTTCAAGGAAACACGCTGCAGCGGTTACTTGATAATCGGAAACAATTTCCGTTTGATCATAAACTCTCTCACATAAATCTATTTTAGGAGATTATGATCTCTCTCTCCAGCAGTAATGGCGTCTTTGAAAAGCTTTGAGGCTTTGAATTGCAGCGCTCTGATTCGTTCAAACTTCAGTGCTCTCACTGACAGGGGTGTAATTTTGTGATATTATGTATGTAAAATATAGAGATTTAACTTACTAATTAAAGTAAAAAATCGATTGTAGACCTGCAAGTTTTTTTTCAGGATTTAAAAAAATAAAATGCATGCCCATTGGAATGGACATGTTCACACATACTGTATTGAAATGTATTATATATCAGGTGTAATGTTGTGATGTTACCAACAGATGGAGTGGACGCTCTATCTAAAATTCAGTTTTCACTTCATTAGTGAAAGTCTATGGAGATTTTATGACTTTAATCTTCAGTTTTATCAAAAATCATAAGTCTGATCAGTCTGAAAAGGGATAGCAACTCAAGTCAGAACAGGTCTGAAGTCTGAGCAGAGTTTAGTGGTTGTAGCTTTAAAGCTCTAGGAGGAGATGCATTGAGAATTTTAGGTAAGAAGAATAATAATAATAACTAGATAGAGGAAGTTTATGATATAAACTTCAGTTGGCTTGAGAAAGCCTATCCTGAAAGTTAAATTTATTTGTAAAAGCTTAAAAAGTTGTTTAAGTTTACAGATAGATAGATGGAAAGAATTAGATCTTGAGCATATACAGTTTTATGCAAAGGTTTGGGCACCCCTAATAATTATCATAATTTCAGTTTATAATGTGCCGGGCTTTCAAAGCCACAACTTCATTTGGATATAATTTATACCTTATGAAAACAGTAACATTTCAGTTCTGAAATGGCATTTATTGAATCAACAGAAACAATACAATTTGAGTCATAGCAAAAACAGACAGGTGCAAAAATGTGGGCACCCCAATGAAATTATCACATTAATATTTAGTAGAGCCCCCTTTTGCTGAAATAACAGCATGTAGTCGCTTCTTATAGCCACTGAGAAGTCCCTGGATTCTGGTTGCAGGTATTTTGGACCATTCTTCCTTGCAAAATGTCTCCAGTTCAGTCAGGTTTGATGGTTTCCGAGTGTGGACAACCTCCTTCAAATCATTACATAGATTTTCGATGATATTCAAGTCTGGACTGCGATGGCCATTCTAGAACATTGTATCTGTGTCTGACCATGAATTCCTTGGTAGATTTGGAGCAATGCTTTGGATCATTATCCTGCTGAAACAACCAACCCTGGCATAACTTCATCCTCTTGACTGATTCTTGAACACTGTTCTTAAGAATCTGCTGATACTGGATGGAATCCATTTGACCCTCAACTTTGACAAGGTTTCCAGTACCTGTGCTTGCCCCATAGCATGAAGGACCCACCACCACATTTTACAGTAGGGAGCAAGTTCTTCTCCTGGAACGCTGTGTTCTTTTTCCTCCATACAAAGCTCTTCTGGTTGTGACCAAACAGCTCTATCTCAGTTTCATCTGTCCACAGAACTTGTCCAGATGAGCCTTTGCATACCTCAAATGACTCTGTTTGTTGGCAAGACGCGGAAAAGGCTTTTTCCGCATCACCCTTTCATTGAGCTGTTCCTTGTGCAAAGTACGCTGGACTGTGGAACGATGTACAATGACACCATCAGCAGCGAGATGTTCTTGGAGATCTTTGGAGGTGGTCTGTAAATTGTATTTGACCATTCTAACCATACTTCGCCTTTGCCTTTCAGATATCTTTCTTGGCCTGCCACATCTTTCCTTCACATGGACTGTTCCTGTTGCCTTCCATTTTCTAACTATATTTCTGACTGGAGACAGGGACCTTAAACCTTTGTGATAACTTTTAACATGCTTCTCCTAACTCACACTGATGAATTATCCTAGTTTTTAAGTCATTGGGGAGTTCTTTTGAGGTTCCCATGTTGCTACTTTCCAGTAGAGAATCGAAGAGAAGCACAACTGGCAATTAGCAAACTTAAATATCCTTTTTCATGATTGGTTGCACCTGTGTTTCCAGTCTAATGTTCATTGAGCCAATAACATCAATTTTGTGTTGCAAACAATCAGCATTAAGTGACTACAGGTATTCAAATCAACACAATTGAAAGGGTGGCCAAACTTTTGCACCGCCTATTTGTCACATTGTATTTTATTTCATACAACTAAATACTGCTACACTAAGTATTTTGGTCTGAAAAACATTGCTTTATCAAGCTTTCTCTAGAAAATGAATGGCATATCACTAGGATCTTTACTTAAAAAGATTGAGCAGATTACCATGCAGCCTCAGAAAGGTGCCTAAACTTTTGCATAAAACTGTATACACTTGTTAGTTATTGCCTTGCGTTGTTTCTAGGCAGTTACTAAGGTGTCGTTATGTTCTTTGATCATAATTTAATCTTTAATCAATTGATGATCAATTTTGCTAGCAAGATTTAATGTTAATTATCTTGTTGCTAGCAAGATTTAGAATGAATTCCGAAGTCATTAGCAACATTTAACATAAATAAGCATGCTGCTGGCAAGAATTCGCTGAATTAGCATATTGGTAGCAAGATTTATTGTTAATTAACAAGTTGCTATCAAGATTTAGCATGATCTAGCATGTTGCTAGCAAGATTTAACGTTAATTAACAAGACGCTATTGACATTTAGTGTGAACTAACATGTCGCTAGTGAGATTTGTTAATTCGTAGGTCGCTTGTGAGATTTAACATGAGTTAACATGTCACTGACGAGAATGAATGTTATTTAACAAGTCACTAGTGAGATTTAATGTTTTAAAGAACACAAGAGTCAGTTGACGCAGAGACTGGACGTTATTGATGATTCAGCTGAACAGTCTGAAATATCAAAGAATAATAATGAATATTAAATATAAATCTAAAATAAACAACATTTACATTGGTAATAAACATGAGTAAATAATTAATTGATTACAGAAGTGTTGCAATACTTGGTTAGTACACAAAATGGCATCTAGGGAACATACATGGAGTTTTTTCATCATGAGGGATCATCAGTGTTGTAACGAAATACCAAAAAATAAATAACAATGCTTTTTGATCCCCAAAGTGTTGAAAATTGCAATTAGTTTATAAAAATGTTTACGGTTTAATTACATCCTTGGCTTTTAACGGTCAGTTTTCACTCATGTGAATACTTTGTTTTATTTCTATTTTAAAGATGTAATTAAGCATTATTAATATAGTCTTACCACTTTCTAAACAGACTGCAGTTCCACTGCATATATATGGAGCCCTTTATACATTTATTTACTATATAAATGTGTGTATAGATAGATATGTATGTGTATACCGTATTTTCCCGCATATATCCCGCGGATTATACCAGATTTTACAAACCCCGCAGGGGGGGTGCGGGATATATAAGGGTGCGGATTATATCACCAATTTTTTACACGTAATAATATTTCAATATAAAACAAATTTTGCGGTATTTTCTTTCTGTTTTTCTGTCTTGCACGGGTTGTCTGCCTCTGTACTGTCAGTATTACAGCTGGCGCTGATAGGCTGTTTGACCTGTCAATCATGTAAGAAGACGTGATTGGCTGTCTATCTCTCTGATAGCTGGCGCTGATAGGCTTTCTGACCTGTCAATCATGCAAGAAGACGTCATTGGCTGTGCTGCATGATAGCGTGCTCTCTCATCCCATCAACATGCTTCCAGGGGGAGAAGCATTTATTTTTCTTCTGATTTTGAATTTCGCGCACAAGCACTGTGTACCGAGCCTGAACAGTTATGATAATTGACATCATGTGAGCAACATTCGAAATTCGAATCGTGAACTTGCACAAAAAAAAATTCATCATGGGTGCGGGATATCTGAGGGTGCGGATTATACCAATGATTTTTTACACAAACCCCCAAAACCCGCGGGATATATGAGGGTGCGGATTATCTGCGTCTGCGGATTATATGCGGGAAAATACGGTATATATATATATATATATATATATATATATATATATATATATATATATATATATATATGTATATATGTATATATGTGTGTGTGTGTGTGTGTGTATAAAGCCTTTCTTCATGTGAAATAAAATAACTTAAATATTAGTATTTCTTAAATCATTCCTGCACAATTACAATGGGGATTGTAATGCTGTTTTTTCTAATCTCAAGCAGTTTTCAGATGGAATCGATCTGCCATGTCAGACTTCAGTTCAACACGGCAATTATAGCAGATAAAGGAATCAAGGCAATGTAATATTTACTCAGGAATAAGTTATAAATAAACTGACGCGAGTGCGCGAGGACGCGCGTTTGAACTTCATTGAGAGTTGCCGTTTCCATAGTAATCAGCGGGGGGAGAGCCTTCACCGAGTAAACACGAATGAGAGTCACAATTTGGCCATATAAGTGCATAAATCTTCAAGCAAACACACTGCAGTGGTTACTTGATAATCGGAAACAATTTCCGTTTGATCATAAACTCTCTCACATAAATCTATTTTAGGAGATTATGATCTCTCTCTCCGGCAGTAATGGCGTCTTTGAAAAGCTTTGAGGCTTTGAATTGCAGCGCTCTGATTCGTTCAAACTTCAGTGCTCTCACTGACAGGGGTGTAATTTTGTGATATTATGTATGTAAAATAGAGAGATTTAACTTACTAATTAAAGTAAAAAATCGATTGTAGACCTGCAAGTTTTTTTTCAGGATTTAAAAAAAAAAAATGCATGCCCATTGGAATGGACATGTTCACACATACTGTATTGAAATGTATTATATATCAGGTGTAATGTTGTGATGTTACCAACAGATGGAGTGGACGCTCTATCTAAAATTCAGTTTTCACTTCATTAGTGAAAGTCTATGGAGATTTTATGACTTTAATCTTCAGTTTTATCAAAAATCATAAGTCTGATCAGTCTGAAAAGGGATAGCAACTCAAGTCAGAACAGGTCTGAAGTCTGAGCAGAGTTTAGTGGTTGTAGCTTTAAAGCTCTAGGAGGAGATGCTCTGAGAATTTTAGGTAAGAAGAATAATAATAATAACTAGATAGAGGAAGTTTATGATATAAACTTCAGTTGGCTTGAGAAAGCCTAGCCTGAAAGTTAAATTTATTTGTAAAAGCTTAAAAAGTTTTGAAAGTTTACAGATGGATAGATGGAAAGAATTAGATCTTGAGCATATATACTCTTGTTCGTTATTGCCTTGCGTTGTTTCTAGGCAGTTACTAAGGTGTCGTTATGTTCTTTGATCATAATTTAATCTTTAATCAATTGATGATCAATTTTGCTAGCAAGATTTAATGTTAATTATCTTGTTGCTAGCAAGATTTAGTATGAATTCCGAAGTCATTAGCAACATTTAACATAAATAAGCATGTTGCTGGCAAGAATTAGCTGAATTAGCATATTGGTAGCAAGATTTATTGTTAATTAACAAGTTGCTATCAAGATTTAGCATGATCTAGCATGTCACTAGTGAGAATTTGCGTGATCTAGCATGTTGCTAGCAAGATTTAACGTTAATTAACAAGACGCTATTGACATTTATTGTGAACTAACATGTCGCTAGTGAGATTTGTTAATTCGTAGGTCGCTTGTGAGATTTAGGCCACGTCCACACGATGCCGGCGCGTTCCCTATCCGATCTTTTTTTTCCTCGTTCAAAAAAAAATATCAGCGTCCACACGATACCACTGAAACCGACTGAATCCGGTGTAGTTTATATGCCAGACCAGTATGGGGCGCTGTAATTCTGCCACAGATAATACACTATACACAGAGAAGACGACCTTGAGCATGCGCATTGTTGTTGCTGTTCAGTGTTGCCAGATTGCTAGTTACCTTTTTGTCACGTCCGATCGGGAAAAAATGCATTGGGCTGGTTGATCAAATTTGGGATGGTTTTTGATGCATAAAATCGCTCAATATTTTTCATTATTTATAAGAGTACGCACTTTGGGCTGGTATTTTTTTAAATTGGAGGGTTTTAAGCTGTAGCTGCGCTGGAATCTTCAGTACAATCTGGCAACACTGTTGCTGTTACTGTGACGCAGCCGACACGTGATGTGATGACATCATCGGTAAACAAAAAAATATACGGATTGGCCGTCCACACGAGTCCGCAAGGGTGTCGGATTCAGATCTATCCACTTTAGGACCCGGTATCAAAAGATCAGTGTGGACGGAACGCCAATCCGATAAGAAATGTGTGCGGATGCAGTGATCCGCGTCTCCGTGTGGACGGGGCCTTAACATGAGTTAACATGTCACTGACGAGAATGAATGTTATTTAACAAGTCACTAGTGAGATTTAATGTTTTAAAGAACACAAGAGTCAGTTGACGCAGAGACTGGAGGTTATTGATGATTCAGCTGAACAGTGAGTGGTCTGAAATATCAAAGAATAATAATGAATATTAAATATTAATCTAAAATAAACAACATTTACATTGGTAATAAACATGAGTAAATAATTAATTGATTACAGAAGTGTTGCAATACTTGGTTAGTGCACAAAATGGCATCTAGGGAACATACATGGAGTTTTTTCATCATGAGGGATCATCGGTGTTGTAACGAAATACCAAAAAATAAATAACAATGCTTTTTGATCCCCAAAGTGTTGAAAATTGCAATTAGTTTATAAAAATGTTTACGGTTTAATTACATCCTTGGCTTTTAACGGTCAGTTTTCACTAATGTGAATAATACTTTGTTTTATTTCTATTTTAAAGATGTAATTAAGCATTATTAATATAGTCTTACCACTTTCTAAACAGACTGCAGTTCCACTGCATATATATGGAGCCCTTTATACATTTATTTACTATATAAATGTGTGTATAGATATGTATGTGTATATATATATATATATATATATATATATATATATATATATATATATATATATATATATATATGTATATGTATGTATATATATGTATATATGTGTGTGTGTGTGTGTATAAAGCCTTTCTTCATGTGAAATAAAATAACTTAAATATTAGTATTTCTTAAATCATTCCTGCACAATTACAATGGGGATAGTAATGCTGTTTTTTCTAATCTCAAGCAGTTTTCAGATTGAATCGATCTGCCATGTCAGACTTCAGTTCAACACGGCAATTATAGCAGATAAAGGAATCAAGGCAATGTAATATTTACTCAGGCATAAGTTATAAATAAACTGACGTGAGTGCGCGAGGACGCGCGTTTGAACTTCATTGAGAGTTGCCGTTCCCATAGTAATCTACTCAGCGGGGGGAAAACCTTCACCGAGTAAACACGAATGAGAGTCACAATTTGGCCATATAAGTGCATAAATCTTCAAGCAAACACACTGCAGTGGTTACTTGATAATCGGAAACAATTTCCGTTTGATCATAAACTCTCTCACATAAATCTATTTTAGGAGATTATGATCTCTCTCTCCAGCAATAATGGCGGCTTTGAAAAGCTTTGAGGCTTTGAATTGCAGCGCTCTGATTCGTTCAAACGTCAGTGCTCTCACTGACAGGGGTGCAATTTTGTGATATCATGTATGTAAAATAGAGAGATTTAACTTACTAATTAAAGTAAAAAATCGATTGTAGACCTGCAAGTTTTTTTTCAGTATTTAAAAAAATAAAATGCATGCCCATTGGAATGGACATGTTCACACATACTGTATTGAAATGTATTATATATCAGGTGTAATGTTGTTATGTCACCAACAGATGGGGTGGACGCTCTATCTAAAATTCAGTTTTCACTTCATTAGTGAAAGTCTATGGAGATTTTTTACAGATAGATAGATGGAAAGAATTAGATCTTGAGCATATATACACTTGTTAGTTATTGCTTTGCGTTGTTTCTAGGCAGTTACTAAGGTGTCGTTATGTTCTTTGATCATAATTTAATCTTTAATCAATTGATGATCAATTTTGATAGCAAGATTTAATGTTAATTATCTTGTTGATAGCAAGATTTAGTATGAATTCCGAAGTCATTAGCAACATTTAACATAAATAAGCATGTTGCTGGCAAGAATTAGCTGAATTAGCATATTGGTAGCAAGATTTATTGTTAAGTAACAAGTTGCTATCAAGATTTAGCATGATCTAGCATGTCACTAGTGAGAATTTGCGTGATCTAGCATGTTGCTAGCAAGATTTAACGTTAATTAACAAGACACTATTGACATTTAGTGTGAACTAACATGTCGCTAGTGAGATTTGTTAATTCGTAGGTCGCTTGTGAGATTTAACATGAGTTAACATGTCACTGACGAGAATGAATGTTATTTAACAAGTCACTAGTGAGATTTAATGTTTTAAAGAACACAAGAGTCAGTTGACGCAGAGACTGGAGGTTATTGATGATTCAGCTGAACAGTGAGTGGTCTGAAATATCAAAGAATAATAATGAATATTAAATATAAATCTAAAATAAACAACATTTACATTGATAATAAACATGAGTAAATTATTAATTGATTACAGAAGTGTTGCAATACTTGGTTAGTGCACAAAATGGCATCTAGGGTACATACATGGAGTTTTTTCATCAAGAGGGATCATCGGTGTTGTAACGAAATACCAAAAAATAAATAACAATGCTTTTTGATCCCCAAAGTGTTGGAAAATTGCAGTTAGTTTATAAAAATGTTTACGGTTTAATTACATCCTTGGCTTTTAACGGTCAGTTTTCACTAATGTGAATAATACTTTGTTTTATTTCTATTTTAAAGATGTAATTAAGCATTATTAATATAGTCTTGCCACTTTCAAAACAGACTGCAGTTACACTACATGTATATGGAGCCCTTTATACATTTATTTACTATATAAATGTGTGTATAGATAGATAGATAGATAGATATGTATGTGTATATATATATATATATATATATATATATATATATATATATATATATATATATATGTGTGTGTGTGTATAAAGCCTTTCTTCATGTGAAATAAAATAACTTAAATATTAGTATTTCTTAAATCATTCCTGCACAATTACAATGGGGATAGTAATGCTGTTTTTTTCTAATCTCAAGCAGTTTTCAGATTGAATCGATCTGCCATGTCAGACTTCAGTTCAACACGGCAATTATAGCAGATAAAGGAATCAAGGCAATGTAATATTTACTCAGGCATAAGTTATAAATAAACTGACGCGAGTGCGCGAGGACGCGCGTTTGAAGTTCATTGAGAGTTGCCGTTCCCATAGTAATCAGCGGGGGGAAAACCTTCACCGAGTAAACACGAATGAGAGTCAGAATTTGGCCATATAAGTACATAAATCTTCAAGGAAACACGCTGCAGCGGTTACTTGATAATCGGAAACAATTTCCGTTTGATCATAAACTCTCTCACATAAATCTATTTTAGGAGATTATGATCTCTCTCTCCAGCAATAATGGCGGCTTTGAAAAGCTTTGAGGCTTTGAATTGCAGCGCTCTGATTCGTTCAAACGTCAGTGCTCTCACTGACAGGGGTGTAATTTTGTGATATTATGTATGTAAAATAGAGAGATTTAACTTACTAATTAAAGTAAAAAATCGATTGTAGACCTGCAAGTTTTTTTTCAGGATTTAAAAAAATAAAATGCATGCCCATTGGAATGGACATGTTCACACATACTGTATTGAAATGTATTATATATCAGGTGTAATGTTGTGATGTTACCAACAGATGGAGTGGACGCTCTATCTAAAATTCAGTTTTCACTTCATTAGTGAAAGTCTATGGAGATTTTATGACTTTAATCTTCAGTTTTATCAAAAATCATAAGTCTGATCAGTCTGAAAAGGGATAGCAACTCAAGTCAGAACAGGTCTGAATTCTGAGCAGAGTTTAGTGGTTGTAGCTTTAAAGCTCTAGGAGGAGATGCTCTGAGAATTTTAGGTAAGAAGAATAATAATAATAATAATAAGTTTAGATACAATATCACTAAGTTGGCTTTCTCAAGCCAACTTAATAACTAGATAGAGGAAGTTTATGATATAAACTTCAGTTGGCTTGAGAAAGCCTATCGTGAAAGTTAAATTTATTTGTAAAAGCTTAAAAAGTTGTTTAAGTTTACAGATAGATAGATGGAAAGAATTAGATCTTGAGCATATATACACTTGTTAGTTATTGCTTTGCGTTGTTTCTAGGCAGTTACTAAGGTGTCGTTATGTTCTTTGATCATAATTTAATCTTTAATCAATTGATGATCAATTTTGCTAGCAAGATTTAATGTTAATTATCTTGTTGATAGCAAGATTTAGTATGAATTCCGAAGTCATTAGCAACATTTAACATAAATAAGCATGTTGCTGGCAAGAATTCGCTGAATTAGCATATTGGTAGCAAGATTTATTGTTAATTAACAAGTTGCTATCAAGATTTAGCATGATCTAGAATGTCACTAGTGAGAATTTGCGTGATCTAGCATGTTGCTAGCAAGATTTAACGTTAATTAACAAGACGCTATTGACATTTAGTGTGAACTAACATGTCGCTAGTGAGATTTGTTAATTCGTAGGTCGCTTGTGAGATTTAACATGAGTTAACATGTCACTGACGAGAATGAATGTTATTTAACAAGTCACTAGTGAGATTTAATGTTTTAAAGAACACAAGAGTCAGTTGACGCAGAGACTGGAGGTTATTGATGATTCAGCTGAACAGTGAGTGGTCTGAAATATCAAAGAATAATAATGAATATTAAATATAAATCTAAAATAAACAACATTTACATTGGTAATAAACAGGAGTAAATTATTAATTGATTACAGAAGTGTTGCAATACTTGGTTAGTGCACAAATTGGCATCTAGGGAACATACATGGAGTTTTTTCATCAAGAGGGATCATCGGTGTTGTAACGAAATACCAAAAAATAAATAACAATGCTTTTTGATCCCCAAAGTGTTGGAAAATTGCAATTAGTTTATAAAAATGTTTACGGTTTAATTACATCCTTGGCTTTTAACGGTCAGTTTTCACTAATGTGAATAATACTTTGTTTTATTTCTATTTTAAAGATGCAATTAAGCATTATTAATATAGTCTTGCCACTTTTAAAACAGACTGCAGTTACACTACATGTACATGGAGCCCTTTATACATTTATTTACTATATAAATGTGTGTATAGATAGATAGATATGTATGTGTATATATATGTATATATGTGTGTGTGTGTGTGTGTGTATAAAGCCTTTCTTCATGTGAAATAAAATAACTTAAATATTAGTATTTCTTAAATCATTCCTGCACAATTACAATGGGGATAGTAATGCTGTTTTTTCTAATCTCAAGCAGTTTTCAGATTGAATCGATCTGCCATGTCAGACTTCAGTTCAACACGGCAATTATAGCAGATAAAGGAATCAACGCAATGTAATATTTGTATAAAGCCTTCCTCCATGGGAAACAAAATAACTTAAATATTAGTATTTTTAAAATAATTCCTGATCATGTAATGCAGCAGAGTAATGCAGTTTTTTAACTCAAGCAGTTTACAGTTTGAAGCGATCTGCCATCGTTTTTGCATCCTTTTAAATACCTTATTTCATTTATTGTTTAAGTGTTCACAAAACATCGATCTATCAGCGAATCTGCTCAGGAAGCGCGTTTGAACTCGAGAACAGGAGTCAGACTTTAGTTAAAAGCCGATAAAAGAATTAACACAATGTAACTATATACTCAAGAATTAGTTATAAATAACTTTGACTGTTAGACGCTGCATTTGAAGAGAGTCAGCGCGCGCGCTGCTCAGGGAAGCATTTTACATGTATCTGCCTTCCCCATGCAAACACGAGCGAGAGTAAGAATTCGGCAATAAAGTACATAAATGAGCGCTATAAATAAACTTAGGCGATTAGACGGTTATGCGTTGCCGCGAGTCCAGGAGGACGCGCGTTTAAACTTCACTTACCTTTCCCATAGTAATGTACTCCGTTGCCGAGTAAAGACGAATGAGAGTCAGAATTTGGCCATATAAGTGCATAAATCTTCAAGGAAACACGCTGCAGCGGTTACTTGATAATCGGAAACAATTTCCGTTTGATCATAAACTCTCTCACATAAATCTATTTTAGGAGATTATGATCTCTCTCTCCAGCAGTAATGGCGTCTTTGAAAAGCTTTGAGGCTTTGAATTGCAGCGCTCTGATTCGTTCAAACTTCAGTGCTCTCACTGACAGGGGTGTAATTTTGTGATATTATGTATGTAAAATAGAGAGATTTAACTTACTAATTAAAGTAAAAAATCGATTGTAGACCTGCAAGTTTTTTTTCAGGATTTAAAAAAATAAAATGCATGCCCATTGGAATGGACATGTTCACACATACTGTATTGAAATGTATTATATATCAGGTGTAATGTTGTGATGTTACCAACAGATGGAGTGGACGCTCTATCTAAAATTCAGTTTTCACTTCATTAGTGAAAGTCTATGGAGATTTTATGACTTTAATCTTCAGTTTTATCAAAAATCATAAGTCTGATCAGTCTGAAAAGGGATAGCAACTCAAGTCAGAACAGGTCTGAAGTCTGAGCAGAGTTTAGTGGTTGTAGCTTTAAAGCTCTAGGAGGAGATGCATTGAGAATTTTAGGTAAGAATAATAATAATAATAATAATAATAATAATAAGTTTAGATACAATATCACTAAGTTGGCTTTCTCAAGCCAACTTAATAATAATAACTAGATAGAGGAAGTTTATGATATAAACTTCAGTTGGCTTGAGAAAGCCTATCCTGAAAGTTAAATTTATTTGTAAAAGCTTAAAAAGTTGTTTAAGTTTACAGATAGATAGATGGAAAGAATTAGATCTTGAGCATATATACACTTGTTAGTTATTGCCTTGCGTTGTTTCTAGGCAGTTACTAAGGTGTCGTTATGTTCTTTGATCATAATTTAATCTTTAATCAATTGATGATCAATTTTGCTAGCAAGATTTAATGTTAATTATCTTGTTGCTAGCAAGATTTAGAATGAATTCCGAAGTCATAAGCAACATTTAACATAAATAAGCATGTTGCTGGCAAGAATTCGCTGAATTAGCATATTGGTAGCAAGATTTATTGTTAATTAACAAGTTGCTATCAAGATTTAGCATGATCTAGCATGTCACTAGTGAGAATTTGCGTGATCTAGCATGTTGCTAGCAAGATTTAACGTTAATTAACAAGACGCTATTGACATTTAGTGTGAACTAACATCTCGCTAGTGAGATTTGTTAATTCGTAGGTCGCTTGTGAGATTTAACATGAGTTAACATGTCACTGACGAGAATGAATGTTATTTAACAAGTCACTAGTGAGATTTAATGTTTTAAAGAACACAAGAGTCAGTTGACGCAGAGACTGGAGGTTATTGATGATTCAGCTGAACAGTGAGTGGTCTGAAATATCAAAGAATAATAATGAATATTAAATATAAATCTAAAATAAACAACATTTACATTGGTAATAAACATGAGTAAATAATTAATTGATTACAGAAGTGTTGCAATACTTGGTTAGTGCACAAAATGGCATCTAGGGAACATACATGGAGTTTTTTCATCATGAGGGATCATCGGTGTTGTAACGAAATACCAAAAAATAAATAACAATGCTTTTTGATCCCCAAAGTGTTGAAAATTGCAATTAGTTTATAAAAATGTTTACGGTTTAATTACAACCTTGGCTTTTAACGGTCAGTTTTCACTAATGTGAATACTTTGTTTTATTTCTATTTTAAAGATGTAATTAAGCATTATTAATATAGTCTTACCACTTTCTAAACAGACTGCAGTTCCACTGCATATATATGGAGCCCTTTATACATTTATTTACTATATAAATGTGTGTATAGATAGATATGTATGTGTGTGTATATATATATATATATATATATATATATATATATATATATATATATATATATATATGTATATGTATATGTATATGTATATATATATGTATATATGTGTGTGTGTGTGTGTGTGTGTGTGTGTGTATAAAGCCTTTCTTCATGTGAAATAAAATAACTTAAATATTAGTATTTCTTAAATAATTCCTGCTAAAGTACAATGAGGAGAGTAATGCTGTTTTTTCTAATCTCAAGCAGTTTTCAGATTGAATTGATCTGCCATGTCAGACTTCAGTTCAACACGGCAATTATAGCAGATAAAGGAATCAACGCAATGTAATATTTGTATAAAGCCTTCCTCCATGGGAAACAAAATAACTTAAATATTAGTATTTTAAAAATAATTCCTGCTCAAGTAATGCAGCAGAGTAATGCAGTTTTTTTGAACTCAAGCAGTTTACAGTTTGAATCGATCTGCCATCGTTTTTGCATCCTTTTAAATACCTTATTTCATTTATTGTTTAAGTGTTCACAAAACATCGATCTATCAGCGAATCTGCTCAGGAAGCGCGTTTGAACTCGAGAACAGGAGTCAGACTTTAGTTAAAAGCAGATAAAAGAATTAACACAATGTAACTACATACTCAAGAATTAGTTATAAATAACTTTGACTGTTAGACGCTGCATTTGAAGAGAGTCAGCGCGCGCTGCTCAGGGAAGCCTTTTACATGTCTTCCCCATGACAACACGAGCGAGAGTCAGAATTCGGCAATAAAGTACATAAATGAGCGCTATAAATAAACTTAGGCGATTAGACGGTTATGCTTTGGCGCGAGTCCAGGAGGACGCGCGTTTAAACTTCACTTACCTTTCCTATAGTATCATAGTGCTCAACAGCGAAAACCCGTCGCCATGTAAAGACGAATGAGAGTCAGAATTCGGCCATATAAGTGCATAAATCTTCAAGCAAACACGCTGCAGCGGTTACTTGATAATCGGAAACAATTTCCGTTTGATCATAAACTCTCTCACATAAATCTATTTTAGGAGATTATGATCTCTCTCTCCAGCAGTAATGGCGTCTTTGAAAAGCTTTGAGGCTTTGAATTGCAGCGCTCTGATTCGTTCAAACTTCAGTGCTCTCACTGACAGGGGTGTAATTTTGTGATATTATGTATGTAAAATAGAGAGATTTAACTTACTAATTAAAGTAAAAAAATCGATTGTAGACCTGCAAGTTTTTTTTTCAGGATTTAAAAAAATAAAATGCATGCCCATTGGAATGGACATGTTCACACATACTGTATTGAAATGTATTATATATCAGGTGTAATGTTGTGATGTTACCAACAGATGGAGTGGACGCTCTATCTAAAATTCAGTTTTCACTTCATTAGTGAAAGTCTATGGAGATTTTATGACTTTAATCTTCAGTTTTATCAAAAATCATAAGTCTGATCAGTCTGAAAAGGGATAGCAACTCAAGTCAGAACAGGTCTGAAGTCTGAGCAGAGTTTAGTGGTTGTAGCTTTAAAGCTCTAGGAGGAGATGCATTGAGAATTTTAGGTAAGAAGAATAATAATAACTAGATAGAGGAAGTTTATGATATAAACTTCAGTTGGCTTGAGAAAGCCTATCCTGAAAGTTAAATTTATTTGTAAAAGCTTAAAAAGTTGTTTAAGTTTACAGATAGATAGATGGAAAGAATTAGATCTTGAGCATATATACACTTGTTAGTTATTGCCTTGCGTTGTTTCTAGGCAGTTACTAAGGTGTCGTTATGTTCTTTGATCATAATTTAATCTTTAATCAATTGATGATCAATTTTGCTAGCAAGATTTAATGTTAATTATCTTGTTGCTAGCAAGATTTAGAATGAATTCAAGTCATTAGCAACATTTAACATAAATAAGCATGTTGCTGGCAAGAATTCGCTGAATTAGCATATTGGTAGCAAGATTTATTGTTAATTAACAAGTTGCTATCAAGATTTAGCATGATCTAGCATGTCACTAGTGAGAATTTGCGTGATCTAGCATGTTGCTAGCAAGATTTAACGTTAATTAACAAGACGCTATTGACATTTAGTGTGAACTAACATCTCGCTAGTGAGATTTGTTAATTCGTAGGTCGCTTGTGAGATTTAACATGAGTTAACATGTCACTGACGAGAATGAATGTTATTTAACAAGTCACTAGTGAGATTTAATGTTTTAAAGAACACAAGAGTCAGTTGACGCAGAGACTGGAGGTTATTGATGATTCAGCTGAACAGTGAGTGGTCTGAAATATCAAAGAATAATAATGAATATTAAATATAAATCTAAAATAAACAACATTTACATTGGTAATAAACATGAGTAAATAATTAATTGATTACAGAAGTGTTGCAATACTTGGTTAGTGCACAAAATGGCATCTAGGGAACATACATGGAGTTTTTTCATCATGAGGGATCATCGGTGTTGTAACGAAATACCAAAAAATAAATAACAATGCTTTTTGATCCCCAAAGTGTTGAAAATTGCAATTAGTTTATAAAAATGTTTACGGTTTAATTACAACCTTGGCTTTTAACGGTCAGTTTTCACTAATGTGAATACTTTGTTTTATTTCTATTTTAAAGATGTAATTAAGCATTATTAATATAGTCTTACCACTTTCTAAACAGACTGCAGTTCCACTGCATATATATGGAGCCCTTTATACATTTATTTACTATATAAATGTGTGTATAGATAGGTGTGTATATGTATATGTGTGTGTATATGTATATGTATATGTATATGTATATATGTGTGTGTGTGTGTGTATAAAGCCTTTCTTCATGTGAAATAAAATAACTTAAATATTAGTATTTCTTAAATAATTCCTGCTAAAGTACAATGAGGAGAGTAATGCTGTTTTTTCTAATCTCAAGCAGTTTTCAGATTGAATTGATCTGCCATGTCAGACTTCAGTTCAACACGGCAATTATAGCAGATAAAGGAATCAACGCAATGTAATATTTGTATAAAGCCTTCCTCCATGGGAAACAAAATAACTTAAATATTAGTATTTTTAAAATAATTCCTGCTCATGTAATGCAGCAGAGTAATGCAGTTTTTTTGAACTCAAGCAGTTTACAGTTTGAATCGATCTGCCATCGTTTTTGCATCCTTTTAAATACCTTATTTCATTTATTGTTTAAGTGTTCACAAAACATCGATCTATCAGCGAATCTGCTCAGGAAGCGCGTTTGAACTCGAGAACAGGAGTCAGACTTTAGTTAAAAGCAGATAAAAGAATTAACACAATGTAACTATATACTCAAGAATTAGTTATAAATAACTTTGACTGTTAGACGCTGCATTTGAAGAGAGTCAGCGCGCGCTGCTCAGGGAAGCCTTTTACATGTGTCTTCCCCATGAAACACGAGCGAGAGTCAGAATTCGGCAATAAAGTACATAAATGAGCGCTATAAATAAACTTAGGCGATTAGACGGTTATGCTTTGGCGCGAGTCCAGGAGGACGCGCGTTTAAACTTCACTTACCTTTCCTATAGTATCATAGTGCTCAACAGCGAAAATCCCGTCGCCAGTAAAGACGAATGAGAGTCAGAATTTGGCCATATAAGTGCATAAATCTTCAAGGAAACACGCTGCAGCGGTTACTTGATAATCGGAAACAATTTCCGTTTGATCATAAACTCTCTCACATAAATCTATTTTAGGAGATTATGATCTCTCTCTCCAGCAGTAATGGCGTCTTTGAAAAGCTTTGAGGCTTTGAATTGCAGCGCTCTGATTCGTTCAAACTTCAGTGCTCTCACTGACAGGGGTGTAATTTTGTGATATTATGTATGTAAAATAGAGAGATTTAACTTACTAATTAAAGTAAAAAATCGATTGTAGACCTGCAAGTTTTTTTTTCAGGATTTAAAAAAATAAAATGCATGCCCATTGGAATGGACATGTTCACACATACTGTATTGAAATGTATTATATATCAGGTGTAATGTTGTGATGTTACCAACAGATGGAGTGGACGCTCTATCTAAAATTCAGTTTTCACTTCATTAGTGAAAGTCTATGGAGATTTTATGACTTTAATCTTCAGTTTTATCAAAAATCATAAGTCTGATCAGTCTGAAAAGGGATAGCAACTCAAGTCAGAACAGGTCTGAAGTCTGAGCAGAGTTTAGTGGTTGTAGCTTTAAAGCTCTAGGAGGAGATGCATTGAGAATTTTAGGTAAGAAGAATAATAATAATAACTAGATAGAGGAAGTTTATGATATAAACTTCAGTTGGCTTGAGAAAGCCTAGCCTGAAAGTTAAATTTATTTGTAAAAGCTTAAAAAGTTTTGAAAGTTTACAGATGGATAGATGGAAAGAATTAGATCTTGAGCATATATACTCTTGTTAGTTATTGCCTTCCGTTGTTTCTAGGCAGTTACTAAGGTGTCGTTATGTTCTTTGATCATAATTTAATCTTTAATCAATTGATGATCAATTTTGCTAGCAATATTTAATGTTAATTATCTTGTTGCTAGCAAGATTTAGTATGAATTCTGAAGTCATTAGCAACATTTAACATAAATAAGCATGTTGCTGGCAAGAATTTGCTGAATTAGCATATTGTTAGCAAGATTTATCGTTAATTAGCTTAAAAAGTTTTGAGAGTTTAAACTTAAAAAAAAGTTATAATTATGCTTTTTGATCCCCAAAGTGTTGGAAAATTGTAATTAGTTTAAAAAAATGTTTACGGTTTAATTACATCCTTGGCTTTTAACGGTCAGTTTTCACTAATGCGAAAAATACTTTGTTTAATTTCTATTTTAAAGCTGTAATTAAGCATTATTAGTATAGGCTAATCACTTTCAAAAGAGACTGCAGTTACACTGCATGTATATGTAGCCTTTTATATATACTAAATAGATGTGTATGTATATATATATATATATATATATATATATATATATATATATATATATATATATATATATATATATATATATATATGTATAGAGGTGTGTGTGTGTATATATATATATATATATATATATATATATATGATACTGTGAATAATACTTTGTTTTATTTCTATTTTAAAGCTGTAATTAAGCATTATTAATATAGGCTAATCACTTTCAAAAGAGACTGCAGTTACACCACAATTACACTATATGTAGCCTTTTATATATACTAAAAGAATTTTATTTTTGAGGGGGCCCAGCTTAAAATGAGGGGGCCTGAGCATAACGTAATCGGCTGGATTCGAACCTGCGCATGAAAACCGCATTGGATTGTTAGTCCATCGCCTTAACCATTCAGCCAGACTGGTTATAGTGTAACCCGCAGCGCGCTATTGTTGACTGTGGGGGTGCGTTGCGATCGTCTTGTGCAGCTGTAAATGTTTTCAATTTAGTTGTCGCGATTTTAAACAATTGAAAATCTGAGGGGGCCGCACATGTAAATGAGGGGGCCCAGGCCCACCCAGGCCCCACCGTGGCTACGCCACTGCTGCTAAAGTACAATGAGGAGAGTAATGCAGTTTTTTCTAATCTCAAGCAGTTTTCAGATTGACTCGATCTGCCATGTCAGACTTCAGTTCAACACGGCAATTATAGCAGATAAAGGAATCAACGCAATGTAATATTTGTATAAAGCCTTCCTCCATGGGAAACAAAATAACTTAAATATTAGTATTTTAAAAATAATTCCTGCTCAAGTAATGCAGCAGAGTAATGCAGTTTTTTTGAATCTCAAGCAGTTTACAGTTTGAATCGATCTGCCATGTTTTTGCATCCTTAAAAATCTTATTTCATTTATTGTTTAAGTGTTCACAAAACATCGATCTATCAGCGAATCTGCTCAGGAAGCGCGTTTGAACTCGAGAACAGGAGTCAGACTTTAGTTAAAAGCAGATAAAAGAATTAACACAATGTGACTATATACTCAAGAATTAGTTATAAATAACTTTGACTGTTAGACGCTGCATTTGAAGAGAGTCAGCGCGCGCGCTGCTCAGGGAAGCCTTTCCAATGTATATTCATGTTTCTGCATTCCCTATGTATACACGAGCGAGAGTCAGAATTCAGCAATAAAGTACATAAATAAACGTAGGCGCTTAGACGGTTATACGTTGGCGCGAGTCCAGGAGAGGACGCGCGTTTAAACTTCACTTACCTTTCCCATAGTAGAAAATCCGTTGCCGAGTAAAGACGAATGAGAGTCAGAATTCGGCCATATAAGTGCATAAATCTTCAAGGAAACACGCTGCAGTGGTTACTTGATAATCGGAAACAATTTCCGTTTGATCATAAACTGTCTCACATAAATCTATTTTAGGAGATTATGATCTCTCTCTCCGGCAGTAATGGCGTCTTTGAAAAGCTTTGAGACTTTGAATTGCAGCGCTCTGATTCGTTCAAACTTCAGTGCTCTCACTGACAGGGGTGTAATTTTGTGATATTATGTATGTAAAATAGAGAGATTTAACTTACTAATTAAAGTAAAAAATCGATTGCAAGTTTTTTTTCAGGATTTAAAAAAATAAAATGCATGCCCATTGGAATGGACATGTTCACACAAACTGTATTGAAATGTATTATATATCAGGTGTAATGTTGTTATGTCACCAATAGATGGAGTGGACGCTCTATCTAAAATTCAGTTTTCACTTCATTAGTGAAAGTCTATGGAGATTTTATGACTTTAATCTTCAGTTTTATCAAAAATCATAAGTCTGATCAGTCTGAAAAGGGATAGCAACTCAAGTCAGAACAGGTCTGAAGTCTGAGCAGAGTTTATTGGTTGTAGCTTTAAAGCTCTAGGAGGAGATGCATTGAGAATTTTAGGTAAGAAGAATAATAATAATAATAATAATAATAATAATAATAATAATAAGTTTAGATACAATATCACTAAGTTGGCTTTCTCAAGCCAACTTAATAATAATAATAATAATAAGTTTAGATACAATATCACTAAGTTGGCTTTCTCAAGCCAACTTAACTAGATAGAGGAAGTTTATGATATAAACTTCAGTTGGCTTGAGAAAGCCTATCCTGAAAGTTAAATTTATTTGTAAAAGCTTAAAAAGTTGTTTAAGTTTACAGATAGATAGATGGAAAGAATTAGATCTTGAGCATATATACACTTGTTAGTTATTGCTTTGCGTTGTTTCTAGGCAGTTACTAAGGTGTCGTTATGTTCTTTGATCATAATTTAATCTTTAATCAATTGATGATCAATTTTGCTAGCAAGATTTAATGTTAATTATCTTGTTGCTAGCAAGATTTAGAATGAATTCCGAAGTCATTAGCAACATTTAACATAAATAAGCATGTTGCTGGCAAGAATTCGCTGAATTAGCATATTGGTAGCAAGATTTATTGTTAATTAACAAGTTGCTATCAAGATTTAGCATGATCTAGCATGTCACTAAACATACATGGAGTTTTTTCATCAAGAGGGATCATCGGTGTTGTAACGAAATACCAAAAAATAAATAACAATGCTTTTTGATCCCCAAAGTGTTGGAAAATTGCAATTAGTTTATAAAAATGTTTACGGTTTAATTACATCCTTGGCTTTTAACGGTCAGTTTTCACTAATGTGAATAATACTTTGTTTTATTTCTATTTTAAAGATGCAATTAAGCATTATTAATATAGTCTTGCCACTTTTAAAACAGACTGCAGTTACACTACATGTACATGGAGCCCTTTATACATTTATTTACTATATAAATGTGTGTATAGATAGATAGATATGTATGTGTATATATATGTATATATGTGTGTGTGTGTGTATAAAGCCTTTCTTCATGTGAAATAAAATAACTTAAATATTAGTATTTCTTAAATCATTCCTGCACAATTACAATGGGGATAGTAATGCTGTTTTTTCTAATCTCAAGCAGTTTTCAGATTGAATCGATCTGCCATGTCAGACTTCAGTTCAACACGGCAATTATAGCAGATAAAGGAATCAACGCAATGTAATATTTGTATAAAGCCTTCCTCCATGGGAAACAAAATAACTTAAATATTAGTATTTTTAAAATAATTCCTGATCATGTAATGCAGCAGAGTAATGCAGTTTTTTAACTCAAGCAGTTTACAGTTTGAAGCGATCTGCCATCGTTTTTGCATCCTTTTAAATACCTTATTTCATTTATTGTTTAAGTGTTCACAAAACATCGATCTATCAGCGAATCTGCTCAGGAAGCGCGTTTGAACTCGAGAACAGGAGTCAGACTTTAGTTAAAAGCCGATAAAAGAATTAACACAATGTAACTATATACTCAAGAATTAGTTATAAATAACTTTGACTGTTAGACGCTGCATTTGAAGAGAGTCAGCGCGCGCGCTGCTCAGGGAAGCATTTTACATGTATCTGCCTTCCCCATGCAAACACGAGCGAGAGTAAGAATTCGGCAATAAAGTACATAAATGAGCGCTATAAATAAACTTAGGCGATTAGACGGTTATGCTTTGGCGCGAGTCCAGGAGGACGCGCGTTTAAACTTCACTTACCTTTCCCATAGTAATGTACTCCGTTGCCGAGTAAAGACGAATGAGAGTCAGAATTTGGCCATATAAGTGCATAAATCTTCAAGGAAACACGCTGCAGCGGTTACTTGATAATCGGAAACAATTTCCGTTTGATCATAAACTCTCTCACATAAATCTATTTTAGGAGATTATGATCTCTCTCTCCAGCAGTAATGGCGTCTTTGAAAAGCTTTGAGGCTTTGAATTGCAGCGCTCTGATTCGTTCAAACTTCAGTGCTCTCACTGACAGGGGTGTAATTTTGTGATATTATGTATGTAAAATAGAGAGATTTAACTTACTAATTAAAGTAAAAAATCGATTGTAGACCTGCAAGTTTTTTTTCAGGATTTAAAAAAATAAAATGCATGCCCATTGGAATGGACATGTTCACACATACTGTATTGAAATGTATTATATATCAGGTGTAATGTTGTGATGTTACCAACAGATGGAGTGGACGCTCTATCTAAAATTCAGTTTTCACTTCATTAGTGAAAGTCTATGGAGATTTTATGACTTTAATCTTCAGTTTTATCAAAAATCATAAGTCTGATCAGTCTGAAAAGGGATAGCAACTCAAGTCAGAACAGGTCTGAAGTCTGAGCAGAGTTTAGTGGTTGTAGCTTTAAAGCTCTAGGAGGAGATGCATTGAGAATTTTAGGTAAGAAGAATAATAATAATAATAATAATAATAATAATAAGTTTAGATACAATATCACTAAGTTGGCTTTCTCAAGCCAACTTAACTAGATAGAGGAAGTTTATGATATAAACTTCAGTTGGCTTGAGAAAGCCTATCCTGAAAGTTAAATTTATTTGTAAAAGCTTAAAAAGTTGTTTAAGTTTACAGATAGATAGATGGAAAGAATTAGATCTTGAGCATATATACACTTGTTAGTTATTGCCTTGCGTTGTTTCTAGGCAGTTACTAAGGTGTCGTTATGTTCTTTGATCATAATTTAATCTTTAATCAATTGATGATCAATTTTGCTAGCAAGATTTAATGTTAATTATCTTGTTGCTAGCAAGATTTAGAATGAATTCAAGTCATTAGCAACATTTAACATAAATAAGCATGTTGCTGGCAAGAATTCGCTGAATTAGCATATTGGTAGCAAGATTTATTGTTAATTAACAAGTTGCTATCAAGATTTAGCATGATCTAGCATGTCACTAGTGAGAATTTGCGTGATCTAGCATGTTGCTAGCAAGATTTAACGTTAATTAACAAGACGCTATTGACATTTAGTGTGAACTAACATCTCGCTAGTGAGATTTGTTAATTCGTAGGTCGCTTGTGAGATTTAACATGAGTTAACATGTCACTGACGAGAATGAATGTTATTTAACAAGTCACTAGTGAGATTTAATGTTTTAAAGAACACAAGAGTCAGTTGACGCAGAGACTGGAGGTTATTGATGATTCAGCTGAACAGTGAGTGGTCTGAAATATCAAAGAATAATAATGAATATTAAATATAAATCTAAAATAAACAACATTTACATTGGTAATAAACATGAGTAAATAATTAATTGATTACAGAAGTGTTGCAATACTTGGTTAGTGCACAAAATGGCATCTAGGGAACATACATGGAGTTTGTTCATCATGAGGGATCATCGGTGTTGTAACGAAATACCAAAAAATAAATAACAATGCTTTTTGATCCCCAAAGTGTTGAAAATTGCAATTAGTTTATAAAAATGTTTACGGTTTAATTACAACCTTGGCTTTTAACGGTCAGTTTTCACTAATGTGAATACTTTGTTTTATTTCTATTTTAAAGATGTAATTAAGCATTATTAATATAGTCTTACCACTTTCTAAACAGACTGCAGTTCCACTGCATATATATGGAGCCCTTTATACATTTATTTACTATATAAATGTGTGTATAGATAGATATGTATGTGTATATGTATATGTATATATATATGTATATATGTGTGTGTGTGTGTGTGTGTGTGTGTGTGTATAAAGCCTTTCTTCATGTGAAATAAAATAACTTAAATATTAGTATTTCTTAAATAATTCCTGCTAAAGTACAATGAGGAGAGTAATGCTGTTTTTTCTAATCTCAAGCAGTTTTCAGATTGAATTGATCTGCCATGTCAGACTTCAGTTCAACACGGCAATTATAGCAGATAAAGGAATCAACGCAATGTAATATTTGTATAAAGCCTTCCTCCATGGGAAACAAAATAACTTAAATATTAGTATTTTAAAAATAATTCCTGCTCAAGTAATGCAGCAGAGTAATGCAGTTTTTTTGAACTCAAGCAGTTTACAGTTTGAATCGATCTGCCATCGTTTTTGCATCCTTTTAAATACCTTATTTCATTTATTGTTTAAGTGTTCACAAAACATCGATCTATCAGCGAATCTGCTCAGGAAGCGCGTTTGAACTCGAGAACAGGAGTCAGACTTTAGTTAAAAGCAGATAAAAGAATTAACACAATGTAACTACATACTCAAGAATTAGTTATAAATAACTTTGACTGTTAGACGCTGCATTTGAAGAGAGTCAGCGCGCGCTGCTCAGGGAAGCCTTTTACATGTCTTCCCCATGACAACACGAGCGAGAGTCAGAATTCGGCAATAAAGTACATAAATGAGCGCTATAAATAAACTTAGGCGATTAGACGGTTATGCTTTGGCGCGAGTCCAGGAGGACGCGCGTTTAAACTTCACTTACCTTTCCTATAGTATCATAGTGCTCAACAGCGAAAACCCGTCGCCATGTAAAGACGAATGAGAGTCAGAATTCGGCCATATAAGTGCATAAATCTTCAAGCAAACACGCTGCAGCGGTTACTTGATAATCGGAAACAATTTCCGTTTGATCATAAACTCTCTCACATAAATCTATTTTAGGAGATTATGATCTCTCTCTCCAGCAGTAATGGCGTCTTTGAAAAGCTTTGAGGCTTTGAATTGCAGCGCTCTGATTCGTTCAAACTTCAGTGCTCTCACTGACAGGGGTGTAATTTTGTGATATTATGTATGTAAAATAGAGAGATTTAACTTACTAATTAAAGTAAAAAATCGATTGTAGACCTGCAAGTTTTTTTTTTCAGGATTTAAAAAAATAAAATGCATGCCCATTGGAATGGACATGTTCACACATACTGTATTGAAATGTATTATATATCAGGTGTAATGTTGTGATGTTACCAACAGATGGAGTGGACGCTCTATCTAAAATTCAGTTTTCACTTCATTAGTGAAAGTCTATGGAGATTTTATGACTTTAATCTTCAGTTTTATCAAAAATCATAAGTCTGATCAGTCTGAAAAGGGATAGCAACTCAAGTCAGAACAGGTCTGAAGTCTGAGCAGAGTTTAGTGGTTGTAGCTTTAAAGCTCTAGGAGGAGATGCATTGAGAATTTTAGGTAAGAAGAATAATAATAACTAGATAGAGGAAGTTTATGATATAAACTTCAGTTGGCTTGAGAAAGCCTATCCTGAAAGTTAAATTTATTTGTAAAAGCTTAAAAAGTTGTTTAAGTTTACAGATAGATAGATGGAAAGAATTAGATCTTGAGCATATATACACTTGTTAGTTATTGCTTTGCGTTGTTTCTAGGCAGTTACTAAGGTGTCGTTATGTTCTTTGATCATAATTTAATCTTTAATCAATTGATAATCAATTTTGCTAGCAAGATTTAATGTTAATTATCTTGTTGCTAGCAAGATTTAGTATGAGTTCCGCATTATTAATATAGGCTAATCACTTTCAAAAGAGACTGCAGTTACACCACAGTTACACTATATGTAGCCTTTTATATATACTAAATAGATGTGTGTGTATGTGTGTATATACATATATATATATATATATATATATATATATATAAATGGTACTGTGATACTGTGAATAATACTTTGTTTTATTTCTATTTTAAAGATGTAATTAAGCATTATTTATGTAGTCTTACCACTTTCAAAACAGACAGCAGTTACACTGCATGTATATGGAGCCCTTTATATTTACAATATAGATGTAGATTGTCACGTTTATGTTAGTTTTCACCCTGGACTCTTAGTTTACCTTGTCTGTGTCACATGTTCCCCGTTCCTGATCTCACCTCACCCAGTTCCCATTAGCACTTATCAGTCACAGGTGTTTTGTGTTTCTGTTAATCATAGTCAGAATTTAAGTTCTCCATGTTCACTCCCCTGTTGTCGATTGTTAATGTTATGTTCCCTAGTCGTGTGTGGATGTTATTTCTGTTGAGTTTGCACCATCGCGTGCTTTTGTTTTTGTTATTGAATAAAGTGTTTACTTGCATTTCTGGCTCCGCGTATGCTCCGCATCGCACACGATCCTGCGCCTTGTGACATAGATAGATATGCATGTATGTGTGTGAATAAATTTACGCGCTATAAATAAACGTAGGCGCTTAGGCGTGGACGCGCGAATGCGGGAGGACGCGCGTATATGGAGCCTCTAATACATACTTTTTAGATGTATATGTAAATCCTTCCTTCATGGGAAACAAACTTAAATATTAGTATTTTTAAAATAATTCCTGCTAAAGTACAATGAGGAGAGTAATGCAGTTTTTTCTAATCTCAAGCAGTTTTCAGATTGACTCGATCTGCCATGTCAGACTTCAGTTCAACACGGCAATTATAGCAGATAAAGGAATCAACGCAATGTAATATTTGAATAAAGCCTTCCTCCATGGGAAACAAAATAACTTAAATATTAGTATTTTTTAAATAATTCCTGCTCATGTAATGCAGCAGAGTAATGCAGTTTTTTTAAATCTCAAGCAGTTTACAGTTTGAATCGATCTGCCATCGTTTTTGCATCCTTTTAAATACCTTATTTCATTTATTGTTTAAGTGTTCACAAAACATCGATCTATCAGCGAATCTGCTCAGGAAGCGCGTTTGAACTCGAGAACAGGAGTCAGACTTTAGTTAAAAGCAGATAAAAGAATTAACACAATGTAACTATATACTCAAGAATTGGTTATAAATAACTTTGACTGTTAGACGCTGCATTTGAAGAGAGTCAGCGCGCGCGCTGCTCAGGGAAGCCTTTTTACATGTGTCTTCCCCATGAACACACGAGCGAGAGTCAGAATTCGGCAATAAAGTACATAAATGAGCGCTATAAATAAACGTAGGTGCTTAGACTGTTATGCGTTGGCGCGAGTCCAGGAGGACGCGCGTTTAAACTTCACTTACCTTCCCCATAGTAATGTACTCCGTTGCCGAGTAAAGACGAATGAGAGTCAGAATTTGGCCATATAAGTGCATAAATCTTCAAGGAAACACGCTGCAGCGGTTACTTGATAATCGGAAACAATTTCCGTTTGATCATAAACTCTCTCACATAAATCTATTTTAGGAGATTATGATCTCTCTCTCCAGCAGTAATGGCGTCTTTGAAAAGCTTTGAGGCTTTGAATTGCAGCGCTCTGATTCGTTCAAACTTCAGTGCTCTCACTGACAGGGGTGTAATTTTGTGATATTATGAATGTAAAATAGAGAGATTTAACTTACTAATTAAAGTAAAAAATCGATTGTAGACCTGCAAGTTTTTTTTCAGGATTTAAAAAAATAAAATGCATGCCCATTGGAATGGACATGTTCACACATACTGTATTGAAATGTATTATATATCAGGTGTAATGTTGTGATGTTACCAACAGATGGAGTGGACGCTCTATCTAAAATTCAGTTTTCACTTCATTAGTGAAAGTCTATGGAGATTTTATGACTTTAATCTTCAGTTTTATCAAAAATCATAAGTCTGATCAGTCTGAAAAGGGATAGCAACTCAAGTCAGAACAGGTCTGAAGTCTGAGCAGAGTTTAGTGGTTGTAGCTTTAAAGCTCTAGGAGGAGATGCATTGAGAATTTTAGGTAAGAAGAATAATAATAATAACTAGATAGAGGAAGTTTATGATATAAACTTCAGTTGGCTTGAGAAAGCCTATCGTGAAAGTTAAATTTATTTGTAAAAGCTTAAAAAGTTGTTTAAGTTTACAGATAGATAGATGGAAAGAATTAGATCTTGAGCATATATACACTTGTTAGTTATTGCTTTGCGTTGTTTCTAGGCAGTTACTAAGGTGTCGTTATGTTCTTTGATCATAATTTAATCTTTAATCAATTGATGATCAATTTTGCTAGCAAGATTTAATGTTAATTATCTTGTTGATAGCAAGATTTAGTATGAATTCCGAAGTCATTAGCAACATTTAACATAAATAAGCATGTTGCTGGCAAGAATTCGCTGAATTAGCATATTGGTAGCAAGATTTATTGTTAATTAACAAGTTGCTATCAAGATTTAGCATGATCTAGCATGTCACTAGTGAGAATTTGCGTGATCTAGCATGTTGCTAGCAAGATTTAACGTTAATTAACAAGACGCTATTGACATTTAGTGTGAACTAACATGTCGCTAGTGAGATTTGTTAATTCGTAGGTCGCTTGTGAGATTTAACATGAGTTAACATGTCACTGACGAGAATGAATGTTATTTAACAAGTCACTAGTGAGATTTAATGTTTTAAAGAACACAAGAGTCAGTTGACGCAGAGACTGGAGGTTATTGATGATTCAGCTGAACAGTGAGTGGTCTGAAATATCAAAGAATAATAATGAATATTAAATATAAATCTAAAATAAACAACATTTACATTGGTAATAAACAGGAGTAAATTATTAATTGATTACAGAAGTGTTGCAATACTTGGTTAGTGCACAAATTGGCATCTAGGGAACATACATGGAGTTTTTTCATCAAGAGGGATCATCGGTGTTGTAACGAAATACCAAAAAATAAATAACAATGCTTTTTGATCCCCAAAGTGTTGGAAAATTGCAATTAGTTTATAAAAATGTTTACGGTTTAATTACATCCTTGGCTTTTAACGGTCAGTTTTCACTAATGTGAATAATACTTTGTTTTATTTCTATTTTAAAGATGCAATTAAGCATTATTAATATAGTCTTGCCACTTTTAAAACAGACTGCAGTTACACTACATGTACATGGAGCCCTTTATACATTTATTTACTATATAAATGTGTGTATAGATAGATAGATATGTATGTGTATATATATGTATATATGTGTGTGTGTGTGTATAAAGCCTTTCTTCATGTGAAATAAAATAACTTAAATATTAGTATTTCTTAAATCATTCCTGCACAATTACAATGGGGATAGTAATGCTGTTTTTTCTAATCTCAAGCAGTTTTCAGATTGAATCGATCTGCCATGTCAGACTTCAGTTCAACACGGCAATTATAGCAGATAAAGGAATCAACGCAATGTAATATTTGTATAAAGCCTTCCTCCATGGGAAACAAAATAACTTAAATATTAGTATTTTTAAAATAATTCCTGATCATGTAATGCAGCAGAGTAATGCAGTTTTTTAACTCAAGCAGTTTACAGTTTGAAGCGATCTGCCATCGTTTTTGCATCCTTTTAAATACCTTATTTCATTTATTGTTTAAGTGTTCACAAAACATCGATCTATCAGCGAATCTGCTCAGGAAGCGCGTTTGAACTCGAGAACAGGAGTCAGACTTTAGTTAAAAGCCGATAAAAGAATTAACACAATGTAACTATATACTCAAGAATTAGTTATAAATAACTTTGACTGTTAGACGCTGCATTTGAAGAGAGTCAGCGCGCGCGCTGCTCAGGGAAGCATTTTACATGTATCTGCCTTCCCCATGCAAACACGAGCGAGAGTAAGAATTCGGCAATAAAGTACATAAATGAGCGCTATAAATAAACTTAGGCGATTAGACGGTTATGCTTTGGCGCGAGTCCAGGAGGACGCGCGTTTAAACTTCACTTACCTTTCCCATAGTAATGTACTCCGTTGCCGAGTAAAGACGAATGAGAGTCAGAATTTGGCCATATAAGTGCATAAATCTTCAAGGAAACACGCTGCAGCGGTTACTTGATAATCGGAAACAATTTCCGTTTGATCATAAACTCTCTCACATAAATCTATTTTAGGAGATTATGATCTCTCTCTCCAGCAGTAATGGCGTCTTTGAAAAGCTTTGAGGCTTTGAATTGCAGCGCTCTGATTCGTTCAAACTTCAGTGCTCTCACTGACAGGGGTGTAATTTTGTGATATTATGTATGTAAAATAGAGAGATTTAACTTACTAATTAAAGTAAAAAATCGATTGTAGACCTGCAAGTTTTTTTTCAGGATTTAAAAAAATAAAATGCATGCCCATTGGAATGGACATGTTCACACATACTGTATTGAAATGTATTATATATCAGGTGTAATGTTGTGATGTTACCAACAGATGGAGTGGACGCTCTATCTAAAATTCAGTTTTCACTTCATTAGTGAAAGTCTATGGAGATTTTATGACTTTAATCTTCAGTTTTATCAAAAATCATAAGTCTGATCAGTCTGAAAAGGGATAGCAACTCAAGTCAGAACAGGTCTGAAGTCTGAGCAGAGTTTAGTGGTTGTAGCTTTAAAGCTCTAGGAGGAGATGCATTGAGAATTTTAGGTAAGAAGAATAATAATAACTAGATAGAGGAAGTTTATGATATAAACTTCAGTTGGCTTGAGAAAGCCTATCCTGAAAGTTAAATTTATTTGTAAAAGCTTAAAAAGTTGTTTAAGTTTACAGATAGATAGATGGAAAGAATTAGATCTTGAGCATATATACACTTGTTAGTTATTGCCTTGCGTTGTTTCTAGGCAGTTACTAAGGTGTCGTTATGTTCTTTGATCATAATTTAATCTTTAATCAATTGATGATCAATTTTGCTAGCAAGATTTAATGTTAATTATCTTGTTGCTAGCAAGATTTAGAATGAATTCCGAAGTCATTAGCAACATTTAACATAAATAAGCATGCTGCTGGCAAGAATTCGCTGAATTAGCATATTGGTAGCAAGATTTATTGTTAATTAACAAGTTGCTATCAAGATTTAGCATGATCTAGCATGTCACTAGTGAGAATTTGCGTGATCTAGCATGTTGCTAGCAAGATTTAACGTTAATTAACAAGACGCTATTGACATTTAGTGTGAACTAACATGTCGCTAGTGAGATTTGTTAATTCGTAGGTCGCTTGTGAGCTTTAACATGAGTTAACATGTCACTGACGAGAATGAATGTTATTTAACAAGTCACTAGTGAGATTTAATGTTTTAAAGAACACAAGAGTCAGTTGACGCAGAGACTGGAGGTTATTGATGATTCAGCTGAACAGTGAGTGGTCTGAAATATCAAAGAATAATAATGAATATTAAATATAAATCTAAAATAAACAACATTTACATTGGTAATAAACATGAGTAAATTATTAATTGATTACAGAAGTGTTGCAATACTTGGTTAGTGCACAAAATGGCATCTAGGGAACATACATGGAGTTTTTTCATCAAGAGGGATCATCGGTGTTGTAACGAAATACCAAAAAATAAATAACAATGCTTTTTGATCCCCAAAGTGTTGAAAATTGCAATTAGTTTATAAAAATGTTTACGGTTTAATTACATCCTTGGCTTTTAACGGTCAGTTTTCACTAATGTGAATAATACTTTGTTTTATTTCTATTTTAAAGATGTAATTAAGCATTATTAATATAGTCTTGCCACTTTCAAAACAGACTGCAGTTACACTACATGTATATGGAGCCCTTTATACATTTATTTACTATATAAATGTGTGTATAGATAGATAGATAGATATGTATGTGTATATATATATATATGTGTGTGTGTGTGTGTGTGTATAAAGCCTTTCTTCATGTGAAATAAAATAACTTAAATATTAGTATTTCTTAAATCATTCCTGCACAATTACAATGGGGATAGTAATGCTGTTTTTTTCTAATCTCAAGCAGTTTTCAGATTGAATCGATCTGCCATGTCAGACTTCAGTTCAACACGGCAATTATAGCAGATAAAGGAATCAAGGCAATGTAATATTTACTCAGGCATAAGTTATAAATAAACTTAAGTGCTTTGACGCGAGTGCGCGAGGACGCGCGTTTGAAGTTCATTGAGAGTTGCCGTTCCCATAGTAATCTACTCAGCGGGCGAAAGCCTTTGCCGAGTAAACACGAATGAGAGTCAGAATTTGGCCATATAAGTACATAAATCTTCAAGGAAACACGCTGCAGCGGTTACTTGATAATCGGAAACAATTTCCGTTTGATCATAAACTCTCTCACATAAATCTATTTTAGGAGATTATGATCTCTCTCTCCAGCAGTAATGGCGTCTTTGAAAAGCTTTGAGGCTTTGAATTGCAGCGCTCTGATTCGTTCAAACGTCAGTGCTCTCACTGACAGGGGTGTAATTTTGTGATATTATGTATGTAAAATAGAGAGATTTAACTTACTAATTAAAGTAAAAAATCGATTGTAGACCTGCAAGTTTTTTTTCAGGATTTAAAAAAATAAAATGCATGCCCATTGGAATGGACATGTTCACACATACTGTATTGAAATGTATTATATATCAGGTGTAATGTTGTGATGTTACCAACAGATGGAGTGGACGCTCTATCTAAAATTCAGTTTTCACTTCATTAGTGAAAGTCTATGGAGATTTTATGACTTTAATCTTCAGTTTTATCAAAAATCATAAGTCTGATCAGTCTGAAAAGGGATAGCAACTCAAGTCAGAACAGGTCTTAGCAACATTTAACATAAATAAGCATGTTGCTGGCAAGAATTTGCTGAATTAGCATATTGTTAGCAAGATTTATCGTTAATTAGCTTGAAAAGTTTTGAGAGTTTAAACTTAAAAATAAGTTATAATTATGCTTTTTGATCCTCAAAGTGTTGGAAAATTGTAATTAGTTTATAAAAATGTTTACGGTTTAATTACATCCTTGGCTTTTAACGGTCAGTTTTCACTAATGCAAAAAATACTTTGTTTAATTTCTATTTTAAAGCTGTAATTAAGCATTATTAGTATAGGCTAATCACTTTCAAAAGAGACTGCAGTTACACTGCATGTATATGTAGCCTTTTATATATACTAAATAGATGTGTATGTGTATATATATATATATATATATAATATGTATAGAGGTGTGTGTGTGTGTGTATATATATATATATATATATATATGATACTGTGAATAATACTTTGTTTTATTTCTATTTTAAAGCTGTAATTAAGCATTATTAATATAGGCTAATCACTTTCAAAAGAGACTGCAGTTACACCACAGTTACACTATATGTAGCCTTTTATATATACGAAATAGATGTGTGTGTATGTGTGTATATATATATATATATATATATATATATATATATAAATAAATGGTACTGTGATACTGTGAATAATACTTTGTTTTATTTCTATTTTAAAGATGTAATTAAGCATTATTTATGTAGTCTTACCACTTTCAAAACAGACAGCAGTTACACTGAATGTATATGGAGCCCTTTATATTTACAATATAAATGTAGATAGATATGCATGTATGTGTGTGAATAGATTTAGGCGCTATAAATAAACGTAGGCGCTTAGGCGTGGACGCGCGAATGCGGGAGGACGCGCGTATATGGAGCCTCTAATACATACTTTTTAGATGTATATGTAAATCTTTCCTTCATGGGAAACAAACTTAAATATTAGTATTTTTAAAATAATTCCTGCTAAAGTACAATGAGGAGAGTAATGCAGTTTTTTCTAATCTCAAGCAGTTTTCAGATTGACTCGATCTGCCATGTCAGACTTCAGTTCAACACGGCAATTATAGCAGATAAAGGAATCAACGCAATGTAATATTTGTATAAAGCCTTCCTCCATGGGAAACAAAATAACTTAAATATTAGTATTTTTTAAATAATTCCTGCTCATGTAATGCAGCAGAGTAATGCAGTTTTTTTTAATCTCAAGCAGTTTACAGTTTGAATCGATCTGCCATGTTTTTTGCATCCTTTAAAAATCTTATTTCATTTACTGTTTAAGTGTTCACAAAACATCGATCTATCAGCGAATCTGCTCAGGAAGCGCGTTTGAACTCGAGAACAGGAGTCAGACTTTAGTTAAAAGCAGATAAAAGAATTAACACAATGTAACTATATACTCAAGAATTAGTTATAAATAACTTTGACTGTTAGACGCTGCATTTGAAGAGAGTCAGCGCGCGCGCTGCTCAGGGAAGCCTTTTCCAATGTATATTGACTCACGAGCGAGAGTCAGAATTCGGCAATAAAGTACATAAATGAGCGCTATAAATAAACGTAGGTGCTTAGACGGTTATGCTTTGGCGCGAGTCCAGGAGGACGCGCGTTTAAACTTCACCTACCTTCCCCATAGTAATGTACTCCGTTGCCGAGTAAAGACGAATGAGAGTCAGAATTTGGCCATATAAGTGCATAAATCTTCAAGGAAACACGCTGCAGCGGTTACTTGATAATCGGAAACAATTTCCGTTTGATCATAAACTCTCTCACATAAATCTATTTTAGGAGATTATGATCTCTCTCTCCAGCAGTAATGGCGTCTTTGAAAAGCTTTGAGGCTTTGAATTGCAGCGCTCTGATTCGTTCAAACTTCAGTGCTCTCACTGACAGGGGTGTAATTTTGTGATATTATGAATGTAAAATAGAGAGATTTAACTTACTAATTAAAGTAAAAAATCGATTGTAGACCTGCAAGTTTTTTTTCAGGATTTAAAAAAATAAAATGCATGCCCATTGGAATGGACATGTTCACACATACTGTATTGAAATGTATTATATATCAGGTGTAATGTTGTGATGTTACCAACAGATGGAGTGGACGCTCTATCTAAAATTCAGTTTTCACTTCATTAGTGAAAGTCTATGGAGATTTTATGACTTTAATCTTCAGTTTTATCAAAAATCATAAGTCTGATCAGTCTGAAAAGGGATAGCAACTCAAGTCAGAACAGGTCTGAAGTCTGAGCAGAGTTTAGTGGTTGTAGCTTTAAAGCTCTAGGAGGAGATGCATTGAGAATTTTAGGTAAGAATAATAATAATAATAACTAGATAGAGGAAGTTTATGATATAAACTTCAGTTGGCTTGAGAAAGCCTATCCTGAAAGTTAAATTTATTTGTAAAAGCTTAAAAAGTTGTTTAAGTTTACAGATAGATAGATGGAAAGAATTAGATCTTGAGCATATACAGTTTTATGCAAAGGTTTGGGCACCCCTAATAATTATCATAATTTCAGTTTATAATGTGCCGGGCTTTCAAAGCCACAACTTCATTTGGATATAATTTATACCTTATGAAAACAGTAACATTTCAGTTCTGAAATAGCATTTATTGAATCAACAGAAACAATACAATTTGAGTCATAGCAAAAACAGACAGGTGCAAAAATGTGGGCACCCCAATGAAATTTTCACATTAATATTTAGTAGAGCCCCCTTTTGCTGAAATAACAGCATGTAGTCGCTTCTTATAGCCACTGAGAAGTCCCTGGATTCTGGTTGCAGGTATTTTGGACCATTCTTCCTTGCAAAATGTCTCCAGTTCAGTCAGGTTTGATGGTTTCCGAGTGTGGACAACCTGCTTCAAATCATTACATAGATTTTCGATGATATTCAAGTCTGGACTGCGATGGCCATTCTAGAACATTGTATCTGTGTCTGACCATGAATTCCTTGGTAGATTTGGAGCAATGCTTTGGATCATTATCCTGCTGAAACAACCAACCCTGGCATAACTTCATCCTCTTGACTGATTCTTGAACACTGTTCTTAAGAATCTGCTGATACTGGATGGAATCCATTTGACCCTCAACTTTGACAAGGTTTCCAGTACCTGTGCTTGCCCCATAGCATGAAGGACCCACCACCACATTTTACAGTAGGGAGCAAGTTCTTCTCCTGGAACGCTGTGTTCTTTTTCCTCCATACAAAGCTCTTCTGGTTGTGACCAAACAGCTCTATCTCAGTTTCATCTGTCCACAGAACTTGTCCAGATGAGCCTTTGCATACCTCAAATGACTCTGTTTGTTGGCAAGACGCGGAAAAGGCTTTTTCCGCATCACCCTTTCATTGAGCTGTTCCTTGTGCAAAGTACGCTGGACTGTGGAACGATGTACAATGACACCATCAGCAGCGAGATGTTCTTGGAGATCTTTGGAGGTGGTCTGTAAATTGTATTTGACCATTCTAACCATACTTCGCCTTTGCCTTTCAGATATCTTTCTTGGCCTGCCACATCTTTCCTTCACATGGACTGTTCCTGTTGCCTTCCATTTTCTAACTATATTTCTGACTGGAGACAGGGACCTTAAACCTTTGTGATAACTTTTAACATGCTTCTCCTAACTCACACTGATGAATTATCTTAGTTTTTAAGTCATTGGGGAGTTCTTTTGAGGTTCCCATGTTGCTACTTTCCAGTAGAGAATCGAAGAGAAGCACAACTGGCAATTAGCAAACTTAAATATCCTTTTTCATGATTGGTTGCACCTGTGTTTCCAGTCTAATGTTCATTGAGCCAATAACATCAATTTTGTGTTGCAAACAATCAGCATTGAGTGACTACAGGTATTCAAATCAACACAATTGAAAGGGTGGCCAAACTTTTGCACCGCCTATTTGTCACATTGTATTTTATTTCATACAACTAAATACTGCTACACTAAGTATTTTGGTCTGAAAAACATTGCTTTATCAAGCTTTCTCTAGAAAATGAATGGCATATCACTAGGATCTTTACTTAAAAAGATTGAGCAGATTACCATGCAGCCTCAGAAAGGTGCCTAAACTTTTGCATAAAACTGTATACACTTGTTAGTTATTGCCTTGCGTTGTTTCTAGGCAGTTACTAAGGTGTCGTTATGTTCTTTGATCATAATTTAATCTTTAATCAATTGATGATCAATTTTGCTAGCAAGATTTAATGTTAATTATCTTGTTGCTAGCAAGATTTAGAATGAATTCCGAAGTCATTAGCAACATTTAACATAAATAAGCATGCTGCTGGCAAGAATTCGCTGAATTAGCATATTGGTAGCAAGATTTATTGTTAATTAACAAGTTGCTATCAAGATTTAGCATGATCTAGCATGTCACTAGTGAGAATTTGCGTGATCTAGCATGTTGCTAGCAAGATTTAACGTTAATTAACAAGACGCTATTGACATTTAGTGTGAACTAACATCTCGCTAGTGAGATTTGTTAATTCGTAGGTCGCTTGTGAGATTTAACATGAGTTAACATGTCACTGACGAGAATGAATGTTATTTAACAAGTCACTAGTGAGATTTAATGTTTTAAAGAACACAAGAGTCAGTTGACGCAGAGACTGGAGGTTATTGATGATTCAGCTGAACAGTGAGTGGTCTGAAATATCAAAGAATAATAATGAATATTAAATATAAATCTAAAATAAACAACATTTACATTGGTAATAAACATGAGTAAATAATTAATTGATTACAGAAGTGTTGCAATACTTGGTTAGTACACAAAATGGCATCTAGGGAACATACATGGAGTTTTTTCATCATGAGGGATCATCAGTGTTGTAACGAAATACCAAAAAATAAATAACAATGCTTTTTGATCCCCAAAGTGTTGAAAATTGCAATTAGTTTATAAAAATGTTTACGGTTTAATTACATCCTTGGCTTTTAACGGTCAGTTTTCACTCATGTGAATACTTTGTTTTATTTCTATTTTAAAGATGTAATTAAGCATTATTAATATAGTCTTACCACTTTCTAAACAGACTGCAGTTCCACTGCATATATATGGAGCCCTTTATACATTTATTTACTATATAAATGTGTGTATAGATAGATATGTATGTGTATATATATATATATATATATATATATGTATGTATATATATATATATGTATATATATATATGTATATATATATATATATATATATATATGTATATATATATATATGTATATATATATATATATATATATATATATATATATATATATATATATATATATATATATATATGTGTGTGTGTGTGTGTGTATAAAGCCTTTCTTCATGTGAAATAAAATAACTTAAATATTAGTATTTCTTAAATCATTCCTGCACAATTACAATGGGGATAGTAATGCTGTTTTTTCTAATCTCAAGCAGTTTTCAGATTGAATCGATCTGCCATGTCAGACTTCAGTTCAACACGGCAATTATAGCAGATAAAGGAATCAAGGCAATGTAATATTTACTCAGGAATAAGTTATAAATAAACTGACGCGAGTGCGCGAGGACGCGCGTTTGAACTTCATTGAGAGTTGCCGTTTCCATAGTAATCAGCGGGGGGAAGCCTTCACCGAGTAAACACGAATGAGATTCACAATTTGGCCATATAAGTGCATAAATCTTCAAGCAAACACGCTGCAGTGGTTACTTGATAATCGGAAACAATTTCCGTTTGATCATAAACTCTCTCACATAAATCTATTTTAGGAGTTTATGATCTCTCTCTCCAGCAGTAATGGCGTCTTTGAAAAGCTTTGAGGCTTTGAATTGCAGCGCTCTGATTCGTTCAAACTTCAGTGCTCTCACTGACAGGGGTGTAATTTTGTGATATTATGTATGTAAAATAGAGAGATTTAACTTACTAATTAAAGTAAAAAATCGATTGTAGACCTGCAAGTTTTTTTTCAGGATTTAAAAAAAAAAATGCATGCCCATTGGAATGGACATGTTCACACATACTGTATTGAAATGTATTATATATCAGGTGTAATGTTGTGATGTTACCAACAGATGGAGTGGACGCTCTATCTAAAATTCAGTTTTCACTTCATTAGTGAAAGTCTATGGAGATTTTATGACTTTAATCTTCAGTTTTATCAAAAATCATAAGTCTGATCAGTCTGAAAAGGGATAGCAACTCAAGTCAGAACAGGTCTGAAGTCTGAGCAGAGTTTAGTGGTTGTAGCTTTAAAGCTCTAGGAGGAGATGCTCTGAGAATTTTAGGTAAGAAGAATAATAATAATAATAATAATAATAATAATAATAATAATAAGTTTAGATACAATATCACTAAGTTGGCTTTCTCAAGCCAACTTAATAAGTTTAGATACAATATACTAAGTTGGCTTTCTCAAGCCAACTTAACTAGATAGAGGAAGTTTATGATATAAACTTCAGTTGGCTTGAGAAAGCCTATCGTGAAAGTTAAATTTATTTGTAAAAGCTTAAAAAGTTGTTTAAGTTTACAGATAGATAGATGGAAAGAATTAGATCTTAACATAAATAAGCATGTTGCTGGCAAGAATTCGCTGAATTAGCATATTGGTAGCAAGATTTATTGTTAATTAACAAGTTGCTATCAAGATTTAGCATGATCTAGCATGTCACTAGTGAGAATTTGCGTGATCTAGCATGTTGCTAGCAAGATTTAACGTTAATTAACAAGACGCTATTGACATTTAGTGTGAACTAACATGTCGCTAGTGAGATTTGTTAATTCGTAGGTCGCTTGTGAGATTTAACATGAGTTAACATGTCACTGACGAGAATGAATGTTATTTAACAAGTCACTAGTGAGATTTAATGTTTTAAAGAACACAAGAGTCAGTTGACGCAGAGACTGGAGGTTATTGATGATTCAGCTGAACAGTGAGTGGTCTGAAATATCAAAGAATAATAATGAATAATAAATATAAATCTAAAATAAACAACATTTACATTGGTAATAAACAGGAGTAAATTATTAATTGATTACAGAAGTGTTGCAATACTTGGTTAGTGCACAAATTGGCATCTAGGGAACATACATGGAGTTTTTTCATCAAGAGGGATCATCGGTGTTGTAACGAAATACCAAAAAATAAATAACAATGCTTTTTGATCCCCAAAGTGTTGGAAAATTGCAATTAGTTTATAAAAATGTTTACGGTTTAATTACATCCTTGGCTTTTAACGGTCAGTTTTCACTAATGTGAATAATACTTTGTTTTATTTCTATTTTAAAGATGCAATTAAGCATTATTAATATAGTCTTGCCACTTTTAAAACAGACTGCAGTTACACTACATGTACATGGAGCCCTTTATACATTTATTTACTATATAAATGTGTGTATAGATAGATAGATATGTATGTGTATATATATGTATATATGTGTGTGTGTGTGTATAAAGCCTTTCTTCATGTGAAATAAAATAACTTAAATATTAGTATTTCTTAAATCATTCCTGCACAATTACAATGGGGATAGTAATGCTGTTTTTTCTAATCTCAAGCAGTTTTCAGATTGAATCGATCTGCCATGTCAGACTTCAGTTCAACACGGCAATTATAGCAGATAAAGGAATCAACGCAATGTAATATTTGTATAAAGCCTTCCTCCATGGGAAACAAAATAACTTAAATATTAGTATTTTTAAAATAATTCCTGATCATGTAATGCAGCAGAGTAATGCAGTTTTTTAACTCAAGCAGTTTACAGTTTGAAGCGATCTGCCATCGTTTTTGCATCCTTTTAAATACCTTATTTCATTTATTGTTTAAGTGTTCACAAAACATCGATCTATCAGCGAATCTGCTCAGGAAGCGCGTTTGAACTCGAGAACAGGAGTCAGACTTTAGTTAAAAGCCGATAAAAGAATTAACACAATGTAACTATATACTCAAGAATTAGTTATAAATAACTTTGACTGTTAGACGCTGCATTTGAAGAGAGTCAGCGCGCGCGCTGCTCAGGGAAGCATTTTACATGTATCTGCCTTCCCCATGCAAACACGAGCGAGAGTAAGAATTCGGCAATAAAGTACATAAATGAGCGCTATAAATAAACTTAGGCGATTAGACGGTTATGCTTTGGCGCGAGTCCAGGAGGACGCGCGTTTAAACTTCACTTACCTTTCCCATAGTAATGTACTCCGTTGCCGAGTAAAGACGAATGAGAGTCAGAATTTGGCCATATAAGTGCATAAATCTTCAAGGAAACACACTGCAGCGGTTACTTGATAATCGGAAACAATTTCCGTTTGATCATAAACTCTCTCACATAAATCTATTTTAGGAGATTATGATCTCTCTCTCCAGCAGTAATGGCGTCTTTGAAAAGCTTTGAGGCTTTGAATTGCAGCGCTCTGATTCGTTCAAACTTCAGTGCTCTCACTGACAGGGGTGTAATTTTGTGATATTATGTATGTAAAATAGAGAGATTTAACTTACTAATTAAAGTAAAAAATCGATTGTAGACCTGCAAGTTTTTTTTCAGGATTTAAAAAAATAAAATGCATGCCCATTGGAATGGACATGTTCACACATACTGTATTGAAATGTATTATATATCAGGTGTAATGTTGTGATGTTACCAACAGATGGAGTGGACGCTCTATCTAAAATTCAGTTTTCACTTCATTAGTGAAAGTCTATGGAGATTTTATGACTTTAATCTTCAGTTTTATCAAAAATCATAAGTCTGATCAGTCTGAAAAGGGATAGCAACTCAAGTCAGAACAGGTCTGAAGTCTGAGCAGAGTTTAGTGGTTGTAGCTTTAAAGCTCTAGGAGGAGATGCATTGAGAATTTTAGGTAAGAAGAATAATAATAATAATAATAATAATAATAATAAGTTTAGATACAATATCACTAAGTTGGCTTTCTCAAGCCAACTTAATAATAATAACTAGATAGAGGAAGTTTATGATATAAACTTCAGTTGGCTTGAGAAAGCCTATCCTGAAAGTTAAATTTATTTGTAAAAGCTTAAAAAGTTGTTTAAGTTTACAGATAGATAGATGGAAAGAATTAGATCTTGAGCATATATACACTTGTTAGTTATTGCCTTGCGTTGTTTCTAGGCAGTTACTAAGGTGTCGTTATGTTCTTTGATCATAATTTAATCTTTAATCAATTGATGATCAATTTTGCTAGCAAGATTTAATGTTAATTATCTTGTTGCTAGCAAGATTTAGAATGAATTCAAGTCATTAGCAACATTTAACATAAATAAGCATGTTGCTGGCAAGAATTCGCTGAATTAGCATATTGGTAGCAAGATTTATTGTTAATTAACAAGTTGCTATCAAGATTTAGCATGATCTAGCATGTCACTAGTGAGAATTTGCGTGATCTAGCATGTTGCTAGCAAGATTTAACGTTAATTAACAAGACGCTATTGACATTTAGTGTGAACTAACATCTCGCTAGTGAGATTTGTTAATTCGTAGGTCGCTTGTGAGATTTAACATGAGTTAACATGTCACTGACGAGAATGAATGTTATTTAACAAGTCACTAGTGAGATTTAATGTTTTAAAGAACACAAGAGTCAGTTGACGCAGAGACTGGAGGTTATTGATGATTCAGCTGAACAGTGAGTGGTCTGAAATATCAAAGAATAATAATGAATATTAAATATAAATCTAAAATAAACAACATTTACATTGGTAATAAACATGAGTAAATAATTAATTGATTACAGAAGTGTTGCAATACTTGGTTAGTGCACAAAATGGCATCTAGGGAACATACATGGAGTTTTTTCATCATGAGGGATCATCGGTGTTGTAACGAAATACCAAAAAATAAATAACAATGCTTTTTGATCCCCAAAGTGTTGAAAATTGCAATTAGTTTATAAAAATGTTTACGGTTTAATTACAACCTTGGCTTTTAACGGTCAGTTTTCACTAATGTGAATACTTTGTTTTATTTCTATTTTAAAGATGTAATTAAGCATTATTAATATAGTCTTACCACTTTCTAAACAGACTGCAGTTCCACTGCATATATATGGAGCCCTTTATACATTTATTTACTATATAAATGTGTGTATAGATAGGTGTGTATATGTATATGTGTGTGTATATGTATATGTATATGTATATGTATATATGTGTGTGTGTGTGTGTATAAAGCCTTTCTTCATGTGAAATAAAATAACTTAAATATTAGTATTTCTTAAATAATTCCTGCTAAAGTACAATGAGGAGAGTAATGCTGTTTTTTCTAATCTCAAGCAGTTTTCAGATTGAATTGATCTGCCATGTCAGACTTCAGTTCAACACGGCAATTATAGCAGATAAAGGAATCAACGCAATGTAATATTTGTATAAAGCCTTCCTCCATGGGAAACAAAATAACTTAAATATTAGTATTTTAAAAATAATTCCTGCTCAAGTAATGCAGCAGAGTAATGCAGTTTTTTTGAACTCAAGCAGTTTACAGTTTGAATCGATCTGCCATCGTTTTTGCATCCTTTTAAATACCTTATTTCATTTATTGTTTAAGTGTTCACAAAACCTCGATCTATCAGCGAATCTGCTCAGGAAGCGCGTTTGAACTCGAGAACAGGAGTCAGACTTTAGTTAAAAGCAGATAAAAGAATTAACACAATGTAACTATATACTCAAGAATTAGTTATAAATAACTTTGACTGTTAGACGCTGCATTTGAAGAGAGTCAGCGCGCGCTGCTCAGGGAAGCCTTTTACATGTCTTCCCCATGACAACACGAGCGAGAGTCAGAATTCGGCAATAAAGTACATAAATGAGCGCTATAAATAAACTTAGGCGATTAGACGGTTATGCTTTGGCGCGAGTCCAGGAGGACGCGCGTTTAAACTTCACTTACCTTTCCTATAGTATCATAGTGCTCAACAGCGAAATCCCGTCGCCATGTAAAGACGAATGAGAGTCAGAATTCGGCCATATAAGTGCATAAATCTTCAAGCAAACACGCTGCAGCGGTTACTTGATAATCGGAAACAATTTCCGTTTGATCATAAACTCTCTCACATAAATCTATTTTAGGAGATTATGATCTCTCTCTCCAGCAGTAATGGCGTCTTTGAAAAGCTTTGAGGCTTTGAATTGCAGCGCTCTGATTCGTTCAAACTTCAGTGCTCTCACTGACAGGGGTGTAATTTTGTGATATTATGTATGTAAAATAGAGAGATTTAACTTACTAATTAAAGTAAAAAATCGATTGTAGACCTGCAAGTTTTTTTTTCAGGATTTAAAAAAATAAAATGCATGCCCATTGGAATGGACATGTTCACACATACTGTATTGAAATGTATTATATATCAGGTGTAATGTTGTGATGTTACCAACAGATGGAGTGGACGCTCTATCTAAAATTCAGTTTTCACTTCATTAGTGAAAGTCTATGGAGATTTTATGACTTTAATCTTCAGTTTTATCAAAAATCATAAGTCTGATCAGTCTGAAAAGGGATAGCAACTCAAGTCAGAACAGGTCTGAAGTCTGAGCAGAGTTTAGTGGTTGTAGCTTTAAAGCTCTAGGAGGAGATGCATTGAGAATTTTAGGTAAGAAGAATAATAATAATAAGTTTAGATACAATATCACTAAGTTGGCTTTCTCAAGCCAACTTAATAATAAGTTTAGATACAATATCACTAAGTTGGCTTTCTCAAGCCAACTTAATAATAATAAGTTTAGATACAATATCACTAAGTTGGCTTTCTCAAGCCAACTTAATTAAAAAAATAATATTAAGTTTAGATACAATATCACTAAGTTGGCTTTCTCAAGCCAACTTAATAATAAGTTTATTAGCATTTCAATATGTTGGCTGCTTCTCAGCCAACTTAACTAGAGAGGATAAAGTTCGTCGAGACAAACTTTAGAAGTTGGCTGAGAAAGTCGCACCGGAACCTTTAATTTTGCATGTTGGTAGCACAATTTAACATTAACTTTGAAATACGTTACGAAACCAGAAATTAACAGGTTGCCAAGTTGTTCTGGGTGGTTGCTAGGGTGTTGCTAAGCAGTTGCTATGGTATCCTGGGTGGTTGCTAGGGTGTTGCTAGGAGGTTGCTAGGGTAAGCAGAGTGGTTGCTAGGGTGTTGCTAGGTGGTTGCTAGGGTAACCGGGGTGGTTGCTAGGGTAATCAGAGTAGTTGCTAGGGTGTTGCTAGGCGGTTGCTAGGGTAACCAGAGTGGTTACTAGGGTGTTGCTAGGGTATCCGGGGTGGTTGCTAGGGTAACCAGAGTGGTTGCTAGGGTGTTGCTAGGCGGTTGCTAGGGTAACTGGAGTGGTTGCTAGGGTGTTGCTTGGGTGTTGCTAGGCGGTTGCTAGGGTAACTGGAGTAGTTGCTAGGGTGTTGCTAGGGTAACCAGAGTGGTTGCTAGGCGGTTGCTAGGGTATTTTGGGTGGTTGCTAGGGTAACCAGAGTGGTTGCTAGGCGGTTGCTAGGGTATCCTGGGTGGTTGCTAGGGTGTTGCTAGGCAGTTGCTAGGGTATTTTGGGTGGTTGCTAGGCAGTTGCTAAGGTATTCTTGGTGGTTGCTAGGCAGTTGCTAGGGTATTTTGGGTGGTTGCTAGGCAGTTGCTAGGGTATCTGGGGCGGTTGCTAGGGTGTTGCTAGGTGGTTGCTAGGGTATTTTGGGTTGTTACTAGGGTGTTGCTAGGCGGTTGCTAGGGTAAACAGGGTTGTTGCTAGGGCGTTTCTAGGCAGTTGCTAGGGTATCTGGGGCGGTTGCTAGGGTGTTGCTAGGTGGTTGCTAGGGTAACTGGGGTGGTTGCTAGGCAGTTGCTAGGGTATCCAGGGTGGTTGCTAGGATGTTACTAGGTAGTTATGAGGTCTTCTGGGTAGTAACTATGGCGTTCCTAGCACAATTGAACACTTAGCCAACCACTATTAGCATGTAGCTATTCACTGCTAGCATATGTAGCATGTTGGAAGTCTTGTTTGCTAGCATGAGTCAATAGACCCAACCACCATGTCTCTACGACACTCAGAAGCAGAGATATAGGTCTGGCTAAATGGTTGCTAGGGTTCTCTGTTTGGTTGCTAAGGAGTGGCTTCACAGCTACAGTGATGTTACTCCAAAGGCTGAGTGTCAAGTAGACCCAACCCCCATGTCTCTATGACTTTCTGATGCAGAGATATAGGTCTGGCTAAATGGTTGCTAGGGTACTCTATTTGGTTGTTAAGGAGTGGCTTCGCAGCTACACTGAACCTTGAGGAACTCCATACTGAACCCGTGAACGATATGCCAACATAATTTTAGAGTCTATTCAAAAGGATTTTGTTGTCGATTGTATCAAATCCAGCACTACGATCCAGTAACACTAACAGAGAGATACAACCACGATCGGATGATAAGAGCAAATCATTTGTAACTTCAATGAGAGCAGTCTCAGTACTAGGATATGTCTTCTAAATTCTGACTGGAAATCCTCGTAGATACCGTTTCTTTCTAAAAAGGAACTTAGTTGTGAAGATACTTGTGCCATAGTTGTGCCTTTTCTAGAATCTTTGACAGAAAAGATAGATTCGATTTTGGCCTGTAATTAACTAATTCAGTAGTATCAAGTTGTGGTTTCTTAATAAACTGTTTAATTATGGCCAGCTTAAAGGTTTTTGGTACATATACTAATGAAAAAGAAGAATTAATGATATTATGAAGAGAATCTATGACCTCTGGAAGCATCTCTTTCAGTAGCTTAGTTGGTATCGGGTCTAGCCTACATGTTGATTTTGATTATTTAATGACTTCAGACAATTTTTCCTTCCTGATAGCAAGAGTAGAATTTTTCTTCAGGGATACTACAATTTACTGTATTTTGTTATATTGTAGTACACGGTAGCATGGTTGTAATTTTTTCTCTAATATTGTGTATTTTGCAAGTAAAGAAGATCTTAAAGTCATCACTGCTGTGCTGTTTTAAGGCATCTGGGTTGAGACTTTATTTCTATAGGGGGACTATATCAAATTCCAGACCATGCATTTTTCAAAAAGCTTCCTGTTTGGTAGACATACAACTATGAACCTGAAAGTTGTTCGGCCCGATAAGCTCTATATGAAGCTCTAAGTATATAATAACACATGCTTCGGCCTAATTGAAGCACTTCGACAATTACAAAGTGTGTGCAAAGTTTCAAGAGTTTTTGAACATGTTAAGTGCCTCAAAAGTACCTAAGAAGTCGCAAAATAACAATAACAACAATACTAATAATAACAATAATAGAAATTATAATAAAAATCTTTAGGAAAACAATAAGGCTCTCCGCCCCTTTGGGGAAAAAAGTCTGTTGAAAGCAATGACTACTTAATTAAAAAAATATTTGAAGGCAGCATGTTAATGTACCTATTATTTAGGTATATTTCTTATGAGCGTTGTTAATTCACATATTTAATTAATTTTAATTTTTAAATAAAACCGTTTTAGTTCAAATTAGTGTTGTTTAAATGTTCTTGCTGTGTTATTTTATCATGTTAATATTATATTAATATGTCTTTATTAAAAGATTATTTTTGACTATCTCAATATATAAGTTTTAAATAATAGTGAAAATAAAGGATTGTTTGTGTTGTGATGGGCCTACCCCTTGGTTTTGTTACCGGAGCCTAAACCTTGAAGTTTTTTTTTATTTTTATTTTTTGCTATTATTCCATTCTTTTTCAAAATAAACATGTGCATGAAGAACATTTTTGACCTGTGTGGTCTCCTCTCACTCTGGTGTTTTTTTTTTTGTAAAGCTGTTTCACCAAGCACACATTTGTAGCGGTGCCATGCCCATTTATTATAGTCACCTATAGATTGCTTATTTTTTGCCATATTAATCGATGAAGTGAGGTGGCCTACAAACTCCTTGTGAGATTGAAGCTTCTGTGGATGAAACTGCAAACTAAACTTTAATAAAATGTCTTCTATTGACTGCACTTCTGATTCCTGGTCTTCATTCAACATATCTGGTCCTCGGGTCTTTAACTGTAATTCCCCTACATTTTCTTCATCAGCTGGTGATAGGTGATAGCTTATAGGTGAGCATTAGAATTTTAAAATCAAAGCGAAACCCGAGTTTTGGACATACTGCAATTTGTTTATAGTAGTTTTGGAAACCTCAGCAAGCAAAGCATTACAATAATTACAATAAACTATTATATAGTTTTACATACTATATTTACATTCATTTTAATATACTGATTAACGCTCTAAAGCAGGGGTCGCCAACATGGTGCCCGCGGGCACCAGGTCGCCCCCAAGGACCACATGAGTCGCCCGCAGGCCTGTTCTAAAAATAGCTCACCATAGCGCTACTTACCAGTGAGCTCTGAGCTGCATCTATTTTTCTTGCTATCCTTTTTTTAAATCACACCCACAAATTAACTCCTCCACTTCACATAATTTAACATAATAGGATAACCTAAAAAAAAAGCGAGCTGCACTGAATACAGCAGTGTTTTTCAACCAGTGTTCCGCGGCACAGTGCTGTGAGAGATCGTCAGGTGTGCCGCGGAAAATTATTCAATTTCACCTAATTTTTCAACAAAAAAAAAAACATTTTGAGCGACTGCAAGCGTTAATGGTGCGCGTCTGTAGTGATGTTACGTCTGACACCGACGCTCCGAAGCCTGCTTCAAACTCGAACGGGCTTTTCAATGAACCACTGCTTCGGAGCTTGTATCATTACGTCACTAGTCACGTGAAAATGACGTTTGAGATAAACACACTGCTTCACTCCGGCAGTGAACCACCTGACTGCTTTGACAGCCCAATCAGTGTTGACGGGTTTCAAACCTGGCGGTTGTATTTCTTATAAAAGTGAAACCAAACCGTGGGTTGTAGTAGACGGTGTTTGCATTTGCGTTATTGTTGAGGAGAGTGGATTGAGTTCATTTCAGTGTTGTATATTCAAAGCAATATATCCTCATTTATATCAGCTTTCTAAACTGTTTTTGTGTACACCTGCATCTGTTCCATGCGAGAGAATGTTCTCTAAAGCTGGCGAAATAGTAAAAAAGAAAAAAACAAATCACCTTTCACCAAAGACTGGAGAAAATAATTTTTCTGAATAAAAACCATACCATTTCATGAACACTTTGTCTAAGTCTTCTGCATGTACCCAAAGCACACCCTCTATTTTTATTTAAATTATTAGTGGCTGGTAAAAATCTTGTAGAAGTGATCATTTGAAAATGTAAATACTTGCAGAGATTTAGAGAAATAAAGTGTTGCATATTGATAGGTTTCCTACCTTGTATAATCATTGTGAGAAATCATTAACATGATCAGTGTCTTAACATAGATGAATATCATTAATTATTAATAATGACATATAATTAAAGGTAAATTCAGCAAATTTGATATTTCGGAAGTGTGTATCAAACTGGTAGCCCTTTGCATTAATCGGTATCCAAGAAGTAGCCCTCAGTTTCAAAAAGGTTGGCGACCCCTGCTCTAAAGGATGCATTTAGTCACGACTGTGAATCTCCAGCACGCCATGCGGCGCTGTTTATCTCTATAATGCAAACCCGAAGAAGCCACTGCCCATTTAGTTCAGAAAACAGTGCAAATGTTGCATTATTTTTGGAAGATATATGTTAAATTATGCATCGACAGTTTATAAATAAATATCTACTCTCTAATTTATTGTCTTACAATTGGAAAAGGTGTTTGTGAGCGTCCTCAGGGTCGGAAGAAATGCGTCACGCGACTTGTAAACAAATGACAGATTGTCATGAATTTGTGCTTTTCCATTTCTAATCACTTCAAGTGTTATTTGAAACTTCTGTTCACGCACATGGAAGAATGCAGCAATGAAAATGATCTGACTGATTCAGCATTGAACTTTTTTGTCTCGCCAGTGAATGCATTTGTTCAGTCTACAACTGCAGACTACAATGACGGTTATCATGAAGGCAAACAGGTCCTATAAGCTTGTGGTGCACAAGAAGGGCTTTGGAGGCAGTGGTAAGAATATTCTTAATACCTACAAACTGCATTCGTTTTAGTTTACGATGCTGGCTTGTGTTTTGCATGCATCTCTTGACACCCCTTGTTCCTCCACAGATGATGAGTTGATGATGAATCCTAAAGTCTTTCCTCAGGTTAAACTGGGAGATATTGTTGAGATTGCACATCCAAATGATGAGTACAGGTGAGAGGAGCTTTCACGTCAATCTTACTGAAAAATACAAAGTTTGGAGAAATATTAGAATATTTCGTTTTGAAAGAAGTCGTTTCGTCTTATGCTCACCAAAACTGCTTCATTTGTTTAAACAACGCAGTAAAAACAATCGTGAAATTTTATTACAATTTAAAACAACTGTTTTCTGTTTGAATGTATTTTTCAATGCAATTTATTAATGTGATTTCAAAGCTGAATTTTTAGCATCATTACTCCAGTCTTTAGTGTTACATGATCCTTCAGAAATCATTGAAACTTTCTGATTTCGACACTGATGATAATAAGAAATGAAGGATTGTGTGTCAATGAGGAACTTAAAAAAATTTATTCAAATAGAAAATAGTGTAAATGTAAATAGTAAAAATAATTTCCAATAGTTCAGTTTTCAAATAAATTAAATGGTGAGTGTAAGAGACAAAAAATAGATTCCAATGTTTTCACCACTGGTGTGTCTCATTTTTATCCTAAAATGATTAGAAAAGTATTACAAAACATATTTTGGTAAAAAAAAAAAAAAGAACCTGCAGTAAGAAAATAAAATGATTTATATTATATTCTTGTACTTTTTATCTCTTTGTCTTAGTCCTTTACTGCTGCAGGTCAAGAGTTTAAAAGAAGACCTTCAGAAAGGTGAATATTAAAGTAGTGGATTTTTTTTCTGTACTAGCAAATAATTATCAGCTGCATCTCAGTGTTAATTTTTCCACCAACAGAAACTATCAGTGTAGATCAGACAGTGGCTCAGGCCTTCAAGCTTCGCGCCTACCAGGACGTCATCATCAATATAGTAGATCCAAAGGTATTTTATACAGAAATACTATTTATTGTTCTATTGTTCGGTTACAGACTATATTCACAATACAGCACAAACTCTCATACCTTATTATTGCATTGAAATGTAATAGGATGTGACTTTGGATCTGGTGGAGCTCACTTTCAAAGATCAGTATATTGGACGAGGAGACATGTGGAGACTGAAGAAGAGCTTAGTGAGTAGAATCTGTGTGATATGTTAATTTTTGATGCTTCACAATGATCTTTATGTGTCCATGATGTTCTTTCAGGTGAGCACATGTGCGTATGTGACACAGAAAGTAGAGTTCGCAGGAATCAGGTAACAACATCCATTATTGTCTGGAATACTCAATTGTGATTATAATAAGAATCATCAGCTTTGATCATAGGAATAATTGTATTTTACAGGATTTAATTAAAAAATATATTTAAATAGAAAAGTTCTTTTAAATGGTAATAATATTTATATATTTATAAGTAAATGCAGCCTTGGTGAGCATGAGTCTGTTAAATATTCCAAACTTTTGAACAGTAGGGTATGTTTCACAAAAAAAAAAAAAAATGGTTTTGTCGTGATTTCAGGGCCCAGGCCAGTGAATTGTGGGTTAAAGGAGAGAAAGTCACTTGTGGCTACATTAGTGAAGAGACCAGGGTGAGAATGTCTTTTTAGCAATATAATTAGTGTTACTGTCCATTACTTTTTTTCACGTCAAGACTGTTTTCTCCACCTAGGTGGTGTTTCGATCCACCTCTGCAATGGTTTATATATTCATTCAGATGAGTTGTGAGATGTGGGACTTTGATATCTATGGTAAAGAGATTTTTTTATCCTTATAGCCTGGTTTCAGAGTTAGGGCTTAGATTAAGTAGCTTTTATAAACATGATTTAGACAAAAAAACATTACTGGTGTGCATTCTGAGACAAAGCAATGACACTATTTTTAGATATGCTAGTGCAAGTTAAAATGGTTCAAACATACATTGTAGTCTAGGACTAAGATTAAGCCTTGTCTGTGAAACTGGAGGTATGTGTAATTGAAGAATAAACCTGTTATATAAGATTGTATAAGCTGCTGTCTTCATTCGCAGGTGATCTTTACTTTGAGAAAGCTGTTAATGGTTTCCTCTCCGATCTGTTTGCCAAATGGAAAGTGAGTGTCACGTTCATCACTGACCAGTAATAATGTTGTAGCTGCTTATATCTCTCGATGCAATGGGTGTTATGGCATTTTGTTTACATGTAGTCACTAATTTTAGGAGAAGAACTGCAGTCATGAGGTTACAGTGGTGCTATTCTCTCGTACCTTCTACTCGGCCAAATCACTGGGTAAATGTTTCATATTTTAAACACTGCATGGGACATAGAATTTGAATAATAATAATAATAATTGATAGTTTTTTTTGTCATATAGAAGAGTTCCCAGAGATGCAAAGAGCGTCAGTCCGACAAGACCATGAGGGGCGGTATTATGAGGATTTCTACAGGTCTGGAAGTTCATTTAGTTATTTTAAACCTGCAGAAATGGCAGGCCTGTCATTAATTACTCACCCTCTTGTCATGCGTCTTCAAAGAGCACTTCAGAATGTTCATAAAAAGATTGTAAAACGAATCCATTTGAATCGAGCATATTCTAACTTTTCTGAAGAGATACGATCACTTTATATGATGAACAATATAAGTTAGGATTTTATTCACATGTACAGTGAACATCGATCAGCAAACATTAACAGAAGCTCAGCTGAATCTGCTTGATGCGCAAAAACAACACTTCTTGCTGAATCTCAAATGTTCTGCGTGACACGAGAATGAACCTCATTGGTTCTTGCTGAAGCTCAAATGTTCTGCGTGACACGAGAATGAACCTCATTGGTTCATGAAGAAACCCAAACATGATGCGTAACACGAGAATGGCTCATTGGTTCTTGTACATCAAGCAAACATGCTTGAGCTTTTATTTATATCATAACTTATGTTTGAGTTGATGAATGTTTACATGTGAATTAAAACCCAAATTAATCTTGTTCGTCATATAAAGTGTTTGTGTCTTGTCAGAAAATTTGGACTAAACCGCTCAATTCATGGATTAGTTTTACAATCTCTTTATGAACTTTTTAAAGTGTTAAAGTGGTAGTTGCATGGATGCACAGAAATCATAAAAAATATAGAAATACCTCGGTTTACGAGTGACTTTGAATACGAGCAAATTGGTGTACGAGCATTGTATCGGAGTGCGAGAATATTTTTCCCTCGCTCATGTGTATTTTTTTGTGGAAAAGTCCTAACGCTCAGCATCTTCGCGCACATTTTTACTGGAAATATCCTAATGACAGCCTATCACCCTTTAACTCGTTCATTCTCTCAGTGTCGCTCGGTTTGGTTGCATCATTCACCACAGTGATACTTTATAAGTGATTTACAGCGGTTTTACCTCGCTCTGGGAATGAATAAAACTGATTTTCATTTGTGTTCCGAAGATGAACAAAAGTCTTGTAGGTTTGGAACAACATGAGGGTGAGTAATTAATGAATTATTATTTTTTTTTTAAATGTGTGAACTAACTTAAACTGTGAACTTAACACTGGTTACTTTGTACTGGTTTAACAGCAGTTTTAATTTTCATTCTCTTCCAGGGTGGTTGCCCAAAATGAAAGACGTGACGAGTGGACGTCTCTGCTCATCACCATTAAGAAGCTCTTTATACAGTATCCTGTGCTGGTGCGTCTTAAAGTAGCAGGTGTGTATGCCTTCTATCAGACAGTGTCAGAAATCGTCTTTCAGACAGTGTGCACATATAGCAAAATTAAGGTATTTTGCTGCTTATTGCACTTCAACTGTTTAAAAATCAGTTGTTTTTAAACCACAGTGCTTCAAATCTTATGCAGATGATACGCTTGCGTGCAGAACAACGTCACATGAACGAAACCGCAATAGAGACAATAATCCAAAATCTCTTATCGCCAGTCGACAAATTTCACCTTTTAATTGTGTCTTTAATAGATATGAACATGTTTGTTTATTTATATATATATATATATACATACACACACTCACGCATTGTGGCAGTAAAAAACACTCACATGGTCTTTGTTTTTTTTTGAAGATAAGAAAATGCAAATATGTATTTATTTGTGTTATGGACATGGCATGATTGCAATTATTTAAACTAGCACAAGCAGATTGACAAACACATTTTTTTTTCTTGTCTCAATATTGCAGATGGATATCCATGTGGGCATAATTCCACTTCTGCTCAGGGAAATTATCTGGAAGCTATAAACTTGTCTTTCAACGGTTTGTATTTGTGTATTAATCCATTGTCTTTACCCATAGAGCTTTTTCTGTTTGCCCTGATATCAGTGTCCTGACTTTGTCACTTTCAGTCTTTGATAAGCACTACATCAACCGTAATTTTGATCGTACGGGTCAGATGTCGGTGGTCATTACTCCAGGAGTGGGTGTGTTCGAGGTGGACCGCTTGCTCATGATTCTCACCAAACAGCGCATGATCGACAATGGTCAGTCGGTGCTCTGTGTAATCACTGCTTGTCATGCAGCACTGCAGTGGATGCTAACAGTACAGTATCTTCTTAACAGGCATCGGCGTAGATCTGGTATGCATGGGAGAGCAGCCTCTCCACGCTGTTCCACTCTTCAAGGTTAGCAAACCACTTGAGCATAACATCAAATATGAATGTAAGCCCCCCTTTATATTAGGTGTCCTTAACTACCATTTACTACCATTTAAATTAATAATTAGATACAATGCGCTTTTTGTTTACATGCGTTTTTACGTTGTACAATTGTTTTAAAAATACCTCCATGTAATTACATCTAGAATTACACTGTTTACTGCTTTTCATAGACCTTAACCCAGCCTTAAACCTACCCATATCACCAAATCTGTCCCTAACCGTACCCGTATGCCACCTCAATGCTATCAAAAGTTTTTTCAGTACAGTATGAACACAGTAAGTTTTTAGTAAATTTTAAATTACACAGTAAATTTTATTTATGTAAGCACATAATTTATTAAAGACACCTGAAAGAAAGTGTGACCTGCAAGTTTAATACTTGTAAATGGGATGGGAAAAAAACATTTTTGTATCATTTCTATTAGTTACATAACCGTACAGTGCACGGAGACTCCAGAATTGGCGACGACTACAACCTGCCTCACTGGATCAATCACAGGTGAGATTTGAGAGTTGCTGCTACCAACTGCTAGGTAGTTACTGGGTGGTAGTTGCCGTTAATGATATTTAAGAAATGTATAACCAATATTTTTTCCTTTGTTTTAAAGGTACAGTAAGCAATTTTTGGAGAAACACTGTTAATATTTGAAATTTATATTTGAATTCTTCATTGCTCCACCCCCAAAATAAACAAACACGAAACTGCAAGAATAAATGTCTCTTTATCATGACTGAAGCAAAGCAAAATAATGCACAATAAATGAAACGAAGATGATGACGACAAGGCAGAACAAAAAGTGAACGCATACGGAAGCACATTTTTTTACCAGTGATATTTCTCTTAACATTTTCTCTTTTGTAACTCAACCAGCTCTCTTTCTACAGTCTTTCTTCAAATCTTCATCTTGCTCACTCTCTCCTTCCTCCTCATGAGTGGACACGCCCCCTACTGCTGATTGGCTGCATGTGTATTGTGCTGCTCAGTCCGATCCACTTTCAACAGTGTTTCACAGAAATTACTTACTGCATAATTGATTTATACACTATGCATGTATACATTTCTGTTGTGCATCGCCATATTTGACCAAACAATAAAATCCAATTTGTAAATTATTTATTATATTTTAAAATATTGATTAAATTGTTAGTTTTATGAATTCATGCAATTGAACACCAGTTTTGATTAAATTAATATTTTTGTCCATATTACCAAGCCTTAACATTAAAATATTCACAAGTTAATGTAGATGAACTCAGTATAATTAATTTGAATTTTACAGCTTTTACACATCAAAGAGCCAGAACTCATGCAGCTGTTTTACACCACGGATCAAGCTGGCTGGAAAGAAGGTTAGAAATATCACGCTTCTACTGACAACACCTTGTAACTTTGTAACATTGTTATTATGAGAACGACTTAATGCTTGTAAAACTTCTAATGAAGCTACTGACACTCTGATGTATCTTCATTTTAAGGCTCAAGCTGAAAAAGCCAGAAGCAGCAAAGAACATTGTAAGTTATTTGCATCACTTGTAGATAGTTTTAGGTTGTATATGGGTTTGCCATGAATTGACTTGAGCTGTCTTGCTCAGCTCTTGGTTCTCCAAAAGATGCTGAGAACAGCCTTCCAATCCAGGTGGACTATGATGCTTACGATGCTCAGGTTTTCAGACTTCCTGGACCCTCAAGAGCTCAGAGGTCCACCAACTTCAGGTACATAATAAAATTCCTATCATTTTTCATTATTGACCAACTTTCTCGATTTATTATATCAGATGCTTTTATCATTGCATTCAAGGAACACATTGAATCAGTTCTTACTTTCTCTGGGATCGAACCCATGACCTTGGTGTTGTAAGCACCAATGCTCTACTGAGTGAGCTACAGTTTAACCTGTGATCATGTGTGTCAGGTCGAGTCGGGAGAGGGAGTCAGCCAGCAGGAAAAGCTGGGGCTCATCAGATGTTGGTGGAGGCATGGTGGGCAGCTCTCCACCAACCAGGCCTACAGGACCAGATGAACAGAGGAGCCTGGCTTCAGATGACAGTTTGGGACACATCTCCAACATCCTGCTCATCCCACGCCCGGCACTGGGCCAATACGAAGTCAGCAGCTCGCTGGGTTACACCAGCTGCACAAGAGGTACAGAACCGTTCAGCGTGCACCTGTGAGGATGCTGACAGATGTTGCTGCTTCTCATCTGTCACATCTTTGCAGAATTGCTGGAAAAGATGGTCGAATCCCAGAGGGACTCCAGTGCTCCAGGCCGCTTTACGGTGGGCAGTGCTGAGTCCACCCTGCATGTACGGCCAGGTGGTTACACGCCCCAGAGGGCCCTCATCAACCCGTTTGCCCCCTCACGCATGCCTATGAAACTCACCTCCAACCGCCGCCGCTGGATGCACACGTTTCCTGTCGGTAAGAGATACAAACATTACTTGCTTCTGATTGGTCAATTTGTGGTCAAAATTATGCGTAATGACCACTAAACTGGCTATTCTCTACATGATTTTGTATAATGTTGTATGGGTGTTCAAGGTCCCTCTGGAGAGGCAATCCAGATCCACCATCAGACACGACAGAACATGGCAGAGCTGCAGGGCAGTGAGCAGAGAGACCCGGCTCGTACCTCTGCAGAGCTGCTGGAACTGGCCTATCACGAAGCCACAGGAAGGTCAGTCACGCACAGATCAGTGAGAGGATATTTGGAGAGGAAAAATGTGGCAATGTGTTACGCTGAGTGTCTAACAATTGTGTACATTTGTGTCATAGCAAGCGGGCAGCGTCCCGTTACGTAGGAGAGAGTGGACTGTACATCAGTGGAGTTCCTGACAATATATCTGGAAGTCCAGCTAGTAGCAACAGCACCGGTACTTTATATTCACTTGCATAACCTCTTTATTATCCAGTGGCCCTAAAAGATATTTAGATACTTATGATGATATGAATGTCAGAGTGACCCTTATGAGATGATCCTTTGTAGTGAATCCTAAATGTATAACACGACAAGTGTAGTCTGATTCCCTGATTATCTTAATCGTAAGGTAAATAAACAACAAAACAAAAGCATATGGGCATAATAAAAACAGCAACGTAAAATGTACCAATCTCTGGGTAATGCTCTACTTTATACCACAGGATCATTAATAAAACGTAATAAATTAGCTCATCCATGAACATGATTCCCATCAGACACAGTTGCCATCGACTCTGCAGGAGGTCCCAACTCCCATGACTCATGTGACATCAATCATGGTGATATCAAGCAACGCCTTTGCTGTTGTTTTGAATCAGTGACCTCTAGCGGCAAAACTTACTTGCATGCTGTTCCTTTAAGAATCCATTTGTTAATGCACCATTAATAACTCAGAATTGTTTCAGGAATCAGAATTCTAAGAATTCCTTATGATTTCCATCCCTACATAACATATTTTTTGGGGCCACTGTCGTTTTTTTTCCCTCATTTGTTTTATTACATTATCTGGTATGAGTCATTTAAATCAGTGGTCCCCAACCCCCGGTACCGGATCATGGATCAAATGGTACCGGGCCGCGGATCGGATCGCGGATCAAATGGTACCGGGCCGCGGATCCGCAGTGCAAAAAAGGTTGGGGACCACTGATTTAAATTACTTGGATTTTTCTGTAAATATTGTTGTGAATATTAAATATTGCTGTTCATGGTCTTGCTTTTGAAGGAACACCAGTGAACCGTGGATCCTTTGAGGATTATTCCAGCAGTCTAGATCCGAGTGAGTTCATCCCCGTCAGTGAAGAGACTCAAAAATGCATTACATCTCCAGTATTCATCCAATTCCACATGAATGAAAATTTGCGCATGTATATACACCTTAACAAATATACATTTGTTAACTGCAATCAGTTAACAAATTTGGATTTGGACAGGAAACTGGGATCTCTGGGTGTTGAGTGATTTAAGATATTTAAGTCTGGTTTCATCTTACTTTACACTTAGATTTTGAACTTAAAATCGGGTTGTCTTCAGAATCACTGTTCTTTATGTTTGTGTAAGGTTGTTTGGACATCTCAGGCCAGTGCGCTAGATTACATCAGTGGAGCTGAGTGGCTGTTGTTTATGGGTGGACATTTGATGAGTGAAAAGGGTCGTCCTTGTCCGAAACCTCTGGGGGAATTCACTGAATAGTTGCACCACTTTTACATTCAATATTGCCTAAATCTTATTCACACACCACACACGGTACAAATCCATTATTATTAAGAATTGTATTTTATCTTAATCACAAGCAACCGATTCACCAACACAGTTGTACTGAATTGTGATTGGTCTGTTCTTTCTTGCATCGACTTTATTCAACCATCTATTAGTGGCTTTATACTGCAGAGACTTTTAGATTATTTTCTTTGACTCCAATCTTCTGAATCTGTTTATTGATTTATTCAGTGTCTTTTTCTGAAGGTCATTATGCTTTTTTGTGTTATGAGTGAGACCCTCCTTCATAAACTCAATGACCCCATTCATTTAGTTCATTTAACGAGATGTCTAGTTAAGAGTACCGTAATCACCTACTAATTTTCACGAATAAGAATTTTACTTTTGTTTTATTAGAGTGTAAATGTCTTATGCTAAGCTAGCACACTAATCGGCTAAAGATATTCACAAATAAGTATTTTAACATTTGTTCATATAGGGTATTAAAGGTGTAGGTTAAGAAACATGTTTACATGTAATATGTCGAAAGTAGCATTAGTACTATAGCAGCTATATAACATTAGCACAGCTCATTTGCATGCTAATCAACTAGTGATAGTCACAAATCAGACGCTCTTAGCATATACAGCCAACAGAGAAAAGATGCTAAAACGACAACTACACACCAATTTATGTGGCTGCAATTACTTCTTAGTGAATTCCACCTTGTATTTGTACGGGAATTCTGGTTTTCTCTCCATACCATCCGTCCCCTTTCTTGAGGATTCCTCTATTTCCTAAATTCCCCTTTCTGTCTAATCAAGTATCCAACTTCAATTTTCTCTTGATCACGAGCTTTGTAACCCTCAATAAAATCACAAATATATAGAATGACACTGCTGCACTCAGATTCTCACGCATGCCTTGCCTGAACACTACAGCACTGGTCGTCTTTTCTGCCGATTGTGTTTTTACAGACGGTCATTCACACTTATTACTCATCAGTGATGTCACAATGCTCCCAGTGCCTTTTTTGCATGTTAATTTTGCACGTAGTAGTCACTGTAATTTCAGTTCAATTACAACAATAATGGTAACACACTCCTTTTTCTTTTCCCACTTTCTCTGTCTCTCTTTATACTTGTTGTTCTGCGTGTTGGTATGTCTGTCTGCCTGAAACTGTTCACCCTCTTTTCTTCTGCCTCTTTCTCTCTCAACCTGTCTGCTAATTTTCATTCGGGCCGTATGTGTGAATGTGCTTTGGATGTGGCCTGTTGCGTCCTTGTGGCGCTCTGTCTGTTTGGGTGTGTGGTGGGGGTGCCCCTGAAGTCCTGCTGCTGTCTGCCCCTCCGACAGTGCCTAGTTTTTGCTGCACGGTTGGGGTGGACTGGAAGTCCCTCACCACTCCTGCCTGCCTCCCCCTCACAACCGATTACTTTCCCGACCGCCAAACCCTGCAGAATGACTACACAGAGGGCTGCTACGACCTGCTGCCACACACTGACTTGGACAGGTACGAACACATTATGTGTTGGGTGGTATAGGTAAAAAAAAAATCATATTACTTGCTTTCAATTATATTTTAAGGGATGCACAATATGCACTCACCTAAAGGATTATTAGGAACACCACACTAATACTGTGTTTGACCCCCTTGCGCCTTCAGAACTGCCTTAATTATACGTGGCATTGATTCAACAAGGTGCTGAAAGTATTCTTTAGAAATGTTGGCTCATATTGATAGGATAGCATCTTGCAGTTGATGGAGATTTGTGGGATGCACATCCAGGGCACGATGCTCCCGCTCCATCACATCCCAAAGATGCTCTATTGGATTGAGATCTGGTGACTGTGGGGCCATTTTAGTGCAGTGAACTCATTGTCATGTTCAAGAAACCAATTTGAAATGATTCAAGCTTTGTGACATGGTGCATTATCCTGCTGGAAGTAGCATCAGAGGATGGGTACATGGTGGTCATAAAGGGATGGACATGGTCAGAAACAATGTTCAGGTAGGCCGTGGCATTTAAACGATGCCCAATTGGCACTAAGGGGCCTAAAGTGTGCCAAGAAAACATCCCCCACACCATTACACCACCACCACCAGCCTGCACAGTGGTAACAAGGTATGATGGATCCATGTTCTTATTCTGTTTATGCCAAATTTTGACTCTAACAAATTGTAGCCTCTTTTTCCTTTTTGTAGTGGAGATGAGTGGTAGCTGGTGGGTCTTCTGCTGTTGTAGCCCATCCACCTCAAGGATGTGTGTTGTGGCTTCACAAATGCTTTGCTGCATTTTCACCCACAGGACTGCCGCATACTGGATGTTTTTCCCTTTTCACACCATTCTTTGTAAACCCTAGAAATGGTTGTGCGTGAAATCCCAGTAACTGAGCAGATTGTGAAATACTCAGACCGGCCCGTCTGGCTCCAACAACCATGCCACGCTCATAATTGCTTAAATCACCTTTCTTTCCCATTCTGACATTCAGTTTGGAGTTCAGGAGATTTTCTTGACCAGGATCACGACCCTAAATGCATTGAAGCAACTGCCATGTGATTGGTTGATTAGATAATTGCATTGAGAAATTGAACGGGTGTTCCTAATAATCCTTTTGGTGAGTGTATCTGTACTATATTGGTTTTTAGCCGATATAATTTTGTTCATAAGTTCCCTTTATTTCAACCTTTTAAATAATCATGTTTAATAGTAGAAATCTTGCAGAAAAAAGGCAATACCCAAGACTCTGCAGAGAAATCTCCACCAGTCAAGGAAGCAAATTGTACTAAAGAACACTTTAGTAACCGCCCACTTTTAAAACATATTTTTAATTCATGTTTTTCACAATGCTTGATGGGATTGTCCTTCATTCCCTTATTAAAACAGGTACACGGTTTAGTTTTTTTTGAGTGACTTTGCGATGCATTTTTGCTTCAAATCAGGTTTAAATGTTCCAATTCACCTCGTAACTGATTGATTTGGCTCATGGCTTACAACTCTATAATGTGTTTTGTATTTTTTTTTTAAATCCCAATTGGAAAAATGTATACTTCCAGAACCAACACTGCAAAAAAAGTTTTCATTTACTGGCGCCAGTTGATATTGTATATTTTATTGTTCCTGATCGTGAATAGATTAAACATTATGCCATAAAGGGGACTGAGAAATATTTAGAACTTTGCACAATTTCTTGGTTTCTAATAAACATTATAGTGACACTGAGCATGCTTTGTAAATAGTCAGATGTTCTTGCTCCTAATGAAGTCAAATTTTCATTCATTACTTGTAATGAAAATTTGTATTTAAATTCTCAAGTATTCTTAGACTTTTGAACCCCACTGTTGATTTGATATATATTGAATATCACAGTAAAAACAAATTGCTATGCTGTCCATCTGTAATAGACGTGATGATGAGTCTCCAGTGATGACAGCCCATCAGGTGTTTGAAGAGTTCATCTGTCAACGACTGATGCAAGGCTACCAGATCATTGTACAGCCAAACAGGAAGCCACAACCTTCTATAGCCCCCCCACTCAGCAGCAGCCCACTTTATTCCAGAGGTACATCCCCTTCTGGATACCCCTCAGATCTGCATACTAGTTGGATTATGAAATCTTTGTAAACCTATGTAAATCAGGTGAGAAATTTGAAGGTCTGCTTTTCAGGTCTGGTGTCTCGGCGTAAACCAGAGGAGGAAGAGTGTTTATACTGGCTCAGTATGGGGAGAACCTTTCATAAAGTCTGCCTTAAAGACAAGATCATTACCGTCACACGCTACCTTCCAAAGTCAGTTAACACTTTTAGTCTTTCAGATTCAGTTCATGTAATTTGTTCTTCTAGAAATGCCTACAAGTGTGTTTTTGTTTGTCTTTAGGTATCCATATGAATCCACACAGATTCAGTATAGCTACAATCTGTGCCCTCCGCATGCAGACGCCCACTTCCTGCCATTCTGGGTTGAGTTCAGCCACGAGCGGCTGGAGGAATACAAGTGGAACTACCTGGACCAGTACATCTGCTCTTCCGGCTCAGAGGACTTCAGGCAAGTGGCTTTACTAGCATCACAACTCTGACACAAAGTCTTTGTATGTAGATTCCCACAAGATCCCATTCCTCTCTCTTCCACAGTCTTATTGACTCCCTGAAGTTCTGGCGCACACGCTTCTTGCTGCTGCCAGCGGGTGGAGCCAGGCGAGTGGCGGATGGTGAGGGTCACTGGGACGTGTATGGAGAGGGAACGGGGGCAGGGCGGGATGGCCTCTCTGGCACTGGGGACTGGTCTCTTTTGGATGGATTTATCCGCTTTTTGGAAGGCCTGAACAGAATTCGCCGGAAGCATAGATCTGATCGTATTATACGTGTGAGTGCACAGCTACAGGATAAGCACTAATGATTAATTAAAGGGATAAAACCACCCATCTTGGCAATAAAATAACAATTATTGTTTATTATAGAAAGGAGCTACTATTAAAGGCCTGCAGGTGACAGGGGCCCTCTCATCCTACAACCCAGAGCCTATAGCACCCCCTTTGGGCAAGAAGGGAACCTCTGCCCTCTCTGCACTTCTGGAGCTGGATCAAACACAGAAGTGAGTTGTGCTGGCAGATTTCAGTAAACGAAAGGAAATAAAATGCTCCAGTGCACAATCAATGAGAAACAAGTGTTTTTGCGTGCCAGAAACAATGAGATTTGAAGTTTTATCTAGTGACACATATGGTAAAGGTTTTATAAAATGCCAGAGATTCCATGTTTTTCCTAATGCTGGTGAGATGTCTTTGATCTGCAGGAGTTTAGAAGAGCAGCAGCTTGCTGCTCAGCATGGTGGGAAACCATGCGGACCTTTCAGTGAAGCTGCCAGTGTTGCCCTGACAACCACCTATGTCGATAGCCCCCGTAAGGTAAGAGCCCAGGGCTGACCTCCGAACAAACTAGTTCCAGGCTTCCTGTGTGTATGCTTGTGCTTTTGAATGGGGAAGAGACCTATTGTATTTGTACAGTATGTATCGCTTGCTGGCTCTTACCTCTTTTTTTTTTCACCGTACTGTATTATTTTTTCAATTAATGATTGTTCTGGTTTGAAGACTGATCACAGTATTTGGAAAAGAATAAAAATAAAAAACAGTAGTGTGAAAGATTCCTGATTTTTTTTTTTTTTTTTGCATGTTTGTCACACCTAAATGTTTCAGATCATCAAACAAACTTAACTATTAGTCAAAGATAACACAAGTAAACAAAATGCAGTTTTTAAATGAAGGTTGTTGTTATTAAGGGAAAACTAAATCTAAACCTACATTACCCTGTGTGAAAAAGTGTTTACCCCCTAAACCTAATAACTGGTTGGGCCGCCCTTAGAAGCAACATCTGCAATCAAGTGCTTGTGATAACTTGCAATGATTCTTTTACCGCGCTGTGGAGGAATTTTGGCCTCTCATCTTTGCAGAGTTGTTGTAATTCAGCAATATTGGAGGGTTTTCGAGCATGAACTGCCTTTTTAAGGTCATGCCACAGAATCTCAATAAGAAACAGATCAGGACTTTGACTAGGCCACTCCAATTATTTGTATTTCTTCAGCCATTCAGAGGTGAACTTGCTGATGTGTTTTGGATCATTGTCAAATGATCATTTATCAAAGCAAATCTTCCAGGTTCTGAAGCAGCAAAACAGCCGCAGACCATCACACTACCACCACCATATTTAATTTTTGGTATGATGTTCTTTTTCTGAAATGCAGTGTTCTCTTTGTGCCAAAACAACTTTTGTCTCGTCAGTCCATAGAGTATTTTCCCAAAAGTCTTGGGGATCATCAAGGTGCTTTCTGGCAGAACTGAGACAAGCCTTAATGTTGTTTTTGCTCCGCACTTTTTCACACAGGGTAGGTTTGGATTTTGTTTTCCCTTAATAACAACAACCATAATTTAAAAACTGCATTTTGTTTACGTGTTATCTTTGACTAATATTTACATTTTTGTATGATCTAAAAGATTCAAAACATGACCAAACAAGTGTGACAAACATGCAAAACAATAAGACATTAGGAAGGGGGCAAACTCTTTTTCACACCACTGTACAACTATCATAAAATGTTTTAATTAGTTAAATATTGTGTAATTAATTCAATACATTAGATTTAATAAACTGACATCCCTACTTTTCATTTCGTTCTTTATGTCTTCCAGTTTACTTGGTATTGATTTGTGGGTAATTGTTTGCAGTGGGTTTGTTTTCTTGCTTATTCCTTGACTCTTTTGACCTTTGCCTCTTCCTCTTCCATTACGTCCTTGTTCTTGCTCTGATCTCTGGGGGTTATTTTCTCTCTTTCTGGTGTTTTCCTCCTAAAATGCTGACAGGATGCTGCCTTCATTTTGGACTTTATTCGTAGTCCACGTTCCTCCTACATCTGTCATTCTCAGGTCAGTCACTGCCTCCTCTCTGCTCTGTGAAAGCCGTCTGTCTCTTGCACCGCACGTGTGCTTGCCTGTGTACTTGTCCAACCTCTCACTGGCATTAAAAATGTGAAGGTTGGTGTTTCTACCTAGTGTTTTTGTAGTGAGTGTGATATTGAAAAGTCATTCCTGTTTGTCTATGTATACTCGTCATCACAGCTATAACATAAAATGCTAAAGAAATATTAATTCATTAGATTTACTTTTTTTAACACCTTAACCTCTGAGTTCTGCTGTAGACTCCACCACTCCGGTTGGGCAATGGAAAAATGCATGTGCTCTTTGCATTCAGTCTCACCCCACATCCTGTGCTCATTTAGAATACAGCTACTCTTACGTAGCCATATTTTTGTCCAGCGGCATACAGTAACTGCTCCACATTACAGCTAATTCTGGCCAGGAGCAGATGGGAAGAGGCCATCTGACCAACATGTAAAGCACCTATCACAGTTTGCTTTTTTAAACATGATATTTAGCAGCAGATAAATATAACAGTTATGATGCCATAGTAATAGACAAGCATGCTAAAAAGGGGTGAATCAATAAAAGTGTGTTATAGTGCTCTTTGGAGAGAAGTTATGAAGACAAAAACAAAGGAATTGGTAGAAAATAAGTGTAGGCAAATACGAGAGATTTCATATGTAATTCTGAAAACAAAGCAGAATGTATAGATGAGAAACAGGACTATCCCAATTTTTTTAATGGCACAAACCATGTAAAAATTTAACAAAACCAGTAGCTACTTTATCTTGAGTGCTCATAGTAGCAACCTGGTATCTTGTCAATAATGCTTTATATTCTGGCAGACTGACTTTTGGGAAATGTATAGCAGCCATCCAGTCATGTTGAAGCCGGATGGTTTTAGCTAGTTCCTCACATTGTGCTGTGCAATATACTTCATATAATATGTTATTGGATATGCTTTATGATACTACAGTACCACAAAGATGCATTGCTGCCAGTCACTGGATGCAGATAGCATGATCTCATATTTTTGCACTTTTGTCAGTCGTCCGTAGTTCTGTTTTAGACTTGTTTGCATGACGATGGATAACATCAGATGTGCTAGTGAAGGCACATTACATTTCAATATTTTATCTGACACATTCCCAATGGGTTCCTCAGCTACCAGCTGAACAGGTTCCAGCAAATCCCACTGAGGGTGGGATGTCGGACAAAGGAGGCAACCAACCAGGTGAGCGAATGTCTGCTTCATCCCAAGCCACAGGAGACCCAACCCCAGGCACAGGTTCAGAGACTGGGTAAGAGAACACCTCACTTTATTTCCTGACGGTCAGAACATGGCTACTCATATATTCAGCTCAGAATGTGCATTGCAGGGGGCAGTCAGGGTCCAATGGTTTGAGTCTTTCCTCATCTTCCACGCTAATGGAGATCCTGGAAGCCATTAAGCATCCCACGTGAGAGTCTTTGAGTCCTTAATTATTTATTAGTCTTCTGCTATGTCACCCATGTGTAATCAAAATTGACTTCCTGTTCTTGCAGCACTGGAGTGCAGCTTTTGCCAGAGCAGAGGGGCCTGCCTCCCAACTGCTTTGTCAGTGCTGAGGTTGTACATTGGCTGGTGAGCACTGTGGAGAATGTCGCCACTCAAGGCATTGCAGTAGAAATCATGCAGGTAAAATCGAGAACTTTGCAGAAGTCAAAGTAGTCTGTGATTATATTTAAAAACGTTCTCTGACGCTCCTATAGAAAATGTTGGATGATGGTCTAATTACTCATGCTTCCGGTGATGCCATGCGAACCTTTGTCTATGGCTTCTACTTCTACCGGATTGTCGACAAAGACAGTGAGAAGGGTAAGAAATTACTTGACTGTCAAGAATACTTATCTGGGGGTTGCAAAGCTGCTGTCTGTAGAGTTGGTTCCTGCTAACCATTCCTACTGTGTTCAACTGTATCAAAGGACAGTCACACTGAGAGTGATTTGCAACAACAAAGCAACTAGATGTCTATTTTCAATGAGAATAGGTTTCTGGGGACCTGGGTGCTTCTAAGCTCCATGAAATCAGACCTCTTTTCCCTGCAGCCCCTACAACTCAGCTGCCCCCAACTGGAGCCAACGTATGGTCTCCTGCAGCTTTGGAGGACTTCGCCCTGTTCCAGAGGAAGTGGTTTGAGGTGGCCTTTGTTATGGAGGAGCGTCGGCCCTGTGACTTACCGGCTTTCCTGCTACCCTGGTTGCCCAGCCGGCCAGCCTCGTATGCAAGTAGGCATAGCTCCTTCAGCCGCAGCTTCGGAGGACGCAGCCAAGCCGCTGCACTGCTAGGTACACACAGCCGGCTCTGACCTCGGAGCAGGCATGCTCTGCACCTTAAGCATGCCACACTCACTCTCCCAAAAGTTTGGGAAGACTAGTGAAGTGAAAGAGTCACACAAAGTCAAATCATTTCTTCTCATATTAAACATTCAGACTCCACCCCATACCATCTACTGTTCACTAAACAACCATACGCATTTGGAAACTTCCACAACTCGGCTAACTTATAAAGATGGATGTTGCAACAACATTACTAATAACTCTATACAGCACTATATTCATCTCAGGAAACACCAAGGTTTTGATTCAACCTCTTCCATCATGAATTTTTAACATATGCAAATCTAATTATCTGACTTTGTGTGACTCCTCTCCATTCCAGGACTGCATGCTGTTGTGTAGAAGTAGCTCACCCTTAGTTAGTCTTGTTCATTCCCACAATGCCCAAATCATGATCTCATGATTCCCTTTATAACTGATTGATGTAGACAGTGTTTGCAAATCTGCTATTATAACAAACCCAATTAGCCAGCAATCACTGTGACGGCATATGCACTCTCCAAATGCTGTGGTTCTACCCAATCAGGGCACAAATTGCTTTGCAAGCCCCTCAAATCAGAGCATGAACATTGCCCCAGTACGCCAATCAATCCACTGTTTCAGGTGTGTCGTTTTGATGTCTTGTACACCAGTAGTGCATGCTATGGTGAAGTAGTGGCTGTGATCCAGTAGTGCCGTGGTGTGGGTTCTTCCTGCTCTCCTCCATCTGTCCTGTTCTCGCTGGATGAATTATGTTCCTCCATTGTTCCCAAACCTGAGCAAAGCTGTTCTGCCAACCCGTCACCTTTCTGCTTATTGTGCCAATGAACTCCGCTTTCAGTGTTTTTCTGCCATATAAGCTTCATACATCTTATTTACCTTTAATATGTTGCATCATCATCTCTCATCTGAGAATCATTATTTCAATTCATTTACAATGTTTATTGTCTCAGATATCATGAACTAAGAACTAAATTCTAAGTGCCATAAACTCTATTAGAAGTACTCTTAATTGACCCATTTATGGTCTAAATGACTCTCTGCCTGACCTTCATCCTCTTGGCCATTTCTACTCTTCCTGTCTTTCTTGCTCTGTTTTTGCCCCTCCTCTCTCAGCCGCCACAGTTCCAGAGCAGAAAACAGTCACCTTGGACGTTGATGTGAACAATCGCAGTGATCGGACGGAATGGTGCAGTTGCTATTACCATGGCAACTTCTCCCTCAATGCTGCTTTTGAAATCAAGCTGCACTGGATGGCTGTCACTGCAGCTGTACTCTTTGAAATGGTGAGCGTAGGATGAGCATAGTTGGCTTTGAGGTGATTCAGTGCTGAATTACATTTTTGTAATATCAGGACAATCAAGCATAGCCAACTAGAGTAAATCATAAGGTTGAGACATAGTCCTAAAGCATTGCACTCTTCTTTTTTTAGGTGCAAGGCTGGCACAGAAAGGCGGCATCTTGTGGGTTCCTGCTTGTACCTGTTTTGGAGGTGCCCTTCGCTTTGTCGTCATTCCTATATGGCGACCCTCTGCGTGCTCAGCTGTTTATCCCTCTTAACATCCAGTGCCTACTAAAGGAGGGCTGTGATAACCTGTTTGAGGGTGAGGACAGGAAAAGTAACCGAAGTTTCTTGCAATGTTTGTTTTTGTGTCTCTCAAATCGAGCAAATACATTAGGTGTGTCTTGATTTGCATACCTGTGCACTTTTCTATGCAATTTTATAGTATAAATAGTGTGAGTAGTGCACTCACATTGAAAATTCCCCAGAAAATTTGTATTTGCGCTTCAAATACCCTTAATTAACTGAAAAAACTAAACAAAAGTTGCATCCCAAATGACGCACTATGTACTCAACAGTGTAGTGTATAAGTGTTATAAGGTTTTGTCATTCAGCATCAGAGTCTGGTAGCCCTGATTCTGACCTTCCCCTCCACTATGTAAGTAAAGCTGTGACAGTTTAATGCAGGGGTGCTCACACTTTTTCAGCATGGGAGCTACTTTTGAAATGACCAAGTCAAAATGATCTACCCATTATATTTATTGAGAAAAAAAAAAAGTCTGAAAATCCCGCTCCACATTTCCCTTCTTTGGTATTGCGACGGCAGACTGGCAGACGAGACGAACGCACCTTGAAAATGTTGTGAAAAAAAAAAGTCAACTCAACTTTATTTGTATAGCGTCAGTTCATGACAATGTCACCTCACCTTGTCATGCGATCTACCAATAGTACCTTGGAGATCGACTGGTAGATCGCGATCAACGTATTGAGCACCCCTGGTTTAATGCATGATGTGTCCGATATTCCACACTTTTTGTTTTTTCAGTTAATTAAGTGCATCATCTGGGTACTGAAAGTGCACCTTTTCTGTTTGGAAATTTTAGAATGAACACACTACTCACACTATTTACTATAAACCTACATAGAATAGTCCATAAATACGTGAACTGGGATGCGCCTAAAATGTGGAATATTGGACATGTTACTAATAATAATATTCTGGGTTATTTATTTTTAATAAGCTTTATAAGCTTTATCATCCGGGATGGATTGAACTCTTCACAATCCCTATGCTAGTTATTGCTAAGTAGATGTATGATTTCCTCCATTACGGCATTGCTTTTCTTGTTTAGGGTTTGAGCCAGAGACATACTGGGACAGAATGCAGTTGTTTCAGGAGGCTGTACTCTCCAGGTAAAGAGAGCATAGAATGTGTATTTCATGATCGCTATTGCTCATTCTTTGGGTTATTGAGTTGAACAAACTTTAGCACATTGCTCTGTTCTTGCCCCTCCACATACAATAATACAATTTTTAGTAGTATTGTTGTCCTGTGTGCTATTGTATTGAAACAACTTCCCTGTTGTTGTTTTTTAAGATTTGGCTTTGTACAAGACAAGTTCTCAGCATCCGCTTTTAACTTTCCATCAGAGAACAAACCCCAGTACATCCATGTAACAGGTACATGCTTTTATGATAAACTTTGAAAAAACTTTGGTTGAAAATACTATGATAAAAATCTTTCTTGTTACTTTGTCCATTTCTTTGTCTTGCTCTTTTTCTATCGCTCTGGAACTCCAGGTACGGTTTTTCTTCAGTTGCCTTACTCAAAAAGGAAATACTCCAGTGGACAGCGGCGACGCCGTAACTCCACCACCTCCGCCAGTCAGAGCCTGTTTGGTTCTGAGGATCGAGTGGGCTACAACTGGGCCTACAATACCATGCTGACCAAAGCCTGGAGGACTGGCGTTCTGGGGGACGAGAAACTGGCTGACCGCCTGCTACGAGATTTCACAGACTTTTGTGCCAACAAGGATAATCGACTGGTGACCTTCTGGGAAAGTTGTGTGGAGAAAATGAACTCCAGTGCCCCTTGAGAAAAAAGAGAATGGAGGAAAGGCTAAAGATACTGTCAGAGAAAAGCAAGACAGTTCACCTTTGCTTTAAGAGCTAATGTACTGCTGCTATCATCTATTCAGAGAGAAATAAAGAAACAGCCTCATCACAAAACACTCACTGCAATGCTTTTGGGCAGTCTTTAATGGGTTTGAATGAACAGCAGGTCTTCAGTATAAGAACATAACAGGATCAATTTGTTGATTATTATTGCTAAACCCCAAAAATGTTACTGACCAATCATATTATATTAACTGTTGCCATCCTCCATATTATCAGACAAGCTTTTTCTTAATACAAGTCTGTTGAAGTCTGGCGTGTTTGGATGGTTTTCAATGGACATTTTACAGAACTATTGTAAAATGTTGAAACTTTGTGAAACTATAGAAGTAGTTCAGTTTACATCACACTGATTTGATTATTTGCAGTCACTTTCAAATGAGTCTTCTCTTGTCAGCCGACTGAGCAGTTTGCCTTGATTCTGCTCAAGCGAAGTTTATCAGTCATTCTTTTAATTTCAGGTCTCACTTTTCTTTAAATGCTTGCCACCATTGGTGTACATTTTCAGAATCCTGGCCCCAGATTACAGCTTGGTGTAAATTTGTTTTAAATATCCTGAGATGCTTAATAAAGGTGTTGATAAGGAGTAAAGTGATATGTTCAAGGGTATATTTATCATGCGCATCTGTAAACACCTTTGCATTTTGTTAATCAAAGTAAAATTGGTAGTTAGGGACATAAATTGAATTGTCGAACCAAATTAAAGATGTATTATATTCAGCTTTCTTTGCATTATCCCCAAGGTCAAATTGATCAAATGAAGGCCTACAGTTATAATGCAGTAGCTGCATGTTTTCATCAGTCAGTGCACGTTGACCTTTGTTCACATTGAAAATACGTATCTGACCATTCATGTTGTCAGGACAAACATTGCTAAGGAGGCATTTCCATGCATCCTATTATCTTTTCATCAGTTTTAGGACAGACAAAAGCCACCACTTTTGAATGCGGAAGAGTTTCTCATCACGCGCATGCGCGGTGTGCCGCTGCATTGAACAATGCAGTAAACCTCACTGCGCATGTGCGCGGCTGCGGGGCATGCGGCTATTTTTAGAAAATGACGTCATCCTGAAATAGAGCGAGTGTGCGCGCCCCCCTCCTCCACCTCCCCCTCCCCCTCCACCCTTTTCGTTGGGATTGACAGGACGCTTGCAGCAGCGGCACCCCACAAGACGAGAAAAAAAAAGATTCGGGCTAAACCTGGAGGATATCGAGGGCTGGGAGGGGAAAAAGAGCGTTGCAAAAAAAAATTGACGTACATAAATCTGCACCGTAAACCTTTGGCTCGCCGTTCCTCCCTCACGTGTGCGGCTGCTCCAGATTTCGCTCGCGCCCTGTGTGCTGACCGGAGCGCGCGCTGTATCTCGCGCACGAACCGTGAGTTCCACTGAGCAGCGACGAGCCCCGGTGCGACCGACAGCCTGCGAGCAGAGAGAGGATGGCCGACAGGGAGCAACTGATCCAGAGAGCCCGTCTGGCGGAGCAGGCGGAGCGCTATGATGACATGGCCTCCGCGATGAAGCTGGTGGGTCATTATTAACACGCATGCATTCATGCACAAACACAGTTACAGTGTAACATATATGCATTTGTTAACTAATGCTTAAATATACATGCATTTTACTTTAAACCACTGAAGAAGCTTTCGCTTCTGTCACGAGCAAGACCTCTTTGTTACATTTAAAATATGCTGTATTTTTGTTTAAAAGGACATTTTGCCTCCTAAATAAACCCTGTCATGGTTTATTCACCTTCATAGCTTTTGTTTCGTCCCTGAAACACAAAGGAGGAATTAGAGTGTTAAGTCACCATTCGCTTTCATTGTGATGAAAACGGACGCAGTGAAAGTGAACGGTGACTGAGGCTGTCGGTAACCAGAATTAGCATTTTATCCTGTTAAGAAAAAAGTAATGCGGGAGTGAAACGACTTGAGGTTGAAAAATGAATGCAGTGATTTATAGTTTTTGTATAAATTATACATTCAAACGTTGCGTTAAAACGAGTGCGCGTTAGAAATGTACGATATATGAAGATAGTTAATCAACAGACAAAAACGGGAGGGATGACGATACATAATGGCAATAAAGTGTCGGTTTCGGTTCTGTATCGAGGATATCAGTCAATACCGCGGATGAACGTGGGCGGCGCTGTGACTCTCATCCACATCCATTGTGTGTCCGTGTCTCTGCGAAAACGGTGTAAAAACAACAATAGCTGCGTTTTAAATCATGAATGCTGTTATTTAGTCAGATGAAACTTTAAAGCATTGTCTCAACAGCCCGTGTTAATTTGTAGTCATAAAATGAAGAGCAAAATATGTGAGCTAGTAGTGCAGCATCATCCGTCTGGCTTGACATCTGAGCACAAAGGATGAAAGTCAGTCAGTCAGTCAGTCAGTGTGGGTCAAACAGGACACAGATGCTTTATTCGATGTATTGCTTTTTACCCTTTCCATTACTAATGTAAGCAACATCACATTAAACACCCTTTTACATTAGATATTGTCATTATTATGTCACTTTGACTGTTTGACATTGGCATGTTCAGTGTATACTTCCCATCGTCATTGTAAACCTGAAAATGTTTTAAAATAGTTTTAAAATAGTCAGACCTGGAAAAGTAAGGGACGTTATTATAATTCAAAATAGTAAAATTTATTTTGAGTGTAAAATCTCAGTGATTAAATGTAAATGGCATGATGTTAATGTGAAATAATGGAATGATAAATGTTCGGCTTTCTAATTCACATTGCTTTAGGAATGTGAAATATATCAGTGGCTAAATGGGTATGAAAGCCTTTTTTTGTTAATATCACTATTATTAATTATTGCCATAACAGTATCTCAATTTTGGCTGCAAATAACATCAGGATTTTGTCCAGCACATGCAAACCTTTTATTCAAAAAAAAATATTTGAAAACAAAAAAAAGCAATTTATTCTGGGTCTTGATAGGTTTTGGTCAGAACACTTTTGTACAGCACCGTAATGTCCCAATTTCAAACAAAAATATGTTGGCATAATTATTATTTTATTTTTTGTAGTTATTGACCCATTATCTGGCCTTCTGTACCACCAGGTCACGGAGTTGAACGAGCCGTTGTCCAATGAAGACCGTAACCTGCTCTCGGTGGCCTACAAGAACGTGGTGGGGGCCCGGCGCTCCTCTTGGCGTGTGATATCCAGCATAGAGCAGAAGACGGCGGCAGATGGCAATGAGAAGAAGCTGGAACTGGTGCGTGTCTACCGAGAGACCGTCGAGAAGGAGCTCGAGTCAGTGTGCCAAGACGTTCTCAACCTGCTGGACCAGTACCTCATCAAAAACTGTGACGAAACCCAGGTAGAGAGCAAGGTCTTCTACCTGAAGATGAAGGGCGACTACTACCGGTACCTGGCTGAGGTGGCCACCGGCGAAAAGAGGGGCTCCGCCGTTGAATCGTCCGAAGGCGCCTACAAAGAGGCTTTTGATATTAGCAAGGGCATGCCAGCCACCCATCCCATCCGCCTGGGCCTGGCGCTCAACTTTTCCGTCTTCTACTACGAGATCCAAAACGCACCCGAGCAGGCCTGCCAGCTTGCCAAAGAAGCCTTTGACGACGCCATCGGCCACCTGGACAATCTGAACGAGGACTCCTATAAGGACTCCACGCTCATCATGCAGCTCCTGCGGGACAACCTCACCCTGTGGACCAGCGACCAGCAGGACAGCGAAGGAGGGGACGCCAATAACTGAGAGATCAGCCTCTCACTTCTTGCTGTAGTAGCACCCGTCTGTCCTTTCTGCGGTCTTCTTTGATGCTATATCTTATTTCTCTCTGCCTGCTCCTTCATTCTCTCTCTCTCTTCTCCATTCCATCTTTCTTGTCTCTTTGTGACTCCTCAATGCTCTTCTTTGGTTCCTCAGGGCAGCACTTCAGACCCTTGATTGCTCTCACCTGTTTTACCCCTTTTCAGCCAACAGGATGCCGGTACCCAATCTGGAACCGTTCCACTGCAGAAAAGGTGGTTCTAGGATGGAAAAAAGCTGTTGGCCTCTAAAACCTGCTTGTGTCGATCCAGGAACCGATAATGTCACATGTCCCAGCAAACAAACACAAGACGCAAAACAAAACTACCCCCCAAAACAAAATAGATGTATATAAAGCATTCAGTTCACACATACTGTCTTTTCATCCCTTATACATTTCTTGCCAAGTAAAATACATTGCAGTTCTTACAGGAACCTGTAAGAATCGTAAGCAAGTTTGACATGCAAATAATCAATGGACTACTATGAAAACATCTTTGAATTTTCATATATAATCCTCATAAATACAATGAGACGAATGACTTTGGATGTTATTCCTAAAAGATTCTTAAATGATTTTGAAACATAGGCACTAATTGAATCCCATTCATTTTGTTAGTCATCATTTCTCATAATATAAACACGCTAACTTTATTTTGGATGTTCAAATGTATTCTCAAAACATAAAAATATGCAACAGTGTATATAACATTTTCTTTTGTTATACATGTCCTTAAAACACTGAATCAAATTACTTTGAATGCTAATATAAATATTCTCAAAAGTCTTTAAAAAGACGTTGAAGCAGCATGTTTATTTGTCAGTTATATCACTGTTCTGCACTCAAGCTGGTTCTGAAACCATTTTGGTGAAAAGGGGTATTTATTTACCCTCATTTACTCTGTTTTCCCACCTACTCCTCTTCCCTGTCCTTGACTTCTTTTCTATATACGATTCTCTTCTTTCCTCCAACAACGAGTCACCGATTTCCTACCGGGGCTGCGTTACAGAAACTTCCCATCCTAATTCTTGGTTTGAAAAAGTTCAATTTCCCAATTGAAATTGCTATGGTTAGTGAACCGATAAGGATGCCTCTGTGATGCCAGAAGCCCCATGGCCTCATTTACTGTGTACTTGTAAGGACTCGATCTTCATAGAGACTCCGTAACACTTATTACAGGATGACGTCTTGAGGACGTTGCACAGTATAGTGCTAATGTTACACCTTACTATGTTCTTCTTCTTCACTTGTCTTTGATCTGTACCTCCATTACTGCTTAGATGTGTTTGTCTATCGTTCCCCAATCTCACCTTGTAGACCTTGCTAGCCCTGTGAATTGTGTATATCTGCTGATTTCAAAACAGTATGTCAACATCCAAGTGTGTGCGACACTCTGTTGTGAGACACAGTGATCAAAAGTCTTTTGATTAGGATTACATATGCGAGGTTATGACAGAATTACATTAAAGACATTGCTTACCATGGGAACTCTCTAAATGCTGTTTATCTCTGGCACTTTATTGTGGTTACACACATTTATTATAAACTTAACACTGTTTTGAACTCGTTCACACACACATGACTTAATTTGGGGTTTCTGATAGTCAACGTTCATAACACAATCGCATGACTGTTTGTAACTATTTGGCAAATTCATACTTGATCTCATTTTTTTGCATGACCTGCTCACACTGAGAGTTTGGGATAGAAGGGTAGAGTAATGCTTAAAATCTTTCATTACAAAACATACTTTTCCTGTGAATCACTCTGAAGAATTTGTATGAAATTTCTACTTTTTAAAATAATTTATTTCTCGAGAAAGTTTGAGCTGGTAAATTAACCTAAGCCTCATTAAGAGAAAGAAATTATTGATGAGAAAACATTTAGTTTGACAGTCTTTACTATTTAGTAAAGTTTCTTATTATTATAATATATTATAGCTTTCCTGTAGCTCAATCAGAAGAGCATTGGTGCTTGCAACACCAAGTTCATGGGTTCGATCCCAGTGAAAGAAAGAACTGATTCAATGTGTTCCTTGAATGCAATGTAAGTCGCTTTGGATAAAAGCGTCTACCAAATGCATAAACGTATATTATTATAATCTATATTATAATAATAATAATAAAATAATATTCCAACAAAACATTTTAATATCTGAAAAATCAAAGACACGGTTGGACCAACATGCAGAAACCCCCCCCCCCCAGAAATGATATAGAGAAGCCATGGAGTTCATAACTGGTGCGTCAAGGTCAATAAGACTTAAATGATCAGATAGTTTGATTTTTTTTAATCTCAAGCCAAGTTTAAGTAAGCCAAATTTAAATTGCTTATAGGGTACATTATTTTTTTGTTGGAAGACGTGTACTAAGAACTTACAGTCTATATTGATTATGTTAGCATTCCTCAATTGGAATACCTCAATCTTGGTGGCGTTTCTCTGAAACCCATTAGTCACCAGATCTTTGATCATTGTAATCTTGCAGTTTTTTTATTATCTAAAAATTCTGGCAGAGATGCCTTTAATAGACCATAAATAGTGATATGCAGGAGTTATATCCATTTTATGATTGATTCATAATAACAATACAATGAGGGCCGTGCAGAAGGTCAGGTGTTTATGACTATAAGACTACATCTTAAAGATAAATGTTCATGGCCATTATGAGATATGATGATGTTACAAATGGATCGTTGAGAAGTTAGTAAAGCTAAATATGTCTGTCAAGCAGACCTTCTACCATATGATCTGTTTTTAACTTAAATCTGTGCACATTTAAAGCTAATCCATCAATGTCTGAACCAAAAGAGACTGAATTTCCCAGCTAGATTTCTCAAACAGACCATAGACACTGAGATTTGGCTGCTCAACGAATCTGAACCTGAAAATGTTTTAGGCATCATTAGTTAATGATTGATCCGTGAGCCACAGTCATTGCATTGTAGCAGATTTCTAAAGAAAATGTGGTTATCTAATGAACTGAAAGATAGTGGCAAAAACATCATGCCGTTTCCTTGTTGATCCACCCAGGGATGACGTCTCAATAGTGTCGATGGCTATTGCTCTGTTATATTCATTAGTAAAACATTAGAGGATAAACGCAAAGAATTTATGAAAGTTACACTTTGTCATGTACCAAAAGAGCATTTAAGGGTCAAGATTTGGCCGATTAGCATGATCCTGTTAGCTTCTGCTAGCAGATGTTAATTAATGATGCTCAGTATAATAGTTAACTGTAATTACTCTATAACAAGGACACCTTAAAATAAAGTTTGTAAAGAGAGTACAGTAGTTGTGAAGGCCTTGAGACTGTTCATTCTTTCAGACAATTCTAGTGCGTCACATTTTCCATTGCTCAAGTCTACTCATTTCAATAGAAATACATGCGATTTGAAATTTCGAGTTAGGGTGAAAGATTTCCCCATGGAGATCTCACATCGTTTTTCACACTGACTACACGTTGACCAACAGAAAGCTGCTTGGTTTGAACAGGACTTTTGTTTGAGCTTTGCTTTGTGCATCTGTAAACTATTGACAGTGGAAAGTGGACCTTTTTTACTAATCTGACCCCACTTTCTTGACACACAATCAGTCATGGCATGTACGGTTCGTGCTAGTGCTGTCGTGAAAGATCCTATCCAGGGTGTAGTATGAATGTAATCTGGACATACTGCATTCACCATGCTGTCATTATCATTTGAACTCCTAGCGTCACTTGCATCGCTTCATTGCAAAATCCTCTCCAGTGGCCTCATGGGATAGAAAAGCACCCAGCTTATGCACATCTCGCCAGGAGTACTTTTTGCCCACTCTGTTATGAATTTGGATATAATTCTTTGTCACTTACTGTTTTTCACCTATAGTATGCTTTTGGATGCTCACTATGTTCCCTTAAGTTCTGAATCACGTGAATCACTACACATGATGATGTTACGCGATAGATGTTTGTTTTTATGTCCCAGTGTGTAGTGAGTACTGTGCTGTCCTTGCCAGTGACCAAATGGATGTACACGATATACTGATTCACGACCTTGAGATGCACTCATAAAACCGTAGGCAAAAATCTCCCGGATGACTGAATACTTCTGGCGAGATCCTGAAGTGCACATATAATGAGCATTTTGCCATCCCATGAGGACATGCGAGAGATGAATTAATGGCAGTTAAGCAACACAACGGATGTTGTAGATCACATGATAGTAACAACATGACTGGTGTAGTACATCTGAATGTCATACATACTACACACATTCATACTATATAGAAAGTATGTTTTAACTGTCACAAAACAAGTTTCAAACCAAATGTAATACCTGTGATTTCAGACAAAGTGTCTTAACTTTAGTTAATGGTATGCTAAGCTAGTAGCTAAAATGTTACGGACAAATAGGGAAACGTGTAATTTCACAACATTTTTATGTAATTAGATTATACAAATTAGAAATTGTACTAACATATTTTCATGATTAATAATAAAAACACTGTAAAGTGTGGTGGAAATTATTTTCCTAAATGTTTATCAATAAAGCACAAGTGAGATTCTCGAAAGATATAACAATTTTAAAGCTTAATTTCTTGCAAGAAAGGCATTCACACACACAGACAACGTCTAAGCATGTGAAGGCAAAGAGCATAAAGTTTCATTAATTTTTATACAGTTTTCTAAGCCCCCACCTTGCTTTTTTCTCAGATCAGCTCGTCACGCTTAATTACTGAACACAATATGTATTCTTCGTGTACTAGGTACAGTTTGGATCTGTGCTTGCTAGCAACATACAACAGAAACAGAACATTCAGTTATATTGATAAGCTTGCCTACGTTTAAGGATAAGGATTAATAAGTACATATACAGTAATACCTCGGTTTACCTCAGTTAAATTAGTTTCAAGAGCGAGGTCGTAACCCAAAATGTTCGTACACCAAAACAATTTTCCCCATAAGATTGCACTAAAAATCAATTGATTCGTTCCACACGACCATAAATGCCAATTTAAAATATGTTTTTGGTTTTACCCTATTAATTACATTTAAAATTATAACCATTAAGATCTCATATAAATACTAATTAATAATTGACAATTATACTCTAAAAATACTTGAAAATTTACTCTAATGCACTTCAGCTTTGAGCAGCGTGTGTGGAGGAGACGAGAGGAGGGAGGAGTGGGGAAAGCAAGGGAAAACAAAACCCGAATTCAAGTACAAATGAATGAATTTATTATAATAGTGCAGAAAACAAACAAAGTGATAATCCAGAGTGAAGGTCGTGGAACATGGAATACGGGGAGCCGCGAACGAACACACGGGAGCCGCGAAAGAATGACTCGACAACACTAGAGTGGAGAGAAGTGAACTAAATAGGCAGATTATATGAGAATCAGGTGTGTCAGTGCTCAGTGACCACGGCCCCTTTCACAGACACACACAGGCAGAACTAGGAGACACTGAATTCATGAACCGTGACAGTTACTGCTTAGAGGTACTGTATGTGTATATTTCACTACGTGAACAAAAGCGATCACAATTAATTAATGTTAACAACATGAGGTAAAACCGCTGTAAATCACTTATAAAAGTATCACAGTGGTGAATGATGCAACCAAACCCGCTGAGAGAATGAACGAGTTAAGGGGTGATAAAGGGGTTGGAACCAAGTGACTGTGTTATGAGAGGCTGTGTTTAGGATATTTCCAGTAAAAATGTGCGTGACGATGCTGAGCGTTAGGACTTTTTCCACACAAAAATGCACATGGGTAAGGGAAACATTTTCTCGCACTCCGATACAATACTTGTACACCGATTTGACCCTCCATGCTCGTACACCGATTTGCTCGTATACTAAGTCGCTCGTAAAACCGAGTTATTACTGTACTGTACCGAGGTATTAATAAGTACATAAGAAATACAATTTCTATCACAAAAGCAGTTTTGCCAATTGGATCACGTTAGGATGGAAGGGTGACTCATGCTCCATCTGTAGTGTTAGAGCCCAATCTGCAAAATTTAGTTTGATGTTTCATCAACTATTTTCACTTTCTTTTGTCTTTAAGCTGCAATGCCACTTTTCACCTCCGGGAGTCCTTATAACCAATGTTACAGTGTAGTTGATCTTTAGCTGAATCAAAGGCACTGGTTAATTAAGATGCTGGTGATGTGGTTGATGAAATGTGCTTTTGTGCTTTACAAGAACCCAGTCTCACACTTCCCTATACATAAGTTGATCATTAATGATTCTCAATCTCAGATTTTTGACAACTCTAAGAAACAAACACACTTTTATAATTAACTATAGGTCACACCCATCTGTAGACGCACATGTATAAATGAACGTGTGCGCAGGGACACACACCTGCAGGTGAACGTCTGAGCCTGGTGTCTTTATTATCGTGTCAGAGAGGGACAGTGTGGTGCTCCACTTGCCCTGCTCAAACACCATCAAAATGGGAGACGATTATTTTGGATTCTCTTATCTCCGCAATGAGAACAGAAGAAATTTCACCATTTATATTAACAATCCAGCAGATATCTCAGTGATTGTTATATATTTTCTGGTGGTTCTGGCTGTGGGAGTATGGGTGAGTGGTCAGGAGTTTATATCTACCAACATTTTTCTACCATTGACAGACATGTGAATTGTTAACCTTGCGTCAACATTTAAATGTACATTGGCTGCGTTAGATAAGTCTGAAGAAAGAATGAGGATTCTGACTTTTTTTGCAAAAAATGTGTGATATAATATATCTCCAATACAACAAGGGTGTTTTTTTTAATGCTGAAATTTATCAGGAAATACAATTTTCACAATTGTCTTTTTTTGTTATAAATCTGGTAACTAGTAACTTCTATCTATTTAAAAAATAGCTGTTAAGTTAAAATTTGTAAAAATTAATATTTACAATTTTATCAAATCATTCTCTTTTTGGTATAGTCTTAATTTATCTTAATTGAGTGCACTGATAATACTGGCATTATATTTTTCCACTTGTATTTGCACATTGGAAATCCATATAATTTTAAAAGCTCTTGTGAAAATTCAAAGAACTAATAAAGCCATTTAATGCCAATCCATCAACTCGTTGAGACTGGAAATGTGATATGTCCTTGTGAAATGTGCTGTGTGATGCCAAATTGATAAAGTCAAATGTGATTTTGTCTAAAATGTTTAATGTCTGGAACTGTTAATATGCTGAATTGAATGCCTCTTTCTGTTCAAAGGCGATGGTACGGACCAATCGATCCACAGTAGGAGGCTTTTTCCTGGCTGGCAGAAGTATGGTGTGGTGGCCGGTAAGGAAATGGACCTAGATGGTAGATGACCAAGCTATAAACCTTTTTGTTTATCATTTTGTTTTGTGCTCCAAATGTGATGGACATAAACTAAATTACATTGACTGATCGTTTACTACATCAATAGTGATCGATCAATCAATGCGCAAAATGTGGTGATTTTTTTATATAATGTGCTACGCAAGACTGAAACGGCCATAAAAGTAAGAGCTGGTTATGTATCTATCAATAGCATGACCAGAGATTTCACTTTATCACAGATATGGCATGATAATGACCCTAACTGCCCCTCCATTTCAGAACCTTGATATCATGATAGGGTGAATTAAATCTTTTATGGGGCCATAATGCACTGATGCTAGATGCAACCCACAATTCATTACAGTTGATATGATTTGGTCATGCAGTTTTTATGGAGCTGTCATACTTTGGTCCATGCTAAAGTTATCACTATATACGAAAATTTGAAGCTTTTTATTTGGTATTATAAAATTCATTGTGCCAATCAATGTTGAGTTACACCTCAGGCTGGGAACAAGAAGCAAGTTTTTTTAGCTTATCATTATGGTGATTGCATTGCCAGGTATTGTCAAACATAGAGAGCTAATACATTTGGTTCCCAGAATCCTTTTGGGAAATTTGCCGTCTTTTGTAACCGTTCTGACATTCCAAAAGGTAGCAGATCACTTAGATATGGATTTCAGTTGAGTTTAACCCTTTACATTGGAAATCAAACATTTCTTTTTTAGTGCATGAAGCACAACTAAAGTATCTTCAATTTTTTTCAGATTGGAGCTTCTCTCTTTGCAAGTAACATTGGAAGTGGCCATTTTGTGGGAATAGCTGGAACTGGAGCAGCTGCTGGTATCGCCATCGGCGGCTTTGAGTGGAATGTATGTTTTTTTTTTAAATCCTGATAATTACATTTAGGATATATTATTAGAAAATAATAATTTATATTATAATTTCAGATATGCAGAACTGGTTTTTAATTATTTTACGTCTGTTTTTCAACACAATACACAACATTGCAAATCTAATGTTAACAGATATGATTTTTGATTGAATTTTTTTTTTTTTAAATTGTGCAATTATTAGTAAATGTATAAACATTAACTTTAACAATAACTAATGTAGTTAATTACTACAATAAGAACAATCTCTTTTTCATCTTCCCTCTCAGGCTCTTGTTGTTGTGATTATTCTGGGATGGCTCTTCGTGCCCATCTACATAAAGGCTGGGGTATGCTTACATTTCCTCCTCTCTAATAGCATTACAGAACAAATTGTTCAAATATTGCTTACTTGCACAACATGACTGTGTATTTTATCTCTATAGTATCATTTTTATGGTCCTTTATTGACATTATCTGCAGGTCGTGACCATGCCGGAGTATCTGAAGAAACGCTTTGGTGGGCAGCGTATCCGTATCTACCTCTCTGTGCTGTCCCTGTTTCTCTACGTTTTCACCAAAATCTCTGTGAGTCCAAAATCTGTCCCTTACAGAAAAGTACAGGTATAAAAAGGTAATACTTTAACATACTGTCAGAAGTGTAACACGCTAGACTCAATCGAAAGCTATTTTAAACAGCATTTTGCTGTTTCGTTAACTGTTATGAATGCAGCTTTTTTTTAACCAATTATGAGAGACTACATGCACACACCGAGTACAAAAACTTTTTGTATAAATTACTGAAGGCTTAAAATAAACCAGTTGGTGTACCAGTTAAAAGACCAAAGATACACTTTCCCATATGCTTTATGTAAAGTTTTACCTTTTCCTCCTTATTTGTCTATTGACAGTGATACAAATGTAACCTTGGTTCCCTGAGATAACGGGAATGAGCATTACGTAAAATCATGTTCAGTGAAAACTAAGTTTTCTCCGATTACTGAAGCCTGATTTATTAATGTTTGTGCAGCTGCACAAACCTCTGGCGTTTCAACCTTCCATGGCAGGGCCATGCCTATATAAGTCAGTGCTGAATGCCATTTCATAAGAATCTTTTGACTGAGCAGTGGTAGCGTTGACTCTCGTGCAGCTTTATAGCATGGCAGAGCATGCAATGATCCTTCCCATTATCTCATGGAACCAAGGTTATGTTATTAACCGGAGGCGTTCCCTTTCAAAACGGCACTTTTATCTTCTTCACTTTCTCTCACATTGTATGAATCACGCTTGGGGAAAGATATACTTTATCACTGTGCTATTAGTGCAGAACAGAATCTGTCCTATGAACCCAGTCCTTGGGCACCACCATGAAAGCCCTAAGAAACATAGGCCACAAGTCCATATTCAATTGCGAAGGTAGATGGCAAAGACCAGCCGGCTGCCACAAAAATATCCCTAACGGAAACTCTGCTGGACTAACCCCAGGAGGAGGCCATCCCTCTTGTGGAGTGAGCCCTCACTACATTGGGGCATTCAGAGCTCACAGAAACATAAGCCAGGGCTATAGTATAAACTATCCAGCACGATAATCTCTGCTTCATAACTGGCATCCCTTTAGAGTTGCCTCCAAAGTCCTCAATAGAGGTGCCTTGTAGACGGTGCTCTGGCCTCCCCGATAGTGTTGGCCACCCTCACAGGGAGCTGCAAAGGCTCCCATCAAGGGACTACAGATGTAGGCTCCACAACTTTGGTTGGGGATGCCAAAGAGAACCTCTTGCCTGAGAGAGAAGGTAATTCCTCAATGGAATTGATCACAGAGCTGTTGTTGACAGCTGTATGACCTTGAGGAATCACAACTGGTTTCGCCAGAGTGGGGGAACCAGCAGAACTGAGCATCTGCTCTCACTGATTCGTCTGATGACCTGAGGGAAACAGAGTAATCGGAGGAAAAAGCGTACAGGCAAACTTTGGGCCATTCCTGCCCCAGCACATCCTGTTCACTCAAGAAAAATTGCTGGGCAATGATAGTTGTCTTCTGAGGCAAAGAGGTCTACCTCTAACCTTTCCCTTCATTCTCCTGGAGACACCCCACCCCAGGACAGAATGTCCAATCCTTGGTTCAGTCTGCCTGACACGTGCACCACCCTCAGGGAGTCAAGATTGCACTGTGCCCATAGGACGAGGCGTCTCCCTATTTTGTAAGAGATGTTTTCTGAACTGATGTGGATGTGGTGACACTCTCGGGTTGGCAGGAAGATTTTGAGAGCCGGAAAAACCTCCATCATTTCGAGGATTTTCAGGCATTGCTCCAGACTGGACTAGGTCTGTCCTCGCACAGAGATCCCCAACCCAAGATGACTACCTTCCTTCTGGAGGTCAGTCCCAATTGGATGCCTTCCTAATACAGGTGAGGGTCCTTCCAATGGGTCACAGTTGCGACACAGCGATAGTTCACATTGCGGAAAAAATTGGAGGACTGTAGGTCATTAATCCACCTACTCAAACACTAATCTCAAGACCGGTCTGTGATGAGGGGCTATTTGGATAAGAAGATAAGAACAAATCCCCTGAGTAAACGTATCTCAGAAGCGAAAGCATTAAATGAGGAGTGATGCCAGTGGAGGAGAGCTCATCCTGCTCGCCACAGTCATCATCCTAAATCGCCGCTTCTTTAAGGTGCGGTTCAGGAGCCTGAGGTTGAGGATGGGATGAGGAAATAGCAGCTGTAAATGCCTGACTTTCTGTTATCTAGTGGCATAGTTTCGACGGTGCCCTTTGCCAGCAGACTCTGCATTTCGAAGCGGAAAACATGCGCATCACTGTCCTGAACTGAAGTTTGAACCACAACTCTGAATCGTGGAGGCCTGCGAGTCTTCGAGTGAATTAAAGAAAGCAGCCTGTTTTATGCAAGGGCCCTGGCATTTGGGACAGAGGTAGTGCTTGATAGACTAAGGGTGCTGTCAGAGCTCAGGCTTCTGCAGGGTGATGGGCAACAGTAAAAACTGCAGTAAAAACTGATCTTCGTACTGAAGGAGAGAGATTCTGATGTAGTGGCATTCAGCGCCGACTTATATGGGCAGTTGACCCCGCCTGTTTTGGCAGGCTGAAATGCCATAGGTTTGTGCAGAAAAAATAATTTCAGTCTACGGTATTTGGAAAGTTTCCCCAAGAGTGATTCATACAATGTGAGAAATAATTTAGAAACAGAACCGAAAGGTTTGTTGTAACTTGCAAACATTTTAACAATATGCTTGTCTGTCCAGCCTCTGTATTTAGTTTCCTGATAATCTTTACATAAAGTCTTCACTAACACAGTTGTAGTCTGAAATGGCTGTGATTTCCATGTGGAAATATCTGTTATTGCCCTGTGAAGTCAGAATAAAATGAGTTTAGATTATAAAGATAAAGATCTTGTTTTTAAGCAGACAGTTCTAACAATTACATAATTTTCTTCCTTTTCCACTTCTCAGGCGGACATGTTTGCAGGAGCCATTTTCATCAACCAGGCTCTGGGACTGAACATTTACCTGGCTGTGATTCTTCTACTGATGATTACAGCTCTTTACACAGTAACAGGTCTGTTGGCGTAAATAACTGCTAACTTTGCATTGACACATTGCACGGTATATTATGTGACCACACACATACATATACATATGTATATATATATATATATATATATATATATATATATATATATATAGCTCTGGAAAAAATTAAGAGACCACTGCAATATTTTGTTATTTTTACCAGTTGTGGCTTTCAGCAAATAAATGCTCTCAATTACAATATTTATTTGGAATTTGGGAAAAATGTTGTCAGTAGTTTATAGAATAAAACAAAAATGTAAATTTTACCCAAACACATACCTATAAATAGTAAAACAAGAGAAATTTATCATTTTGCAGTGGTCTCTTAATTTTTTCCAGAGTTGTATATATGAGAGTAAATGACCACTATATCTACACTTTATATAAAGTCTTCATTTATAAAATGTATACAATACATCTGCATTATACCCACATTCCCTGTGTTCCATAAAATAAAAAAAATCATTTCAGGGATGCACAATTGATTTTTATATGGTCCCTAAAGGTTATACTACAACAGAGAGTAAAGTCCAGGGTTGTAGACCATGCAGTGGGATGCTTAATGTGGCGTGATGTGTATGTGTTATGAGTAATGTGTTATGAGCCCAGTATGACAATAGATGATAAGCCTTTGCAAGGCACGCTGCTTTGTGACTTTAAACTTTTGTAAACCCCATGGTATGTTGTGTAATAGGTTTATCTCAGGAACAAACCAGCCCACCAATAAACTGTAAGAAATCAGACATCGTCTTGCCAGTTGTAAATGTTTACACAAGCTGAGAATGAGAGTGTTTGTATGGACCCATTGCTGCTAAACTGCTGTTGCTATGGCTTTAGAGAAATATGTTTTTGAGAAACAGTTATCAGTTAAACCAAAGTGATGTTTCAACCAAAATGTACAAATGTGCATTGAAACGCAATGGGCTACAGGAAATTATATCAAAGAGTGTACACCTGCTGACATGTAGTTGAAAAATTACTTCTAGTCAGTAGAATCTCTGTTGGTGGACCATAAAGCGTTAACAGATATTAAGCAGACAGTCTACTAATGCTCTAATTACTGGTAGTTGACATGTAGTTGCAAAGATACATACAGTATTCAGAATGTCTAAACTGGACCATCGAAATAAAGTTTTTGCTGCAAATATAGTATTACTTTTTATTAGATGGTTTCCCCGGAAGACATTTGTAAAGTCTCTTGACAATGCTTTATAAATATATATATATATATATATATATATATATATATATATATATACGGTGTATATATATATATAGAAATCAACTAACTTGAATGCCAAAAGTACATTTCTAAAACTTAATTTTTCAGTGTCTCAGTTAATTTTCCTTGAAAATCGAAAATCTTCACGGTTTCTTCTACAGGTGGTCTAGCAGCAGTCATCTACACAGACACCCTGCAGACCATCATCATGGTTGTGGGATCATTCATTCTCATGGGCTTTGGTATGTCAGTTCACCATTTTTTTGTACTTACAACATTTTGGAATAAAAAAAATTCTGCTAAATGACTAATTACACAGTGGCTACATGCATAACATCAGCTATTTTCTTTCAGCGTTCACTGAGGTCGGAGGCTACGAGAACTTCAAGGAACGCTACATGAATGCGATCCCGTCAGTGTTTAGTCCAAACATCAGTGAATCGTGCTACACCCCTCGTGCGGATTCATTCCACATTTTCAGAGACCCCCTTTCTGGCGATCTGCCCTGGCCTGGACTGATCTTTGGTCTTACGATCCAGGCTGCCTGGTACTGGTGCACTGACCAGGTACTGATCATTTATCAAAGCTGCTGACTTATTTTTGTGCAGTAACACTTTCTAGATTGGCGCTACTTATTGGTATTGATTTATTCTGTGCGTACAAAAGGTTTTTTGGACATAAGAAGTATTGTTTGAAAAATAAGAGGTCTAATGTCCTACACGTACTAAGACATTCACACACATATACAGATGTGTCCACTTTTGGACGATAAAACACACTCTTGAGTCTTGTTTTAGTCAGAGTGAGTCTAAGCTGATTAGACCCCTGATTAGTCACTAAATAAGCTAAGATACACAAACAGCCAAAGAGAAGCAGATATAGACTAGATCAACAGCCCATTACCAAGACTCAAAGCTGAACTGTTTCAGGCTCTAATGTTTGGTTGCCCTAGTTTGGTAATTGGGTAATTTTGGTGATATTGGCCAAAATTATCAATATTTTAATTTTAAAATATGCATGGAGACATGAGCAGGTTCACTCATGTCACTTATATTGTCATGGGGATGTTTATTATTTATGGAACAATATAATCAGTCATATTTGCAGATTTTTGTATTTTCACGAACATTATTCAATATTCTTTGTTTGTACTCTGGCACTATAGGGAAAAACAAATAGCCATAAAAGTTTATTATAGATTATTGTTTTATTTGCATCTGGTTTTATTGTTCTATGCAATGGTGATTCTGGATAATTTTAACCAGGATCATTTATTGTTTTAGGCAGGAAATTATGATACCTTAAATGTCCTTAGTATTATGTAACGTTTAAATGCAAATTTTGAACAAAATGACAAGCAGAAAAAAACAATAACAGAGATTAAAAAAAAAGAAAAGAATGAAAAAATGAGGAATTTGGGTCAGAAAGTAAAAAAAGAAGAAATTAATACTTCAGCAAGGACACATTAAATTGATTGTGATTGATGATTGTGATTATAATATAAGAATATTATATACCAAAACCTGACTGGACTAGAGGATGAACTGGCGATGAAGGATTGTAATTAGCTTCTGAACAATGCGATAAGCTGCTGATAATACTGAATGGGCCTTGTATAGGGATGCCTGATAGGCAACGTATTTCTATAGCTAGACATGGATGAGGTGGGATCAGCCGATGTGAGGTTGACTTCCAGGACCTGCCAGAACTAACACTACACTTGATTTCTGAAGAATCATGAGACAATGAAGACTGGAGTAAAGATGCTGGATATTAATTATAATTAATAAATAACATTTTAAAGTAGATTCAGAAAACAGATTTTTTTTATTGTTATTAATGTTATTATTAAAATGTCATTTAAATGATTCTGAGCACTCAGATGTTCTCCTGGGTTATTCACACAAACACATTTTGTTTTAGGTGATTGTGCAGCGCTGTCTGTCTGCCAAGAGCTTGTCTCATGTGAAAGCTGGCTGCATCCTGTGCGGTTATCTCAAACTTCTGCCCATGTTCCTCATGGTTTTCCCTGGCATGATCAGCAGAGTGCTGTACACAGGTAAGAAAGATTGGCAGCATTCTGGGTGAGATGTGTGATAAATAGATTGCCTACATCCTGACTGAGTGATATTATATCACAACTTTAACGTTTGATGTGATATAAATGGCCAACTAGATTTTGTTAGTCTCAAAGAACTAAACCTTTGCCAAATACAGAATACATCCTAATACAGTCTGGTCCATGAATTTCTCACAGAATATGCTAACAACTGATGCGTTTCCTAAAAGCATTGTTAGAAAACTATGGTGGCAAGTTTTGTCGTTATCAACATAGTTCAACGAGTCAGTGTTTCCCAAAAACATAGTTCCTACGAACATTCGCAAATAGCATTACCAATTGGTCTGCAACTCAATGACTAATTGGCAGCTCTTTATCAATGATTTGGAAATAAAGTAAAATAACACAAATAAATTAGAATGAATCCTCAGATGCCATGTCGGGAATTTTAGCAAAAAAACCTGCCATTAATTCGATCTCAAACAGATTACTTAAAATAAGTTATTAATCCACCACCTGCATGACATCATTAATAAATGTGTTGGACAAATTTGCATCAATATGGTTTCTGGAAAAAAAATATGGTTTCTGGATGCTTCATAGTATAAGAAGTGAGAAGTGAGTGAGCATCATAGTATAAGAAGTGAGTTACATCGCTGTACAGGAAAAACCTAGTGTGGTTGTTGAGGCACTGTACTGCTAAACATTTGACCAATTCCCTCCACTTGACTCGATCATGTGCCAATCCCTATCTCTATGCAAAACTTTTCCTGGTCCATTCTGTGATGTTATCACTCCACTTTTTTCTCTGTCTACCTCTCCTTCTACCACCTTGAACAGGACCCTGTAGTATTGTTGTGGATAGACTGTTCGCTCTAGTAACATGGCCTTTAAAATAATCAGTCCATCTTTCTGCAATGTCACTTGCTTCTTTGAGGCATGTTCCATTTTCATCTTGAATAGTACTGACTCTTGACTGCTTCTTTCTGGTGAGGTCTGAGCCCATCAAGGAGGCTATTGATAAAGCCCACAACTTGAGAATTGTCATAGGCATGTGCTCGGGGCTTGAATTTGAAGCTCTTGGGAGCCGAGTAATTTACACTATGACCCTTTAAGCGAGGGGAGTACCTGTCCAGATCTCTTGGAAGCTGAGCACTCTCTAAAGTAACCCTTAAACGAGGGGAGTAATACTATCCTTGACCCTAAACACAAGGCGTTCAAAGCGATACAGATATACAGATACTGTCTGCTCAAAGCTCTGGTGGGTGGAGGCCTCAGCCTCTGATGTTTCTCTAAATGAGAGGACATTCAAACACTCAGACCTTGATAGTTTATAACCAAGAAGGCTCAAAGAAGACCCTGTACTATGCAACTGTGGTTATAGAGCTTTGCAGGTAGATTTCTTTTTCAACATAATGACTCTCAAGTTTCAAAGAATTGACATCTTTGTTGTCCAATGCTCTGGAGACAGGAGACCTCAACAGAATGACACTCTATAGTGAGAGGAAGCCTAACAACACTCAATGCCAGAAAGACAGTTAACAGAGGAGGCTCTAGGAGCCTAACACGCCATTACTATTGTCTGAGTGAAGCTCTAGGAGCACTGACCTCAACAGAATGACTCTCTAAGGTGTTTCTTCATAGGTAAACATATCTACCTGGAACTAGAAGAAGTCCAAGTTCAACCCTAAAGTGTAAACTGAGAAGAGCCTGCAACTGAAAGTTTATATGCCTAAGCATAATGCGGGGCTCAGCAGAGCGACTCTCATAGTGAGAAGAGTCCAAAGAACTACAACAACTCTAATGGCAATCTAAGCTGAGGAGGCTCCAAAAAGGCTTCAACTCTCTAGCGGGAGCCTCAGCAGAATCTCCAAAGTCTCCAAAAAGAAAGTCTAGATGTAATGACCCTCAGAGAAAAGAAGGATGTTATCTCCTTCTGCTGGTTCCAGGACGCTGGTCGCGTCTGTACTGGATCATTTCCCTTAGAACTTTTTCCTCACCTCACGCCATGACCTGCTCCTTGGCAGTGGCAACCCTAGCCCTCTGGCCCTGCCTTCGGACCAAGACGGGCCTGGACCCCTCGACTGTTTGGGTGCAGACTCCATTGCAGTATAAAGGTTTTAATTGCGGCCGAGCATGCCTTCGCCTCCCTAAACTTGGCTCTTACCGCCTCAATGGAAGTGCTGAAAATTTGATAAGGTGAAACCAGCACATTGAGAAGTAAACCCTACTCTTTCTCATTCTCTTTCTCTTTTCTCATTTGCTGCTGTGCAAGAGTGCAAAAGATTTAAACTCTCTCGTACACCTCAGCAAGCTCCATTTGAGACCCCCACAATCGTAGTTTCCTCTCTGCCTCAGCGTGAGCTGGATCAGAGCTGTGGGGTATAGATGTCTGTTCCTCCTCCCTCGGGAAGAGGGACAAATGAAAGTGGAGCTTTCTCAAAGGGAAGCATTCACAATGCACGCAAACAGCCCCCTCGAGGACTGAGTGTGCATGCCACTCGCCCAACAAACAACGAACAAACCGTGTGTATCATCATTTGTCAAGTATACTTCTTGAATCTGCCAAAATGCCATTTCACTTTAATTGGCTACGCACTTCAAACAAAACAGTCCCTGAAGACAAAGAAGTGGATGACATGATCTCTAGGTGCCTTTTTTAAACCTCATGGTTACACTAATTGCAACGGCATGGGCTGTCGCCAGCCAATACAATTGTCGCAAATTAACGCATGCTTCAGACACCAGTCACACTTAGACATTCACCAGTAGTGTTCTAGGAAACAGTGCATAGATAATAAGATTCAATAATTAATATCCATCTACATAGACAAATATAGCATTATTACTAAATCTAAAATTTCATTAATCATTTAAAAGTTCAAAACTATAATAAAAGTTCATTTAAAATACTAATTAATATGTACAAATAGTAATGTTTAATGTGACATTTCGTGGAGGGTAAATCTGAAATTCATGATTCAACAACAGTCTGATCTTGTGGAAATTCTGTCAATTCAAAAGTAATGCACACCTATTTTGTGCCCTTTTGGTAGGCAATGTGCATCAAAAGGTCAGTGAACTGAATTAGTAAAACTAGTGTTTGCGTTTATTCCTTTGCTTGTGTTAGATGAGATCGCATGTGTGGATCCAGAAGAGTGTGACTACTACTGTGGAACCAGTGTGGGCTGCAGTAATATTGCTTATCCTAAACTAGTGGTGGACCTGATGCCAAATGGTAATATCCTGATATTTCTATTTCTGTCTCTTTGCATGTTTTGATAGATCTGTTTGGTGTCATGGGTCTAAACTGTGTGTGTTTTTCTGAAGGTCTCAGAGGTTTGATGTTGTCGGTCATGCTGGCTTCTCTGATGAGTTCACTCACATCCATCTTTAACAGCGCTAGCACACTCTTCACCATGGACATCTACACCAAGATCCGTCCCAAAGCCAAAGAAAAGGAGCTCATGATTGCTGGGAGGTGCGTTCTTATGTCTGTTTGTATCTGAATATTGATTTTCTAACCATGTGATCAGACAATGATGTGAATAGGCTCTGAGATTCCTGTGTTCATGCATACAGGTTGTTCATGCTGTTTCTGATCGGCGTGAGTATCGCGTGGATCCCCATCGTTCAGTCGGCTCAGAGCGGCCAACTCTTCGACTACATTCAGTCCATCACCAGTTATCTGGCTCCACCTATCGCCGCTGTCTTCACCCTGGCCATTTTCTGCAAGAGAGTCAATGAACCAGTGAGTCAACGCTTCACATTTTACAGTTTTATATATTTTGCTTTGTATCCATTTTGTATCCATAAATCCATTTTACTTGTTAAAGTCACCTTGATATAAAAAGATACAGTTTATTCTCTAAAAAACAGCTTAGATTTTTCCATTAAATCAAAATCTTGCTGTTCATTGTTTCACCCTCACAGGGTGCTTTCTATGGGCTGTGTATTGGTCTGTTGGTGGGTCTGGCACGTATGATAACAGAGTTTGCCTATGGCACGGGCAGCTGCGTGAACCCCAGTAACTGTCCCACCATCATCTGTGGTGTGCACTACCTCTATTTTGCACTCATCCTCTTCACCCTGTCCTGTATATTGATACTGGGCATCTCCCTCGTGACCAAACCCATTGACGACAAACATGTAAGTGCTTCCTATAACAAAACTAGTACAACTCCAGTATTATACCATGTTCTTAATCATGTACCACCATACTTTCCCAGAGAGATAGATAGATAAATAGATAGATTGATAAAGTGTATAAATGTATGTTTATATCTATATAAAAAAACTCATTTTGTGGCTCCTTGTTGTTGTGCAGCTGTACAGGCTCTGCTGGACTTTGAGGAACAACACGGAGGAGAGGATAGATCTAGAGCAAGATGATTGGACTGATGACCAGGATTCCAACTCTATGGAAACAGATGGTATATAAATTTGGTGGCTTGTGCAGATAATGATTGATGGATAGAGCACTCACCATTTTTGTGTGCAATGTGGATCACGTGGTTCAGTGAACAGACTGTGGGCTTCTGTAGGCATGTTGTCTGATGCTGAGACTAGGTTATGGTCATGATCAATGGTTAGATTGTAGTTTGTTCTAGGAATGTTCACATGTCTTGTTTGTGCAAATCACACTGCACATGTAACTTTACCTTTTAAAAACCAATAACAACTCTTTCTGTTTGTCTTTTGACCCTGCAGAGGAGCGTGAGGAACCAGGCTGTTTCAAGAAGGCCTACAACTGGTTCTGCGGCTTTGATCAAGGCAATGCTCCCAAACTGACTAAAGAACAGGAGGCGGAGATGAAGTTGAAGCTCACTGACACCTCTGAGAAACCTCTATGGAGAAACGTGGTCAACGCTAACGCTATTATCCTCCTCACCGTCTGCGTCTTTTTCCATGGTTTCTTTGGATAAAGATCACATCAGTATCATCTAACTCGGTTGAAGATATTAGACCTGTATTCTATGGACAGAAATGTTACCTTATCAGTAACATCAAGCTAAATGTCATTAATTAGATTGTAAGAGGTTCCAAAGTTCCTCTTGAAACCCTCAATACTTCCTTATAATATCCTTCAAAAAACACTTTCTTCCTTACAGCTGCTTACTGTACTTTGATTTGATGGCAGGAAGTTCATTATATTTTTTCTGTACGTTTAAATTCATGTACATTGTTTTAGCACCTAAACTGACTGTCAATGTAAACCCAAGACCAAAACTAATCTCCTTGTCCTAAAACTAATCATTCATATAATCATATCCTTGTTTTTCGTCAAATCTTTCTTAGCTGTTATAGTATCTAATTTATCACATGCTTGTCAGTTTTTACTGTATATTCAACAATGTTTACTTGTTCAAAACCGCATGTTCTTCCTTTATATCTTTGATGTATTACAGAGTAACAGTTTCAACTAGCAAAACAAAGTTCTAGTCCACTTTGTTGAATGCCTTCTGATGCATTATGATCAAAATTTTGATGATCAGCCATTTTTCAAACTCATTTTCTCTCATCTAACAAACTCCAAAATTTTGTTTTATATATATTGTTACTATTTGGTAAGATTTGATTTTCTTTTAAGTTAAAATATATATTTTTGTCTGGGACAAGGTAAGATATTTTATTTAATGTTAATATTGTTGCTATAGTATATATAATATGTTCTCTGTAATTTATTAATTCAATGTTTTCTGTCTACATTGTAATAAAAATGAATGAATTTTAGTATTTATGTCTTAATTAAGATGCCAAGGTGTAAAAAGTCAGTGTAAGAAGCACAGGTGGAAAGTTAATATTTGTTATTCTATTGATACATCTGAAGTCAAATCAAAGTCCAGGACCATTGTGGTTTCCTTCAGCAACTCAAGATACAATGAGTGATATATTAGTGTGATTCAGTGATGAATTTCCCTGAAGAAGACAAAGGAAATAGTTTCACATTTTAGACATTTGAGATTGTAGAATATAATTTATGCAGTCTCTTCACTATTTCAATACACCTGAAACTACAACTTTTAAAAATATAAATATATAGTTATTCAAAAAATATAAACTGACTGCATAACTATTTTATACAGCAAACGCAAATTATGAATATATTGATGCAACAGCAACACTTTACAATCAGATTCCATTTCTTAATATTAGATAACATGAACTAACATACTTCTGAAGCCTTTATTAATCCTAAAAAAATGTTAGCGCTAATGCTCTCCTGGTTGAGCTACAGGAAAGCTGTTTTTCATCTTCTTTATTAACTTTTAACTTTTGTAAATGCAACTAATATGACTACTTGATTGATTAAAACACTACAACACTTGAACTCTGTGCATTTAATGCAGTTTTTAAGTAATTTAATGATAATACATGCAATGTATTGTATATTCAGTGGTGTGAAAAAAAGTTTGCCCCCTTCTTGATTTCTTATTTTTTTTGCATGTTTGTCAAACTTAAATGTTTCAGATCATCAAACTAAATAAAATATTAGTTAAAGATAACATAAGTAAACACAAAATGCAGTTTATAAATTAATGTTGTTATTATTAAAGGAACATAAAATCCAAACCTACAAGCAAGGTTTTAAAGCCATTTATAAAGCTTTGGGACTCCAACGAATTATCCACTTTATCCAAAAAACATGGAACAGTGGTGAACCTTCCCAGCAGTGGCCAGCCAATCAAAATTACCTCAAGAGCAGCAACGACTCATCCAAGCTTACAAAAGACCCACAACAACATCCAAAGAACTGCAGGCCTCATTTGCCTCAGTTAAGGTCAGTGTTCATGACTGACAAAAATGCCCTGCATGGCAGAGATCCAAGACAAAAAACACATTTAGGCTTGTTTTGTTGTTGCCAGAAAACATCTTGATGAGACACAAGACTTTTAGGAAAATACTCTGTGGACTGATGAGACAAAAGTTGAATTTTTTGGAAAGTGTGTGTCCCATTACATCTAGCGTAAAAGTAACACCGCACTTCAGAAATAGAACATCATACCAACCGTAAAATATGGTGGTGGTAGTGTGATGGTCTGCGGCTGTTTTGCTGTTTCAGGACCTGGAAGACTTGGAAGGCTGTGATAAATGGAACCATGAATTTTGCTGTCTACCATAAAAGTCCTGAAGGAAAATGTCCAGCCATCTGTTGATCCAAAGCACACCAGCAAGTTCACCTTTGAATGACTAAAGAAAAACAAAATGAAGACTTTGAAACCCCTCCAATGTGGCTAAATTACAACAATTCTGCAAAGATGAGTGGCCAAAATTCCAATTGCATGCATGCTTTTTGTGTTGAAGCCGAATTGATCGACTGTTGATTTTATCAATTGTGTGTTGTTTTATTGTCGTTTAAGTAAGTCTCCAGAACGCATTAAATGTTTTCTGCTTTCAGTTGCAACGTATAGTGTACGTGCCCCCTAAGTTAATAACAAATGATTTTACAACTAAAATGAATCAATCAAAAACTTATTTAAGCTGGGCAATGACTTTCTTCTAGAGATGCTGTACAGCCAATAACAATCTGTAATATAAAAAGTGTTGCATAAATTAAGGTGATTTGACTCAATAGCACTACCTATCTACATCTATTTGACATTTGGAATGGCTTGTTTTTGGGTGTCAAACTACTCTTCAGGTTAACTACTCTTCAAACTACTCTTCGAGTCACGGTTAACTCGTAAATCCTATTATGTCGACGTTTTTGAAATGGAACCGCCAAACTCCCTATTTGTCTTAGTATTTTCGACTTTAATGTCGATCCGTTAATGTCGCCGAAATCTAATATCTCGAGCACGAAAAAAAGGGACAAAATCGCCACTTCACATGATCATTTCATGACTAATTAGCGTACCCTGTTCACTGCGTATGCGCTGAGTTTGGCTTGCACGTGGATCGCGTCCACTCACAGTTCACTCCCTGTCGTTGATCTCGTCTGAGGGATAACATGCTGTAGCATTCCGCTCGTTTTTTGTGATTTTGTGAGCAATCTTTGTGTTTGCAGAGAAAACTACATTCTTACTAGAACCAGGAAATATGAGCATATTATCCCAGTTCTGTCAAACCTGCACTGGCTTTCTATTAATCACCGAATACATTTTAAAATCTTGCTAATTACTTACAAAGCATTAAATGGTTTAGCTCCACAGTACTTGAGCGATCTCTTAACATATTATAGTCCTTCACGTCTTCACGTGACCAGCTTATAATACCTAGAATATCAAAGTCAACTGCTGGCGGTCGATCCTTTTCCTATTTAGCTCCTAGACTCAAACTAGATTCCTAGATTCAGACGCTGCTCAAAGTGAGTTACAGTAAATTGTCAAGTATTTTTAGAGTTTAATTGTCTAAAGTTTAATTGTCTGTTTAAAGAGTATTTATATGAGATCTTAATGGTTATAATTTTAACTGTAATTAATAGGGTAAAATAAAAACTAAATATTTAAAATGGGCATTTATGGTCGTGTGGAACGAATTAATTGATTTTTAATGCATTCTTATGGGGGAAATTGTTTTGGTGCATGAGCATTTTGGGATACGAGCTCGCTCTTGGAACGAATTAAACTCGTAAACCGAGGTATTACTGTAATTTCACACACATAAAATCTTAAGTGGCAGCTGTTTAAAAAAAAAGTTTTGTAAAATTTGCAAGTTTATACATAAGTATGTGTGGGTTTTTTATGTAAACAAATTAACTTTATCACTTTGCGAAAACTGCAATTTGCAATTAGAGTCGTCAGGATGAACGCTTTTAGGTGCAGTTTAGGTGACTATATTCAAACGGTCACAGATCGCGTAATTTCAGACGGCTGGCATAACTTCTTAGATCCGAACGACAGGGAGATCCACACGAACAACGTCGAGAATATGTGGATGCGTGCCAAACGCAAACTTAAACACAGTTTGACACGTCACGCATCCTATTTCCATCCTCACGAGTTTGTGTTCCGAAATCGATTGCGAAACGATGACGTTTGCAGCAGCATTATCTGCTATAGCTGCCAATTATCCCGTGTAGATGTTGGGTTAAAACTGTTTTGTTGCGTTCTTTGACCATGTATGATCATCTTTAAATCCCTATTGCTTATTTAGTGTTTTTTGAATATACGCTCCTAAACTGCATGCTTACCGTTTTTTTAGTGGCGCCGAATATTATATTCCTTAAGCACCGAAACTTGCTGCTGCACACCAGCACACGGGCTTCCCATTCACCTCCGTGAACATATAGGAAGAGGTCCATTTTTCCTGATAAATCCGCCACTTTGTGTCCACTTTTCTCTTTTTTGACGAAGATATTTCGATGATGAGGTTGCCACGGACAACAGGAAAGCGCGTAAACTGACAGAACTAAATGACACTCAGACCCTGAAGCTCAGAGCTGCATCTGCTGTTAGTTCCGCTGAAAATAAAAATATTTTTTTTCATATTGCAGATTTATCTCCCGGGCCGGACTGAACCCCCTGGCGGGCCGTACGTTTGACACCCCTGGTTTAAATTGTACTCACTTTACTTTCTCAGAAAATTTTTGTGTCAGTGAAAAAAAATTTGAAGGCAACAAGGTTGATTACTTTACGGCAAGTTAACCCAACAGTAGGCCTAATTTTTACAGTGCTGCAGTATCCTATGTATTTGACTGTAAATATTGTTGGTTTAACTTAAAATAACCATTGCAATAGTTTGTTGAAATTAAAAATTTGAGTTAATACAATGGATATCGGTTTAATCAACAGACACTCAAAATATTGTTAGAATATAAACCTAACAGATCACTAAGATCATCAGGATCAAGTCACTTGGTAATACCCAGGGTTCACTCAAAGCAAGGAGAGTCTGCTTTTAGCTGTTACGCCAGCCGCAGCTGGAACCAGCTTCCAGAAGAGATCAGGTGTGCTCCAACAGTAGCCACATTCAAATCAAGACTCAAAACACATCTTTTTACCTATGCATTTGCAGATTGAGCACTGTGCTATGTCCGAACTGTTTGCATTTTATTTTATACGTATTATCTTTTTATTCTTTTAATCATTTTTAATGTTTTATTTTTATCATTCTTCTTTATGTAAAGCACTTTGAATTACCATTGTGTATGAAATGTGCTATACAAATAAACTTGCCTTGCCTTGCCTTGCCTTCTGAACCACATTAATGATCTAAGTTGACTTTGCAAAAGAAAAAACATTCAGAATCCGGCTTAAACTTGTATGGCAAACGAGACGTTTTCAAATATGAATTACACATTCATGTAGCAAATTAAGTAAACTTCAGTTTACTACAACATAGTAAGCTGACTGAACTTAAATTAAATTAAGCTGGGACAAAATGTTGAAAAATCATGTTTCTTAAACTAATTTGAATTAATTTAACTGAACCAGATGAAAGAAGTCTAAATTAGGATGATTTTGTAATGTAAAAAGTCTTTCTAACATAAGTCGACCTCAATTAAATAAAAAAATAAACACAGTTCATGACCTCCTTAAAATCAAATCAGAATAATGGTAATAGTGTACAACACTATGTAAACAGCAACTGCAGGGGTGTTAGTGGCCTTGTCAAGTAATCAGGTTATTAGCGATTAAATCAATTTTCCCTCAAGCTGGCAAGTAAAAACTAGCATTTGTAGTAATGTTAGCTGCATCTTATATGGTAAATAAAGCACACAAATTTCTTCTCACTTTCTGCATATGAAAATCTTTTGTGAATGGCATGTGTGTGTGTTTGTGTGTGCATGTGCATGTGCATGTGTGTGTTGTGTAAAATGGTCTGCAGAAACATTGGACTGCATGACATGTGATGTGCTGCAGGGGGAGCAAGGCAAGCTTGAGCTGCTATCTGCAACAAATACAGCTGCCAGAAAAAGCTAACATGAAGGGATGTTTTAATTTTTACTCTAACATACTCTTAAACTACACATCTCTGTGTGTAACTCATTAAATATTAATGACACCTTTTGAAATGTGCAGCATTATGAGGAGAGTATTCACATGTTTCACCTGGCAAACTAGGCAGGAAAATAAATCCCATTGACTTACACTGAAGGGACTTTTTTGAGTAGAGATATAGAGACAGTTTTGATACAGACCACCCTAGCAACCACCCAGAGCACCCTAACAACTGCTTACGACATTAATATGGCATGTTTGGCATCACATGTTCTATAAACACAAAATCTTGTTGATGCTGTCTGTGTATGCTCATATGAACATGATTCCCCTCTTAGTGCTGTGGATTATCTCTAGGTCAACACAAGGACATGTGTAAAGATAAAACTGATGAAAATCTCAGTTTGTTATATAACACAATCCCCCAGTCTCAGCAATGCCCCATGTTTTGTTCCCACTCCACACAGATAAATAATGCACTATCGCAGACCTGCTACCCTCTTCAAACATCTTTCACCTGTGCGTTTGTGCGGCACTTTTAATGAAATATTATGAGCTAACCTTTCAGCGTCATAATTTGTATTGCTTGTTTTTGTTTTGCATCTCTCAACCTGTCACCTGGTTGTTTACATCATCGGGCTGAAATTGTGAAAATGATCCAGAGCGAATATAATGACAAACACAAATGTTCTATGACCCTATGTGTTTGTGTGTGTGTGTGTGTAGTTGCATCTGTATGCTGTTTAAGGGCAGAGAGTCAGAGTAAAACAAAGAGATGGATGGAGACTGAGAGAAAGAGAGCTTGCAAAGGGAGGGGGATGAGTTGGGGTCTCTGATTGGCTGTATTTTTTTTTCCTGGTGAAAACGTGATCCAGCCTGCAGAGGCACTGCAGCAGAGAGAGAGAGAGAAAGAGAGAGAGAGAGTCTGTGAGGAGGAAGAGTCGAGATACTCACAGAAACAGAGGCAGAGCATGCACTTATGAGTCAGAGAGTGTGTGTGAGGGTGTGTATGAGTGTTTGTAAGAAAGAGAGAGAGAGAGAAAGAGAGAGAGAGAGAGAGAGAGAGAGAGAGAGGGACAGGGAAAGACATATGGCTTTACTGAAAGATATTGCAGAGAAATAGCATACAAGTGAGAATTCCCAGTAAGAAGAGGACGGACAGAGCGTGAGAACATTAAGAAGGAGGAGAGTGGACGCAGAGAGCCACAAATCCTCTTACACAACTGACTGACTGACTGGGTGAATGAATGAATGACTGAGTGAGTGAATGAATGACCAGTACCATCACTGGACAAAAAAAAGCCCATCGTGGACAAGAAGAAGAACAGAACGGTGTTTTGTGACGCATCTGACATCTCGTCCTCCATCTTTCCTGTCCTACACCCTTCCATCCATCCTACTAGGAGTCAGGCAGAGAAGTCTGTCCCCCATCCTCTCGCATGCAACAGGAGCATCTGATACGATTGGCTCTGCTCAGAGGGACGAGGCAGCCAGAGACCGTCGCAGAATCATAGGAACTTTGTGTCCCCATGTGAGAAGACGTTAAGATCTTATGAATCGACCACACCACTTGTCCAAACCACAGACTCTCCGCTAAACGCTCTAGAGACAACTACATGCAGGTAAGCATGCTTAAAAGAGTGCGTTATTATAGTATGCTCAAATGAGTTGGAACCTTTGCATGAGCATATTATCGTAAATCTTATTTAAATATTGTACTTTGTAAAACAAGAATGTGCAGTTTTCCTTGAAGTATTTCTATCTAATAACTAATACCTAAATATTCAACAACAAAAACATATTGGTCAAATATTTGTGTAACCTACTACATTCAGGTTTTGACTCCAATTTTAGTATGTATAATATAAATGTATATTTTATTTAATATATATATATATATATATATATATATACACGTTACACATTTATGAAAGTAATTATCATATCAATAATATTTGTATTATTAATATTTTATAATATAATGTGTACATTTTAAATATCATATAGTCATTCATACATAATCTAAAAAAATGCATTTAGTGTATATTATTATTAGATTCATATACATAATCTAATAATCTATGTAAATCTAAAAATAATATAAGAACAAAAAATATAGAACAAAACTACAGAACACCTTTTTAACAATATATGTAAATATATTTTTCATGCAAAGATCAATCTTCAGTATTGTCAAAGCAATTTTTTGTACTTTATTTTGTAGCATGTGAGTTTGTGCATCTCTGTGCATTTGTGTGTAACATTAGTGTGTCATATTTCTGCATTTATGGGTCCCACATCCTCATACTTGGACTTCAGTTCTTATGTTGCCGTATTGACCGTGTTGTGGAAAAGGGCAGGTTGCAATTTACTGTTGCATGCACACATAAACACTGATTCCATCAATGACTCACATTACCCAAGTGGGCATCTGATCACATGGGGCTACTACACACCGACACACATACTAACTGATATGTGTGGTTAAGATGGACCTGTGCTTGAGAGCGTTAGTATTAGTGAGTGTATGTGTGTGCGTGTGTTGCATGCACAGGCGCTGCGGTCCGTGTGCTGCGTATGCTGCTCTGGTTGCATAACCGCCGCTGCTGGCGCACCCCTCCCACGACACTGCACTAAAAACTGCTAACACAGATGCACACACTCCCAGAATACTAATAAGCACCAAAAACACCCAGAAGTCCCTTTCTGCTTCCTGTAGTGTAGATTCAGCCTGGTCACAATGAAGATTCAGCAATCGATACGACCTGTCAATATCTCAAAGGAGGAAAGCAGATAAATCTGTCTATGCACCTGAGACCAGCCGAAAATAATGGCTTTGTATTGATACATTTTATTGGTAGGCTACTTGTGGTTGGTGTCACCATTTAGTGAGGATGGCAAGATGTTTACCCCGACTGGTAAAATCAAATATTAGAAAATTAGATTTGATTGATTTGTGTGTAATTTGTGTGTAATTTGATTGATTAAAATTTTTTGATAGACATTCCACCAGCATTCCTTTAAGAACGGGCTTTCCTGCTTTATAACTTTTTCCTCAGAATTCCATAGTATCCAGTAGGATTTAATCCACCGCAGATTTGGATGGAAGATGAAATTGGATGGAAGGAGATATTCCCTTGGTAGAAATGGTTTTGTCTTGTCAATGTATTGTGAAAGACAGTTGCAATCTAACCAGTCTATCCTATTATAGTTTCATTGACGTCGGATTACTTCCACAACATGACAGAAATCCTAAGCATTCTATTCATGTTATGGTGGTAAGAAAAGTTCAATTTAATTATTAGCCAATGTTTCACGATGATTAAGAGTCACTTAATTGTCACTCTGCTAATGCTAGCGTTTCAAAGCTAATTGTCTGCTGTGTGTTGTTTCTCACGATCGTCCAGTTTCTAACATTGTCAGTAAATGATATTTGCGACGTCCTGTGAAACAGACTCGGTGATCTATGTCAACAGAAGCTAAGGGAACAAACATTCATTCATCTCTCGTGAATGAACTGTGGGTAAAATGGCTGACTCCAGCTCTGAATGACAGCCATTGAATTATTAAACTGCCTCCTCCTTGCTAAAGCTAACATGACCTGTGTGCTCTAAAGCAGCTCGGCACACACAAACATTTCATTGAGGATGCAAACATAGTCTGACAAAACCTTGATCATACTTATCGCTCAATCTCAGAAAGACGACATCCGTCCATATTTTCATCTTTCAGAACCATCTCATAGCACTATCTGCTCCATCTTGATCTGAGGCTTGCAACATGAGTTTTCGCAGGAAGCTTGTTCTTGTTGATTTATAATATAGCCTAAAGACTAAGCTAAATGCTACAGGGATCTCATTGGTATTAGTAGGTAGCCGTGGTGTCAACATGTGCATTTTTATATGTAGAGCACTTGATGGCATCTAAAAAATAAAACCTTTAATATGTTGAAGATGTTTTTTAGAAGTGCATGAGTGTTATAAACTCTTGTTCCACATGATTCCAACAATTATAAATCAGCTAACAATTAATGGTATTCTTTAAGAATTATTAACTTAAGATAAGACAGGATTTATATTAGGGATACAAGCCCTAATCAAACACAGAATATAATAACATATTTTTAGTATCATCATATTTATTACTGAACAATTTAAATGTTCTCGGAAAGCTTTTGTAAACCGTGCTTGCATTTTCAATCATGGTTGTCGTTCTAACTAAATAATTGATTAATTAAAGTCATAAGCCAAGTATTATAGTGATAAATTGAATGATTAAAACCAAACAAACATTTGTGAATATTTCTTTAAAGTAAAAAAGTAAGCTAAAGAAAACCAAATCTATAATCAGCATAATGGTCTCTGTGATCCTATTGGTGGAGATTGAAATCTAAGGCATTTCGGTTAATTATTTGTGTACAATAAGATAAAATTGTACTATTAGTACATTAAAACACACATTCTAACTAGAACTGACATAATTCAATTACTTATTTTTTTTTCACAATTATAGAAGTGCAAGATCAGATAGGGTTCAAAGAGAGAGCCGAACCTCCAATGATTACGGATTATAGTCACATATTCATATGATCCAATCATCATGTCCTGCATCTTATGCATAAGATAACAAGGTTTGGGGTGAAAAGCAGACAGTTAAGTGGACTTGGTCTCAGAAAGGATTTGTAAACCGTGATTGCATTCACAATCGTGGTTGTTTTTTCAAACTCATTTAAAGTATTAAAATCACAAGCCAAGTTTTTAGAAATTAATTTACAGTAATGACTAGGACCAGACAAACATTGATGAATGATTTTCTTTTTTATGTAAGAAAGAGCTTCTTTCAGCAAATTAGCGTACTGGTGGTTCCTGCGATCCCATTGGTGGATTTAGAAACCAATAGCAAATAAATTTGCTATTTATTTGTGTGTAATAATGTGTAATTATATTACACAATTCCATAATATGCTATTTTATAAAAACACTTGTGTGTTTATTTAATTAAAAAGGGCAGTTGATATTGTGTTGACAAGTGTGATGGGTGACCACCATTGAAGTGGCACACAGAGAGAAGCTCAGCTCTGGAAGACAAGTTGAATGCGGAAAAGCTGTCGTTGTGTGAAAATAGTGAAGTATCATTTTATTTTCTGTATTGAATCTTTCTGTGAAAAATAAATAAATTGTATGATGGAGACATGGGTTTATCCATTAGTTTATGATTGGGTGGAGGTGGATCTCAAAAAAAGGGCGGGGTTTATTAGAATGAAATGATTGGAGAAGTCTAATGTTTCACTGGAAAATCAAGCTATGATTTTTGTTTTAAATATAAAGCATATGCATGTATAAATCATTCACAATAAGATCAATAACATCCGCCAAGAACATGTATTTTCCATTTAACGTAGACTTTAATAACATTTAAATCAAATTATGTTTAGTAATAAATACATTTCTGGCAGAAATGATTAGTAACAAACTCTTTGAAGAGTCTATGAAGCAGCATAATTCAATTCTATGAACTGATGTGAAAGTATTATATCCTCAACAATGCACATCTAACTCAGTTATTACTTAAAAGCAGACAGTATGTGTCATAAAATTGACAGCGCTTTGCATTTCATATTTGTTCAGGTTTGATGGTAATGCAAAGAGTCTAAAGGATTTAACTTTTATTATTTTGTAACATGCTCTGATTTTATTTGTATAGTGCTTGTACATCGTAATATCTTCTTGCATTATAGTCACATTTAGCAGATTAGAGCTAGATGATAATATTTATTACATTTTGCAACAATATAAACAATCAAGCAGTTCAAATTTAGCATATTTATAGCATACTTCATGTTATATTGAATGCATAAATGTGTAAGTTAAAAATGTATTGATATTGAATGTGTAATTATTTTTTTTAAAAAGTATAGGGCTTTAAAAATGATCTTTATCTGACTATTTTTAGTATTTCACGGATAAATGCATATAAGTGGGTTTGCATTTAAAATACTGTCAATTGTTGATTCAAAAACATGCATTTTATGTACAGACATGAATGAGATTGCTCTGTGGCCGTGTGAGTGAGATTTGCTTGGGCCCAGGACAAGCTTTGAGAGGCAGAGGTGAACAGCTGATAGCATCACTGGCACAGGACGTGATGCCCTCTTGCTGACTGCACAGGTGGAATATATCCAGAGAGAGAGAGAGGCGGTAGGGATAGATGTGCTTGTGGAATGTGCTGGGTGGTACCTGTCTGTGTTTTTCCTGTGTGTTGTGTGTGTGTGTGTGTGTATTGGTGGGAGTGAGTGGGGTATGAGGACTGGAATGTTCTTGATATTTTGCTGACTGTCTGCTTGCTTTCAGTGCTGTATATTACATTCATGATGGAAGCTAGTGGACATTTTCAAGGATTTGGCAGACGCTTTTATAATTGCATTGCATTCAAGGAACATGTTGACATTCTAATCAATACTTTCTTTGCCTGGGGAATGAACCCATGACCTTGGCGTTGCAAGCGCCAAGTTCGACTGTTTGAGTTACAGGAAAGGGAACATGTGTAAGGTAAAACAGGGTATTCAGTGAGACAAAATTAAGGCAGGACTTGATTTTATCCATTATGATTTGATTGGATCATGAAAAACAGGCGTTATGTACCAGAATGTAGCCTGGTCGAATTTGAGTTTGCTAAAAAAAAAACATCAAATGTGGTCTCTGCTGTTTTCATGTTCAATTTAGATCTGAAGTGAAGTGTACAACAAACAGAATTGTAAAATTACTGACTTTTTCAAACAGTTTTCCTAAACACTCCCCCTTCCCTGCCATTGGTCACCCAAACAGATCCCTAAACTCGCGCTATTGGTTGAGCTGTTGCTGTGTCAGGCTGATTCTCAAACAAAGAGAGCAATGTTTTGATAGTGTTTGAACTTTTCAGAAAAAAACCTACAAATGCTTTACTTATAGTTGTCTCTGCATATTAAACTAGGACAGAATAAGCAAGTATTGTGTTAAGAAGAAACACACACACATATATGCTAAGACAAATTACGTGTGTGTATTTGTGTCGTAGTGGTGCCGGAACACACTGGAATGTGATGTATTTACTGTGTGATGATGTAGTGGATGAATTCAAGAATGTTGTTGACTGCTATTCAATGCATTCTTTTGAACACATATTTCTGTATTTAGTGCTTTAGAGGAAAAAGTAAATATATGATGTATATGATTAATATTAACTACAGATTAGTAATATGTGAAGAAGCAATACTATTTAATTTATAGTGCGACACTGCAGGAATATACATCAAATGACCAACAAAATATCACGTGGTATATACATGTGTATGATAATATAACAATCTGATACCACCACTCTTCTCGTAAGTAGATTGTATAAACCATTGTCCTACGATGCTTTTAGGAAACACAGTCCAGCTCACCTCAGTTATTCATTGTCTCTTCATCAACCTCTCTGCCTCTCTTCATCATGTTTTGTGCTGACAGGGTCGAACACACACATGATTTCATTAAGCGCTGCAGTGCCGTGCTGACCTGCTTTAATATGTTTTCTGCTGTCTGTCTCTCTCATGAGCCTCTTACATAACGGAGGAGCTTGTCTTATCAAATATGAAATTCTGTGTGCGATGGTAGTGGAGAGGCTGAACTATTTTATTGTTTTTGTTTGTGTTTTACAAAGGTAAAACTTTCTCTATGGTATTTTAGGATTCCATGTACAGTAAATACAATTATGGTGAATATGTTAATCATTCCGTAAAATGGTATATAGAAAAATAAAATGACTATAATGCATAGTATGATGCCTCTAAACTCTAAAGGGACATGGTGGTGGAAAAAATATGAGATGGGAGGGAAAATAATCCCTGATTGCACACATACGTCTGTTAAAGAGTGCTTTATCTGGAAAGCATCTACTGTGTACAAACATCCAAGAAACGTCTTTAAGATGTCAGCTTTACATACCTTCTAAATCATACAAATCTTAAAGACATTTTCTAAATGTCTATTTAACATCTGACAGGAAACATCCAGAGGAAATAGACAGACATCTAGCAGACATCTCTGAGATGTGTGTGCTATCAGGGTTTGATGTGCGTGTTGGTTAGCACATACATCTCAGAGATGTCTATTTGGTGTTTGTACATCCAGACATATTTTTTTAGAGAGTTTGCTCATCTGTAATACGTTTCCTGTCAGATGTTAAATAGACATTTAAATGATCTTTAAGATGTTTATGATTTAAAATGGATGTTAAACTGACATCTTAAAGACGTTTCTCAGATGTTTGCACACAGCAGATGCTTTCCAGATGAAGCTCTTTAACAGACATCTTGCAGACATAAATGGACTTTATTCATGACATTATACTGTACATATGTTCCATAATATTTTAGTCAATTTTATTGAACTTATTTTTATAGATTATTTCATAGCTCTCTCTGTATACAATACTGTACCAGTAAGCCGATTTCTGTCTATGCTCTTTTCACATGCTAAAATCATTCCAACTCAAATACAAATTTCACATATTTGATCGGATAATGTATAGTTTGGTTTCTATTTGGGTCCTGATCACCCTGTTGTGGTTTATTTTACGATAATGAGTGTCATTTATATATGTTTGAGGGTCTCTAGACAGAAATATCTGAAGGCTTGGCAATCATTTCACCCATCAGATCTCACAGTTTCCAACGCCCATGCACCAGCTGACAATGCTGATGTCAGAAAGCTTATTCACACCTTTGTGTGTGTGCATGTGTGCGAACCAGCGAGTGCATGGTTATTTTTGGCTCTGCCTCACAGCTCTGCGGTGCCGTGGCAACTCTAATGAATGTGACTGACAGTTACTGGCTGATCAGTGCCTCTGTGACCTCTAGAAAATGGAGGACGGTTTGGAGCCACATCCTGTGCTCACATCCTAATTAAATCATTGTAAACAACTAAACCAATGAGAGATATGGGAAATAGAATAAACACAGGTTATGATGGATGTGTTATTATGTTTGACTGGTCACAGCAGTGACAGGAAGTGGGTGCAAAACAAGCATGTTTTTGTGAGCTCGCCTGCGCATGTTTAGTGTGTGGGGGTGTGGGTGTGTGTGGAGGTTCACGTCTGTGGTTGGAGAAGAGTGTGAATCTTCAGAAACGGATGGATGGGGGAGGAAAGCAGAATGCAGATAGTGGAGAGATGCCATAAATAGACAAACAAACATACGCCACATTCACGTCCTGTCACATTTGATTCAATTACTTTTCTTCTCAACTATTAAGATACTTTTTTACATGTGTACTATAAATACATTCCCACTTATGTCTGCAATGCAGCCATTGTCCTTTGAAACAGAAAGGCCTATTATTTGACCTGCGATGTACTAACAACAAGTACAATTCAACATTTAAAGGCTTAGGGTTAGCGACGTGGTTTGTCCTGAATTTTACATAGATCAAAACACTGTCATATTGTCAGGTATGATGAAGGGGATGAACGAGGACTCAAAGATTCAAAGAAATTGGGATTTTATTTTAACAAAAGGGGACCAAAAAACTCAACAAAAACTACCCTGAGTGGGGAAAAACAAGACTGGACTGACTCGGCTAGAACACAAACACGACTAGACTGGGAACAGGAAGGATAGGAACAAGGCAGAACACATAGTAAAAATACGACGAAACAGCACAAGACAGCAAACACAGAGGGATTAAATACACACAGGAGGAAAGGAAATTGATAGGGAAATGACAAGGAAACGAGGAGGGAGGGGGTAACAGTGACAAGACACGAATACGCAAACACAACATGAAAGCACAAACCGTGTGCTTACAACACTGCACACAGACCCGAGAGCACGCAAAGCCCAAAACCGCGCCCACTCATATAACGTAGAGCGAGAATGAGGAGCCGCTCAGCTCGCGCGCTCATGACAAGGACAAACACACAAGTTATGAATGTCCTAATCCCAACCCAAAACCGAAACTGAACCAGACCAAAGTATCGGGACCGGACATCATAACCCGCACAAAAGACGTTACACAGACAAGAGCTTGCGCGGCTCGAAACGTTTGAATCCGCGCGCACACACACCAAACACGAGACATTACGGTAGTGTTAGAGCTCTGCCACAAAACCCAAGAAATGACTAGACCGAATGTCTAGAACCCTGACACATATACAGTAAATTACATTTAAAAAAGAGAAGTTTTCAGTAAAAAATGCGCCAAATAAAGTAGACATAATTTAAGTAAGCCTAAGTTAAAAATGAAAAATGATCCCATCAATGTAACAGCTGCAAAAAAAGAAAGATTGTACTTCTTCAATTCTTCGATTCCACTTCTTTTGCACACTGAAGGTGGCAAAACTAGTCACACCACACACTGTGTAAAAAATACATCAATTGGAGTAAGGAGAATTTTATTCTTACCTTCATAGTCCAGAAAGTCCATTCAAGATAAACTTGATAGTACGGTTTTCAATATGCTGTTTGATACGAGGATGCTAAAGCCTTTATGTAAACATATAATGGAAACATGCAAATAAGGACAATAACCCAGTGTTTAGGAATGTACAGTGTGAAATGACATGTTATGGATTAATTGTTTACCCAAGGTAAATCATGAGCAGTGTGAAATGTAAAGCAAGACAACCCAGGATTGTGTTTACCCAGGGTTTTGGAATGACTCAGGGTTGAGTATTTAAAGTGTGAAAGCCCTCATTTATAATACACAATGGCATTGAATCCTACGGTTTCTCAGTTCCTGTGGCATTGGTACATTACAATATTTGGACGTCCTTCTCATCTAACATAGCTCTTTTTGCACACTGTATACTAATAGAAAATCATATATTTGCACACAGGGCTCTTACTCATATAAATAAAATGATGCAGATGCTTCACTCTCCACTTACATATAAAAGCTGCTGTCTGTTAATTAAAATTTGACAGATGAATTTGCACTGTATCAACTGTTTTGAGTATTTTTAGTGTTATTTACGTCATCATCTTTGATATTTGCTTGAGTCACGGCAACTATAGTTACAGTTGATATTCCCGGATAGCATGAGAATAAGATACAGGCTCTTTTGCTTTTCATACAGACAGTATTCAAGCTCCTGTAAGCAGCTGTGTGAGCAGGACATTTTGAGACATTTTGTCAGTAATACACTCTTTAAAACAAAAGTGCACTGCATGAAACATAATGGTGTAGTGGTAACTATGCAACTACCTTTAATAGGCTAATTCACCCATAAAATTATCATTATTGACTGAACCTTATGCCATTCCAAACCTTTAGAATACAGCATACAGATTGTCAGTTAATAATTACTTGTGTTGTTCCTCAAACAGTGCTATCATATCACTTCAGAAGTGCAAAGATAGTGAAAATAGTGCATTCTGTACATTTGTGGCACTTTGTTGGTGTTTTAACTTCCGTCTCGTCAAAGAATGACAGTAAATAACATTAAATAATAACTGAACTCATTTTCTGTGAAAGTGTTCATGTCATTCCCATGTTGGTTGTTTTTATATGATATAGCAGGCTTTCGTTAATTTCATTAAAAAAGTCCAAAGAGTGTTTTTAACTAATGGATAATTATAGTAATTAATTACTACATTTAATTACTATAATTATAAAATGAAATAAACATGCTTTTCCCATCTTTAACTTTGCGAGCAGAGCACTGCGATACGACAAACTAGATGCTCCTGTGATAATCATTAAAGTGCTGTCACGTGCTTGCAGTATAAGCAGCTTTGTTAATTTAATGGGAACGTTCTATTTTATCACATAAGATGGCTAGCCCAGTGTGGATGTGGAGTAAAAGGACGCATGTTCTCTCTCTACCTTTCCTGCTGCATGTAGGTCAGCTTCCTCTTTCTGCTTCTTTCTCCCTCCCTCTCTTTTCTCTCTCTCTCTAGTACATTCTCTATCATCACAGCTTAAATAGCGTGCAGAGAAGTATTACAGATGTGTCAATATAACTATTAATAAAGCACACACACATTCACAAACTACACCTAACCATTTTTTCTCACACGATAATTCTAAAAATGGTTACCCTATTTCTCATGTTTGTTCATCTGCACAAAAAACTGATGACACACTACAACTGAAATTGGTTATTCTGGTCCTGGATGCTGACTGGTAAATACAGCACATGAAACTGAAAACAATGTATATCAGTGTCCTTAATATTATTATGGAAAGCAATAAGATACTCAAACCATGCTATTGTATACTGTCAATACAGTAATCCCTCGTTTATCACGGTTAATGTGGACCGGAACCCCTCCGTGATAGGTGAAAATCCACGACGTAGGATCAGCCAATCAGCTCACGGGATACATCCACTCGTGCTCTCATTGGTCGATCTCACGCCGAGAACCAATCACGTGTCTTGTCTGAGTGCAGTGGGTGTGTACAAAGCCTCACACAAAGTGTAGAGTTTCTCTCTTTGCCTGGCATCCTGGGAAACCGTTTCTCTCGCATCACGATGAAGCAACGCTGCTTTCCGCAATACGGCTGCCGATATGGCGGTATTTTTGAATTTTTATTTTTCGATAAATATTTTAGAATAATCCGCGATGCACTGAAGTCACGAAACTTGAACTGCGAAGTGGCGAGGGATTACTGTATATCTCTACTAAAGAGGTTCTCTTCTTTTAGAAGACCATATTCACAAAATATTCTCAAAAATGTCACAAAACAAATGTAAATCTAAGTCACTCTAGAATGTCTGCTAAATTTTAACATAGTACAGTGTTTGTTAAGTCAACACGAAATAATGTAACATTATTTACATTCTGAATGCAAATTATCGGTCTTATTATGAACCATATACTGGTAGCCAAAATGCTTCTCTTTATAATCTTTATTCTTGTATGTCACACCCACTTTTTACCATACTATCAATTTATGTCCATTCTGAATTATTTCTTGTTGACCATTCTGTTTAATTTGGAAACATGTCACATTGTGGAAATAAAGTGGTCTGTCAACAGCAATTTTCATTGACTTTAAATAAGCACTGGCAGCCATTTTAGAAGTGTGGGCTTCTGAAGTGTAGTGTTGTGATCCATGCATAGGTTTATAACAGTGGGACAGATTGTTCTGTGGTCAGGTCCTCAGTCTCTTCCTCCTCAGTGCCCGTGCCCCACAGGGCCCCAGATGGCAGCTGGCAGATAGAGAAAGGGAGTTTTTTAGACTGGAAAAGATGCTGCGGGGTTCCAGATATCTGCTGTGAATGGACATGTTGCAAAGATCACAGTCTTTTACGCAGAATCAGCTCTTAGATTTTCTTCATCCGAATTTGCTCATTGCTGTATTTTAGCTATAGATGACAGGACACTTTTTAGACACTGTTCCCAAGAACGCAGGCAAATGGCCTGGAAAAGGCTGAGCTGTGTCATTGCATTAGCATCACCTGAACTGTTGTATTTTTTTTTTCCTCCAGGAAAAGAAACCACACTACCTATGACTCTGCATATCTGCCCCACCCTGGGAAAAGTTCTGGAAGCAAGTAAGGTCTGGCAAGACTCCTGAGACACTCTCAGACCTGTCACGTCACCAAAGAGTGGATACACAATCTGTCAAGCTCAACGCAGACCCCTTAAGGAATTCTGGTCTTTTAAGGACTGGGAGAACGCCTTCCAGATCTTTCCGATGCCACATGAGCACCTCCCTGAAAAGACTTTGCTTATCAAAACAAAGGTCAGGGAGGTGTAAGAGCAAACAATCACAAGAAAAAGCAAAAAACAGTGCACGGTCATACCACAACGGGGACCTGAAACAGGAAGAAGATTGTGACTTTGAGGTGGATAGAGTTTCTGTTCTGCTGGTTGCATCAGTTCCTTTCTGAACCTCATAAAGCAACCTATGAGAAAGTCTAGGGACGTTTGGCCAACAGCAGTATTAAAATAAACAGTATTTATTGATAAGATCTTAAGATTCTCTTCAAGGTACTCTGTGTTTAGGTCCTTATTGTATTTATATCCAAATAAACGTGCTGTAACAGTGAAAACACTGAAACAATTGCCAACATATCTTCTGGTCTTGAGTGTGATGCACTTTGTAGTGTTCAGCTTTATTTGTAAGAAATAATATCATTGAATATCCCATTACAGAGAACTCTCAGTTGTGCAATATCAGTGAACAGGGTGCAAGTCATTGCCTCAAAACTTTGTAAACCACTGGAACCACAAGCTGCAACGTCTTGTGACATCTATCACGTCTGTTGTCTATCAGGGCTTTTTATACTGTGCACTGGCTGGAAGTCTTTGTCCATCTGTGCCACATAAAGACTCAGGGTGACGCAGCCTGTGACCAAGCAGGGACTTTGAGACAGCAATGGACAAACCCATCCGTCCTCACGTCCCCTGCAATGGCTGAGTGTCCTCCCCCGGTGCACTGAAGACGTTACCTGCAGGACCGTACGCTACACCCAGTTCCTCTAGCCAAGAACACCACGCCCAGGAGTGAATGTCCTGCCTCCGGCGCCAACCTGTGACCATCCCTATGGACACCGTCAAGATCATCCAGTCGGAGAAGTTCCCTCGGGAGTGTCCGGTCCCCGTGACCCAGCCTCGCTACGCACCACCTCCCCGCGTGGCCTGGGATGGAGGAGGCGAGGGCGAGGTTATTGTTAACCAGGCATGTGGCGACCTATCCATGGAGATCAATGGGAACACTGTGGTCCCACCCAGACCTCTAGTGTCTCCTCCTGCCCCCGTCCTCCGCCGTGAAGCCAGTTATCTTGCCCAGCGCAAGGCCAGCACGTCTGACATCTGCTACCATCAGTTCCACTACAAGATGGACAATGTAATTGTCAACCAGTATGTGCTCCGCTCTTCCTCCACCTCTTCCTCCTCCTCCTCCACCTCCTCAGGTCCAGTAATGCCATGCGAACCACTGGACTGCCCTACGTGTGGGCACACCTATAACTTTGCCGGCAAGCGGCCACGCATCCTGTCCTGTTTGCACTCGGTGTGTGAGGAGTGCCTGCAGATCTTGTATGAGTCCTGTCCCAAGTACAAGTTCATCTCCTGCCCCACTTGCCGCCGCGAGACCGTGCTCTTCACCGACTACGGGCTAGCCGCGCTGGCCATCAACACCAGCATCCTCAGCCGGTTGCCCTCCGACCCAGCAGGGACCGTGCAGTGGGGCAGCGACGGTGACCGCAGCTGCTATCAGACGGTCCGCCAGTACTGTCAGTCGGCTTGCACTTGCCACATTGCCAACCCTCTTTCCTCCTGTGGCATCATGTAGACCGAAGAGGGCTGATGACCGACCGGCACAACTCATCCCAAAAGCAAACCACATGTGGCCACCATCTTAAAACCTTGAGTCACACACATATACCTTCTCTGAAGGGTCACAGACGTATCTGTATATTTAATAGCACATGATGCTATGTGGATTTGAAGTGAAAAGGACACTTGTGTGCAAAGACAGAGAAATGAAATATCAGAGTAAATGTATTTTATGTATGAAATGATTTCCCTATAGCCCTCGATCTCTTGTTTGGATGTGTTCGTTGTTGACATCTCTTTACTTGGGAATGCCAAGGGAAGTCTATCTCCCCCCATACTGGGTATAATAAAGACTAATAAAGAATTTAAAGTCAAACTTTTTGTTTGGTCTAAACTTGCAGTAGCTCATTAAGATGCTTTAAACAATTCAGCTTTTGCTAATACTTTCTAAACATTGGCTGCATCCTAATTCACATACTCTCTGAGCAGATACTACTTTTGAATAAGTAATTACTTGTGACCGTTCAAAAAAATTCTTTATAGCTCTTTAATGCTTTTGAATGAGTGCTCCCTGTTGCCTTTCGCTTTTGTGTTTGTGTTCATGAGAACTCTGTGTATAGGTACAGTAGCGACCACACATTTTACAAGATAAGATATTTGTCAATGACGCTCTGTTGCACAGCAAATCTTCATATCATCTTCCTGTCAATCATATCATGCTATTTTCACATGAACAGTGAAATCTCATGTACTGTAATGTAACCAGCAACCGCAGCAAGCCAAACCATGTGCCTTTTGGGGCTCCGTAGAATGTTACTAATTTTCTGTGCCTTTCTGACTTCAGATTTAGGCTTCAGGCACATCCCTAGTGTCCATTGGACGTGCTTCAGGATCTCAGTAGTACCAGGAACTTTTGCCAACTATATATAGTGTGAATTCAGACATACTCTTTCCTGTTTTTCTGAAGTATGCAATTTAGGATGCAGCCTTATTCACTGAATTAGGCTCCGCCCATTCTTACAACCACATGCCCCCCACTATATAAAACCACACCCTCTTCACACATGCCAGCCAACCTGATCCCCAGAAAATCCCCAAAATCATTTAAAAAATACATAAAAGTAAGACAGAGCTGGGAAAAAAACCCATTTTGTTTATTATTGACCAGATGGAGATTACTGACATTACAAATAATTACATAAACACTTATTTACATATTTTCCACCAGCCAAAACAATCCTTTTAAAAGGTTTACTTAATAAAGTTCTTAATATCATCAAGCAACAATGACTGTTTGCAGCCTTTTGTAATAGTTGTGTATAAAATCATATTATACATATTCTGGATAAATTCAGAAAATAATTTTGTATTGTGGAATATGTTAAAAGGGAAATGTAATCTTACTGTATGCGATAGGATGTAAACTTGCTAACAGAACTGTATATTGTATATTTTATTACATTAAACAATTATTATTAAAACACTTTACAATTACAAAAAGAAAAAATGTTTTAGCAGCAAAGGTTGATGTACTGATATTGACCATGATAAATGGTAATATACTAAAGTAAAATGAAAGTAAAATGAAATTTACTGAAACACATACAGTTACACATCATAGTGCCTTAATCCTCAGGTAAATGTGAGGTGAGGTGTTGGTCGAATTTGAAACACCATCACTAGGCATCAGTGTGATCTGAATGTCAGAAACGTGTGGTCATCGTTCTGCTCCTAAATATCTTTGGCAGTTTTGTTTTCTTCTTAGGCTGAAAGCTTTGAGTAAAGGTACATTTATGAAGACACACTTAATAAATCAGTATTAACAACTGATTAAATGATTCATAATCATTCAAACAAATATCATATAAAATGTTGCCAATCAAAAGAATTAGGATTTTCGTGAATTCTTACCTTTTACTCTCTTTGTCAGACTGTTGTGTTCCTTGTCTTCTAAATGATGTAAATTTCAAGTTTTGGATCTTACTTAGCTTTTTCTGTTCATTTTCCAGTAGCTGGTTTAACAAAAAGAGGAACAGTGATAATATAATAACTTCCAAAATCCACATTTTCAACACTACTACTATTATGAAAGCGATAATTCACACAAAAATATAATCCAGTCACTATTTTCACATCTCAGGTTGTTCCAAACCTGTATGAATTTCTTTTTTTCAGTGCAATCCTGAATGTGCATGAGAATTAGCGGCTTTACAAAAACATACATAACTCTGTATGCCAGTAAAATCGCACTATATATATCAGTCTTCTGGAGCCATACGAACAGAACGCAAATTAAAGTCATTATTGTTGTGGTCAACATATTGTATGAAAAGAAGCCTATAAATAAATAACCACTTTATAAGTACTTTCATGATCATACAGGTTTGTGAAAAACATTAGTGAGTGAGTTTTCACTTTAGGTCATCTTATTCTTTTAATATCTATAATGGTTTGTTCCCCTCAAAGTTCACTTACAGGATCTTTTCCATCAGGCTCCTCGACTAAGATATCTGCAATACGTTCGCCTCGAGCAAACTGTGCTCTCCCTGTAGGACAGACATTTATTTTTAACAGACATCCACTAAAGCCAGGATGTCTCTTTTTAACAAATGGATTTCAGCTAGTACCGAGTTCATATGTCAAGAACAGTTGAAACTCACTGTGACGGCTGACAGCTGCCTGAGTGTCAGATACTGATCTGTGCCGAAACCCTGTGCGTTCCTTTACGCGAGAAGATCCACTGTCTGGATCTTCATGACCCAGAATCTGTAAACATTGAATGGGAGGATAGCTTATTTCCTTCTTGTGTGTGCTTGCACACTAAAAACATTCAGTTTGAGAGTTAATGTGCTATAAATATGAAGTTTAAGCTTACAGGGAACAATAAGAAGTCATTTGAAACTACATGACACCACTTTAGACCAACTGACTTTGAACTGGATAGTCTTTAGAGAGTTATATGACCTAAATCAGCAAGTTCTGTATGATATATCAGCGTCTCTAACCTCTTTTTCAGCATGCTGACTCTTCAGGATCTCCACCTCCTTCTGCAGGCTGTGGTTTTGCTGCTGTAGCTTTGCGATGTTCTCCAGCATCCTGCACATCTGCTCCAGGTACAGCAACCCTGGAGAGAGTTTGTCCAGCCTGTATTGATCACCGTCTGTAAACTGCTGAGACAGAGAGATCAAGACCTGCATTCATTAATGTTCCCCAGTGTTGGGAACAGTTCCGCTTTTTCATCTAATTTTGTGGGATATAAAAGGCAAAAGCAAATCAAAGAACATAATTTGTACTGTATAAAATGTAAAACACAATCTCTGTTCTAGATTCAGATTTCACTGAGATTAGTGCTAAATAGTTACATATGAACTTCTGTTCTGAGGTGCTCTGAGCTGTTTGAACAAATGAAAATCTCGACATAGGGAAGCTGAGCTTGTTTATATGTCAACTGCCCCTTTATAGGAAGTGAATGCAAATAAAAAATGTTATAAAGCAGAAGTGCATGATTTCTGTACTACTCATATCACCAAACGGATTTACTAAAACAATGAGGTTTTAATAATCAGGTTTTCCGAACACTCCCCCTTTCAGCTATTGGTTAAATAAACAGATAGTCCCATCCCTGAACTTATGTTATTGGTTTTGTTTTGTATAGAGAATAATGTTTTGTTAACGCCATAGTGTTTACAAGGAAACCAATCTGAAAAAATGGCTTGTAATTCACTCTGCTAATTAAATGGAAACAGAAAAATATATTTTAACCTAAAAACTCTAAAAACTGGTTATTTCAGCCTCTAGCATCAACAAGGCATTTTGTCCCACAGGACTGCCGCATACTGGATGCTTTCCCCTTTTCACACCATTCTTTGTAAACCCTAGAAATGGTTGTGCGTGAAAATCCCAGTAACTGAGCAGATTGTGAAATACTCAGAACGGCCCGTCTGGCACCAACATTCTGACATTCAGTTTGGAGTTCAGGAGATTGTCTTGACCAGGACCAACCCCTAAATGCATTGAAGCAACTGCCATGTGATTGGTTATTTAGATAAATGCATTAATGAGAAATTGAACAGGTGTTCCTAATAATCCTTTAGATGAGTGTATCTGAAACCAGTTCAACCTTTTAGTTAAAATCTACCTTAAACTGTCAGGGTTCTGCCACATTCGGTCTAGTATCTCTTGTTGTTGTGGCAGAGCTCTGACACTACCGTAATGTCTCAAGTTGTGTGTGTGTGTGTGTGTGTGTGTGTGCGCGCGCACGTTTTCGAGTCGCGTGCACGCTTGTCTGTGTGATGTCTTTTGTGCGAGTTATGATGGTCTGGTTCAGTTTCGGTTTTGTGTCGGGATTCGGGCATTCATGACTCGTGTGTTCATCCTTGTTGTGAGCGCGCGAGAACAGGTGTTTGCTCCTTCTTGTGCGCTCTATGTCATGTGTGTGGCCGCGGTTTCAAGCTTTGCGCGAGCCACGCTCTCTCGTGTGTGTGCTTTCATGTTGTGTTTTCTGTCACGCGCAGTTTTGGTTGTCACCAGCTGCGCGTCGTCTCTGTTTAATGTGAACATGCAGCGATGCACTCCGCATTGGCTGCATGTTCATGTCTTGTCTGTTACCCCGCCCATCTTGTTTCATTGTCATTAGTTTGATTTGTGTCCTAGTCAATTACCGATCCTGCCGTGTTTGCTTATTCTCCTAGTGTCTGCTGTCTTGTGCTGGTTTCTTGTCCTTGAATGGTTGTGTACTCCTTGTCTCTGTCTCCAGTTCCAGTCGTGGTTTTCCTAGTCTAGTTTTTAGTTCAGTTCAGTCCAGTCTAGTCTTGTTTTTCCCCCTTGGGGTGGTTTTTGTTGAGATTTTGGTTTTCTTTTGCTTAATAAATCCCCATGCTCTCGCATCATTGAGTCCTCGCCTCTTCTACCTCTACACACCCTGACACAAACACTTGACCTTTGTCTGAATGAATGTCAAGTGTGAAGAACACTAGCTGATATAATCATATGAGGATTTTAAATTTTACTATTTAAACAGAACTCCTTGATTCCTATTTAAAACAGTTTTCAGTTAGAAGTGTTAAATTAACATAAAAAAACTCTTTGGCTCAAAATCTTATTTAGTTATTGAGATAATGAGTTACTGAGTTAATAATTCACCTATTTTCCCACAGCTTTATAATGGAATTTTTATATTTATGAGTAAAATAAAGCTGGTGATAAATAAAATGTGATTATACTACAGCAGAAACTGCACGCACACATACCGAAAACACTCAGTTTGAAGGAGTTATGTTTATTTTTCAAAAAGTATGTTTCTAAAAATTAAATAGGCAAGACAGTTTTAGGTGTGAGTGTGTGCAGTTTACGTTGGAAAATGAAACATCCAGGTTTTGACGTCATCCCTGCACCACTTTATAACCTTTAATGACAACTTCCTTATGTGACAACTAGCCCCTCTAGAATTTGTTTTTACAAATTTAACTTCACAATAAACACTCTCTGAGGACGTTTAACTCCCAGCCTCTTTCAAAATTAAACAAGGACAACATTTATTTAGGGATAACTTATTTCCTTAAAATAATGAATAGATTGTTTTGGTTGTAGTTGAATAAAGTCATCTTTCCCCCACTGTTTTTGTGGAAACGATAACGTTTAAACATGTCCTGTACAAATCTCTATCATTCCTCTCAGCCTGCTGGCATCATTCCAGTCATTCCTCTCACCTGAACCGACCGGTTCACAGCCTTAGAGCGCTTGTAACGTACACTAGAGACCATTGAAAAGATGTCTAGACTCTGCATTGAGTGTGTTCAAGAAAGATTCAAACACGTGTTTCAATGTAGTTACATATGTAACAAGGTATTACATTGCAGAGCTAGTCATAAAAGATTATATGTGGCTTAAAACTGCTTGTAATTTAGTTATCATGTTGTTACCTTTTATTACCCAGTACTTTCTTAGGAAAGTACCCGTAAGTGCGTGCACTGTAAAACGAAGTGCAACCAACACATCATATCAAATCATAATCAGATCACATCTTGATCATATCTTGGATCAAGGACATAATTGTTGAAACAAATTTTTTGCCTAATACGTCAGAGACAGCTCTGTACATTTTTATGTCTCATCACATTCACTTATGAATGACAAGAAACACTTAAAAGGCCCATACACACACACACACACACACACACACACACACACACACACATGCATATATTTACACACATTTATATTTGTATGTCTGTACACATATACATATAAATATATATATATGTAATAATATATGTATACATATAAATGTGTGTATATAATATAACTTTTCAGTGATTCATGTATTACTAATATGCAATTATATACAAATTATCTGATATTATTATTGATTCCCATATCATGTACTGTAAGAGAAGCATATTACTACAACTATAACTAATGTCTGAATTTGTATTTAAAATGTATACTGCTCAAATACACAAACCATAATCTGTTTGACCTTTTTGAATCTTGTTTGTCATTTTTTCCAAAAATACAATACATGAAGTCTATTATGCATATGTCAAAAAAGTGTGCAAAAACCAGGAAAGTCATTTTAGAGTGTGAGGAATGTGAGGAGTGTCTGAAGGCAAGTGTGTGGCATGAAAAATTAACACTTTTTGTAATGTACGTGTCTGAAGCAGCTCACGATAAGCTAGCAAAGCACGTGTTCACAGGTGGAGCAGCATGATTGCATTAGTCATAAAAGTGAATTATTTTATGACAAATAAAGAGATATGCCAACCAGTGTTGCCTATTATTGCAAAATGGTTTCAATGTTCAGAGTAGATTTTGACTGCTTACCTCCAACTGGCTGTCTACTGGTTGGCAATGTTGGTCATATACAAGAAATTTTCTGTAGAGCTCTCCTTTCTTGGGATCTGAAGGTTGTGAATGTGTTCTCCTTGGGAAGGCAAACCGATGATGTATTCTGGAGCTGGATGGGTGACAGCTGGGTGGAAAAGAGGCTGTGTTACACCTATACCGTGGTCCAGTTACCCCCCTTTCCATCTGGTGTGAAGGTTCTCTCCATGAAGGTGGTTCTGTCAACACACGTTCCACCTTCAGACATGTCGTTTTTTGAGACACAGAGCCGAGAGAGACACATGAGGATGAGGAGGAGCAAACAGGAGACGGGGATGAAGGTTGAACACCATCCACAGTCGAACCAAAAACTGGGTCAGACGATTCAGATGTCAGTCCACTACACTGGTGAGAATGACAGGGACTAACTGTCTCAAATCCTGAGTCTTCAGATTCAGATTTTACACTGGATAATGGGACAGAGTCCCTAGACACCGAGTCAAATCTGTCCAAACCTGCTCCTGACTGATATTGTGAATCTGGGTAGCCTTCAGTCTCCCAACACTCAAGAAGAGTCCCAAAATTCCTATATAGGTTCATTGATAATGAATTTCTCTCTTCCGGCACTGTTTCTCTCCACAGGCGCTTGTAATCAATCAGAATGCTTGAACCTCCTCGTCGCACCTTGTCTTTCTCACAACTGCCTAGAAACTTGCAGGTCGGTTTTTGTCACATTGAACTAAAAGCACCTTTCAAGGGCCGCCCACATTCCGACTCCTATGCTTCTCAATCAGCTTCTGACAACTGCATTTCCGGTGTCGTTCCTTAAAAACCTGAGCTCATGTTCTTGGCAGATCTGTCAAGACATGTTGTGAGGGTGTTGAAACTTTCACAAATCCCTTCAACAAATAAACCGCTGTTATGTATCCTGAGAAGAATCAGGAAAAGTTTCCATAGCATCGAAAAGATCTAAGTTCATCCAACAAAAGGCCACCATACCATAGACGTTATGGGGAACAAGCACAACCCCCCCCCCCCTACACCGCAACTCACACACACAGACACGCAAGATTCAGATATGGGCAGCCTTATATATTATTTTCTAATAGACTTTTCTTCAATTTACTGGACATTTATTTAAAACCAACCACAAATTTAAAAAAAAAAGTTTATATGCTTTATTTGTCTTTTGAGTGTTGATTTTTTGCAGTGCAGTGATGCAAACTACATCGTTTTATTATCAAATTTTGCCATTTTGAATGTGATAAAATAGGCCTTTTAAGTGATTCATGTAATTCATAATTATAAATTGGTCCCCCAGTGTTCAAGACATGTTAATGCTTCTTGATCCAACATAATACACTGCAAATTTAAAAATACACAGTACACAAGGGAAATTAGTAAAGCGTATTTGTAACCATTTAATGCTAGCATTGTTAATTTGGCAACTCTTTGGTCAACAGAACCAACTCTAGAGTCATTTTCTCTCATTGTGTATCATTTAAAAGAATGCACTGAAACTAGGACCATAGAGTTTCATTCATTTCACAGATATGCAGGAGCCGCACAGAGGAATAGACATTCCTTTCTAATGATAACATCAGCATTCCTCTCTGTGTAGGAAAAAAATGCAAGATCAGAGAAAAACTGTCAAACTGTTAAACACTAATAATGAAACAGGCAAAACGTGCAATGCCGAGTGAACAGCTTTGGAATTGTAACAATAATCTGTTATTACCTTAATCATATTATGACATTATGATGGCACATCCAAAAATTGGACTTCAAATAAATTTATACCATACCTATAGGCCTTTTTATTAGCATATATTAAGGTGTCAGGAAGAAACTGCCCACAGCAACATCAACACATTTCTTTGCATTGAGGTCTATTGACTCTTTTAGAGGATTCAGGCCTCAGGCCTCTTGCACAGAGAACAATGTTTACTGCATATATCACACAATCTAAGATTTTAAAACACAAACTCACTGGGTACAACAGTTTCCTGCACTGATTAGCTCTGTTTGTTATTAATGTTTGGGATCCATACAGCATTTGGACCAACTTATAAAGCTCTAAAAGAAGAAGTTGTGCACTATATTTCAAGCTTCTGGAACCCGTACCGTAACTGAGGAACAGGCATTTATTTACTGATTCTTTTTTAAATGCAATTACACATTTATTTGAGGACTGCTGTGACTAAATTATTGAATTAGTAATTTGCATTCTGAATTTGGGAACTTTAAGTACAGATTTTTAAGTATTGCCATTATAAGAAAGCATGTGTGTGTGTGTGTGTGTGTGTGTGTGTGTGTGTGTGTGTGTGTGTGTGTGTGTGTGTGTGTGTGTGTGTGTGTGTGTGTGTGTGTGCGTGTGTGTGTGTGTGTGTGTGTGTGTGTGTGTGTGTGTGTGTGAGTGAGAGAGAGAGAGAGAGAGAGAGAGAGAGAGAGAGAGAGAGAGAGAGAGAGAGAGAGAGAGAGAGAGAGAGAGAGAGAGAGAGATTATTATATGTAACCTGTTGTTGTTGTCTTAGGGCTTTTATTTTGAAGCATTGTCCTGACAAGTTAAACCGATAATGTCTTGCTGTAACCTAAGTAAAAAGTTTATACTCAGCAGTCACTATTTTATGATTTAGTCCTTTGCATATTTATGTCTCCTTATGTGTGACAAAACAAACAGCATGACACAAGTTATATTTTTGGGAGAACTGTCCCTTTAATATCATATATAAAACTAATAAATTCCGTGTCAATAAAGCTAGTGGTCAATCAAATCATTTTATACGTGAATAACAAATAGCCTTTCTCATTAGAGAAAAAATGCTATTTGTGTCCATGAATAATATGTCCGTGTGCATTTCCCCAATTTCCCACGAGAGGCTGCAGCATCACAGCCGAATGACTGACTGACTGCCCGGTCAAGCTGAGCCATTACAGGTCAACGCACAGTCCCAGCCGAAGTTCAGAACAACTGCTGATAGAGTTTAGCATCAAACTATTTAGTTGGGTTTAAAAGTGAACGAATTTATGTTCTGTTCGTCTAATAATTCATGAATTAATGTAGGTGACTTTATCGAGCGCTGATGTTCACGTCAGGTAATCGCACGCTCTCTGACATCATGACGGCACGCGCTCGCTCTCCTTGACTCCCTCACTAGCAACCGCTACACAAACTCAAAACTGCTGCGGGTTTGGAAACATGGAGTCGTTTCCTCCTAAATTTAGTAAAGTGCTTGTGACGCCTGACCCACAATACATCCCAGGGTGAGTTCTGCTCAGCTGTGTCTCGTTATTAAGTGATTTGTTACTTATTTTGTTCCAGTAGCAGCAGCGGTTTGTATTTGTATGCGTTTGAAAAGGTTCTTTCGTTTGCAGTTTATGTTACATAGTTTACATAGTTTATGTATGGTGAAATAAAACTGTAGTAAAACCTTTCTAAGTAGAACGAGGCAGAGTCAAATGAAGCATTTCTACTGTCAGCTGTCACACCGGATAAGTGCATCAGTGCTCACTGTAACCTCTATCTGTCTGCATGTCTAAATTAATCAATCAATCAATATTTCCATATCATTGGAAATGCTAATATAGTTGATTCTTCAACTTCACTAACTTTTATGTTTAGTTCGTGCCCCACACCCCTCCCCAAATGTTTGTGTTTTATTTCATCTTGACTCTACCACATCTTTATTAACCAAACAAATGCTGTCTATGGCATGTATTTGATTTTCTTTAGATGAACACAAATTAAGATGTTTTATATAACAATCCATCTCAGTCCATGAAATTTAAGTTTATGGGACCCCCCAAAGCTGACACTTCATGAGCCACATGAACCCGATGGTAATCCACATGACCCCAGTTGATGAGTCAATGTCTTCTGAAGAACGATTATAGGTGTACGTAAGAAAAATGCTAATACTTTAAACTTTTTTTTAGACCGCAAACCATCGCTTCCAGCCGTACGACACACGGGTTCATGAGAGAGTTGTGAAGCACTACGTCAGTATGTTTTCAACCAAATTTTAAAAGCTTATTTTGTCATTTAACATTTGAGTCTCCTTCTCCTCCTCTACGTAGGTTAAATAAAGCTGTGACACGAGTCCATGAAGTGTCCAACGTGCCACACTTTATTCTCAGATAATTAAGTGCATCTTCCGGGTATTTGAAGTGCACTTTTCCTATTTTGTAAATTTCGCGTAACTCCACTACAACACGACATATACTGTCATAGAGCGTAAGTAAGCAAATTGGGACACAACTTGTGTGTTTTTAGAAGACCACAAAATTAGACAAAAGAGTCCCAAAATGTCTTTTCTGTCACCAAATGTTTTTTTGAAGCAATAGATTCTGGAAATTCAGTTGTAATGTATATGTGTTTGCATGCATGTATGTCAACTTAAATTTGTATTTCTGAAGCAAATGGTTCCATAGCATAATCATTATTCCCAACATCTGCTGATGGTTGTGTGCAGGTATACAGGCTACTGTCCTCAGCTGAAGTATCACGAGGGCCAGACTTATGGTCAGTTAACAGCAAAGCTCTTGACTTCCCCGGAGGTGTCTCACTCACGGAGGCTTGTGCTCCATGCCGGCCGCCTCCCGTCCAGAGAGAAGGACACAGAGACCCCCGATGAGGTCTGGATGAGCCAGCATGGAAGCAGCAAGAAAATGATACCGGGATACACAGGTTATAAGCAGCTTGGGGGTTTGCAGCACTTGGTGTCTCGTTTGCAAATCTGTTAACACATCTGTCTGTGCTCCAAGGTTTTGTTCCATTGCGCCAAAACTACTTCTGCAAAACATATGCAGAAACCTGTCAAGATGCACTATCAGAGTTCAACCGGGAACAATTGAAGAGACTTCGTTTAGCTTCTGCTGACATGTCTTTTGCTGTCAACAACAGTGTCCCAGACTTTAAAGTAAGCCGTCACAGTCAGTTCGCTCCTCTTCCACAGCTGCCCTGTGTAGGGTCACCCTGTTTAATAATACATGGTAAATATCCAGTATCAAAGCAGGTCGAGTGTCAAATGCCTGTAAATGAAAGGAAGTACTGTTACTAAACAATCTCTCCAATCAGGACACCACATGATTTCAGGCAATTATCTCCCCATTGTGATAAAACAAGCTGTGAAAGTCCCCTCCTCTGATTAGATAAATAGATATTATCTAGATTGTTATGATAAATAGACATTTTCCCTTTTATGAGCACTCTTATTTGTCATTTATCCATTTATATTGTTTGATAATCACACACACAACAAAAACCCTCCAATACATAAAGATACTGTTATTTTATTCCAGCTTTTGTAATCTAATGGATGTCTTTTGTTGTAGCCTAGAAGACTGAACACCCCTCTGATAGCAATATCGAAAGATTCCACCCCGTACAATTCCCCAGATCCCTGGATGCCACTAAAATCACCGTACCTCATGGAGGATTGCAGCCCACATAAGTATTTCATCTCAGGTTAGCAAGAAATGGGCTTAATAAAAAGCAATTAACATTTTTTAATGAGTTTTGCATTAATGTGTAACAATTGTCTTTTTGATAGGTTTTACTGGTTATGTCCCCAAAGCCCGGTTCCTCTTTGGTACTGGATATCCCATCATCACCAACAAGGCATTGATCCAGTTTGGCAAGGAAAGGAAGGGAGGTCAGACCTCCCGCAGCCTGCAAGAGGAGGAGTCCACCAGCTTGCCTGTAATACCCACAATATACCCTTCCAAAACAGGTCTCCTGCCCTCCTACACAGGCCACATACCAGGTGTGTGAAGATATTAATTACTGTATCTTTCTTTCCAGAAATGATGTAGTCTTTTCCAGTTGAAGAGGAATGTAAAGTTGTTGTTTTATGTCAACAGGGTACAGATTTCAATATGGCCAAACATTTGGGCAGCTCACCCATAATGCTCTGAGTCACACTGGTACACAGAGGAAGAACAGGGGGGAATATAGGCAAAGCTGAAGACCCAACCGTGCAACTGAAATCAGTGACCTTACATAACTAATCTAAAGACAATTAAAGTCATGTGGGTCAGCAATATGTAGCTGTGGAGTTAACATTGTCATATTCATTGAGATTCACCTTATAAAAGTGGTGGAATTGGTGTGGTTTAGAATTAGTATACAAAATCATGTGATCTCTAACAAGTTTTTCATTTAATCCAGCAGAAAGAAATCTACTTAGTCAAAATAGATGCATTTTATGAATACGTCCTACCTTCTTCTGGTACATGCGTACAAAAAAGCACACAATATTAACATTAATGACTCAACAAATGTTTATTATCACAAGGTTCCAATCAGGCACAACTTTAATATCAGGAAATAGAAAAAACACTGCTGTTAAAACGCACTCATAATCAAACCATCCTCTTTAATGAGCTCTTGTCCATCTCTGTATCACTAATATCATAGGTCACACTTGGGGAATGTGGTCATCAACAAATATCACTACTTAACTAGTTCAGTCATTAAGTAATATACAGCTACTCAGCATGCATATTCATCAAAGAAAAGAAAAGCTATATTTAACAGATTTCATCGTGCAATAAAACCAGCTGTTGTAATTCACTGAATACGAGAAAGTAAAACTACATTATCGGTTTGTTATTTGTATACCGGTATATTTATGCTATCATGCATGGAAATGGTTAGGAAATGGAAACTTTTGAATGACCATGAGGAAATGTACTTCTTTCTTGTTTTTATAAAGTCACGTAGTTCAACAATAGCAGAAATGATATGACTTGATGACACGACAGCTAATGACCTGAGACAGAGATAAAGTGCAGGGAATGGTTTTAATAGATTTCTGGGGACCTCAGTTCCAGTTTTGTGCTTTATTTTGTGCTGACAGACAATATACGTCTGTGTTATATACTCTGCACAATACTTGTTTGATTGTGTTTTAAATTGAATCTAAAAACCTTTATAACATCATGGCTTCAAGAATATTTTGCCTTTTAAAGTTATAATAGAAATTCTCCTGATCGGTAAATCACTAAGGCAACCTGCTATCCGGGAACAGATATGATGTGCTTGAGTTGTACAAGGTTTGTCAGTTCACTGTGTAAGGTTAAAATGTCATTCTGGTGATTTTTTTTATTTTATTTTAGGAATTTGATTAATTGTGCTTCTGCTCTGTCTAGGTGAAGTCAGACTCCTTGTGGGGTCTTAAGAGTTAATATTTCATCTTTATTTGCCGTGTCATGGTTACCACTTTGCCATTTCCCTGTCCATACTGACTGTGCTAGCAGATCCACTTTTGATGCACCAAGCTTCAGCCATTCTGAGGGCCGCCTAGAAGAAAAGACAAATGTTCTGATATATAGACAACCAAAGTAAACAAACTGATTTATCAGAAGCTTTGAGGAATCACAGCTACTGACCTACTTCTCAGCGATCCACTAATGCTCCTTTGTGCCCTCTGTGGCCCAACTGGGGTTCCAACTCCAGATCCAAAGAGTCTAGCCCAACGTAACTCACTAAAGTGTTTGTCCTCCAGAGGACTTGTTGAAGATTGTGGCATCTCAATGTTTTCCATTCTGGTTGCTTCATCTTCTTTCTTCTGTATTTCACACTCTGATGTGGGTGTCTGATTAAACCCAAATCCACCGGTTACCCTTTTATTAACATCACTGAGACCTGTTGAATTTCTGCTGTTCATCTGGATGGAGCTCATCTGAAGAAACTGAGCTGACTGGGCAAGAAGCCAATGAGGCAGAGGTGATCTGTGCTTTTCCATACTTTGAGGTTCAAGTGGTAGATGGAGGTCAAAGTGCACCAGGGAGAGTGGCTGCAGCAAAAGAAGCAGCTCTTGAAACAATGGTCCATAAATTGGTCCCTGGGCCAGAGCCAAGAACCCCCATTGGTGATAGTGTTCCTTCACAACATCTTGGAAAGAATTGAGTATAAAATTTAAAAGTTTAAAAATTAGTAAGGAATTGTGGCAACAGACAATAAAGTGGTCACTAAACATCATGATACTCACCTACACAAATGTATAAATGATGGATCCAGAATTCCAAAGCACGTAAGCTAAAGAGCAATATGTTCATTAGCTAACTGTAATGTGGAATAACATTTTAACCGATATTTTCAGCATTTGACCTACTTTAGCAGATCTATGAGGAAGACGCTGAGCCGCATGCGACTTGATAATTGGGAACACTTCTTTACCACAGACACCAAGCTGTCAGGCAGTTGGGTAGATGAGCCTATTAAGAAAAAAACATTGCCAATCATAAAAAAAGTGTCCAATCAGCTTTTAAATTTGACTGACTCCAACAGACCTGGTTGTGCTGTGGCTTCTACAATGTTCCATAGGTTGTTGCGACGCTTTCCAATAATCAAGTCCAATTTATAAGCTTTCAAACCATCTTGAAGGATGTTCTGGATTGCGGGGTAGAGCTGCTTAAGGATAAGGATGCTGATTGTGGTGCACAGTGAACTGTTTCCCAGTCTGATCTGAAAACAAAACAATTTAAGAGATCTGATTGAGGCCTCTTAATCTTCTAAAATGACTCTATGACTGTACATTAAATTATATACAGAACAATTTTGCCTGGCACTGTAATTAGAACCCATAGGTAATATTTTACATTTCTGTCATATTCTGTGATACATCTAGCCAAGATTTTTTTGCCCCACTTTCGATATTACTTTTTTTTTATTACAATTTTGAATTTCTTTGACTCCTGATACTACCTTTTCCTCTGGGTCTTGTCTAGAGTTGAAATGAGCTATTATTAGATCCACTGCCAAACTCACAGATTTCAACATACCTGCAGAAAAACAGAAAGGGGTGGGAGTGGGTTAGAGATTTAAATGAATTCTCTATAAACACATTCTGCTGATAAACAGTGTTTCTGATCCCTCAGTATTCAACTTGATGCTTTGAAAAGGAAATATTTACACAATGCAAATTTAAAATGCTGAATGTTTATGTAATTTTTGTCGATCCCTCTAAAGGACAAGCCACCTGTGAATGAAGAAATGTGAACCAAAAAAAGGAGCATATAGTTGTACACACATTTGTGCTCACATAGAAGCACACACACAAAACGCGTCAAGTGTGCTAGCCAATCCAAGGCAGTGAGAGTTATAAGTAGGTCACATTTTCCCCTTCAGGGAAGCAGAGGCAATGCTGCAGAGATCCACTCTGTATCTTTCTGTAGCAGAAGGGATTTTTGCTTTCAAAGGCAGTCTGAGACAGAATTGTACATTGCTTTTCTGAAGTGTTTTATGCATTTGAAATTTCTATGCAGTACATGCTATTGCAATATATGCTAAATGTTCAGTAATATTCTCATAGGTCCATACATTTTATGGGTTTATTGCTATACTGAATCAGAAAAACAGAACACCATGTATTGGAAATTGATAATAATGATAATAATAATAGTCATGTACACATTTATAATGAAATGTGGGGCTGTATGCAGAATAGGACATTTTATCATCTCACTTCTCTTGTGCAGAAGATCAGTTGAAATAATATCTGAAGGGGCTTCTGGAGAAAGGCAGAACTCCTCAGGGGGTCTGTCACTCATAGAGAATGAGTCACAGTGTTGATGTTCCCTCATAACACCTGCAGAGTTGAGGAAACATGCATAAAATTTGACTTAAATACATAACTTCTACCATGTTCATAAAATTTAAACTAAATTGTCCTACCATTACACTAAACTCTAAAATAGGAAGACACCTATCCCAGATAGAGGTATATATATATATATATTTAGGATAAATTAAGGTGCGAAGTTGCATGTTTAATGCACAAACACCCACATCAGTACAGTAAGAAAATGGAAACACTTACAAGGTGATCTCTTTGGCCCAAAGATGTAATGAGCATTGGTCTTGGGATCTTCACTGTTGCAAACCTGTGATGCAGGTAGAGAGATGAGGGAGGGGATAGAGGTCAAGGAGGTGACTGAGGTAATAGCAGGGGAGGAGCTTTGATGTAAAGGGTGGGATGCATCCAGAGGACCTGTAGTTTCCTCTCTAATCACTAGTGGAGTCTGAGTCTGAACAAGGGGCACCTCCTCCAGAAGACAATTCTGAGAAGCTTGTTTTCCAGACCAAGACTGTTTTTGACTTTGACATGAGCAGACCTCTGGAGTCCTGTCTGTTTGCTCTGGGCTTTGAGGGTTTCTTGGTCTCATATCTGGACTCATATGTGGATTTCTGTTCATCACGTCCTGAGTATGCTCTAACATTGCGCTTGGCTGGGTATAATGAGGGCGGTTATGGGGCAAAATAGGGCTTGATGTGCAGGTAGAACAACTGTCTGAACTGGTTGCAGCCTCCAGGTAAATGTTGGAGGAACTCCCAAGAGGGGAGGGTTGTATATGGAGTGGATGTACCCTGCTTTTGCAAGGAGCTTTGGATGGACCAGGCTTGCTGTACTTGTGGCTTATGTACTGATTTAAAAGAGAACCAAGAGCCTTGCTCTGTTGTTTTCCTGAGGGCGCCTGAAGCACAAAGGGCTGGATGGGGAGAAAGGTGGGCCTTTGTGCTTTTGTGTATCGCACAATTTCTGGGGATGAAGAACATGCACCTGCAGACACAAGAAAGAAGTTGTGGAAAGTTGTTGTGGTTTTTCTATAAAACTAAGAACTGAATCCACAATATTATGGGTTTTCTAGTTGTTTTACCTTCTGGAATGGACAGATTACTGCTGTCAGCACTCATGGGCTCTGCTGCCGTCTCTGAATCATCCTGTTTCTGAATGGAGGAGAGATTATGGATGAAGTGTGAGCTTGATGGATCCTCTATGCTCTTTTTCATAGATTCTTCATTTCCCTTCTTACATCGGACAATTTCTGCAAAAGAGGTTGCGTGTTGCAAAGATAAAGGTGAAGACACGTTTGTGTCTAAATGGCTGGGGCAGCTGTTTTGTAGGACGCCCATCTTCAGTAAAGTAGAACACTTCTGGCTGCCAGTCCAGCTCTGAGACTGAGGAGTCTTTGTATAATTACAACTACCATGTTCTCTTGAAGCAGACTGACAAGTCTTTATGTGTGGCATCCTCTCTTTTGTTCCCTTAGACTGGTCCTTTCTGTCATCACCCTGGAAAAATGGGAAAATTTGTAGTTTCACTATTGTGGAGACAGCTTGGTAGATTTAAATGTACATAATTCAATGAGACCGAATATGAATATATAGACAGACAGACAGACAGGTATGGTACGATAATGGCTTAAATACCTTCTGTTCACTTTTGTCAACCTTTATCTTCTCCCTTTCTTCTTCCACTGAATGTCCAAAAAGGAAATATTCTGAAGGTGGAGAACAGCTTCCATGACTTTGAGTCTCAGAGAAACTTGTCAAAGAAGACCAGGGTGGGCTGGGTGAAGACTGGGATGACAGGTCACATGTCACCAGTTTATAGTAATTCTGGGTGGAACCTGCTAACCTTGCCTGACTCTGCAGACACATGGTGAGGTCAGACACTTCCATTGATGGGAAGGCTTCAGAGTTGGATGGATAAATGTTGCAGTTTGGATCAGTGCTATGAGATGACCAACTGGGCAAGGGGTTTGAACTGTCTTGTAACATTGCACCTGATCCATGAACAGGACTATCTAGGTTAAGTGGAGTTGCAGGAATTGCATTGTTGGTTTTGTTGTATATGGCACTGAAGTTAACTAGCACTCCATCTGAGCTATTACAGGAAGAATCAGTGATATAGTCTGTTTGGTTTTGAGTAAAAGATTCAATAAGATTTTCAGTTGGAGCCCAGCTTCCCGGTTCCTCAAGAGTTTGTTTGCTAAAGTCTTCCTCAATACCCCAATCCTGCTCATCACATTCCATTAATACAGGGGTTCCTTTGCTATCCCTACATGTATCAAGCTCCCTCCCTTGTTCTTTGTTTTCTTTGGATTGGCTAAAAGTATTCATATTACGTTGTGTCACATTTCCATGTAATTGAAGGGATGACCCCTCATGGTACTTATGCAAGTTGTCTCCCTCCGAGTCCTCATCCTCTTCATCCTCATTCACTTCTGATTCAGGGATGAAGAGGTTTTGCCACCTGGGATTACCTCTGCGATGCAATGGCTCTTTATTTAGTTGAGGACTCGTCGATGGAGAGTTCTCTGACAAAACACAAAGCATTGGGAACGATTCATATCCTCTAGAATTTTGAGTCCTCTTCTTGTCGGCTGTTTCTGTTGAACTTGACTTGCTTTTATGGCTCAGACTGCCATAGTCAAGTGCTTCTCTTGGCAGATCTCCTCTTTCTGGTAAGGAGACACTGTGGGTTAAATTCATAGAGCGTGGCTGCCTAGATGTCTGTACTGAGTTATACAGATGCCACCCAACAGACTGGCCATGGATGTGGCACACAATCAGAGTTTCTCCTGACTTTGGGGAGACGTCCATTTTCTAAGCACAGCACTTTAAAGCATTAGTCTTTGCATGGCAGGCTGGTTAAGTGACAAACACAGTGAATGCAAAGCTCAGCGGAATCTCTTGTAACCTCATGTCTGCATTTTCATTGCTTTCAAGCAAGAATCTAAAGAGAAAATAAGCATTTAGTGGATTAGTTATAATAATGCTTTCATATAAATCATGACTTCATACTTTGCCAAACTTAAAGGGATAGTTCACTCAAAAATTTTAATGTTCTCATTAATTGCGCAACCTCAAGTCGTTCCAAACCTGTAAGACTTCCGTTCATCTTCAGCAGTCGAACCACTGGAGTTGCATGGATTACTTGAATGATGTCTTTACTACCTTTCTTGGCCTTGAAAGTGACTTAGTAGTTACGCAGGCTGTCGATGGAGGAACAGAAAGCTCTCAGATCTCTTTAAAAAGATCTTCATTTGTGTTCCGAAGATGAAGAAATGTCTTACAGGTTTGAAACGACATGATGGTGAGTAGTTAATGATAGGATTTTCTTTTTTGGGTGAACAAACCCTTTAAATCCACTTTTCCATATAAACCATAAATCACACACATTTGAAGACTACTTGTAATTACAATAGTTTAATTCCCCCCACTTCATTGCCATAATATATATTCCAGATCAGTCAGAAACAAATGCAAAAACACAAGCATTTTTTGTTTGTCTTTGTGTGGACCGTCAATTGAGTTGTTATGGTCATTTTTTTTTTTTTTTCAATCCCCTAACCCCAAAGGTATTTTTTTAAAAATATTATTTAAATGATTATTTAGTGTTTATTAATCTGCTTTCCTCAAAGGAACTGTTGACTAGACGCCACAATAAATGCTCAACCTGAATACACACATTTACTTACACCATCTAAATTAAGAGATAGTATAGATTTATCATGTTGCAATTATAAATCCTACTGCGTAACCCTTAAAAAAACTGAGATTTTAAAAACAGAATGATTTAACAAAATGAATATTTTTTCCAAATAAGGTCGTCAGATAATCAAAAATGAAGAAGTAATATTTAGCTAATTTCTGGTGATATGTTTGTCCCCAAACAGATCAGTAACATAAGCAGTTATTTAAAAGATACTGAACAATTTATATGTAATTTAAGTATATTAGTTAAGTTAAATTAAATTTATATGTAATTTAAGTATATTAGTTAAGTTAAATTCTTTTACTTCTTTCTTCAAATTCTAGCCCTTTAATTCTGTTTATTTAGCAGTAAATTAGGACCCTGTGGTCAGGCTGCTAACATGGGCAACTGCATCAACTCACCCAGCCGTAAAGCTCCATCAATCCGAGATCCAGCACATAGTCACTCTCATTCAGTCTGCACAGTAACTGGAGCAAACACACCACATGATCACAACCTAATGCTCTATATCCACTCAGAAACTAAGCAAAGAAAAATAAAACATGAAAAGATAGGAAACAGGTAACGTCCCTCTTGCAGTTCCTCTTTAGTCACACTTCTTTCTGCTCTGCTCTGCACTCCTCACAGCTCATCTGTTCCTCATACCTCCCCTCCTCCCCCTGTACAGTGGTTCTGAGCCCCACAGTCCTATAGCAACAGCATCATAGACCCCACTGAGCATGCTCGGTGGTTTGTTGTTGAGGGATCATATTTGAGGGGATGGCAGATTTGCCTCTGCTCTCAGCATGGGGGTATTGAACACTGACTCATAGATCCTCAACGAGAAACGAATGTGTTAAAATTAAGCAGATATCTCATATTGAAAAAATATGATTCTTTCGAGAGGCAAAAGAATCATATTTTTTAAAGGAATAGTTCTCCTAGAAAGAAAAATCTGTCATTATTAACTCACATTCATGTAATTCCAAACCACTATGATGTTCTTTCAACCGTGGAACTCAAGAGAAGATGTTTTGAAGACTGAGCTGGTTGCTCTTTTCCTTGCAATTACAATGGTGACTGGAGCTTACGCGCATCAAAAAACACAAAAGCATAATAAAAGTGGTCCTAATGACTCAGGCATTCTATTCCAAATCTTCCAAATTGAGAAACAAGTTATTATTTATTGATAATCTTCCCATCCATTGAGCTAATAACTGCTGCGAGAAGTGAGTTATTTATGAATCTTAAAACATTAATTTCGGATTTTGGACAAACCAATCTTTTTCAGTACAGTACATAACTTTAAGGCAAGTTACAAAACAAAAATCGGGTACCACAAAAATCATCTGTCCTCATCCACCCCTACGTCAATAATGAGTTGCAAGACTCTTGTCTTTGATGACGCATGGATATGGATAATCCCACAAACATCTGGTGTAGGCACTGCTGGGAAAGGTGGCTAAATCCCTTCGCTTGACTGCCTCTGTCTTTCAACAAACCATCAGTGTAAAGCTCATATTTGTATCCACCATACACATGGTAAACAACAACAAGCTCATAAGATTATATATCAAAAAGCTCACTGACTTTTATGTTAATCTGCTGACCTAAATCGGTAAAAGTAGATGCCTCAAAAATGTTTTTTATGCTAGTTTCTAATCAAGAACAACTATAGATAGCATATACTAAATTATGCATCTACGCAAATTTATTAGCCACATGGGAGAAGCTAAAATATGCTAAAGGAAAACTGTACTCTAAACAGTATTTTACACTAAATTTAATTGTCTGCATGTAATGCTTTGAATAGGTTGATGAGTACACATCATTCAGAGCTTCATTAGGTCTAGTGGTCTGTCTGTCAAATCTCCTGTACATTTTCATCAAGCTCATTCAGCGCACTCAAGCAGAAAACAATGACAAAAAGAGCCTTGTTTATTTCCAGGGGAAGCTTTGTATTCATTTTGTTTGGATATGGACAAGAACGCATTAGCTCAATCAAATCTCAGCGCTTGTCCGTTTTTGAGCATTATTAGTAACTTATGAAGAGTACCAACTTTTGTAAACATTTCCTTTATAAGAAAATACAAAGAACAGCTATTTTATGTTTGTTATTGGTTAATTATTAAGTGTCTTTAACTACTATGTACTTAAGTCATAAAATTATTTGGTACAATGTACAATTTACTGCAAAACACTTTTGCTGCTATTGAGGTGTGATATGGGTAAAGATAGTTACAGGTTTGGTGATATGGGTAGGTTTAAGGGTGAAGTAAGATGTAAGGGAAGCGTCAACAGTGTAAGTAAAGATGACATGCATGTCGTTATGTTGTACGTAATACAAAATAAGTGCATTGTATCAAATTCTTAAATGTTATTAAATTGTAGTTAAAAAAACGTAATATTAAGTAGAACGATCAATTAATTGTAATTGCTTAAAATGTTTTGTTCCACTCAGTAGCATGCATTTATTACTACAATATACTAATAAAATATATTTTAAATGGTAAATTTAAATTATTTACTTTGTAAATAAAACAATCAGACAAATACAATAAAAATACAAAATGATTTTCCTTGAAGTTTATTGTATATTACTAATCAAGGCACATTTGCATCTTTGTACAAAACATGATAAAGGTAAACGTCAAATCAACGCACTTTGGTATCCATTTCAAATATTAACTGCTAAAAAACAAAAATGAAACATACAAAAAATCTACAATATAGCCATGCACAATTACAGCACTTGAAATCTGCTTGTATGAAGCTCTTCTTGAATAATCTCTTGGCATCTTTATGTGTGAACAAACTAACAGGAAGATTAAAGTTCTAATGTCCTAAAATGGTCTTCTGTCTAAAAATGGAATGGAAACCATATGGGGGATTTAAAGTATTTCTGTGTCCACAAGTGTTGTAAATACAAGTTTTATGACGTGATTTTTTTCAGATACTAATCACAGCTAAAAAACAGTATCTTACTCATACAAAGATTCACAGCTTCATTTCATCTCACTTATTCCTATGTGAAATATTTTTAAGCCTCGCTAAGAATTCTTCTCCAAATGCACCTTTATTATGCAATATTACCAATGCCGAAGCTTGACGGTAAGTTCTTACAAGTGAATATACAATGAAATAAAGGCCTTTAGGGGCTCTTAGCCTCCTCAAATATGGTTCGATATGTCTGAGGTGCGTTGTCTGCCACTGGCGTCTCACTGTGGGAGAAAAGAGCTGGTCTAGTCTTAACTGGGATGCGGAGGAAGCGTCCAGAGGTGACAAGGTCTCCATAACCGCGGGCATGAGAGAAAGCATAACCAGATCGCCTCGTGCTGATTCGCCTCCGGGGAAATTTTCGAGGCAGCGGCGGAGGGACAGCTTTGGACTGTCTGACTTTATGTCGCACCTGTAGTGGAATAAATACAAGACGATATTCAGTGAGTGGAAAATAAAGAATATCATTAGAAATGAAGAAGCAGGAAGGAGGAAGAAATGAATGATTCCTGCTCATCAGATTATGACCCCACTGATTGTGCATGCCAGAAATAACCGTGACATTACGCCTCAGCGTGAAGCAGCCGTGCCACTGCATCCCACAGTTCTGACTCATTCTACACATGCGTTTTACTCATAAATGGAGGAAGCTCTCACATTGTCATCCTGTACTGAGTACTGGCACATTGCCTGAGAGTTTGAATGGGCTTTTAGAGCAGAACTACTTTAAAGAAAAAACTTCAGGGCTTGACATGAACTGTTTTGCTCACCAGCCACTGTGGCTTGTGGTTTTGCTAAGTTACTAGACACTCAGGATTTTCACTGGCCACAATTTTGACATCGATACCATGGGGGAAAACGTCTATATAGATATTTTTAATATTATCTTATATTTAGCTGCTCTCACTTTAAGACCTGACACACTGAGAGAAAGTGTCAAGTATGATGAGCAAGGACTCAATATGCAGGTTGGAAGGGATTTATTATTAAATTAAAATGAAAATAAAACACAAACAAAAATTACCCCGAGGGGGCAAAAAACAACTAACTAGATAAAACTGACTTGACCATCAGAACAAGACCAGGCAAGACTCTTGACGATGACTCAGACATTGACATCAAAGACACAGGAAAAGACAATGACATGACACAGGACAGCAAACACAAAGGGATTAAATAGGGAACAAGAGGAAGGATAATTGAGGGAAAACAGCTGAGACAAATCAGAATAACAAGGGAACAAGATGGGCGGGGTTACACAATGACAAGACAGGAACACACAGCCAACAGGAGAAACGAGACAGCACGCAGCTGGTGAAAACATAAACTGTATATGAAACGACACAATATGACGACACAAAACACAATATGAAAGCACGCGGCCGACAACGTAAACACAAACTGCATGCTCACAACAATGCACGCAGACAAAAGAGAGCGCAGCCCGAGCAAAGCCCGAAACCGCACCCATTACCATCTAGTTTATTATTTCAGATGCCTTTTTAAAAGACTACAATTTAAAAACATGGTGAGTTGGCCATGAACCAGTTCAAAGCAATTCAATTACAGTTAGGTTTATATATTGCAATGCTGTAGTTATTATTCAGAGCCCATGAAAACATGGACTCGCACTATGGTATTGAGTACAACAACACTGATAAATTGTATTACTGAAGGAACTGTTTGCATCACTCACCTTGTCATTGATAGTGGGCTTGAGTTGAATGAAGAGGAACCGTTTTGCCACCACAGGCAGTGAGCACAATATAGTGGTCAGTAAGATGGTCAGCCACACATTCGGCTGGTTTAGGGAGTTTCTTGCAGTACCTGAGAGATTAAGTTATTTTGGAGCCATTTTAAACACTCATACAGCAGGATGAGCAGATGTGGTAAGGATGGAGGGACACTCACCAATAAAAGGAAAAGAAGATGTGAAGATCAAATACATGCCGTTGCTGTACATAGTGAAGGTGACGGCAAAATACACGGACAGACTGCCCCACAGGAAGAACTGATTCACTGCTGTCCAGTAGTGCGTCTCCAAACCCAGCTTAAACACACATAAATATGGTGTTTGTGTGCACAAGTACACGGTAAATTTGTCATGATTGCTTTCCACAAAAATATTAAGCAGCACAACTGCATAATTAGCAACAAATCAGCATTTTAGAATGATTTCTGAAAGATCATGTGAGACTGGAGTAATGATGTGGAAAATCCAGCTTTAAACACAGGAAAACATTACATTTTAATATATATTCAAATAGAAAATGGTTATTTTCAAATGCAATAATGATGGTTTTTGATTAATAAATAAATAAATGCAGCCTTGTTGAGGAATAGAGAATTATTTCAAAAACCTCTAAAAGTTTCGACCATAACAGTATTTGAACACACACACACAAAATATATGTAATACAATAAAACCATTTCACAAGTAGTTGTTAGTTTCCCAAAAATGTCTAAATAATTTTGGGGTCACTATACAGTATGTGTCCAATATGAACTGGTTGATGCAATGCAAATGCGTAACTGAAATTTTTTAAGTGTGAAATTTATGAGTATAAGACATTAAAATTAATAATAACTGGATGTTGACCGAGAATTTACCTGCACACTGACGGCAATGAGCAAACAGGTCTGTGCCAGCAGGGCGAAGGACTGATAATCTGCTATTTCTTTGCCGTCATCTCTGACAGTGTCGCGCATGGCTGCCCAAGGGACGAAGAAGAGGATGAGTGAGCTGTAGCAGCTGTGCAGCAGGATCCTCGCGAAGACCCCCTTACTGAAATACTGGTTTAGCTGTCCTGGAGCGTACAGTTGGGGATACTGGAAACTCCAGCGGTCATTTACATCCTGCACACACACACACACACGCTCATTAATTCATTTAATTTCATGTCGCTGAATGCTGTAAACCAGGCTAGAGTGAAATAATGACATACTTGATCAAAGAGACTGAGTCCAATAACAGGTAAAGCCGTATACATCAAGTTGTAGAGCGTAATGAACCACTCATCATACACAGTCTACAGAGAGAGCAGAATAATGCTTATTATATTATAAGCATTACACTTATAATATAATTAAGTAATTTAACTAATATAATTGAAAGATATCAAGCATTCCACACATAATTGCTGAACTGAAATTAAGCTATTCATTAAAAATCGTGTCAATCATCTCAAAAAATGACCAAACATCATGTGTTTAACAGGCCTGATATATCACTAAACTGTCCAACCAAAATCATGTGATGTGATTTCAAAGATTTCCATGTCACCTGTGCAGAGAAGCCGCAGAAGAACCCGTACCAGAAGTGGACGAAGGTGAAAGTGAAGTTCTTGTAGAAGAAGTAACGCAAGAACTTAGACATGCGCAGATAGGACCAGCGGCCGTGTACCAACAGAAGGCGCTGGAGGTAACGGAACTGGGCAAAGGAGAAGTCACTGGAGAGAACCGCCTGCATGCCCTCCTGCCCGCTAATGCCAACGCCAATATGGGCAGCTATAGAGGTCATGAGGAGTTGAAAGGTTAGATATATTTTTAAATTGACATGGTTGGTAAATAATTTTAGCATACTAGTCTTAATTTTATTCCCAGTTTTGTCACTGATACTGATCTTACTCTTCCCCGATCACTTTCTGTGTCTTTCACACTCAGGCTATCTCTCTTTGTGAGAAACACTCACTTTTGATCATGCTGACGTCATTAGCTCCATCTCCAATAGCTAGAGTCACAGCTTTCTTGTGCTTTTTGACAAGCTCCACCACTTGAGCTTTCTGAAGAGGGGTAACCCTGCAACAGATGACCGCTTGGCACATACAGGCAGTTCTCAAGAGCTCGAACTCCATGCCCTCCTGCAGAGCAAATGCCTGGGCACAGAATATTGGGAGACATAAGCAGTCAAACATATTTTACTAATCAGTTTTTGTTTATATTTGAACATATGAGGAAAAAATTATTCTTTTCTATTAATAAACCAAGATTAAATGTATCTTACCAGACTGTGGCCGTTAATTACCAGTCCATATTCCCCATCGACCTTCTCGTCTTCCACCACCTGAGATTTTTTACCCAGAAATCTTCTCTTCTCAATGGGTGGCTCATCCCCTGATTGAGGTGACATCTTTTTTCTGGCATTCCTGAATAGAGTATGGTTCGCTTAATTACAAACTTGCCTTAACACACCTGCCTGGAAGTTTCTAGTAGCCTATGCCTAGTAAGTGCTTGATTAGCTGATTCAGGTGTGTTTAAGCTAAACTTTGCATGGCAGTGGCCCTCCATGAGCATGATTGAACCCCTGTTTTAGGGATATAGAGATGAAACTTACACAAGCTCCTTTCGCACTTCCTCTGCTGTGTTGGCAGCCACTATGAAGATCTCTTTCATCTCCTCTCGGAGCATATTACAAGAGTAACCAATGTTCTCAGCCGTCTCTGTGGGACATTGTAATAGTTTGCATAATGAGCTTCTCAATTTTTTGAGAAGGTTTAACAGCCATTAAAAGCTCGATTTGAGGTAAATTAAGCTAACTCACCCTGTTTGTCTCCAGTCAACACCCAGATTTTGATGTCAGCTTTAGCGAGTTGCTCAATGGTCTGAGGCACTCCATCTTGAAGTTTATCCTCAACTGCAGAAGCACCAAGGAGCTGAACGCACATAAACATAGTTTAAGAAAGAATAAATACTCAGAAATAAGAGAAATCCCATTGGCTTACATTAGAGAAGCAAAAACCCTAGCAACACTTTAGCATTCTGTGTGGTGGTGGTGGTTTTACCAGCAAATCCTTCTCAATCTCTTCATAAATAGCATCCAGTTTTGCCTCGCGGTCATCCATTGCCGTGCTGGCCTCATGATGTCGCTCTCTCCATTCCTCAAACATGTCTTCATCTAAGTCCTTATAGGCCAAAGCCAGTGTCCTCAGACCCTCTCCAGCATATTCCTGAGATTATGTTAGTCAAACATGAGTAACTCACACAGACACTTATGAAACACAATCTCTTGAAAACACAAATGTAACTCACGTTGAGGTGTTCTGTGGTGACCTCCATGAGTTTGGAGGACGATGGATGCAGCCTCTCGAAGATAATTGTGTCCGCTCCCTTACAGTACAGTGTCAGCTTACCCTCTGGATTACGAACTGAAGAAATACATTTAAACTTAATGATATTGTACTGGATGTAGATTGTTGTAATTCAGAATGTTTTATTGTACTGATTAATTCAGCTCATGGTCTCACCAATAACAGACATCCTCTTGCGGACATTGTTAAAGTCCAGCACTGCCAGGAGCTTGTAGGTTTTTGGCACTCCCATCTCCACCACAGAGATGGTCTCTGGGGTACGAGAACGAAATACAAAGCCAAAATTCCTTGCTGCAGTGACCAGAGCCCCCTCATCTGGAGACTGAGCCTGGTAAAATAGTTCTCCTATGGAGAAACAGAGAGTTCAGATGCAACTCTTTACATATTATATATTATTCAAATTAAATAATCTAAAATCTTGTCCCAATTGTGGATGGACAGAAGGATAAACGGATGGATGGATGGATGGATGGATGGATGGATGGATGGACGGATGGATGGACAGATGGATGGATGGATGGACGGACGGACAGACGGATGGATGGATAATGGATGGATGGACAGACGGATGGATGGACAGATGGATGGATGGACGGACGGACGGATGGATAATGGATTGATGGAGAGATGGATGGATGGACAGATCGACAGACGGATGGATAAACAGATGGATGGACGGACGGATGGACAGACGGATGGATAATGGACAGATGGACAAACAGATGGATAATGGATAATGGATGGATGGACAGACGGATGGACAGAAGGATGGATGGACAGATGGACAGACGGATGGATAAACGGATGGATGGACAGACGGATGGATGGACGGATGGACAGACGGATGGATAAACGGATGGATGGACAGACGGATGGACAAATGGATGGATGGATGGACGAACGGACAGACGGATGGATAAACGGATGGATGGATGCAGGGACGGACGGATGGATGGATAATGGACAGATGGACAGACGGATGGATAAATGGATGGACAAATGGATGGATGGATGGACAGACGGATGGATAAACTGATGGATGGACGAACGGACAGACAGACGGATGGATGGATGGATGGACGGACTGACGGATGGATGGATGGATAATGGAAGGATGGACAGATGGATGGATAATGGAAGGATGGACGGATGGACAATGGATGGATGGATGGATGGATAACGGACTGACGGATGGATGGACGGGTGGAATTCAATAATTGTCTTTTAATAAGAAATGTACTATACATTTTATTATTAGAATTTTCATTGTCAAATGCATTCACAAATTGTTGCAACACTAATACAGATATAGAGGGGTTAAACAATGGAACTGAAACACTGGCCAATATATAGTGTTAGCCAATCTTCACTGATTTTAGCAGAGTATGAAGGTTGCATTAGCAGAGCAATAGCACAGCTGTACAAAATATTGCAATTTGCACAACATAATACATAACTTGATTGGAGCGTTACTTCCAAAGTCTACCAAACCATTCTGGACGATGTGCTGTGAATGGTTCAAACATTGTACCCTGAAGGGGGTGCCAAGTATCAGCATGATAATGCGCAAATACACACAGCAAGACATGTGACAAAATGGTTTGATGAACATGAAAGTGAAACTGTGATCTTGATCTCCCATTGATCTCCCCGCCTGCATATCATTAGATCAAAATATTTTTTAACCCCTTTGGGGTATCTTAGAGGAGTAAGTCAGAAAACATTTCCTCCACCAGCATCAGATAGTGACCTGGCCACTGTTCAGGAAGAGGAATGGCTCAAAATGAAATGACTTGTATATGTCATTCCCAAGATGAATCGGATGCTGTATGGGCTGCAAAAGGAGACTCTACACCAGGGGTCGCCAACATGGTGCCCGCGGGCACCAGGTCGCCCCCAAGGACCACATGAGTCGCCCGCAGGCCTGTTCTAAAAATAGCTCACCATAGCGCTACTTACCAGTGAGCTCTGAGCTGCATCTATTTTTCTTGCTATCCTTTTTTTAAATCACACCCACAAATTAACTCATCCACTTCACATAATTTAACATAATAGGATAACCTAAAAAAAAAGCGAGCTGCACTGAATACAGCAGTGTTTTTCAACCAGTGTTCCGCGGCACAGTGCTGTGAGAGATCGTCAGGTGTGCCGCGGAAAATTATTCAATTTCACCTAATTTTTCAACAAAAAAAAAACATTTTGAGCGACTGCAAGCGTTAATGGTGCGCGTCTGTAGTGATGTTACGTCTGACACCGACGCTCCGAAGCCTGCTTCAAACTCGAACGGGCTTTGCAATGAACCACTGCTTCGGAGCTTGTATCATTACGTCACTAGTCACGTGAAAATGACGTTTGAGATAAACACACTGCTTCACTCCGGCAGTGAAACACCTGACTGCTCTGACAGCCCGATCAGTGTTGACGGGTTTCAAACCTGGCGGTTGTATTTCTTATAAAAGTGAAACCAAACCGTGGGTTGTAGTAGACGGTGTTTGCATTTGCGTTATTGTTGAGGAGAGTGGATTGAGTTCATTTCAGTGTTGTATATTCAAAGCAATATATCCTCATTTATATCAGCTTTCTAAACTGTTTTTGTGTACACCTGCATCTGTTCCATGCGAGAGAATGTTCTCTAAAGCTGGCGAAATAGTAAAAAAGAAAAAAACAAATCACCTTTCACCAAAGACTGGAGAAAATAATTTTTCTGAATAAAAACCATACCATTTCATGAACACTTTGTCTAAGTCTTCTGCATGTACCCAAAGCACACCCTCTATTTTTATTTAAATTATTAGTGGCTGGTAAAAATCTTGTAGAAGTGATCATTTGAAAATGTAAATACTTGCAGAGATTTAGAGAAATAAAGTGTTGCATATTGATAGGTTTCCTACCTTGTATAATCATTGTGAGAAATCATTAACATGATCAGTGTCTTAACATAGATGAATATCATTAATTATTAATAATGACATATAATTAAAGGTAAATTCAGCAAATTTGATATTTCGGAAGTGTGTATCAAACTGGTAGCCCTTTGCATTAATCGGTATCCAAGAAGTAGCCCTCAGTTTCAAAAAGGTTGGCGACCCCTGCTCTACACTATACTAATAAATTACTGTGGTCTATAACCAGGTGTTCATTGTGCAGTCCCTGTATATTGAAAACACTGTTCCAGATTGGGTTGAATTAATGTAATGGTGTATAAATATCTTGAGAATCCATAGTGTTGTAGAGCATGCACTAGATGGCACTCACCTTCTGTTTTTTCCTCAGGCATGACGGTGTGGCAGAGTGCTAGCAGACGGAAGAAGGACTGGACCTCTGGAGAGCCCAACTTCACCGCTTCCACCAGCTTATGGTCATGGAAAGAGAACTTTGGGTCGGCAAGAGAGTTCCAGGAGAAATCAACCTTCTCTGTCTTCTATAAATGAGGAACAAAAAGGAGAGAATGAATAAGGAAAAGAGATCTCTAAATAAGAGAGAGTTTACTCAAGTGAATATTTATGAGAAATATATGTAGTCAATTTTGCAACAACTAACCTCAGTGACTTCGACCCTTTGCCCGGCAAAGTCCACAACCTCACCTGAAGAATGTAAAAACACGTAATTTACTGAAGACCTTGTAGCTGAAATTGTTACTTGCAATGTGGCAACTCTGAGTTCTTTCTTACCATATGATTTTCCATTGATGGAGCACCTGTTGAAGGTCATGATGTTCTGGGTCAAGGTTCCCGTCTTATCAGAGAAGATATATTTGATCTGACCCAGCTCCTCATTGAGAGTGGTCGTTCTGGCCTGGGCTGGTGTGTTACTCTTGACGTGGTACATTTTACGGTCCCAGTCAATGAAATAGCTGTTCCCTAGCCGAAGGATCTCGACACTATTGACAGGGAAAAAAGATCAATAGCATTTTTGACACGCTTAATATTAGCTGGCCTTAACTACTATTTACTAACATTAAATACCTACAAGAGTATAAAGTATAAAATATGGTTAGGTTCAGGGTATTTTCAATACTTTTTTTCTTTGGGTTTATTTGATTCCCATTCAAGACACTGATAAGAATGACTGTATATTGTTAATATAGGCTACAGAGTTTCATTTTTTAACATTTTTGGTTGGTGGTGTGCCTTATGATTTATTTTTAAATGAAAAAATGTACCTTGGCTCAAAAAAGGTTAACACTGGGTTAGAGTAACAAATGATAATTGATGTGATAACTAAATGCAAGTATAATGCACTAATATATATATAGACAGTAATACGTTATTGTATCAAATCCATAAGTACATAGTAGTTATGGTCACCATATATAAGGTTTGACCAGCATTTTTATAATTTCATATATTTTTCATTACATATTATATTATCAGCATAATCATGGTTAATCATAATCAAGGTTAAACTAAAAGATTTACTTAAACTTCAGCATTTTTTTTATGTACTTGGTAGAAATATCTCTTAATTTTGCATCATAACTTGTTTTGTTTTAGATTGAACAAATAACAAATAAAACTCATTTTTATCATTTAAAACATTTTTATGAGATCTCAGATGTTTTGACCTCACTGTATGTCATTATAAGAAGTAGAGGACATCTGCAGATGTTTTATCTCCATGTATTGAAGATATGTACAGTAATATGTATGCAAACAACCAGTTTATTTAACATATGCTAAGTTCTGACCTGACATAGAGAGAGATGGGCACTACAGTGTTGAGGATGATGACATAGGACCAGAAGGTGAGAAATGCTGAGAGAGATGCATTCGCCCCATCAGCCCTGGGCAGGAAGACTATAAAGGAATTCCCTTCCTGGTATTCCCAAATGGCATTCCCAATGGACAAGATGGTACACATGAAGGCCAAAAAACCAAAAATCTAAATAAAAAAAACAGAAGAACAGGATTTGAAATGAAATATCCCTCACAGACACAGACAATAATTATTTCTAAATATATTTACATGAATCTACTCACAAATATCACCAAGGCATTCATGAGATGGTCAATGCTGGTTCTCTTGAAGATGGATTTGCCAGAGTTCTGCATGAGCTTTGTGTCAGGACCTAATCAGATTTGGGCAGGAATGTTAAACTATATTATAATCTGAGGAACTTTGGGCCAGATTTACTAACAGTTTGTTCCAGAACCTGGTTTTGATGTGAAAAACTACAGTCAGGATGAACTATTAAAAACAAAATACAGTGGAATACGGTTATGTCGACGGCCTTGGGGGTTGCAAAAATAGAAAGTCGAGATAACCATGTGAAGTGGTGAATTTGTCCCTCTTTTGTGCTCGAAATATTAGACTTCGGTGACAAAAGAATCGACATTACCCACAAGAAAATGCTAAGACCAATTTGGCGGTTCCACTTCAAAAACGTTGACAATAGGATTGGCGAGTTAACCGTGAGTCGAGATAAGTGAACTCCACTGTAGTATCGAAAAGGCGCAGATGTGACTGACCTTATGTAGGAGTTTCCTATTTAAATACAAAATTTATGGGAGGAACGTATTTAAATAAAACATGCAACGCTCTTAAAGTTTGCAGTAGTCAATTTACTGGGTATTTTTTGCATTATTTAATACCACAAAAAAGCAAGTCTTAAACCATTTTGCACGTAGCATGCTATGATAGTTGCTGTAGGAAGAGGCACTGCATGTGGTAGAAGGGAGAACATTTAGAACATCTGGAATACCAGAAGAAAATTACTCTTGGTAGATTTGGCCGGTGCGTTAGTGTTCTTTAATATGCACACTGTCAGTAGATTACCAGCAGAACTTTCCACTCCCATTGCCACTTTTGTTGGATTGCGGTTTCACTCTAATTCGCCCTGTTTAGTAAAACTGGCTCTTTGAATTCAAGCATAATAAGCCAATTTTGGTTATGATTCCGCACCTCCAAACACCACCAGTCCGAAGCACCACTCTGTGTTTCTGAGAGTACATCCTCTGAGCAGAATCCTCTCATTATCCACAGAAAACGTCTCTTCTCCCACCATCAGAGTCCCTGTGAACTTATCCAGACGGTTGTTTGGAGGCTCACAGTGCACCTCACCTGACACATACAGAGACATTTATTTAATATGTAGACACAAAACAGGGACACCCTTTGTCTAAATATAGCAAGTAATGCCAAATATAAATTTAGAGCCCTTGTGTGATTCTAAACCCATCTCTATGTCACTTTTAACAACGTACAACTTACAACCACTCATAACACCTTATAAACCACTTAGCAACGTCTAGAAACCTGATATGATGGGGTGACATTATGAGAATCTGTTTTAGCGTCACTAACCATTAAATGCTGCTAGTCTCTGGATGTCATTGCCCAGGTCTCCTGTTATTGTCAGAGCTTGTTTCACCTTCAGGTTCGTCTCTCTATGAGAGAAAAGGAAAGAGAGACAGATGATGGCGCTGGTAGACAACTATTACAGATGAAGTCCGTGTTTACATGCACATGCTCAGTTACTGACCCATCCAGCTCAGCCGTCTCAATGTAGACAAGGTTGAGAGGTTCACTGCTAGAGAGCAGCAACAGATCAGCCTAGAGTACAAGGAAAACAGGTAAGTTCATTTTTTAAGATGCGTACAAAGGTGCAACGACTTATAAAACAATTAATGTTAATGTTTTATTGCCCTGTACAAATGTTGGCAATTCATAGTTTTCACAGGACACCACAGTCATTTTTTTTTGCCAGTCATTTTTTCCAGGCTTTTATTAAGTACTAATGTTGTTATGATATATTCTAATATTCTTTATTTTTTATTTTTTCGATGAATTTCAAGTAAACAATTTTAATAGTGGTAGTTAACAATAAAACATTGTTCTGGCTACATCACCAGCTAGATGTTTTCCATAAATTTATGAGATAAAATAGCATTTAATATCAGTACTACAAACTTACTGTGACAAATTCATTGTTTTCCAGCTTGATAACGTCACCCACTTGAACATTCATCCATTTTTCACTTTTCAACCTGTTTGAGAACATGACAATTAACTTATCACCAAATTAACTTTGGAAAAAACATTTTGGAAGAAAAAAAAACATGAAATAAGAAACATTATATTGAACACTTACTCTCCATCAATAAGTACTTCCACTTTTCTGTTGTTCACCTGATTGTCATTCTTGTGTCTGTTCTGTTTTGTAGGATGAACATAAAACACAAGGCAACAGAGAGACCATATGAGTGGACAGTCACATTATTGTCTGTATTGGACATGTGCAGGAAATACTCACAATGTCGTCAGAGAGATCTTTGGCTAGAGTTATAGACAGCACTAGCAGCAGAGGAACTACAGTCGTGAACCAGGACAGAGACGAGATCTGAGGAATCAGCTGTCCAAAACAAACACGGTTAAGTCTGTTAGAATTCCTCTAATTTGATAAAACTGGATTTTTTCATATGTTTTTGTAATTGAGCAAAATTATAAGATGATAATGTGGTAATCTAGTTAAGATCTATTTGACTGGTTACCTGTAAGATGAGAAGAAAGACAAAGTAGGCATTGGCCAGTCTCTGAAACTGCTCAAACAGATTGAGAGGGAGGAAAGTGAAGACGTTGTACTTGGAGGTCTTGATGGCATTGTTCTGCACGGACACACAAGAAATGCTCATGAAAAAGTGCCCTATTTTGACTTTTCAGATATTACTTTTCATGTAGTGTGGAATATACTGTAGCTGTTTGTGAATGTAAAAGGGATGCAAAGTTTCAAAGATTAAAGTGCAGATAAATGGACTTATCTTCTCACTAAAGAATGAACTGAATCGGAACTTCCTAAAATAAGTCATCAGTAATTCCAGTCTTACTTCCTGCTCAAACCTATGTAGGTTTGTAACACATTTGCATAATCACAGCCTATAGTCTTCGCTGGCTGCCTGTGAACAATTTGACAGTTAGACCCTCAAAATCAGTAGTTGTAACTGAGGCCTTGAAGAGTTTGGTTCTTGTTGTCAAGAAAATGCGGTTTTCAGCTCTACAGAAGCAAATCAACTTTAATACACTGCCAAAAGATGAAGACTCTGGCTTGAACTGATACAGCAAAACCAACAACATTGTTATTGTTCGCATCTCTACATATCATGTGCCATCTGACCAATCAGAGCAGAGCAAACCAATCACAGCAGACTGGGACATCTGACCAATCAGAGCAGAGTAAACCAATCACAACAGACTGGACCATCTGACCAATCAGAGCAGAGCAGACCAATCACAGCAGACTGGACCATCTGACCAATCAGAGCAGAGTAAACCAATCACAACAGACTGGACCATCTGACCAATCAGAGCAGAGCAGACCAATCACAGCAGACTGGACCATCTGACCAATCAGAGCAGAGTAGACCAATCACAGCAGACTGGACCATCTGACCAATCAGAGCAGAGCAGACCAATCACAGCAGACTGGACCATCTGACCAATCAGAGCAGAGTAGACCAATCACAGCAGACTGGACCATCTGACCAATCAGAGCAGAGTAAACCAATCACAACAGACTGGACCATCTGACCAATCAGAGCAGAGCAGACCAATCACAGCAGACTGGACCATCTGACCAATCAGAGCAGAGTAGACCAATCACAGCAGACTGGGACATCTGACCAATCAGAGCAGAGTAAACCAATCACAACAGACTGGACCATCTGACCAATCAGAGCAGAGCAGACCAATCACAGCAGACTGGACCATCTGACCAATCAGAGCAGAGTAGACCAATCACAGCAGACTGGACCATCTGACCAATCAGAGCAGAGCAGACCAATCACAGCAGACTGGACCATCTGACCAATCAGAGCAGAGTAAACCAATCACAACAGACTGGACCATCTGACCAATCAGAGCAGAGCAGACCAATCACAGCAGACTGGACCATCTGACCAATCAGAGCAGAGTAAACCAATCACAACAGACTGGACCATCTGACCAATCAGAGCAGAGTAAACCAATCACAACAGACTGGACCATCTGACCAATCAGAGCAGAATAGACCAATCACAACAGACTGGACCATCTGACCAATCAGAGCAGAGTAAACCAATCACAACAGACTGGGACCAATCAGAGCAGAGTAAACCAATCACAACAGACTGGACCATCTGACCAATCAGAGCAGAGCAGACCAATCACAGCAGACTGGACCATCTGACCAATCAGAGTAAACCAATCACAACAGACTGGACCATCTGACCAATCAGAGCAGAGTAAACCAATCACAACAGACTGGACCATCTGACCAATCAGAGCAGAATAGACCAATCACAACAGACTGGACCATCTGACCAATCAGAGCAGAGTAAACCAATCACAACAGACTGGACCATCTGACCAATCAGAGCAGAGCAGACCAATCACAACAGACTGGACCATCTGACCAATCAGAGCAGAATAGACCAATCACAACAGACTGGACCATCTGACCAATCAGAGCAGAGTAAACCAATCACAACAGACTGGACCATCTGACCAACCAGAGCAGAGTAAACCAATCACAACAGACTGGGACCAATCAGAGCAGAGTAAACCAATCACAACAGACTGGGACCAATCAGAGCAGGCTATTGAAAAGGAGGGATTTACTCAGACACTGGCCAAGAGAAAAGAGGTGGTTCTGTAATGTTTATTATTTTAAAAAAGGTGTTCTTTTCTACCTATGGTGGAAAACCTAAAAACAAAATCTTTAAAAAGGAACCTTTAAAACAGAATAATGTGAAGACTTAAAAAAAAAAAAGTAAATATATTCCTACTCACCGCATACTTAAAGGACAAGTTGAATTCCCTGTCATTAGCTCGCAAATGCCTTTCCTCTGAAGTAAAAAAATACATTAACATTTAAAACTTTAGGAAAAGAAACAAAAACATTTTAGAAAGTTTCAATTAATTTGCTTTATGCGCAGTGTAGTTATTATGTTATACCTTCTACTTTCTTCTTCTTCGTGTTAATTCCACACGCAGACAGCAGGGAGCCCATGTTTCTATGATCAAATCATCACGCTGAGAAAGAGAAGCCAAACCAAAAAAACACAAACAGTTCTTAAAAAACATGAAGAAACTTACAAAACTTGAAACATCAATCACTTCAGAGTTTTCCAGTAGAGAATAAAGAGTTGTATAATCTCACATCGACAGGTCAGTTGTATAGAGGCATGTTTAATCTAAAATGATCTATTGTCTCACTTTGATTTTGATAGATTTGACTGATAACACTTTACAATAAGGATCCATATGTTATCATGACATGAACTAACAAAAATACTTCTAAAGCATTTCTAAATCTTACTTAACTTTATTTTCAACATTTAATAATACAGTATTAAAAACAAACGTTGTGTCTGTTAATATTATAATGGGCCGGCGCTCACATGAACTAACAATGAGCAATAAAATAACTATAAAGATTATTAATTATGGCAACAAAGATATTGCTTCATTTTAGTTAATGTGTTGACTTATGGGACCTTGTTGTAAAGTGTTACATTTGCTCTATAACAGTCTATAGGAGTTTTTTGTGGCCAGTTTAAGTTACAGCTGTTCCAACAAAACCCACATTAAAATCAGACAAACTGCAGGTTGGATAGAGTCGTATTGTACTGGATCAGGATATCTATCTGTTAGTGTCTAGCTGTGGTTAATGATAAACTGGCAGAAAGTTCAGTGTTATTTTACAGCTCTCGTCTTATCAGCGTAGGGCTATTGATGAGAGAGCATGTATTTACACATATATGCCTCCACACTTATGCATGTTCTGCAGCTGTGCTTCCTGATTCACAGACAGCCATTTTCAGTTAAATAACACTCAAAAAATGCTGGGTTTTGTCAATGCATGTTTGGGTTACATACAGCGCAACCGTTGGCTTACATTTTTTCATTACGGTTGGGTTTGTCCGTATTTGACCCAAACATGGATTGACACAACCCAGAGTTTTTTAGAGTAGAGCATATTCTAGTGATTACTTCTTACTAGATAATTCTAGAGTTTAGAAAAGGAGGGAAAAAAGGCTATACTGTATCTAAAATGAGTTCTTTCTGCATCCACAATGAAACTGGCCAATCTGAAATGAGTAAAACGTGTTGTACACGGCCGTGCACAACTCTGAACCTTATACCAAACTCACATACCTTCATTTCTCTCTTTATCTAATCTAATATTATCATGATCCATCTTAAACTGGGATTGCTCAAAAGTCAACACATCGCCAACGCCCATGTAAAGAAACCATAAAAAGTATCAAAAACCATCAACTGTTTAAATTAAAACAATTTATTTCCAAGAAAAATAGGTTTATTATAACAGCATCAGTCCTTTCAAATGTAAGTTCTCAAAAATACTTTTCCTAATGCAAATTAAACTCTATAAAATTAGAAAATAATGACACTGCAATATAAAGTTCCCTGTTATTGCATTATATGATGTTAAATTTGTTATATTTGTTTCCGGAATTATGGAAGAGCATTGTGCTACTGGATCATTTATGATATGTTAATAAACCAATACACTTGAGCTAAAATCGTTTGCTTAATATTTTAAGATATGATAGCCACAATAATGATACATCAAACGGCTACATTATTACATAGCTAAGTTTAAAAAAAGTCCTTTTTTAGCAAATATGTAAAAATTACTACTACGATTAACACAGTGTTAGATTTAAATTACTGTGTTGTATGAAATAATTTAGTATAAATAATGTCTTTTTAAAATATGATTTTATGGTAAGGTTTTATGATATAATTAACAGTTTATCCATATCATTTTTTCTGTTCAACATTATTATTTTGAATAAATAACATCTATAATTGTAATATTCTATCAGTGTGAATCAAGTGCCATATTGACAAGGAAAAGTTCAATGACCGTGACTAATGTTGGCGGTAAATGGCGTTGGCCAAGAGACCGGTTTTCCCCTCGACATTAGGAGAACACTCAACCCTTCCCCATTTATATTCAAGATTCAACAAGGAAAAAAATCACACACACTCATCTCTTTGCTTTTGACAAATCTACATTGTTCTGTATGGATCTACTGACTCAAGGATATTCTGTTCGTCTCATTCTCATCATAATGTTCAGTATTTTTTAAACCAAGCACACTGCACTGCAAGTGCCTTTAGCTATTGTAAATAAGTAACTTACTGTACTTTAAGAATAAAAAACCTTAAAGAAGAAAACCTTACAAGAAAAATATACCCCCTCAAAAACTCACTAAACAGGCATTAAATAATAAAGCTGCACCATCTAAAGGTGTCATACCTGAGTCACACGTCTGCCATCCAGATTCTAGAGAAACAGCAGCACTTCAGAGTAAACCACCAGCCCATAAACATGCGTTGAAAAGGACATGCAGAACCTCACTACAGTTCCCATAATGCAACTGCAAACGAGTCCCCTCCTTAGAGTGCAGGTGAAAGCTAATGGTGTAATCTGACGTCAGGATGAGGCTTCCAGGGCTGGGTGGAGTCATCGGTTGCAGTTGTGTCCTATGAAAAAGGTTAATGATTGGACGACTGGGCATGGTCGAAGGAAACAGAAGGATTTTATAGGGTAGCGTGTCCAGGGACAGACGGAAAGCAAACAGTGGATGATCTTTGGACTCTCGTGGGCTGGAAGAGGGAAGCTGGTTAAACAGTTGGATAAGGGGCCAGTCGCTAGAAACCAGCTGAATCTTTACATTAAGAAGAATCTGTATCGTTTACGTAGTTCAGCTTAAATTTGGACAGGTGTGCAGAAGAAACTCATGTTTATTACTCAAGAGTTTACTCATTCACAGCACATAGACAAATCTTTCATATGATGTGCCTGGATCATTTTTGCTAATTAAACAACAGATAAAAACAAGATATGGCCTCAAAATAATGTTAGAATAGCATTCTACAACCAAAAACAAACATTAAAAATAGAACCTTCTGGGTTGATTGAAATCATTGTTCTTCCTCTGTTAACTATGGTTACCTGTCAGGAAACAATCATCATTGCTTTGCAAAAAACAGGCAAGAATATTGCTGCTAGTAAGATTGCACCCAAGTCAACCATTTATCAGATCATTAAGAACTTCAAGGAGAGAGGTTCAATTGTTGTGAAGAAGCTTCAGGGTGCCCAAAAATGTCTATCGAGCGCCAGAACTGTCTTCTCAAGTTGATTCAGCTGCGGGATTGGGGCGGCACAGTGCAGAGTTTGCTCAGGAATGGCAGAAGGTGTGAATGCGTCTGAACACACAGTGACACAAGGACTTTTAGAGGATGGCCTGGTGTCAAGAAGGACAGTAAAGCACCCACTTCCTTCCAGAAAAAACATCAGAGACATACTGATATTCTGCAAAACATACAGGGACTGGACTGCTGTGGACTGGGGTAAATACATGTTCTCTGATGAATGTCTTTTTCACAATTGGGGAATCCAGGAAAAAAGCTTGCCCGTAGAAGAAAAGGTGAGTGCAACCATCAGTCCTGTGTCAAGCCAACAGTAAAGCATCCCGAGACCATTCATGTGTGGCTTTGCTTCTCAGCCAAGAGAGTTGCCCACTCATAATTTTGCCTAAGAACACAGCCATGAGTAAAGAATGGTACCAAACCATTCAAGAACAGTTTGATGATGCATAATGTATTTTTTTGCATAATGGAGCATCTTGCCATAAGGAAAAAGTGATAACTAAGTGGCTCAAGAAACAAAACATAGAAATTTTGGATCCATGGCCTGAAAACTCTACTGAAATTGTAGTCAATCTTCAAGAGGCGGGTGAACAAACAAAACCCAATAAATTCTAACCAACGCCAGTCATTAATAAGGCAAGAATGGGCTGCCATTGGTCAGGATGAAGCCCAGAAGTTGATTGACAGCATGCCAGTGTGAATTGCAGAGGTTTTCGAATACTGAAATACTGAAACAGACTTTGTGAAAGTTTTTATTTTTGTCATTCTCAAAACTTTTGGCCATGGTTGTAGTGGGAGACTGAATGGAATAGTTTACCCAGATATGAAAACAATGGAATTTACTGACCCTGCTGTATGTTTACTACATTTTTATATATCTGTATGTATCTATATTTTTCATATAACAAAGGGAAAAAAGGATAAATGCTAAAAATGACGAAATACACCATAATGTTAGTGTACTGTTTAATGCAAACACAGACTTCTTTTCTCTTCCCATCCAAATTAATTGTGCTTGAGCGGACACGTATACACATACACACACACAAATCTAAACGCTCATCTCAATGAGTATCTTTGTAAACAGTCATGGCTTAACAGAGCTAGAATTGAGAAAGAAATCAGATGTATCAATATATTGGATCCATGCATTCAATCTCAAAGTGACAACAGCCTACATTTCCTGCTGCTAGAGAGATTATCAACAAAGATTTAACAAAGATCGATTATATTTAACATGTAATGTGAAGACTTATTTTACTTTTGATCATTTCTGTACCTGAATACTTTTAGACTTACCAAAAACACATTAGGGTTTATTTCATCTGTATCTGTTCTATTGCATTGGTCTGTGCTTTTAAATCATTTCTTATTTCCCATGCAGATTTTGGTGAAATTATATTCATACAGTAGAAAAACACAATATCCACTTAAACGTGAGCGCAAAAGTAGCTTACAACTCTCAGTAAACAGTCATTCTCAGGAAATAAATAAAACTGCTCATCACATTTTTTTCCTTTGTAAAAATGACATCAAGCAAACATTAGTTTAAGATGCTTTATACATAACGTCATTTGTTGGAGTGTGCACACAAACATTTTAAAACAACACATCTTTGTCAGTGACTGTGTACAATACCTATAAATTCCAAAAATGCGAGTAAACTCATTAAGTCCCAAACATATCAGTGATTATTGTCAACATTGTTTAAAAAAAGGTGAGAACTTCCACAAGTTGGCACAAGGAATGTGTATATTACAAAAAGTGACAGTTCTCTTCTAAAATAGTCAAAACACTGCTGGCCTAAACAACGCTAACAGTATATAAAGTGACAGAGTTAAAAGTGAGAAATGTACAGAAATAAATAACAGGTTTAACAATCACAATAATGATTGGCAATATTAACATACATTTTACATATTGGCAGTGCTTGTGAAAAATACAATAATTTTGACATTGAGATTTGGATTGACAAGGTGAGACTTTTTGCACAGGCAACAAACGAAGGAACAAATCTAGCGCTACAGTCTTTTTCCAGTTTTTTTTTGCAGTTCAAGTCGTTTCTGGAAAAACAAAAGCACAACACAGTACAAAACAATTCCTCTGAACATTTGAAGAAAATAAATCAAAACCAAACGGATTAAGAAGACTTGCTCATTTTTACTTAGAAAGGAAAAAAAACTGAAGTTAAAATCATTTAAATAGAAAATATCAGAGCAAATAAAATAAGGCCGCTTTGAAACGAGAGAGAGAAAAAAACATTAGTATTATCTTTAATTGATCCATGATCATATTTGCGCTTGATCAGATGTAACTCGTATTTTCTCTCCCCAGATGCTGCTGATTTTCCAGCGTTCTCTTTCTACTAAATAAACATGAAGTATTGAAAAATATCACCACACAACTTAAAGAATTCACTCATTTTAGCTTCAATACTGTCTGATGATCATCTTGCATCATCTTTCACTGAACACACAAAAGCCGGTGTAAATGTGAGCTCGAGCTTATTGCTGCCACCGACTGGTCGTAGACGACGGCTGAAGTACCGCTCACTGTGAGATGCATGACCGGAAGAGGCAGAAGATTTGTGGGCTGAGGTGCAAACAGGTCATCCATCACGTGAGGGGCCGCAAAGCCTGTGAGAAAGGCACACTTTCGGCTGACGGATGCGTCACGTGACTTGGAAATGACGTGAATATGTACATGATATCTCTTTACTGGTTACTTGTTCTGATTCATGCAACAAATCACTCCACAACACCAAATGAATGAGATCTGGCCCCTTGGAAACGAACACACTCTTATCTCGGGAGCCACAACATTCATCATCATTACATTTCAAACGGATACATTCACAGCATCAACAAAATAAGGCAATAAACGCATGGCAAAAAGGGGTTACAGAGGAAAAAGTGCATGAATGGACGTGGAATATACAAACTGATGAGTCGACACACTCGCATCGCCATCTAGTGGTTCGGAGGTCAAATCTGAGCTTCAGTAAGTCTAGGACCATAAGTCAGGGATAGATGTTTATTTCTAAAAACATTTTGTGAACAAAATGTGAGAGACACATGCCTGGTTTTACTGTTGTGTGCCTTGATTATTAAATTAATGAGAATATTGAAAATGGCTGAATCATAAAATGTCAGCATCAAAATTCACTCCAAAATCAGAATAAGGAATTATATTTTACAAGTCTATTTTAATTTATTTGCATATTTGCATTTATTTTTTATCAATTTTATAATATATACTATATAAAATATATATATATATATATATATATATATATATATATTATATAAAATGAATTGTATATTTTATATAGTTAGGTATTCATATATTAATACATCATAGTAGTTGTTGTTCTATCTTAAATACCTGTCATTTTAATTTGACCTCTAATGAAAATCACAATTGCAATTATTAGTAAAACAATTAATAAATAGAAATGAGAATTTAATGTGTGAAATGAGCTCAACAGTCAAGAAAAAAATGGAAATAGTAATGTAATAATAAACGTAATAATTACTAATTTTTATATAATATTTAATTGAATGTTATTTCTAAAAAAAGACATCTAAAATGGACAACAAACACCTAATTATGCAAATTTTAGGCATAATGCTACCCATTATGGATGTATATCCATCCATCATGGTCTTAGTTTTCATAAAATATGGCATCTACCCTTGACTAGTCCTTTGCTAGTTTGTGTGTGTTATTCATTGTATATCTACATATGGGGGAAAAAAACTCAATGTCTTAATTCTTTTTACCAGGATGACTGCGCATTCACCTTCAGACTAACAGTGCTCTTTATAAAATGTCACATGGCCACTGAAAGCCCTTCTTTGTGGGACAGAAGCGGGTGTCGCAAAAACATTGGCGTGGACATAGAAAGGTGACAGTGTTGACATCCAGACTTTGTTTTTCCGTTCAATAACTAAAAGTTAGAGATTGTCTTTGGCTGTCAAAGAACGTCCTCTCCTCACCTCCCCTCCTCGGCTGAACGGGTCTCAGACTTGAGTTTCACAAACTCTTTGGCCACCTCGTCACCCGAGCGCTGGGAGAGGATGCGCATGACGGTGAGGCCCGTGTCATCGATGTGTATCCGTGGGCCCAGAGGACACCAGCAGGCGCAGCTGGCCCTCGGTGCGACATCGCGCAACTGTATGACGGCGATACCCACCACACGGTCCGCGCGGCCGAAACAGTAATCCTTCACACACACCTGCAGCTCATAACAATCCGGGGCATCTTCATTTCCAAGAATACTGCAGAGAGAGAGAGAATTATTTACTACCCATCTACCTGGTTTCCAGCCATCAGTCCACCCATTCACTCATCCATCCATTCGTTTGTCCACCCGTCTATCAACCTATACAGTAATACCTTGAGATACGAGCGTCCCGACATACGACTATTCTGAGATACGAGCAAGCCTTCGAGCAAATTGCTTTGAGACGCTTACAGCAGCCCACGTGCCTCACTTAATCGACTAAAATAAAAGTGTTCACACGAGCAAAAACAGCAGTCGAGAGAAGATCGAGCGCACGCGCGTGTGCGTGTGTGTGTGTGTGTGTGTGTGGGGGGGGGTGTATTGCACGCAGATGAGATGTCATGTGCTTGCGAGGGATTAAAATGAGTTCGTGGGCTAACGTTTTTTTCACTTGTAGATCTGTTATCCGCTCACGGATGTAATATAATATACGCATGCGCAAACATCTGTTTTACTGCCATTTGCTGCCATAGTCGACTTCCGTACGCATATCCCGTGAGTCTTCCGTATTGTGTTTGTGTTATATAATCTAGGTAATTCCTCCTCCTCCTCCTCCTCCTCCTCCTCCTCCTCCTCCTCCTCCTCCTCCTCCTCCTCCTCCTCCTCCTCCTCCTCCTCCTCCTCCTCCTCCTCCTCCTCCTCCTCCTCCTCCTCCTCCTCCTCCTCCTCCTCCTCCTCCTCCTCCTCCTCCTCCTCCTCCTCCTCCTCCTCCTCCTCCTCCTCCTCCTCCTCCTCCTCCTCCTCCTCCTCCTCCTCCTCCTCCTCCTCCCCCCCCCCTAGCCGGTACTGTATCGTCATATATCTGTACTATATCATTTTATTTTATATCACAGGGATCCTTATATACTTGTGTGTGTATATGTCTCTATAGCAATTAAAAACATTTTTTTCCACTGTTATTAGCACTAATAAGGGAGGTTTTTTTAGAGGGCTGGAACAGATACATTTTTTTTCTGTTACTCCTAATGGGAAAAATTATTTGAGAAACAAGCAACTCGAGTTACGAGCTCGTTCCTGCAACGGATTATGCTTGTATCTCAAGGTATTACTGTACATCCATTTATTCATACATCAAATCAATCCATCCATCCATTCAACCATCCCAGCCATTTAATAACATCAATCTGAGAGTCTGTTAGGCCTTTAGGCATTTTATTTGTATTGATGCTTTGGCAATACTGTGCATTCAATTATCATGTTCTCTCTTTAAATAATTGTGAAAGTGAGAGCTTACATTTTGTAATCTCATTTGATTCCTCACGCATCATTGTTTAATGTACTGTTGTTCATTAACCTAATTTGACTAGGTTTTGCACTCACAAATGGAAGGTCTCGTTGAATTTGGGTGCCCAGCTGTTGTTCTTTGATTTGGTGGTGAACCTGCGCTTCTTGTCGCTCAGATGAGGGCCGATCATGGTGACCTCCACAAACGGCCGAAACATCCCAGACGTCTGCCACTTCAGATCGTTTGCAGCCACAACTAGATGTATAAAAATGTAATTCAGCCATAACACAATACACTTGTGGAACAGGCAAAGCTCACTTGAAAGCAATAGAATACAGTAAGACAAACCTTTAACTGTAACTTTATGCTCTCCTGTGCCCGGGTGAGTGAAGAGGTCGATCTGTATGGACACTTCCCCTACTGGTTTATCAACTCCTGAGCCTAAACACACAGATATATTTACTTAGTTATCTAAATGGGGATAAACCATTGACTTCTATTTTTTTCACACAAAAAGGAAGAAAAAAAAGGATTGATGTAGCCCTCAAAAATCCAGAAAAGGAGGTTTTGTCAGGTTTAACTCACTTTTGAGTACCAGTTTGTCCCCAAAATATGACTAAGTAGGTACATACACACACAAACAGTTAAATCACAGTAAAATATAGGCCTCACATGCACAGTGGAGGAAATTAAGAAAAATGTAAGCTTTAGAAAACCAAAACTCCATAAAAAGGACATGATGACAACGACAAAGAGAATGCAGAGCCTAAATTACTGTGGGGGATCGTTGGGTGAATCTCATCAAGAAATGTGAACCCATGAGGTCAAATGAGATTTTGTGGCTTTTAATCCAAGTTGGGCGTTAAAGAGCATGTTTGCATTAGTTTTTCTCTTCCAGGAAAACAGACATATTGGGTGCTTCTAAATCAAAGGTCTTCCTAAACCAGTCCTGTCCTTTGGAGGCTTGTAGGCTAGAAAATGAATGCAGTGCAGGTTTTTACAACCATCTCGGCTCTCCCTGTGGCTTACATTACGCACAGTTTATCATTATGTGGTAATTTACAACAAAAAAGAAAACAATGCCTTCATCTCCAAAATAATCTTTTGTATCTTGCATTACACAGTGAAATTGGATGAGCTCAGTGCGGATTCATTTTCTGATCAATCTTTTACATGAATTGGAATGAGTGCAAAGGATTGTGGGTTATTGGAGAACGCGAAGGATAAACTTGTTGCACCCTTCAAAATAAAAGCTTCCTTCAAATTGAGACTTCCTTCGATGAAGCTTAGTGATGATTAGCAGTCTTTCTGACTGAGAAGCGGCCAGTGTCCAATTTTTCTAGAATATATAATACCACATGCCTTTTTTTTTCTTTTATCAGGGCATGCAGCTGTGACATAACTAAAAACCATTTTAAAAAGTTGCATCCCAACTCCTGGAAATTCATCGACACCAGAAAAAACCTTAAGCCATTTCATAGAGTGTTTTATGTTCCTAAAATAGGCTTCATTTTCTTCATGCAAAATAAAATTTCGTTTTGGATGAAATATGACACTGTGATTGTGAGAGGGCAAATAAACCCAAAACACATGTTGGAACGGATCTGTAGATGGGGGCTGTGAGGGTATTTGGGTCTCAGGGAGTTTGTGGTGACCTACCCCTGGAGGGCTGTATTTTCTCACTAGGTGTTATCCTCATACCCTTCCCATCATACACTTGGGATAGAGGCAGATGCAGCAGTGAAAGACACAACGATCAAAAGCAAAGCATTAAAAACAAGAACAACAACAACAACAAGGACAGTAGCCACATTAAGCAGTGAGAGACAGATAAAGCTGGAAGAGATCAAGAGGTTTCTGTACAAAAAGTATTCATTCACTGCTCAATACTGACACCTAGAGAAACATCGCCTACACTAATCCATTAAATGTCAAAATAAATGACCTGAAGATATGAGAGAGTTATCACTGACGTTATATCATTATATGGAGAGAGAAAAAAGTGGACATTATATAAAATATTTTCTTTTATGTTGCATAGAAGTCATACTGTGTGTTCACCTTGAGCATGCTGAGAAGTAACAAAGGTCTTGATGAGGGTGTCAGTGGTCTGGGTATAGAGGGACAGCGCATGTCTCAGTGAGGACAGTTCAGGACTCTTCTCCAGGAAGGCCTTCTTCAATCCGTTTCCTCCAGCATGGAAGTATTGCTGGAGAGAACAGTAAATAACCAAAGATTAACTTTGAAGCAGCTATAAACTTCCATGTCGTTTCAAAGAGAACATCATATATACCTTTATGGTATCGAGGGCCACGTCCATGACCGCACACTGCTTGGGCGTCAGGCTTTTAGCGTCACCAGACATGTGATCCTGCAGAGGCAAAAACAATAATAAAAAAAGGATCTGAACACTGAATATATGTGATAAACTTGTAAATAGAGGTGGTAATATTTTAACGTTTTTGGATTTCTGACATCAGAAACCTATGATAACCCATTTCTGCCTCAGAGTAAAATAAAAATACATTTGGAATTATGACAAGACGACGGTCACAATTACAAGAAATAAACTGGTAATGATTAGGGGAAAATGCAATTAAGAGGAAGAAATAAATTATGAAAGTTAGACATAAGGTCACATTATTGCATATAAAGTCACAATTACAAGAAATAAAAATTTGAATGGTGAGAAATAAAGAATCAATTGGTTCGCTCCAAGCTGAATCCGTATTACCTTTCTGCTCTTCTATTCCTTATGTAACATAACATTACTGTTGCGAAAATTGTTTGAATGAAAAAAAAAAACCTTTCAATGACATTTTTTGACTATACTTTACATAAGAGCTTGAATAGAAGATTATACTAAGAGCTTGTGATTAAACCTCAAACTTTATTTGAACAAAATTCTGGCCAAATGCATTAAACATCAGAGAAAACGGAGAACCCACACAGCTACAATAAAGAAGTAATATGCTGATAAAAGTATAATGTGATCCAATGACTGACAAAACACAAAATCTGATATTCGCTGTTGAAAAACATTGTAATTTCATTTAACCTTAATTTTGGAAATTAATAATATGTTAATAATATGTCTCTGACCATGCATAAAGCCTCAAAACTAACACAGTGTTTAATAATTGTTCTTTCAAAATACAGTTTTTCCATAATTTCCTGAATGGTAGCGGTTCTACACTAGCCTACAATTTTCACACAAAAAAAATCTAAACACACACCATGCTGGATATTACCTGCCATTCATCATTATATTTTAGCGGTTGTTAACTAATCCTTGGAAAAACTCCAGAGATCAAAAAGCTAATGCCAGCGACTTGACAAATGGCTGCAGGCATTTCACTCACATTGGCATAGAGGCCGTACTATTTGAATTCATGATTGGTTGACTGCCAATTTAAAATATTAAACAGAACAATAAAATAATGTTATTAACCCATTAATGGTAATTTCAAATAAGCATTTTTTTTGTTCAGAAGGATTGAACCTGTTCTGGTTAAAAGTTCATTTTACTCCTGTTTTTGTTTTCGTTCTTTGAACTGGTTCAGAGCTCAGAGCAGGGTACAGAAACGGATAACATTAAAATTGAGACTCTTCATCTATATTCTCTTGCTGAACTCCGAGAAGGTTTGAAGAGATCATAGTCCAGATTAAACAAGCCTAGAGCGATACCTTGAGTTTGGAGAGCTGACCCAGTTCTTTAGCCGCTGAAAATATCATTCCCTGCCAGAAAGAGATAAAACTGTTAGAGCATGGGAGTGTTTGGGGAACTCTTTACATGTAAAACATGGACTTTGTTTAACAATTTACTTTAAGACGATGCATTTCTTACAAGATTTCAGTCTAAAATAATTGCTATAGAGCCACTGGCTCTTAAAATGAAGCATTTAGGGGCCATGCAACATTTTATTGCTCAATTTATTTAGACAGTTTAGACTAGAGAGAGTGTGATCATCTTTTGCAGTCATGCAGGTCTTACAAATTTGTCATTGCCCTGAGGAAGGATGATGGTCTTCTCAAGACTGTTCATCACGATCCTCCACAGCTCTTTCAACACTCTCTTCAGCACAGTTTTCTCGCACACCGAGGCAAACAGCATCAAACTGCTCACAAATACACACAGATCAGGACTGAATTCATGTACACTAATAATAGTTTCTGTACAGGTGAAGAGGGTTTCACTCACTTTGCATCCAGGAAGTCCATCAGTGGCCGTAGCATGTTATCAGAGTCGGCCTCCACCTGGTTACGGCTGTTGGCGTTGACGGGACCTTTGATCTGGTACAGCAGACTTGCCATCTGACGCATGCAGTCATCAATACGGCTCTGGAAACTACAGAGGAAGAGCAGCATTTAGCATGAAGAAGAAATGAGCTAGGCTGCAGTAAGAGGAGAAGTGTAAAAGTGTGAAATGATTGTCTTTCCATTTAAATTGATTTAGGACTTTGTAATTTTTACTCAACAAAGAGTGAAGAGAGATCTAGGGATATTACTCAGGCCAGACTAGATTTATGGAGTAATGTTAATTGCAAAACAAGTTTAATGTTATGAGAGAACCGAATGAAACCTATTCAGAACATGTCCAGGTAAATCAGTAAATACATTTTCTATTAAAAAAAGTGAAGTCTGTTTGTAGGAATTAAAATGAAATTAAATGTGGCATGCTTGTATGACGTGACGTGTTTATTTTTTAATAGAATGAAAGTCAAGAAGATAAGCATTTTCGTCTTGATTTGCATTACTATAATTAATATACACTCACCTAAAGGATTATTAGGAACACCATACTATACTGTGTTTGACTCCCTTTCGCCTTCAGAACCGCCTTAATTCTACATGGCATTGATTCAACAAGATGCTGAAAGTATTCTTTAGAAATGTTGGCTCATATTGATAGGAGCATCTTGCAGTTGAGGGAGATTTGTGGGATGCACATCCAGGGCACGAAGCTCCCGTTCCATCACATCCCAAAGATGCTCTATTGGGTTGAGATCTGGTGACTGTGGGGCCATTTTAGTACAGTGAACTCATTGTCATGTTCAAGAAACCAATTTGAAATGATTCGAGCTTTGTGACATGGTGCATTATCCTGCTGGAAGTATCATCAGAGGATGGGAACATGGTGGTCATACAGGGATGGACATGATCAGAAACAATGCTCAGGTGGGCCGTGGCATTTAAACGATGCCCAATTGGCACTAAGGGGCCTAAAGTGTGCCAAGAAAACATCCCCCACACCATTACACCACCACCACCAGCCTGCACAGTGTTAACAAGGCATGATGTACCCATGTTCTCCTTCTGTTTACGCCAAATTCTGACTCAACCATCTGAATGTCTCACCAGAAATCGAGACTCAATATTTTTCCAGTCTTCAACGGTCCAATTTTGATGAGCTCGTGCAAATTGTAGCCTCTTTTTCCTATTTGTAGAGGAGATGAGTGGTACCCGGTGGGTCTTCTGCTGTTGTAGCCCATCCGCCTCAAGGTTGTGTGTGTTGTGGCTTCACAAATGCTTTGCTGCATACCTCGGTTGTAATGAGTGGTTATTTCAGTCAAAGTTGCTCTTCTATCAGTTTGAATTAGTCAGCCCATTCTCCTCTGATCTCTAGCATCAACAAAGGCATTTTCGCCCACAGGACTGCCGCATACTAGATGTTTTTCCTTTTCACACCATTCTTTTTAAAACCTAGAGATGGTTGTGCGTGAAAATCCCAGTAACTGAGCAGATTGTGAAATACTACCAACAACCATGCCACGCTTCAGGTCTCACCTTTCTTTCCCATACTGAGATTCAGTTTGATTAGAAAATTGCATTAATGAGAAATTGAACAGGTGTTTCTAATAATCCTTTAGGTGAGTGTATATAGATAATATGTGTGATTCATCCATATGTGTATATGATATATAAACACTGACGTATTTCCGAAGGTGCTGCTCAGCTCATCCAGGACGTTGTTCAGCTTGACCTGTAGATCATTCAGGATGTCACTGGCCTCGGTGTCCAGCTGCAGATACACACAGACAGCTCAGATTAGTTTAGTGGCTCTCCACAGTCACATCATTTCACCCGGTGCACAGACACCATTTTCACAACCCCAATGCTTCATTGATGGTATGGCAGTTCAGAAGTGGGGGGTGAAATAACATGGTTTACGGCAACATGATGTGGCAAGAATAGCCTGCGGAAATTCACACAGTTCCAGTGAGAGGAGGGAGGGCGAAATGAAGAAAGACAGAACTGGAGTCCTATATTGTATATGTGCTCTGTTTATGAGCTCTCAAACACACACGTGTACTGTGTGACAGCACAGGCAGCATAACCCACCTGATTACTGATGAACGCCACCTTCAGAAAGAGCAAAGCAAAGGAACATGTTTAGCTCTCATTCATTTCAACAATTATGTCATTAGCCCATAAATTAACTAGACTAATCAGCTGAATTGAAAAGCAGGGAGGGGTGATGGGTGGACTAGAGAATACTATTAAATTCTAATGCCTAAAGAATGTAGTCTGTACTGGAGATGGAATAAGTGCTTTAGGAACAAAGTACTTTTGCAGGCCAAATCCCCAGAAACTAGCTCACATGATAGCACTTCCGGTTCCAACCATCATACTGAAGTCAATGGGTTAATTTTTGAATGGGTTTTTACCTAAAATAAGGTTTGTGGAGAACACAGAATCAAGACTTTTTACATTCTACGACATAAAATACTCTAATGTTTTACTTGTTTTGAAAGACTGTTGCTAACAAGTCACTAAATAGAACAACAGAGGTTGTCGGAAATATTACACATCACACTGAACATGTAAACTCATCTACTCACTAGTCCTCTTTCACAGCCACATTGTGTTTATTATCACACTCTTGCAATCTATTTTAACCCATAATTTCAGGGATAGTTGTCAGAAGCTTAGGAATGGTGATAATGAAGTCCTAGTATAGACATAGACCATAGTATGTTTAGTTTTTACTTCAGGCAAATGTATTTAGGCTTCAAAATTCACAAAAATTGTGTTCAATTGTGAATATTATCATGATGAAAAAAAAAGTATAATAATTATGAAACTTATTACCTGAAATAACTCAAAAGCCAATGGAAAAATTCTATGGGTTTTAGTTGAGGGAACTAGGGTGATGCGGGATTGCGGGAACCTCTGGGATTGGCCTAAAAATGTGACATCACTGCAGCGCTCTACACTGCTAAACTCATGTTCACCCAATCATGAGCAATAAAAGTCAGGGGCATTTGCATACGATCGTCCTATTGGCCCAGAATGCTGTTGAGCTGGCACAATCAACTAATCCCAAATTAATCAGATAAATAAACAACTATTTTGCTTGATTTCTAGACCAATAGAAAGGTTGAGACAAAATCTGGATCTATTAAAGGGACTGATTAAATGAGAACGTCTGAGCCTCACCTTCTGCTTCCTTTCTGTTTTCTCAGGCTTTTCATAGATACAAAGAAAAGTTTAATTATGTACCAAGTGCAAAGATCAATTTTTGGACGCGTAATACGCCAAGTAAATTTACATTCAAATTTAGGGACACAATCACTTTCTAAGAAGTGACTGAAGGGACTCAATACACACCTTGTCCTCTGAGATATCCATCTATGGGGAGGGTTAAGAAAAAAAAAAGAAGTCAAATCAAAATCTGTTTATTGTCCACCTCTCATATAGAGCTACAGTGAAACAATTATGGTGCTGTTTAGGGAACAACACTAGGGTGATGGTTAAAAGGAGGAATTTAATATGATCTTTCTCATTAGGAGGACAGAATAAAAAGAAAAGAGAGAGTTATCTTTAAAATGAGTCAGTCCACCTAAAGATGTTTCGGTGTGCAATCTTTTTAATATTTACGACCTAATAAATTTTAACATTAAATAAAAAGGTTTTAGTCTTTTTTGTGATTATATGAGTATTAAACAAAAATCTAATTATGAACAACCGCTTATTTTTATTATTATTTAATACATCTTATGGTCTTATGCAAGGCTGCACTTATTTGATAAAAAATACAGTATAAATAGTAATATTGTAAAATGGTTAACAATAGCTGTTGTCCATTTTAATATATAGGTAATTAATTTAATTTATTCCTGTGATCAAAGCTGAATGTTCAGCATCATTACTCCAGTCTTTAGTGTTGTATGATCCTTCAGAAATCATTCTAATATAATGATTTGATGCTCAAGAATCATTTCTTCTCATCATCAATGTTGAAAACTTCTTTTGATTGAGGCAGCATACTTTAAGGATGAATAGAAAGTTCAAAAGAACAGCATTTATTTGAAATAGAAATGTTTTGTAATTTTATAAATGTATTTGATCCCTGAATAAAGGTATTCATTTGTTTAAAAAAAAAAAGATTTTTTTTTCCAAACTTTTGAACAGCAGTGTACATTACACTGAAGCCATTATATAAAGCCTGCCATCATTTATTTGCTTATTAGATTGGTGGAGGCTCTGAAGTGAACGTAATAAATTCCCTATAAGACACAGACACAAATGAAGGTTTGAAGGTCACAGTGAGCCACGGTTAAAGGCTTCACGGGTGGAGAGATGGGAGTTCACACACAGTTCAGACACGGCTGATCAGCACAGACTGATGACTGCCGGCACTGGGACAGCAGCATGTCTGTGGGCTGGAATGGGATGCTTGGGAGATTGCTGGATTAAAAGGACAATAACGGATGAAACAACTATGAATCCAGAGCGCATGATCCAATAACAAACCTCCTGTAACTCGTTCTCCTCATCCTCACTCTCTTCCAGCTGGGGACAGAAGCCAGATCATACAGTCAGAACTGAAGCTAATGTGTGCCGCACATACAAATACGAGCCTCTCTTAATGTACCACCTAAACAATAAGCTGTAGAGAAATCTAGCCAGCAGATGTCCCTGAAGAGTAAATTTGAGAAATATTTGGTTTCGTTCTTTTTCTGAGATACATACACCTTGAAACAGGGAAATGGGTAAAGCTCCTATCAGAACCACCTTATAAACTCTTATCAAACAAAAGAAAGAAAGAACTAGTCGCTGCTTTTCAATTGCCAAGTAAACAATATATATCTTGATTAGAGCAGAATCATTAAGAAATAAATAACTGCTGAGAACACAAATTTCTCACAGTAATAAATAAATAAATAAACTGGCTTTTCAGTAAAAATTTTGCTACATTATAAAAACCTAATAAACGGACTATTAAAGAAAATTAAAAATATATCATTAAAAAAGGGGGTGGAGGTTACCCACTGGAAATTATTTTCTTTTTTTAACACAATTCTGACATAAACATAATAGATTTAATAATAGATAGAATAAAACTTTGAAAACAACCTTTACATAATAAATCTTTTTTCAAATAACTTCAATCTCTTTAAGGATTGCACGTTAAGGATGTTTAGACTTTCTTTTTTTTTTACTGAAAAATAAAAGAAAATTAAGAAAAGTTTTTTCAGAGCATATACATCACTATTCACAGTTTTTGAAAACAAAAAACAATAAAGACAATAATAAGTTGTCTTTTAAAAAAAAACTGGATAATGATAATGACTGGAATTTCTTATTGCTGCCATCTAACAAACTTAAAATAAACAGTTCAGCATGTGGAGAGTTCGATGTCACAGTCTCATGCACAGAAACACTCTCAAAATAATGCCACAACACACACACACATGGGTTGCCATGTTTTATAGGGACTTTTCATAGGCGGTGATTTTTAGAAGGTACAAACTGCATATTCTATCCCTTAACCTTTTCCTAACCTACCCATCACACAAAACTAAAAAACATTACTATATATAAGCTGTTTTACTAACATGAACAATAACAACAAAAAATGTCCACACAAGGCCAAAAATGACTGGTATTACTATCTCTGTGTGGACATTTGGTCCCCATAACAGAGTTTACCAAGACCACACACACACACACACTAACCTCAATCTCTCATCCCCAAAAATAAATACAACCAAACAAGTTCAAAGTCACCTGATCCAACAAGATTCATGACATCAGAGTTGTAGTCAAAACACACAAAACTACTCTACTGTCAAAGCTACTTTTTTTTACAAATCTTTTCTAACTTTAACTCTATGTAAATGGATTCACTAGAAAGGAGTTTGGGGGAGTGGCCAAGGCAGAAATTAATCATTAAAGTCTGGCACAATTGCATCTAGCCTACTTGTACCTACCGCACAATCTTCCACATTTTCCTCAACAGCCTGATTAATGACAGATGAAAGCGACATGCTTTTAGGATACATACTGATGTGTGCATTTTGGAACACAAGATTTCTGTGTACCCACCTCCTCCTTCCCCTCCTCCTCCTCCTCCTGGTCCAATATTGCATCCAACTTTATTTTAAAAAGATGATGTTAATCTCATGTTTTATGCTATACATTTCTGCTATCGTGATGACTATGATAGGATTCAAACAGTCAGACTGACACTCTAAAATGCTACACTACTTTTCCTACCAACTAAAGAGATCTAAATTCAAGAGCGGTCTAGTCATACCCTGGCTTCCTCTGAGGCAATCTGATGAGGAAAGACACAAATGCTGCTTTAACATCAGCCCAAACTGTAATGATCGCAACACAAGCTAAGTATAATGTTATTATCAAATAAAAATGAACTTTAGTTGTACAAGAAGACAACGCTGTATCAAGCCCATCTGGATACAACTGGGAAAGAGTTCTCTTAATATTCTGAGAGAGAATACAGGCCCCGATGTCCTCTGATGTCCCAGACAAATGAGGAGAGGAAAAATGACTCGTGTGCTTTGGGAAGGTCACCTTTCTCTGCTGCTCTCCTACCTGTTTGGCACCCATAGATTCAAACATCTTCTCAAGTTGGACACGCAACTGCTGGACATTATTCATCAAGACACATGGCTGAGGACAAAAAAAGAGACACAGAGAAATTTATTAGAAGGGAGAGGGGACATATGCTTCAGCCTGTGCTCAAAATATGATTTCAATAAAAGCAACCAGAGGCAAACTAAATATGTTAATATCAACATGTAAATTAAATTGAAAATAAATTATTTTTATTTATTTATTTATTTATATTTATATATATATATATATATATATATATATATATATAAAATATTTAACCTAAAATTTTATTTATATAATGTAATTAATATAATATTATGCTTTAAATCTATTTGATTCCATATATTTATATTTACTTATTTAAATTATATTTGTAATTTTAATACATATTTAAGGCTAAATTTATATATTTAAATAAAATAAAAAATATATTTTATTTGTATATCTTGTTATACTTAAAGCCATATTTATATATCTTATATTGAATAATATATATTATTTAACCTAAACTATTAAAAAATATTAAAATGACTAATGTAATTTGATCCCATACATTTATGTTATATTAATAAGTAAAAGATTCATGTTTTATATTTATTTATTATACAATTAGACATACATTTATTTAAATCAATATTTATAAATCATAAATACATTCATATTTTTATAATAAATGAAAAACGGTTTAGAATTTAGTGACCATGTGATACTGCATAATCCAAATGATGAATACTTTACAAATGAAAGCGCAAAGAGAGAGCTGTATTAGAAAAGACATCAAACTAACATAAATGTCAACGTTAACTACCAAGAGAACAACTTACAATCTTCTCCTTATCACAATAGGACGGGAAGCTCTTCTTCAAAATGGCACTGTACTGCAGGAGGACTTTGTCAATGGTCTGTGTGAAGACAAAGGAATAAGAACGGAGCTTAACGTTTTTTTCAAAAGTCAAAATGTCTTGGTAATAGCATTACCAAACAAACAAATGAGAAAGCAGGCTAGCATTTCAGGAAATCTAGGAGAATCTCTCTGGGGCCATCTCAGCACTCCATAAACTGCTGGACATCAGCCCAATAAACTCTCCACATCTCCCATAAACATTCTTCAGGGGACTATGCATTTCTCTCAGAGACTTGGTCTGGGGACTGACTGAAGCTTAATGGAAAGGGCTGCATTAAGCGTTTTCATTTGATTACAACAGAACCTAATTCTTTCAGACAAATGTTTTTGCTCCATTGATATTCTTCATCTGCTCCGCACACAGATGCCCTTTGGCTAAAAAGGGGCCGTTCTTACTGAAATCGCAGATAATGCTCAGAGAGTCGACATTTGCTCTGACATGAATCTATTTGCAATCAGATTAGGAGGGACGCTGGTCCACCTTGGCGAAACGGCGGCTGTAGAAGGCCATGACTTTGGGGTCGGGACACTCCAGTTTCTTGATGATCCCAAAGCTCTGGTTGAGCTGGGTGAAGACGTCCACTACCGAGCAGGAGAAGAGAGCATGCTCTGACGTCTGCTGGAACTGTACAGGAGAGAGAAGCACATCATTTAAATGCCATTTCCATTCAGCTTTGTGTCCAAATTTAACACTCCTCAAGGTCAAGGGCAAAGAACGATTACTGGACAACTTTAATGATATTCCCTCATTAAACAGACACAAGGGTGAGCTCAAATTAATACAATTGCTCTGAAAATGTGCATATGGCAAAATGTTTGAACTCTTTAACAGTTTTAAAAGGATCGACTGGAGCACCATTAAGCCCAAGAAACGGCTCTGTGATGATAATGTATGAAAGATTGGGTATAAGAGGGAAATTGCACTGAAAAACATCTTACTCCATCTTTTTTATCTCTCTCCAGGGCTCCATGCATGAACTCCATGGACACATCCTCGTTCTCATCCAGCCACTGCAGCACAAACTGCTGGAACCAGCTGGAAAACAAAAGACATAATGTGAAGACATTTCAAAAACGCTTTTGCTTCTGAATGTGTTTGGTAGTAGAGATGATGAAGAGCTCACTCACGCAGGGTATTCGGGCACAACTCCCTTGAAAGCTGGTAGATCTTTCACGTATTCGTTATACAGCCATTTGACCTTGAAGTGCAGGTTCATGTAGTCGGCGCTCTTACATAGCCGGTGTTTCTCATGTTCTGTGGAGCAAGAATATTTGAATGTGGCTAAATTTGGCATTTGGTGGCAAATAAAAAGAAAGGAAGATGCACAAGACTTTTGAAGTTTGAAGAAGTTGGTCTCTTTGATATACCGAATCGATGGACAGAACTGATACTGACCTTCCATGGCGTATTTCATATCCTGAGAGAACTGATTCCACATGACCTCTGCACTCAACTTCCCAACATTCAGTTCCTGCGGAAACCTGTGGAGAAACAGGAACAGATATGATAACATGATGACAGGACATTCGAGTTAGATAAGGTGTGAATCCATTCAGGTTTGTGAGCACACTCACTGGTTTAGGACAGGGGTGTAGGAGTTACGGTCCTCCTCAGTGATGGACACAATCAGGGTGATGAGTTTGGGCCAGAAGTCCAAGTTCTTGATGCTCGGGCCCTGATCTTCTGGGGTGCACTCATCCTTATGCTGGCCAAAAAAAACACACACACACAAACAAAAACAACATTAATAATTTGCATGGTAAAAGATAATTAATTAATTAAAATTGTTATTAAAAATAATAGTTATTATTATTATATGAATTCAAATTATATAATCATTTTTATTAAACATAAGGAAACGTTTTGAGGTTTAAAATGTAGTAAACAAAAAAAAAGGGAAAATTACATTTTAAAAGTGATTTAACTGTATTGCATTAATTGTATTGTCATCTTTTAATATTAAAAACTATTAAAAACTGTCTGTGTGTATGAATCTTTTGGTCATTGAAATAAAGCTAATATAAAATAAAATCGATGCATGTACATAAATAAAAGCTGATTCAATTAATTATTAAGTACTATATTAGCATATAAAAAATACTAAAATACTTCCTTTCATTTAATTTTAAGTAGTTTGCTGTTGATTTAAGCTGAAAGGTGTATATATAGGTGTATATACACCATTCAGTGTAAATTCAAACACCTTTGCACCTTTCAAACAAACAATTTATATTTATATATATATATATATCTATTTAGCTATCTATATATTAAAATTGTTTGTTTGAACATCCTGAATAGACCTTAACGAATAAATGTCTATATGATGTTAACTTATTTTTGCAATACTGTTTGGTGACATTTGTGGCACATTTCAGCTTCAAATCTTGAGAGTAGGCATAAATGTTAGGTGGTAGACGAGTGACTGTCTAACCGTGTCTCCAATTTGAGGATACTGGCGACTGTACAGCTCTTGACAGTTATTGAAGATGTAGTCGTAGGTGGAGTTGAGGCAGGCTTTGACACAGTCTCGCACAACCTGACTGGCTCTCGGGGGACTTTGCAGTTCCTGGACCTGTCCAGAGTTAGAGGAAGAGAGTATATATAAAAGGACAAAATATCCACGGATTGAAAAATTGGCTTGAGAACCAAAAACTGGTTCTAATTTGGTTTCCTTTTCATTCCTCACCTTCATTCTGAAGAAGGTGATGCTGGTCAGGAGGTCCACTGTAGATTTGAGGTCCTGTAAACGGTCCTTACTGCTTGCAGGGAAGTTGTTCTAGGAAAGATAAGAGACAAACACTTAGACTCACCATCTCATGAGCTAAAAATAAGTTGTAAATGAAAAGGCGAGTTTAAGTCACCAAAACTCACCCGGTACATTGAGAGGTCAATGCGCAGGGAATTGTGCAGCTGATCCAAGAGCTTGACAAACCTCTCTTTCTGTTAGAAGAGAAAAAGGAAGCAAAACTTTCAGTCATCCAGGACATTAACAGGAAATTAGGGATGCATCGATGTGACATTTTTGGTACCAATAAGTGTTTATATTTGAGAGCCGATAACCAATTTTCTTATAAAAAAAAAAAATATATATATATATATATATATATATATATATATAGAAAGAAAGAGATAATAATACAAACAAGACATTGGAAAACATTACTTGTGTATAAAAAATGTATGTGCAACGGAATAGCATCCGCACTTACAATACTGACATATTGTTCATGAAAATATGAGAATAATAAAAGTGCTAGTTATTATTAACAAATGCAATAATGTTTTTAATTTGCGTGAATTGAAGATATAATTCATAATGAACAATATCATTAAAAGTTAACATATCGTCCCATAACGATATGTTGGCCAACAGGAAATATTTGAGGCATCTTGACATATATTTAAACTGAGAAAAGAACTGAGGCCTCGCCTCTTGACACGTCTTGTGGACAGCTATTATGATCCTAAATGGCACTTTCATATTATAAACCTCCAAGAAGAACACGAATCAAACTTTTTTGTTGTCACACAGATGGAACGAGATGAGCTAGAGTATATGATAATTTTGAGTCAACTAACTCAAATGTGTTAATGACAATAGATTAATAACACACATATTTTTTGTCTATAACTTAAGAATAACATTAAACAACTGACACTGTTGTCTTGACAGTAAAATTAAAAACTGGCTCATTGGAAAATCTCACCTCTACCTACATTTCTGCAAAACTCCAAAAGCGTACCTATACATTGCGACATTTATTTTCACACAAGCACAGATTATCAATAACTATGACCTGAAGAAATTTTTACCATAGTGCATAGTTTTTAAGCAAACATAGTAAACTTGCCCTATAGTTCACCTAATACAGCATTGCTATTATAGAAATGTGAGGCGCTCGGGTAAAACAAAGAAACATGAATCATGATAAAAGATCTCAAAGTCTTGTAGAAGCAAGCTAAAGTGGCATGGTTGCTTCAGAAAATGTGTTTTTATATCACGTTTGCTTCTGTTAACAATATCAGGTATGGTTAGAGGTTTGCATGATTTTAACCTCATTATTGTATAATTTTGCAGAAATTTCACCAGTGAGCGAAACGTTTTCCCAATGAGCCTGGGCTGCTATAATTACAATTTGCAATTAGCTGAAGTGTTCCAATCTATTAACACTGATACTGAATTGTGCGTCCCACGGTGCTGTACTTAACTGGTCTGTCAATACAAGATAAAGAACGACACCTCCATTTTCAAAATGGCCTTTTGAATTACCTGCATATGTTTAATGGTTTAGTGCTGACGCATTAAAACGGTCAAATCTTTATCAGAAGTCAGCTCAATCAACAGAATGCAGTAAAACAAGCAAACACAAGATACAATTATGGAACAGAAACAAAGAAAATATTTCATATCTGTCTATTTTCTTCACCATTTAGAAGTTTGATTATTCAAAGCAATTTCAAAGATGCCAAATGTTCAGTGACAGTTATCAGATTTTTGTTTCACAAATGAAGTAAATTTGCAGCAAATAAAACACAGATTATTGCAGTGTTAAAAAAGAAAATACTATTTTAAAATGTCACGTTTAATTCAATGTTACTTGTCATTTCTTTGTAATTTTCTCTGAACTGTATTATCAATATCAAAGTGAAATGGTTTCAGAGTAAATCCTACACTGAATCTCTTTATTAATCCCTTTATAGCAAAACGCTACCAGAGTTAATTACTTTGCATTTAAGAAATTTAAATCAACCTTTTTGTATTTTTTTATGCTTTTGGCAGACGCTTTTATGCAAAGCGACTTACATTGCATTCAAGGAACACATTGAATCAGTTCTTGCTTTCCCTGGGATCGAACCCGTGACCTTGGCGTTGTAAACACCAATGCTCTACTGATTAAGCCACAGGACAGCTGTACCAACCAACACTTGGACTTGTGAACAGACCTTCAGTATGGACAATATATGTACGCGTTCTAACATATGCATGTTGTTTGATAGTTGAACGTACCCCAAAGTTGGACGCGGAAAATCTGTCGCTGGCGGAGACATTGGTGGATGCAGTGGTGTGGGCGTAGTAGGCGTTGATGTTGGCCAGCAGGGTGCTCATCACAGCAGGGACACCAGGACACATATACTTAGACGAGAGACATGCAAAGTGGCTGTACACACACAGAAAGGGGAGATGCAGAGAATAAATGAGTTTCTCCTCACATGTACGCATACACTTTGTGCAAAGAATGGCAATCACACTCCTCCAAAACCACTGTAGGCAGCAATCTAAGGCCTATGTATGCTGACAACACAAAGCTGAGCCAAAAAAAAAAAATGGCAGAAAGGTTATACGGTCATCAAAAAAAGTCCTTAGACATTTGACATTAAATGTATTACTTTAATCCCAGAATGCACTGCAACAGACTGTAAAAAACAAAATGGCAGGATAAGCACTGACGGCCGACGCGTGTCCCGCGCATATTCACGCATACTCGACGCATAAACTACGCACGCCGACTCATGAATAACGGACACCAATGCATGAGCGTCGGGAAATTTTTTGAACCGTTCAAAACTCAAAATCACGCACAAACCGCCTTCGACGCACATCCACTTACAATCACTGACGGTCCACGTTCGTTCCACCGACGAATTACGCATACGACACACGCTCCGCGCAGAAACGAAAATCTGTGCGTAATTCGTGCATGATTCATGTTTTCGCTGTGTGACTGGCCCTTTAAATGTAATCACTAAAATTGTACTCAATATTTCTAAATACTTGTACATTTTTTGTATTGTACAGTTAGCTTAGCAACATGCTAACATCGAACGCAGTCTCTTTCCGATGTAGCTTTCCAAATCAGTCACTTATGCACATTATTATTATTATTATTATGTTATTTTAGTATCAGTGATACTATTATAGTTTTGGTTGGTATTTTGAATTACATTTAATTTATTTATATATTGCTTTTTTTCTTATCTTTTTTTAAATGTGTCTGTATAGTTTTTCGGTTTACTAGAACGTCAACTAAAATGAGAAATGTTGCATTAATGGATTAGTTTTAGTTAACAACAGTATCCCAGCTTATAAGACTCCATGATGGTTATGTAAGCAACTCACAAAAGTTTGGAACAGAGCTAAACCGTTTACAGCTGGGTGAATTAAATTCATTAAGACAAAATGTTGAACTGAGCCAACCTGCACACATTCGGCCGTCAGTGGCAATGGCTTTCCACAAAAGGTCTGTCTGAGAGGCCCCTAGTTAAATCACTCCTGATTGGCTGAGTAGATGGATCTGTCATTGCTCCAACTGACCTTGTGGCCCTTTCAGTATAAAATATTACAGTTTGCGTGTGTTTTATTCGAGTGATGTGCTCCGTTAATGAGCATCTCCTTGCAATCCTAACACCTGATCGAGACCAACTCATACTCAAGCCATTAATAACCACAGACACGAACAGCACTCAGCAGTTCATTTCATTACTGCCCTTGCAAGCCAAGATCCAGATACTGCCTATATTTATTTATACCTCACTCACCTTCACTGATTGGAAAAGTTATTATACTTGAGCTACAGATAAAAAATGCTAATGATTATTTGACACAATTGCAATCTTAACTAGCTGTGAACCATTGGTTCTGTGTTACTATCAAGTGAACTAACTGGTAACGTATGCAAGAGCTTAAAATCTCATGACTGTCTCTAAAAGTCCAGGTAACCAAAACTTGGAGTATCCAAAAAGGTTACGAAGGCGTCGTAAAAAGAATCCATAAATTTTTGAGATACAGTAGCTTTATATGATGAACAGATTAAATTTAGACTTTATTCACATATAAACACACATACATAGAGCGCATCACATGTGATAAACTCAAAAGCTTATGCGTGTCACGCAACAAAAACCTAGTTGGTGTATGAAACAATCACATGTTTGAGTTTATGGGCCAGATTTACTAACAGCTTGCACCATCACAAACCCTCTTTTGGCATTTAAAAAAACTACTGTCAGGATTTACTAAAGACACACAGTGAAATATTAGTGCTGAAAAGTCATGGACAAAGTTTTTGGAGCTGATTGTTTGCATATGCATTTGTAGGAGTTTCCTTTTTTAGAAGCAAATTTTATGGGAGGAAAGTATTTCAATTAATTATGTTATGCAAGGTGATTTACTAAGGTTTGCATATGTCAATTTACTAGTAATTGCAATAATATTTACCCAAAAAAGCATGTCTTAAACCAGACACTAACTGGTAGATTACGTTTGTCATGGAAGTGAGGGGACGTGCCTGTGCCCTTTCATTTGTGCATCATCAGTAGATCACGCAATGAACTTTCCACTCCCAACGGTGCTTTTTTGGAAATTGCCCCGTTTAGTAAAACCTGCTCTATGGTTTTACCATATGTGATGTGCTCTATGTATATGTGCTACATATACTCAGTGTTTAGATACAAAATATCTATAGATAAAAGCCTATATATAGCGATTGTAGACTTGGATGAAAACGCTCAATTCATATGCATTCTTTTTTACGATGTCTTTATGACCTTTTTGGATCTTCTAAGTTTTGGTTACCTGGACTTAAAATCAGTGTTTCAAAGATTAAACAAAGTCATACAGGTTTAGAACTATGTGAGTAAAATGACAAACAATAAATTAAATATTAGTATCATCCAGGGAAAGATATATGAAGACAATGGATGACAGTTTGGAGGAAGGACTAAGACGTACGTCATGGCTTGGTAGATGGATTCAATCCCATAGCGCATCGCAAATTCATCCACTATCTCCTGCGGCACATCGTCAAAATAAACCTTCCAGGCGTCATCGCCACGAGCTTCAGGGATTTTCACCACACCCTGACCGAGGACATCGGTGATGTGATGAAAGAGGTTCTACCAGAAAGAAAATATTGGTGAATAGATCATCAACGGTGACTGATAAATGACAGATTTGTATAAGTAAACACTGGTTGTGTTGTTCTACCTCATGCAGACAGGTGTACTGGACGTGGTAGGGGGCCACTTTCTCTTCACCCTTAATTTCGACACTGATCTGAAGACGGATGGCACCAGAAACGGCAGACTTGTCCGTTCTCTTCTCTGTGGGGTTAGATATGCATGAATAATTACTGCATGTTCAAAGATATTTAACTCAAGGACAGAAAGAGCAGAAAAATAAGTGCTCAGGATCTGAATGTTTTTGCTTGTGTGTGTTTGTTTCAGTTTTCAATAGTACAGTAAACACAAAAAAAAGCTAAATCAGAACATAAATAGATTAGCCATTCATATTCACCATATTTAGAGGTTTGGAGATTTTGGTTTCTCAAGCTAAACAGTTGTATTTTTTGTCATGCATTTTTATTACGAAATACTATCTACTAAATACTAATATCATGAAAATGTATATTTACAACTTATATTAAAATCACAAGAAAATATCAATCATATACTTGAAAGTTTAATAATCTTACAAATAAATAAATATATAATAAAGCAACAAGTAACAAGTCACAAGAAACTTTGAGATACAAAGATGTTACCATGTTTTTGAGCTTGGTTTTATAAAACTGCAGCAACAACAAAATTACTTTTTTGAAAATACATCATTTTTAACAAACTCAAATGTTTAATGGATATTGAACTAATAAACATTGCTGTTTCCAAATAATATTGCGCATTATCCTAACTGTAAGATTACCAAGGCAATGCAATATTTGAAGTATTTATACACTATTATAGTATTTATGAAAATTATGACATTAGTTTTCAATTTTCAAAGTATTTTGTTATGTGCTTTGTCACTTTCTTTATTTGTATATATCTCAGCTTTATTAAATGTTTATTCAGCTTTAATTTTAATGTTTATTATTTTCATACAGTATGTGGCTTCTCTCTCTTCACACTGAAAAGGTCTTTTAATAGAGACACTGGGTTCTTTTTTCCCCAACCATTTCCCCGACAGGCAAATTATTGGGATAATTTATATGTGTCGGCTAAGTGGAGAATTTCCAACTGGAGTGTGCAACATAATAATCAAGGATGATATGAGAGAGAGAGAGAGAGAGAGAGAGAGAGAGAGAGAGAGAAAGAGAAAGAAAAAGAAAATGATACGGGTGGGAAACAGACAAGAAGATGTGAAGCTGAATTACTGCTATTGAGAATAATTGTTGCAGCAGATGTGGTGGCCAGATTCAGAGGAAGACGATCAGAACAGTAGGATGGATTGTACAAATAAGGACAGTGGGAATGAGAGAGTAAACAAAGGGTAGATCTCATCAGAATAATAGTGAGACATGAGAAGAAAAAGAGAAAGAAACAAAATTTGGAGCAGTGGACTTCATGGTTGGGACGTCCTGCAGGCCTCTGGGCTGCTGCACACTGGGGTAATTGGGCGAGAAGGGACGTGCTGTTGGGATGGGAGATGTGGGTAATGGAGTACACACACAAATCTTGGAAAAGGGTCACGTCCCACTTAGAGACAGGCAGAAAGGTGGTCTACTCATGTGGTCGTTCATCATCATGAGCAATTGCCACGATGTAATAACATGTTGTTCTTTTCGTACCACATAAAATTAAATTACATTTGCATGATGTCAGGAGACAAACATGATGTCAAACATTATGTCCCATTGTAGTTATAAAAAGACAACAGACCAATACTAACAACAAAAACTTAAATAGTTTTAAATGGAAAAGAGCAGCGTGAACAATTCTCAAAATTGCTCCTTTTATATTGCACAGAAGAAACTCATAAGGATTCAGAACAGGGAGTGTGAGTAAATGATGGCAGAACTGACATTTTTGGGTGAACCAACCCTTTAATGCCAACAAGTCTACAAGTCAATGTGAATGTTTTGTGCTCTGTACGTGCCTTGGGTTTAATATTTTAGTAACAAATAACCTTTTTTTTTCCTTTTATAGTGAAGTCAAAGCACGGTAGAGAGGTTTTCCACAAAAAGTCAAACACATTAAATAGATGCATCAAGTCACAATGACAGCACAGTGTCATCTGAGGAGACGCTTTACTCTTCCGGCTAGTTTACACTGACTCAACAAACACCAGCACACAGCAAAAAAAATTTGAGTCAACATCACAATTGTTTCATTCCAACTTTCTGAATCCAATAAAAGGGACCTACAATTAAAGTGGACCTGATATGCCCTTTCTTTCTTTCTTTTTTTACAAGAGTTTCCCCAAGAAAGTGCTTGTGAAGTTTCAGCTAAAAATACTCTATTTATCATACCATATTGTAAATGCCTATTTTTGAGCAGAAGGAAAAACATTTTTCGTGCATGTATCTTTAAATGTAAATGAACTTCATTTACACAGGAGCCTTTACAACTCATGCCTTGGATACTCCCTTTAAAATAACTGAAATGTTTCCAGTTGTTTACGAATTGTGAAGCAGAAGGGTTTGTGAAGCAGAAGTTCCTGCATGTCATGCCGTAAGAAAAGAAAAAAGAATCTACTGAACATCAAGAACCCAAAAAATGAAAGCACTAGCTTACCCAGGTTGTACCAGACGTCCATTTCTCCACTCAGTGTGCGCACCTCAATGATGCTTTGGCCCAAGAAGTCATCAGATTCCCTCTTCAGACGCTGCTTCACTCGTGACTTTATGTCGTCATCTTCGTCCCAAACACGAACTTTGATGCGATCGGAGGAGTTGTGGCATTCACTGGAAGACAGATGACGCATACGCAATTGATTTCAAGATCAGAGACAAACGATGCACCAAAATTAAATGAAAGTTTTCACTTAGCAGGAAACCAAAGCCAAATTTAATGATCACATTTAATGATCAATTAATCATATTTATGTACTATCCGACACTAGAACTTGACTTATAAACCTTTAAATTGCACAGAAGGGTTTTATACTAATTTTGACTTTGTGTGAGCTTCTACTTCAATTTGTTACAACTACAAACAAGTAAACATGGCTGTAATAATTTAATGACAGATTTATTCAAACATACAAATAAATAGTGAAAACAAATTAAGTAAAATATAAAGAATCTAGTGCTCGCTAAATATTGCGTTTATGGTCAGTGAATGGCAGTAAACACTTGTGGAAGGATTTCTATCTAACAATAATCTAAAGAATCTGACAATAAAGTCATATTCTTAATGTAAGATACAATTGCAAGATACAACCAGTGGCTCAACCAGAGCCTGTTCACTCAGAAAAGTTTATCCGGTTACTGAAAAGAGACGAGACTGAAAACTGGGTGACACACATTCTGAGCGAGACAGCCCGAGGCAGGAGAAACAAAGAATGACACTCAAGACACTTCCTTCAAAGAGATGGTCTCTGATTGGTCGAATTATACTTACAAATGATACTTCTCCTCCCAGACAGGATTGAGGTTGCCGTAGATCGTCTTGGTCCTTTTTTTGGTTTTACCCACCTGGACAGTCACGTAGGGGTCACTGGAGCCAGTCTTATCTTTAGCCTGTAGCCCTTGAGCACAGACAACTATAACCGAAGATGGGAGAGATAGAGCAGAAGATAGGAAGTCATCGATGTATAGAAGAGAGTTTTGTGTTGTGCGCCATTTAGAACCAAACTAAGTTTGCTCAGTTTTTAATAGCTAAAAGGGAAGGAAATTGTGACAATGACCATGTAAAATGATTAATGAACCTGTGATGGTGATCTTGGCTGACCACTTGGAGGTTCCATCCAGGACGCTCTGCTTGATGGTCTTCATCTGCTGAGCGTGGATGGCCTTACTGACCACAAACACGTCTCGGATGACCTCAAAGATCTCAGGCTTGTTCCTCTCACGGATCTTCATGCGATCCTTCATGGCCATGATAATGTTCTGAGTGCGATCCTCGGCACCATGTTTGGAGCTCTTTTCAGCAGCACCTGAATGAAAGAAGAAATGTTGGTTAACAACATGTTTTATTCACAGAGATCAGAATAATGAGACGGTAAATAAAACTTTTTTTAAATCTCATAAACATTTATTGTGAATTATGATACATACAAATTTATTTTGTGAATTCATTAAAATGGCTTATTTTGTCATTAAATTCATTAAAAACACATAGAAATGTATTGCATGTTCTATTTGTACAGATTTTTCCATATTAATACACACTAAACAACAACTTTACAATATGACAAGCTCTTAAATCCAATAAACACCCTGTCTTATAAAATATATGTGCGTGATGATTATTTTACTGTGAACATAACCTCCAAATCATTTTCTTAATTTTGGCTAATGGACCTGTCAACATGTTGCTGAAGTAAGTCCATTTGGGTAAATGAGAATAAAAATAGAGTGTTTTGAAGAAGCTCAAAGGAGACTTTCAGTGAAAGTACAGTCATCCCTCGTTTATTGCAGTTAATGTGGACCGGATACCCCGCGATAGGTGAAAATCCGCAAAGTAGGATCAGCCAATCAGCTCACGGTAACCAGTCACGTGCCTTGAGTGCCCGTGGGTGTGTACAAAGCTTCATTGCCGAGTTTCTCTCTTTGTCTGGCATCCTGGGAAACAGTTTCTCTCACGCATCACGAAAACACACTGCTTTCCGCAATACGGCTGCCGATATGGCGGTATTTTTGAATTTTTATTTTCCGATGACTATTTTTGAAAAATCTGCGAAACACTGAGGCCGCGAAACCTGAACCGCGAAGTGGCGAGGGATTACTGTACCAGTAACCAAGGCTGTCCGAAACCTTGCAAATGTAAACTTGTCAGGCAGTACATGAAGGTAGGAAGCTACTGAGCAGATCTTTTGTTTCAGGTGTTTATACTTACGCTGCAGGCAGTCTGCATTCAGTAACTCCTGGCACTTCTCGTGACACTTGACCCCGCACTCAGTGCAGCGCATGCCCTGCCTTGCGATGCCCCAAAGAAGTCCCTCACACTCGTAACAGTAGGTGGGCGTAGTGGCTGTCCACACCTCAAAGTTGTGAGGTGTGGTACAGGAAATGGGATAGATTAAAGCTTGTAGCGTTTTCTTATACACATGGTTCTTCTGTAGAAGTTGGGAGATAAAAGTACATAAAGCGTTTAGAAAATAATTAATGAGATGTCTTTGCATAATATGGTCATAGACAGCAAGTTCAACTAACCAGTTCCTCGTCTTTTATGGAGGAGCGTGAAGCCATCGCAGATACAATACCAGCCTTCCTGGCCTGGACCAGAGACTGCAGTACAAAGGACAGATGTTAGAACAGTGCAACACCACACAAAATGCCATAAACCACCCCTGGTGAAACGGATATAAGAAACCAAGCGGAATCCAGATGTCAAAAATTAACATCTAAACCTAAGAGGAAAACCCACAACTAAAAACGAAAACAAAGGGCGATGACTATGCGAGTCCCAGAAATCAAAAGGGAAACCAATGTCTGTGCAGTAAAGGAATGAGGGGTTAGTGAAGAAATCAAACCATCACTAGTAAGCCTGGCTATGAACAGAGGCATCTACAGTAAAACACCCTTTAAAATGAAATAGACCGACCCGTTTTAAAACAGCCCTTTGAAAGTAATGGCTCAAACTTGTCAAAGCATGTAGGAGGGAGAGTAGGTAAACTAATAAAAGTGGAAAGGACTTCTTTTTTTTGCTTGTTTGTAAAGTATATCAAGTAAGGTTGTAATGGTTTGCAAATACATTCATAATTTTTTGAATAATCATATTATATATCATAATACATGTATTGTGATATTACCGGGTAGGTTGAAGCATTTAAAAGATAGACACGTTTTAACAATTACCGTTCCTTTGTAACATTCTGAAAAAACTATCGATTAAATAAATTTTAGACTGCTCAATTTTTTAGTTGTGTATTTGCAAACTATTAGAGAAATACTGATCCAGTGGATGCAGTATTATCTTGATATACTCAAAAAAGTAGGTTCAATCATACTGTACGGGTTGTTCTAAAAACTTACCATAGCCTGACCATGCAGAGTGAATGCATTCAAAAGAGTTGTAGAGGTTTAAATGTATGTTTTCATGGGGAGGAGAGAGATCAGAGAGTTGATTTTACTTCACTTTACATCTTTCTGAGTCAGAACTTAAAATTATAATGCTTGTCAACTATTGGTTATACAACTGGAAATCTGTTTTAGTCATTTTCTTAGATTATTTTATGACAAAATTGGATTTGGATTGATGATGTTTCTATTGGGGAACAAAGCCATGTTGAAAATTTCTTTATTTTAATGCAAGGTAGAAAGAGTGCTTACCACGTCGCTAACCAGAGGAATAGCTTTCTTCTTCCGCAGGTCTGGCATACTGTCAATTCCAAATATTCCACTCCCATTTCTGTGGATGTCAACACTTTGTAAAGAAGTTTTTTCCACGCTTAATAATTAATACACAGACAATGAACACATTAATAAAAAGCTGCTAACTTATAAATAATTCTCTATACTCATAAATAATTGCATAACAAAAACGAGAAAAAGTAAAGCATGATATAGCATCCATAAAACCTAAAGAGAAACTTACCCAGCTTTGACCCAAGCATTTCTGGAATTATCTCCTTTTTCTTTGCCCTATAGTATAAAATGGAGTTTAGCGTTAGCAGTGTGTACAGGGGGAGTCAATAAAGATCGAATAAAAACAATATAACTTGAGCAAAACCTAAGATAAATGCAGAGGACACAGGATTGGTTGAGTTTCACCACTGACAAAGCAAGCCAAAACAAGTCCTCACTGATGGAAATCCTTAAAAATCTGATCCAAATGATTGACATGCAACTCATGAGATCAGATAAAAAGATGAATGAAAGGCAAAAAAGAAATCAGTTTTTAAACCACTCACACACACACTCTCGTATTGCTAGTAGAACATAATTATATGACGGACAAACATCACTCCCCTGGACAAACACTCTGCAAACTGTCCCTGTGTTTCCATCTGAGGTGAACCACATTTGTAATAGCATGAGCATTCTTCCTCAGATAAACGGGCGTACAGCTGGATAGCTGAAGTTCCCCAAGGGCATGTGGTATATTTCAACTGCTTTTAAAAGCAACAACACAGCAAGACGAAAACCAGAAACTCAAATGATCAATACATTTTAAAAGATAGCAAAACACATTAAAGTAAGCAAAACAAAACAGAAGCAAAACACCACATGTAACCATTCAAAGAAACAAAACACTGAGTTAAACTCAGACAGAAAATACAGAAAAATCAAGTGGAAGGCAGCCCCATACATTTACCATACACTCCAATAAAGAATGTGCATTCAAATAAAATTTGGATGAAAAACAAAGCAAAACTGGCATTAATGAAAAAGTGAATTAATGACTAAGAATTGACCAAAACATAATCATGACCTGATCATCTTCCCTGCTTCCCTCTGTAAGACAGAGCAGGATAATAAAGAAAAAAGAAAAGAACAGTTGATAAACATCGTTAAATTAGGAAAGATTCACAAAGACAGCAGGAAAATTGTTGACCTTGATTAGGTTTATAACCAACCAAAAATAAAAGACAGTATTTTGAGTTTTGAACCACAAAAAAGTACCTTTAAACTCCTCTTCAGAGAAAGTGTTCTTTGAGGCATTGGCAATCCTGGATAGTCTATGTCGATGTCTCTTCTCTTTGAGCACACGTTCAATATTGGCAAGGCACTTCTGGTGGTGAGGGTCCTCAAGGGCAGGTTCATTGTCAAGACTATGCTCCACCTGTTTTACATTAACATCTGCTTCCAGTGTTCCAGAATTAGTGCCCTCTGGACTTATTTTGGTTTTACCTGTGCCAAATGCCATTTGGTGATCATAAGACTCAGCATTTCCTGAACTCAGACCCGCATGTTTCGGGCTAAGCTCTGGAATACACTGCAGATCGGAAAGTTTTTGATCTGTTAGAGTTTCCTCTACAGTATCTGAGTGGTGTACTGCATAGTATTCAGTTGGAGTATGTGACGGGGAAATCGTGCTAGGAGTAGATACTAGAGGATCAAAGTCTTCAGAATTACGCCGCCGATTTAGTAATTCCAGCAAGTCCTTCCCATGGACAGAAGCCTCGATGCTCTTATGAGCTGACAAACTGAGATCTAAAGTTGCACCATCGGAGGATACAACAGTGTCTACATTTGACTCACCAGCACTCTCCTCCTCAGGGTCATTGGATTTGCAGCGACTTGAGACTACAGACTTGGCGTCCTCATCTAGACACTGGGGTTCTGACATGTCAAGCTTTGTCAAGGCTCCCCTTAGAGCGGAGTGGAAGGTTATCATGGCTTTATTTATTTTTGCAACATCATATCCTAAATTAGGTGGCTGAGACTCTTCAGTGTCTGTATTTTCAGAGTAATCTGGGTCATATTGATCTTCAGACACACTTGAGCAAACCCTGCCTTGCCATTCTTTCTCTGAGTCCATATCACAGAGGCAATGCTCACAAGAGGAGTGCAGATTCTGGCAACCTTCATCATAGTCTGTCATTCCAACAGTTGAACAACTAATACTTCGGGATGGCCCACTACACGATTCATCAGCATACGCATCCATGGTGTGGTATCCAGAACTTCGGGAGTATATGCAATTCGATGTGCAGTCACAACCAATGTCACCGACAGTCTGATTTTTGGGATGCCTCCAATCTACAACACTGGATGAACTGGATGGAGAATCATTATGATTTCCAAACAGTAAGGATAGGTGTTCAGAGCTGCTTCGTGATGAATGACACAGTGTGCTGCTGGTCTCGCCACCATTGTACCTGTACCATGTATCTTGGTGTTCAACCGTTTCCAATTCATCTGCACTGTTCTGGCAGGAGCAGTAATCCTCCTCACTCCATCCAGTATCTCCACTCCATCCTCCTTCTCCACTCACGCTCAACTGCATTTCCAAACATCTCCAACCACTGTTATGTTTGTCAACCTCCCTAGAATGATAGCTTCCATCTTGATCACGACTGTTAGAACTGAGACCTGAGGATAAGGAACTAGTGCTTGTAAACTCTTGTCCATAAGCTCTTTCAAGATGACAGTAACTGGACTTCTTAAACCTGGAAGAGTTCAAGTTGTCAGAAACCTTAGGATTGTGTACCTTGACTCTTCTAGGTACATCTCGATAATCAGTTGGAACATCCAATCCTGACGTGTTAGGTCTGGCAGTTAGAGGTCTACCTTCATTCTTCTCCAACTTTCTATGCTTTACTACTGGGCTATTATTTCTACTTTGTGAGACTGCAATAGCATTATGTCTACTTGGACTCATTTGATGTGCTACTCTTTGAGGTGATGGATGCCCTACAGCACCAACGGAGTACAGTTCCTCAATTTCCAGCAGTACAGCATCTACACAGCAGGAAACCTCATCTACTGAGCCACTTACAGATGTTAGGTATTGCCTCAAATCTGATATCTCCTCTTGAATTTTATTAATCCCCTGCAGTTCCTTCAAAATGTGCTCCACTATGGTGCTTGAACCACCTCCTCTTGACTTGTCCCGGTCCTTAATTTGGCTTTGCTTATTATCCATGGGACCTCTTCCATCTACACCGCTATTGTCTTCTATCTGGTCTGCGGGCCCTAATGCAGGTCCATTCATTCCTATGATGCATGGGATTGTAATATTTCCATCACTATTACGCCTCCCCTGCCCAGTTAATGTACTTTTGGAGGTCTTAGTATGACTTTCAAAACTTCGCTGAGCTGAGAGACTACACTCATAAGTACAGGGGTCTCTTTTTATGCCACAGATGAACATGTCATCCTCTACCTCTATAGGAGAGTTCTGAGAGTCATAGGAAGTGTTTTCCCCCGATCCATGGAGGAATTTCTGAATCTTCTTGCGTAGGCTCCGACTGACCTTGGGACTCTGTGTTCGCTTCTTCCCAAGGTCTCTTTTTTTAGACATTTTTTTTTGTAGTTCGTCCGAACCATTTGTTTCATCTTGCTCATTAGAACGACTCCGTGATAACATCCCTTAGAATCCGCTGTACCTCAGGTGCTGACCAGAACCTTACAGCTCTGGTACATGTGATCACAGAGCTGTTGCATTTCACCTACAGTACAGGAGAATGTGCTTTTCAGTCAAGATCATAACTGAGCATTGAGAACAATGACATGAATAGATTAATACAATTTAACAGACATATTTAGCAATGTTATTGAGAGTACAATGAATTTTTAGTAGTTAAATATTTGCAAGCATGTAAAAGAATCAACATTGAATCTTTTGCACTTCTGCAAAGGCACCATTGCGCTAAAACCTAATGAGTTTTCTAGATTTACTCCCAATATAAAGTCCATGACAAAACGTATGCATCTTAATTGTGCAGCCTACAAACATGCTTCATTTTAGTAAAATTCTAAGGCATCTTAAGTGTTTTTTGTGTGGCACAGTTGAGAACTTAAAATTCCAAATAAGTTGGTTGGAATTCTGCCTTGGAACAGAGCTTATGACTCCATATTTTATAACGTACTGTACAGCAAGTACACAGGTGAGGTGCAGAATGTAGTTTCATAATTTATACCATTGGAGCCTGATAAAAAAAAAAAGTAATGCTACAGTAAAAAGGCCATCCTCATCCCCCTACTCTCACACTCACCCAAGTAAAAAGTCACATTACAGATTAAGGGTAGTAGTAGGTATATCTGGATCTCTGCCATATAGTGAAGTGCCACCACAATGGTGAAAACCAATTTTGGAATAGAGCTATACATCCCTTTAAATGGTTTACACAGGAGGTAAACCTAGACATACTATAGTAAGACTACTCTAATATCATCAAAATGTATGCAATTGAAAGAAAGCACAGTAATGGGCTCGGTCTCCAGAAAGCTCAATGAAACCATAGAAGGTGCAGTGTTTAATCAAATAATGTGATCATATGCATGCTGTTGTAGAAGTCCAGACATTGCAAAACTGGTTGGGAATATTCCACGCAGAACACAACATATTATCTTCTTGCCTGTCAGCTGTTCTACCAGTAACTCTTACAGCACAGGGAGGGTGACAGCCCAGCTGCATTCACTGTGCATCATGATTGTTAAGCAGAACCTGCTGGGTCTAATAGCAGCTTCGTCCCATTTCCTGCCTGTCAGGACAAAATGTTAGCTAGTCTCATATTCACTACGCTGTTCAACTTTTGCCTTTTCATTTAATCACACACTCTTTTTTAATGGTTAAGTAAATACTTCTCTACATTGAAATAAAGATTGCTGCTATCAATTTGATAATTCCATACACCACATCTATGCATTATTTATATTCCGTATCAAATATTAGGATTGTAAAACAGATATATTTTTATGTTAGGCACTGATGAGTACACCATATAGCTTTGGACTATCCAGTATTGGTAGAGGTTTGTAAACAAAATTGTATCTGAAGCAACAACTATGTCATGTAAGATAAGCTGGGGGAGGGGATCATACAAAGCAGTCATTGAAATTCAGAGACTGTCCTCTGTGTTATTCTCCAAAAGCATTTAATGGCCTGCATGATCTTTACTGTGACTCCAACAATGAGTGTTTAGGTTGGCGGCTTTCAAGGGCAAATTTTGGCTGGCTGCCATGTGTCTGCAATAGGCTAAAATGAATGTCAGGGACAGCATGTTTTATGATAGATTTTTAACTTAACGTTAAATGCAGTTACAGGAAACGTTTGAATGGAGCACTTCAAGTAACATTTAATTAGTTTAGTTAAAACATTGCAAGTTAAACATTTACACAATCAATGTGCCCTAGTTTTGCCTTTAACTTCGATGCCACAAGAATACTCTGAATTTCATAAATTAGATTTAAATATTCCTATCATAAGTTTAACCTCTGCTCAATTTCACCCAAACAGTTGAGTTGTGGGTTCATATGATAAGAGCAAAGCGGACGGAAACTAATAATCAGACAGTCTTTGAAAGACGAATGAGGCCATAACTGATATGTGACTAAAAAGGCCTGGTTAAACATGCTGGAATTAAATGAGATTGTGAACCAATTTCTGTGACATTCATTCCGCAGACAGCTCAGGTATCAAAATATTTCATATTCCTGCCTAATTTGCTATTCCAACCAAGAGACAGATATAGTATATGCCACAGAATTTCTAATAAGAAACTTTGCAACTCTGCCACTGCACTGTTTAGATTAATTAGCTCTCATTACTAGTGCTGATTCTGATTTACTTAGGCTAAGTTGAGACATAATATAATAATTCAGGACTCAACAATAAGAATGACTCAATGCAGTGTGAAATACTGTGCTGACTTCTAGTAATTTAAATAATGTTGTTGACGTAGATTAGAAGAAATTTTATTATGATGTTTTTGTTTTTGAAATTAGTCTCTGCATTTATTTGAACGAAAAAATATTTTGAAATATTCAGATCAATCATTATAATATGCTGATTTGATACTCAAGAAACATTTCTTAATATTATCAATGTTGTTTGAGTTAGGCTTGACAAAAAGGACTGCATTATCACGAAAGTTTACCATTTGCATTTGTTCTTAAGCCTTGCCAATTCAAATATTGAAGCGCAAGATGATGTGAAAGAGAACTCAAGTGCAAATACTGAATTGAGTTCTCCTGCGTTTAAAAAGACAAATTCACAAAAAAAATGTAAAAATGCCCATATTGGCGAGTATCCTAGAAAACGGTTCTGTCTTAAGTGAATCTTTAAACCCAAATTACTGTTAGGCCGATCTTAAAAGCAGCATTTTAATTGATCTAAAGTGACTGTAAAGACATTTATGATGCTACAAAAGATTTTGATATCAAATAAATGCTGTTGTTAAATAAATAAATGTTTTGAACAACAACAAAAAAAACACCAACATTTTACATTTTATAGGAAATAGTAAGTATTATCAATAATAATTCTTAAGTGATAATATTTGATAATCAAATCAGCATATTATAATGATTTATGAAGGATCAGGTGACACTGAAGACTGGAGTAATAATGACGAAAATTCAGCTTTGCCTCACAAGAATAAATTACATTTGAGCATTTATTGAAATGGAAAAAAGTTCTTTTAAATTTCTGTAATATTTCACAATAATACTGTAATAAATTCTACAATTTGATCAAATAAATGCAGCCTTGGTGATGGTAAGAGACGTCCTTAAAAAACAAAAGAAATTTGTCTTAGTCCAAAATGTTTCCCGGTAGTGTATTTATTAATTAAAATAATTATTTAGAATCACTCACAATATGATAAATTACTGATAGATACATTAATACACTTTATTATCATTGAATAAACTTTCTTGCAAATACGTCACATTTCAGAAAGCAACACGGGTGGCAAACGCTTTAAATAATGATATTTCTAATACATTCTGTTACTCCTGGTGTTTGGTTTCAGTGGTCACTCGAGGTATTTTGAAGGGCAACTTATCGGACCAAAACTACAGTTAACAAAGCATTCCATTCTGGTTATAATAAATATTCAACCTTTAGCTTATAAAACACCAAAATTCATTCCACATTTTCAGGAGAACCTCATAAACGTGATCAGGACTTATTTCACCCCAAGATGCCCTCAGCATTTCTCTACAATTTTCATAAATTTCACCCATACAGCAACACACAAAAAAGTACTAAACTTACCTTACAGGAGCAAAAGACAAAAATCAAGTTTCACTTTGAAGATTCCATAACACCCAAACCAACTGCAAATAAAAATGCTTCTCAAATTGCTGACCTAATAAACACTCCTGTTTTGCAAGGATTTATCCATTTGGCTGCTTTGGAAATCCAACACATCTTGAACAAAAAAAGCAGACACAAGCCTCTCAACACACTGACATCGGCACAGTTGAGCGGATTCCAGTCTAGGGTAGTGTGACAGTCACTGTGGAGTATCTCGCCCTCAAAAACCTCCTCACTCTCTCTCCCTCACTTATTCGCTCTCTTTCACAGTGTCCTCTGGCAATGTATTCCAGCACAAAGCTAATCTGGAATTGTCAAAATGCCAGCATTCAATCTCTCCTCTATTTCCCTACTTTCTTATCACCATTGCTGTGTGCCCACCTCTTATTAAACATTTGATTGTTACAGTGCACTTTGGTTTTTCAGGAATAGTCTACAGTTAATCAAATAAAAGAAATGTTATAACACAGCATAAATAGAGCACACATAAATAGAGCATGATGTGGTCCAACAGTGTTAATAAAAAAAAAACCTTCATAAAGAGATTTTTGGTAAAACGCTAAAGGTCAATCAGGGGATTAGCCAAATCGTATTACATTTAATGCAAGGAGATGTGTAAATTAGTTTAACCGTCTTATCAGTGTTTGATTTATGGCTAAAACGAGGCACACAAGAGGCAGCTTTAGAGCCAAAATCTCCTTTAATGCAGATGTTTAGAAGAATAAGCGAATAATTCCCCGTGTCCGTCACTGCACAAAGATGCATGAGACTAAGCAAGGTGCTAAACCACACCCATTGTCTCCACTGTATTAAATTAGCAGCTTTTACATAAGCATGCACGATAAGTCGCAAGCAGCAATCATTTTAATGGAGCCTCAATCAAGAGTGCCATATGTGAAACCACTTAATTACATAAGCAGCGCTAGGTTATCAGAATAAATTACTACGCCTTTACAAATGTATAGTCCTGAAGATATTATACACATTCTGTCAAATAAAACACTTCTTATCCGAAGTAATCTAAGTTCGAATTAATCTGATTTGCCATTATGATTTTGTGACACGATTAATTCTCACTTAAGACTCAAGGTGATCAAGCCACAAAAGTGCCTTGCGAGGTTAATTTATTTGTAGTGGCTCACACACTCAATTTTGTGTGCGGTCAAATTAAAGAAATGAAGGGGGACAATAGCAATAGCTAATTACTGGCTGTCAGGATGAGAGAGAAAAAGAAAGAGAGAGAGAGAGAGAGAGAGAGAGAGAGAGAGAGAGAGAGAGAGAGAGAGAGAGAGAGAGAGAGAGAGAGGGGGGCTACATTTACATAAACAACAGAACAGGGGGGAACCAAACCTAAAAACTAATTATAAATAATAAAATACAAATCTTTAAAATGTATATAATCTGAAACGCACTACATGGTTATAAAGATTGTAAAAATGTATGTAGTATATAACTGCCAATAAATAGCCAATAATTATTTTAATGTAAAGGAAATATATAAATTAAAAGGTCATAATTCATAGAATAAATTTACACACACACACACACAACTATACATTTTACTCCATCTTTAACATACTATATTATGCAGTTTTTGAGAGTTAGACATAACCAATAGCTCAGTACTTCATTTTGTAAACTTCCCCAGAGTCAATTCCCCAATTTCTTTTAACTAGTCATTAAATACCCTTCAAGACACACTATCTTTAGCTCCCTGCCCCTCTATGCTTAATTACTCTGAGACTTTATCAGAGACATCAGACAGCAACTCTTCAGAGTCTGACCTTGGCCCTTGCAGATTAATATTGTGAGGTCTAGGCTAGGAACCCAGCATGCCTTGCCTAGCTGACACAGTAACATAGTGGACTTCTATTTTTTGCACTGATAAATTTACTACGCCCCTAGTTTCAACCAACCAAAGAAATGCAAAATATTTTTTTTCCAAAAAGTAAAAAAAAAAAAAAAAGTAAATATCTAAATCTAATATGGTAAAACTCAACCAATCCAAAACAGATGTTTATGAATGAACTGATAGGGGCTGTGCAATTCATACTTACCTACTAGAAAGGAATAAAGGTAAGTACATTCAATTCAATTCAAAAGAGATCGACAAGATGCTGGTAACTTGAGGTGCAGGGTTATAGGGGGAAAATATGTCGTAGTGTTTGAATTGAAGTGTGAAACAGGAACAACTGAAGAAGGAACCGACAAATGAATGGAGGGTATGAGTTCCCTACTATACCTCCTTAAGCTGAACTCTCACTTTGTTGATTGCCTTAAGCCAGCGCAATCTGGATGCAGTGAATGGCAAAGGTAATCCATCATCCCTGAAAATAGAAAAAGAAAACATCTTATGAAATTAAATTCATGTTATTTGAAATTGTTATTATACCAAACGTACACAGTCAAATCAAGTAGAACAACTGTACCTTTTAAGAGTTTTTTCAGGCTTTTTGTCCACTTGAGAAACCACTTCATTTTTTATGGTGCTACTTATACCCTTTCCATTTTCTTGTGAGAATTTCAATCCCTCATCTTCCCCCCAGGAATTATGTCCATTGGAAGGGTGATGCCCATTTCTGGATGGGCGATAGCCAGTACTGTGGTAGGAATGGAAGGACTCCTCTACCTCTGAACAGGCAGCACTCTCCTGACCAGTCTCACTAAGCTGAGAACTAGCTTGACTGAGATTGCCTGAAGATCCAAAACGACTAGAATCCACAGGGCTAGTGTTAGAAATAAAAAAATAAAAAAGAATTAGAAACAAGCGCATTACAGACACTGAGATTGTGTTCTACATTCACTGCATTAGCAGGTCTAAACTCTATTAAGAAACACAGTAACACACCGCTAATGGAAGAGCCAAAGAACCAAAGCACAGTTACAAAAGTCACATTGCACTGAGAAGAAACAAATCACATGTTGGGAAAGCAACTATCTGCATAAACTAAAGCTAAAACTAAAGTCAGTGACTGTTTACATGCACAGTAATATTCTTAGACTGCACATTCTGATAATAATGAGCCCGCATACAGTGATCCCTCGTTTATGGCGGTTAATGTGGACTGGAACCCCCTGCTATAGGTGAAAATCCGCGAAGTAGGATCAGCCAATCAGCTCACGGGATACATCCACCCGCAAAACTTGAACCGCGAAGTGGCGAGGGATTACTGTATATGTTGTTTATTGTATTTAGAGCAACTAAAACAAAATGAAAATATATATTCAGACAGCATACTTTAGCTTTACTTTTACAGTTTGAAATGAGTTTTAGAAGAAAAAAAAACTACATAAGACAAATAAATAATATACACATACAGAATTTTATTATTTATTTCTTATGTAATTTATATTTCTAGTTAGAATTATGATTGTGCATGTAAACTTAGTGCAACATAAATGGTTTATGAAACCATTTATTATGCTGCTACTAGCCTTTTTGGAATCAATAGGTCCTTTTCCTGTTGTAATCCTGAAGAGACATCTGTAGAAGGTTGGGTCTGGATATGGGTTTCTAATTCTTTTTGAGGAGGATCGGGTGTGGAAACACTGAGTTGGGGTATATCGGTGACATTTTCTGGGACAACAAATTCTTTAGTTTGGATTTCAGAATTTGAAATGGTTTCTTGCTTGTCGTGTGTGATTTTACCATTTTCTTCCTTTGAGATAAATTTGTCATGTCCTATTTTATCAGTTGTACTGTCTTCAAAATGTAGTTTAGTCTCCTGCGCTTTAGGCTGGATTGTAACAACTGGAGGTGTTTGTTGCTTAGGAGGTTCTGTGTTTTCTTTCTGCCACGGAAAACCAAATTTTGTTCCAAATAAAGATGTTGACATTTCTTCTTTTACCATCGTCTTTTCCTCTTGAAACAGCCCTGCTGAAATTGACTTGAACCCAGAAAGAAGCTTGCCACCTTCTGTGTTTGATGAGGGTGGTGAAGAAAAGAAAGCTCCAAATGACTTTCCAGCATCTGCAGCTCCAGCCATGAAACCAAACTTAGGTGTCGTCAAACCTGGCATGCCAAATATGGACTGAGAAGGTTCTAATGAAGGAGGGTGTTGCGCTATTTTTGAGCTACTGTCTACTGCAGGTATTGATTTGTCAGTAAAATTTGCCTCAGGGTCAGAAACAATGACAATGTTTTTCTCATGTATTATTTCACCTTCAGTAGGCTCATTGACAACCATTTCAGCTGGATGACAGCTGGAAAGTGCTGTGGGAGCCACAGTATTAACTGTTAAATTACTGAAAGTATCATTAGCAGGCATTTCTTTCACAGGTAAACTGGTTTCTACTTCATCTTTTTTATGTTTGTCTCCAGGCAATGTAACATCCCCAGAAGATAATTGTGAACCATTATGTGCACCCTGATCTTGGACTGACCGAAGCAACGTTGTAGAGGTAACAGACTGTTTTGTGTCAGCTGCTTTAGGTGCTTCTGGTGATTTAAACATACTGAAAAGGTCCGTTTTTATGGACTCCGTGGGTAAGTTACTCTGAAGGCCAAAGAGTGAGGTTCTTTGTGTGGAGGTGTTTGGGTGTGGTTGTGAGAAGAGACCACCTGATGAATTTGTTGCTGGACTTGCACCAGAGAAGAGTTTAGACATAAAGCCACTAACAGCTTCAGCAGATGAGTCTATTACAGATTTCTGCAGTTCCGGATGTTTAGGAAGTCCCTCAGAGCCAGAGGCATTGGGTTCTGTTGAATCACCCTTTTTTATATGTTGAGATTGATAATCTGTAGTCTGGATTTCTGTTTTTGTATTCTGTTCGGAGTTTGAATCGATATCCTTTGACAAAGCATCTCGAGGCACACTAGAATTATTTAGGGTAACATCTAGATTACTCCCTTCAACAACCATTTTCTCAACAATGGGATCTGATCTTTTTTCAGTGACATCAGTAGAGACTGAAGCCATGGAGGCTGCTTTTTCTTGATCAGCCAAGTGCTTGGAATCATCATCCTGGGGTTTTGATTTGAATTCCTCTGTGAGGGCCAAATTTGACAGACCAAAGCCCACATTCTTTGATTTATTATCCTCAGTGGCATCCCCACGAGAAAACAATGATGCAACCTTCGGCAGCCCATCAGCTTCCAATGGTTTTGATATTGGTTCAGTTTGACTAGGTGAAGGTACTGAACTAGGACCACTGAACATGGAAAGAAAACCTTTACCAGGAGCATCTTTAGAAGCAACTCCAGACAGAATACCTCCTAATAGTGAAGACTGAGGAGTGGCCTGTTGTTGACTTGATCCGCCAAACACAGAAAATAAACCCTTTCCAGGCAAATCATTAAAGACAGAGGCACCTGGACTATTACTCTCAACTTTATGCCCTGCATTTACTGTACTGGGCTGTGAATTTGGTCCAGAAAACATTGAAAAAAGATTCTTGCCAGGAATTTCCTTTGATCCTGAAGCTCCAGGGAAAATACCACCAAGTATAGATCCAGTCTGAGTAGGAGCATTTTGAGATCCTGAACCAGAAAACATTGACAACAAGCCTGGGGTTGCTTCCTCTTTTGGTGGTATTATACCCTGAGCAGAAGAATCCTCCTGGTGTGCTGGTGGCTGATTAGATTCAGAAGATGCCAGACTACCATCAATAACTGGCAATGTGTCTTGTGAGGCTTTTGTTGTTGATACAGTTGGATCACATGTTAGTGTCTCACTTGGCTGAAGTGTAGCCCCACTGATCTTTGACAAAAGACCTTTACCAGGGAATTCATTTGATAGTAGTCCACTTAGAAGTGAGGAGGGTTGAGAAGGGCCTGGCAATGAACTTTGTCCAGTGATCATGGTAGGAATGTCTTTACCTTGTGGCTCTTTTGACTCTTTACTGTCAAGAGAAACAGGATGCTGGGGGCTAGATTCACTACACAAGGAGGGTATTTCATTTACTGATTGCTCTTTACATGGCCCATGAGCTGGGACAACAGACTCGGGAGTCAAGCCTCCCTGTATAGATGTTGGGTGGCTGGCTGTTCCGGAGCCTGCAAGTAAACCCTTTGCTGGCCTGTCATTAGGTGGTTCATTTGTAAGAGTTGCTCTTGTTGCAGGAGAAGAGACAGATTGTGGTGGAGTTTGTTGAGAGTTAGACTCATCCAGCAAAGTAGTATGTTTAATTTTCTGCTCATTAGTAGGTACTGGAACTCTGACATGTGGTGGTTGTGGGTTTTGTGCTCCAAACATAGAAAATATGCCTTTTGCTGGACTCTCATTAGAGCTTGATGATCCACCTAATATGCCACCAAAAATTGATCCTGCCTGCTGAGAAGAAGGTTGTTGCCCTGAACCACCAAACATAGAAAATATACTTTTAGCCAGGGGCTCTTTTGGTTGTTCATTCCTTTGGGGAGCAGTCTGAGTGGTAGAGCGTGGTTGAGATGTCTGTTGGAGATTAGGACCACTGAACATGGATAGCAATCCTGTTACTTGTGTATCTTTTGGTGGGTCAGCTTCAGATCCATGTGAAGTCTGCTGAGTGCTAGAACCACTAATCATAGAGAGAAATCCCATGGCTGATGTTTCCTTTGGAGGGACAGTGCCTGGTGTCTGTTTTTGATTAGAAGAACCCAGTTGTGTTACAGACTGTTCTGCACTAGTGCCACTGAAAACCGAAAATAAATTCAGACCCTGAGTCTCTTTCGGAGGAGCAGATCCTGGTGTGCGAGTTTGACTTGTGGATCCAGATTGTGGTGAAGTCTGTTGAATGCTTGATCCTCCAAACAAAGTCAGGATATTTTTGCCTAGAGGCTCTTTTGCAGATGCACCATCCATTGCTTCTTGAGAAGATGCAGATGCAGTTTGAGATGGATGGTTTTGCTGACCAGAACCACCAAATAAAGACAGCAGCCCTTTGCCTTCCTCTTTAGAGTCTGCGGTCCCAGAGAAAATGTCCCCAACAGAGAAACCAAATAACCCACCAGACTGCTTGGAGGGGGCTTCTGGTTTTGTCTCCCCAGTTGGTGGCAAAGTTTGAGATCTCCCTGGTGTTGGAACCTTGTTAGCATCGGTAGAAAATATCTGAGAACTGGAGACATTCCTTCTCTGAAATGACTGTGATACACTAGGTAATTCTGACTGACCATCTTGTACACAAGTACTTACTTTTTGTTGTTTCTGAATTCCTTTAAGCATTGTTGGTTTTTGGAGGCAGTCTTTGTTTACATCGTTTATCGAAGTTGATTGCAGGTGTGAGGGAGAATTTTGCAGATGTGTCTTTGATGGTGTGGGAGATTGACTTTCTAGGTTAAAAAAATCACCTATTGACCCAAAAAGACTAGACATTCCAGTTTTGTCTTTGTTTGCATTTGAATCTTTTATACCAGCTGAAACGGATTCATCTTTCTCTGATTGTCTAAATACTGGCTGAGTAGATTTAGAGGGCTCTGACTTTACCTCCTCCATTCCCACTGTTGTCTTGAAAAAGTTTAAAAACCCACCCAATTGCTCAGATGACTTTCCATCATGTGTATCTACTGGCTGAGAAACATCTGGAGAGGCAGATTTGGAGATTTCATATGAGCAGTCTCTTGAAGTTGTAGTAGTAGAACCAATGGATGTTACAGGAACAGAGGACTGTTGTGACATTGTGGCTTGTCTAGTGAGTCTGGGTTTCGGAGACGAGCTTAAATTGGATGTACCTCGAGGAGCTATGGAAGCTGTTAACTGTGTTGGAGATGTTGGTGAAACTCCAGTCGTTGAAATTGGTTTTGGTGCCAACTGATTTGTACTCATTGACTGAATTGTTGCACAAGCGGTGTCATCCTTTATGATCTTTGATTTAAGACTCTGAAAACCTGTTGAGATTATGTTTTTGGCTTGCTGATCAGTAAGTCGAGTTTCAGGTGCTTTAGTAAAGTTGCTTTGAATTTGTCCTGGGTATGGAGCATCTTTGGCAGGAGGCAACCTTGAGGCAATTGTGTTTTTGGTTGACTCTGAATCTGAACTTTTACCAACAATTGAGGATAGAAATGACGATATGGTCTTAATGGATCGATTTGGCTGCTCCTCTCCAGGCTGTACTCTTTTTCTCCATTCTTCTTCTGAAACATCATTTACGTGCTTTACTTGTACTCCAGTGGATGAACGGCGCCTCTGTTGAGGCTCGTAGCAGCTATAGACACCTGTGTTGGGTGAATTTGTGGTTGGGGTAGCACCATAAGAAATAGAAACCTTCTTAGATAGTAGTTCTTTCATTCCACTGTTGTTGAGATTTGGACTACTGTGGTCGGCACCATAAAATGAGAGGTCAACAGCTTCCTGAGAAGGATCCCAGGAGCCACAATTGTTCTGTAGCTGTTGTTTTGTATCCATCTTAACCTTATTGAACTGATAATTGGAAAAATCCAGAGCTTTCTGTCTTTGACGAAGAATGGAATCCTCAAACATCTGAGAGAAACACTCTAGATTCAGATTCATGATTTGGTTACCTTTTCTGTAGGCTGCTGACAAGTCAAGAGGTGCAGTAAGAAGTTCAGCTTCATTTTGGTCTTGCCCTGGAAGCCAGAGAAGCTCATCTTCATTGTAAAGAGGAATCTTAAAACCACAAACTTTAACCATCTCATTATACAACCAGGCACTAGGGTAGACGTCCCCTGTATTCCCCCACTCCTGTTCTGGGGCACATGCATAGACATATTGCCCAGACTCGTCTGTCAGTAGGGCATAAATATACTCATAATCAGTGTAGACAAAATATCCACAATCTCCGTCATCTGCAGGCCACCACATCCCTTGGTCCAAAAGTGAAAGCCATTGCTGATACCACTCTAACTCCTCAAGATTAACACGTTCCTCCATATCAATGTTGCTTGTTGAAGAGTAGTTCCAATGATTTGGTGATGTAGCTACATTAACATAGCTTTCATTATTCCCAGGTTGAATGAAAATTTCTGATGTGCCTTGATATATATACTGTCCATTAGCGGAATAAGAAAGATGTGGAGGAGTTTCCTCATAATATCCCTCATGATATGAAACACTGTTTAGACTGTAACAACTCTCTGCACTTAACGAGTGCCACTTGCCTAACTTTGAATTATTTTTCATGCTCAAATTCAACACACCTTCAAACTCTTGTCCACTAATTGCATCCAAACTGTTATGGCTACTCCACTCTCTCAGTCTCACTGAACTATTGGGAATATCTTTGGAATACTCGGTTTGACTATTGCTCTTTCCTTGGCATCTCATCCTTGCCTGAGTAGGACAATATTGTTGACTAACATTCATATTTATATTGTTCAGACACTGGGATGATTTGTGAACTTCATCGCCAAGTGTATTTCCATGTCCATCATAGCAGCCCAATGACTGATCATTCAGTTGTTGCCACAAAATAGATTCTTGTATCCACGAGTGTTCATTGGTAGGACTGAGTCCCAATGCATATGATGAAGAGCCTTGTTGATAACCATACTGTTCAGATATACCATGTAAGGATGGATAACTCTGCCTTAAATATTCCTGTGACATTACTGCTCGAGACTGGTGACCAAGAGGGGGGCTGCTAAGATTATCAGTGCTATATGAAGTGTTTCTTACTTGACTTGAGAGCAAAAAGTTTTGTGATCTGTATAAGAGGGGTAAATTACCAGTGCTATTTGATGTGTAAGCAGCACAATTTTGTTGTGACCTTGCATAACTTGCAGGTGTCCTCAAATCAAGGCTCTCTGTGTCACAGATGTTAGTCGCATTATTTAGGTCAGATATGTTGTGTCTCAGAAGCCCTATAGAATGTGACCTTTCCAAAACCACGTTCTCCGTTTTGGTAGAGGACACCTCTGTTGTAATCCTGCTGAATATTCCAGATAAGAAACCTTGTTGGTTAGAGGGCTTTTGGTTCTGCAGTTCAGCTTGATTCTGAGAAGGTAGTTGCGGTAGCTGTCTTTTTGATTGACCCTGCTGAGAGGAAATCTCTGTTGGAACGTGTTGCTGCTCCTGTTTATGCTCAAATGAATTCTGTCGGTTTAGTGACTCATCTTCAGGATGTGAAGATGTGAGCTTACTGAAAAGACCAGAAAAAATTCCTGACTGAGAAGATGCATCTTGCTTTGCCCCAAGAGAACTCTGTTTTGTCACATTTGGCTGCTGCAAACAAGGATGTTCATTGTTTTCCTTCTTAACAGATGGTGTATTCAGTCCCTGTGACTCAATGGAGGATGTTTTAAGAAAGGCAAAGAGACCCCCTGACTGGGGATTTTGTTTAATTGAATTATCTTGAGATGGGTGGCTTTGATCCATCACAATTGTTTTGGGCTGGAGTGGAAAGGACTGATTGTTAGATGCATGTATTTGTTGTGTTGACTGAGAGACAGAAACATCTGATGTGGCACACTTGAAAAGGCCAGATGGAAGACCATCTTGTTGAGAAGGTCCTTGATGGGATAAACTGTGTCCAGGGGCATCTAATATGTCTTTCCGATGTTGGTCTGATTGCTGATTTCGAATTCTGGACTGCTGAAGGCTGCAACTCTGTCCCTCTGCATTATTCCTGACAGAATCTTGATGAGAACTCACACTTGATATTTGTTGCTCCTGGGACATCTTTGTTTGAGTGTCTGACACCTTGTCAGTAGAGGCAAACCTGAAAAGCCCAGATAAAATACTCCCCTGTTGAGGTGGCGCACTTGCAAATTTTGACTGTTGCTCAGAGAATGGACTGGGATTTTGGAGAGGAGGTCTACATGCAGGCTCATTTTCTGTGGAGGAAACATTTAACTGCCTTGAGATAAGAGGATTAGATGCACTCTGTTGAGGGGGAGCTTGATTTTGTTGATTTATTATTTGAGAAGACTGACTTCTTTGTTGTGACTGACTGAGTTGAGTACCTGCAGTCACATCACCTGTCGAAGCAAATTTCATGAATCCTGAGAGTAAGCCTCCTTGTTGTGATTGATTAGGAGATGTTCGGGCACCTGGTGCATCATCAGAGGCAGCTGATTTAAACAAACTAGAAAACAGACCCTGACGTTCATTTTGAGAAGATTTTTGCTCTGCAACATGAGGGAGTTCAGTTGGACCAGGTTGGTGTATTTTTTCTTTAGCAGAAACTGGATTCTGATGTTGCATCCTAGGTACATTCTGATTTGACCCTGGAGGAAGTGGAGATCTCTGATTATTAGGCCTTTGGGTAGGTGGATTAACAGGTTGCAGATCTTCGGTTGGTGCCATCTTAAAAAGACTAGAAAACCAGCCTGTTTCTGTGTTCACCTTAGCCTTTCCCTCAAGGGGGTCATTATGGTTCTGTGTTTTTGATTTTGTATTGTCTGGAATTGAAGATGGAACTACACCTGTACTTGTGTTTATGGCAGGAAGAGTTGGATCTGCCTTAACTGGGTTTTGTGACATACTTCTGGTTGTATTTGAATCCTCACCAGTTGCAAACTTAAGAAATCCAGAAAACAGCCCTCCTTCTGCCTTTTGAGGTTGTGGGACAGACACATTGTCAGTGGAGACAAAAGTTTGTTTTACATGGGTGGATGCATCTGAAAGTTTTTCTACCCTAATGTCTTCTGCTGATCTGAAGACAGGAAATACAGTCTGTGTTTGAATCTGAGGTGCCACTGGATGTGCAGGTGAAATTAATGAACTGAGAGATTTCTTAAAAGGACTAAAAAATCCTGACTCCTCAGCTGATTTGTGTGTTGCAGAAATAATGTGAGCCTTCTCACCATTTATCACATTAGAGGTAGTTTTAAACATTTTAAGGTTTTCATTGTCAGAAGATTGATTCGCTTCTGATATTTGACTGCATTCTGTATTGTCATTCAAAACTGTGCATTGCTGACCTGGCTTCTTTTGCCTTGAATCAAAGTCCTTTTGTAAGTCATTTTTGTCTGTTCCATTCACAACATTTTCTCCAGTGAAAATGTACCCATTTTCCAGCACTGAATTCAAAGAAGATGGTGTCTCTTTGTGAGCTGTCACATCACTGTATTTGTTGTTCTCATTTCTGATTGGTTGAAATGACTGGTCTGCCCTTTGACCATTGGCATCAGACGGCTGGAAAAATAAAAGAGATGGCATTGAAAACTTCCTATCAGACTGAGGATCCTGAGTCGGTGATACCACAGCTACCGGAGTGGGACTTGCAGACTTTGGCACAAATGAAAACAATTTTGAAATACCTGAACTAACTGGAACATTACTTGGTGCTTCTGATTCAACATTCTGATTCTGTTCAACAGACTTAGACCCCACTTGTTTTGTGCTTGACACAACTTTATCCGTTAAAGAGCTAAATAATGAGCTCATGGCATTCTTCATCCCTGCCACTCCATGGTCAGAAGCACCACTTGAAATTTGTTCTTTGGCATCTGTGGGTTTTTCTTTTACTTCCTTAAAGGTGATCCCTTGCTCATCTCCAACAGATTCCGTTCTTGCACTTCCCTGAGATGACAGCCTTGATTTGTTAGACTTGGGTAAGGATCCATACTTACTGATCTCCTCTTCTTTTTCAGCTAGATATTCTGATACGGTTTCAACGAGGCACTGTAGCTCATCCATAGGATCAACATATTCATCACTAGGTTCCTCTACAGGAGACAGCATGACCTCTGGAGCCCATCCACCAATTTTGCACTTTCCACTTTTCTTATCACGGTAACCTTGAAGCCTTTCAGTTTGGCTGCCATATGTTGAGAGATATCCATAGTGGCTATAATTCTTCCTCTCCTCATTCCTGAGTGCCTTGGCTAAAGAGGTCATTTCCTCTAACTCCTCTTCAGAGCCAATGGAATATTGTAGCTCATCTGAGCCCTCAGAATCAAAGCCTACATCTTCCCTCAGTCTAGCCGCTTCTTCCTCTTGATATGCAACATAATTTTCCAGTGTGTTTTCAAGCTTGTTTTTGGCCCACATTCTTGTTTTGTAGAGTAAGCCATTTTTGTACGGTTTCAGGCATGGCATCATGTTTTCATCAGCCTCTTCCATTTCTTTCACTTGACGCAAAACAAGCTCACTGCGTTTTTGACGGAGAAATGCAAGATCTGGAGGGAAATGCTCTGCTCCGACATGTTCCAATCCTCCTGGGTCCCGGATTTTTTTCTTTCGCCTTCGGTCAATAGTGGCATAGCCTTCTGGGTAAGCAGCATTTAATGAAGCATTTTTAGTTTTTATTGGAGACAACTGGTTGGCTATGGTGTCATGGAAAGCCTTTTCAATATGAACAAGATCATCTTGTCTGTCATGCTCCTCAATCCATGCCCGTTTCTCTTTATCAAAGAACTCACCCAGGGTACTTTTACCCTGTGGTTTGTATTTGACCTCCCAATCCTCCAGACCCATGCCTGAATCTACTGGGACAATCCTAACTCTACCCCTTTGATTAGGAATTCTAGCAAAGATTAAAAAGGATGGAAGAGGATAAAAAGGAGGGGGAAGAAAGAAAGAGAAAAATATGTTTCAACATAAGAGAAAAGAGCTGCTGAAAGCAAAAACATAACAGTGATGCACTAAAAGCAATGACAAAGCAAAAACTTTGCAGTTTTAGTAAACTTAAGAAAGAATGTACATTCCTTATTATGCGATGAAATTTCACCTCACTGAAAATGATTTTCAATACACCCCTTCCCAAACAATAACTTAATGATTACACAAAATTTACAATTTACAATTTCTCGTCTGTAATTTTTTTTTAAGGGATCTGATGCAAGAATTAACCAGATTAGCTTTGTGCTGGGCCACACAAGAGACTCTGATTAACCACAATCTCAGAATACCACATTTCTTGTTTTTCTTTTTTTCTTACTCAAATCATGTCTAAAAGACAAGAAATCCATTCTCAGATTGAAAGTTTAAAGTTTGGCATAACAAACGAAGAGGATCTGCAACCAACAGGATATTTGGCAGAATACAAAACAATCCATCTAAAAAACAAGGGGGAAAAAATACTCATAAAAATATATTCTTATTCCTTAATATAAATGTTAAATATTTTATTTAAAATTGCAATTTGGTTTATGGGCATACCTCTCTCAAAATCATTATCTTCAGTTCTAAAAGTGTCGTAAAATGGGTGCAGTTGTACACAAAGTGACAAGACATATAGTATATATCCATACAGTACTTTCTAGTAACTGAATGTACCTGCTTGCATGGTGATCCCTATAGTCCATTTCAAAGCTGTGCAAAGAGTCAGCACAGGAGTCCATGTGCTGCTGAAAGCGTGGCCCCATGGGAAACTGGTGAAGTGAGGAGTTGGGCTGGGCTGTGGTGTGGTAGCGGGGAGGCAAACTACTGCTCGTCTCACTCCTGTAGTCACTGTCTCGGTCATCCACTGCACTGTCCAGATCATCCAAAGCTAAGATCAAGATGGAAACATTGCAGATGAGAAATACATAAAATATCAGTCTATCTTGGCTTTTTAAGATTTATTTTTGGGTGTAAACAAAAGATTACTTGAAAAATCAAACATGTCTCTCTGAAACAAAGTAGTACAAAGTACAATATAAACGAGTATAAGTAAATGCAGGACAACTGAAACAGAGTTCACAATGTACACAAGGAACAAAATCAATACCTCAACAGGGGAAAGAGTTCATGCTTCCAATCTAAGCAAAAGCACCCAAATATTTATGTAAATTGTTTCTGTCATTTAAAACTGCTAGGTTTTACAGGATGCAAATATATGCTGCACTAAAATAAAAATTCTAGAAACAGAAAAAGATGTACAAACTGGAGTTCAACCTACTTTTGAAATATTTCAACAATTTACCATTAAAGAGCTAGTTACTTTAAACCTAGCTGCTTATATTTACATTTGCCATAGCAAAGATATTTATTTTAAATGTGTTACAGTAATATATCTGTAGGGTTGTATTGAGATTTTATATGAAAGTACAGAAGTGATTTTAAGGGTCCAGGGGGGTTCTAGGGAATAATCTAGAAATAAAGGGTTACTATGTAAAATTACATACGCTGGCTGTCGGCCCATCCAAAATAGTTGCCTGGTGAGGTCAAAAATCAAGAGTGAGAGAAGATGTGCAAAAACAAAATTTACATAGACTGACATATTGGTTCTATTGTGCACTTTCTTGTGTCTGATACAAATGCAAGATGTTTTAGCAAACATATGTGAACGGTTTAGCTGGGAAGAGATTGTACGTTAACATATACACTACTCGAAGGTGACAAAGAGAGGCATGTGAAGATAAAAGAATGGAGAGTGCAGTGCAGCATCAGGCATGATGCCATGTCTCCATCTAGTGTGAGATGTTGTCACTCACAGCATTGAGATGCAGCACAGGGCAGAGGGCGTTGCGCTACTTCATCCTGTAAGGGAAACTAACACAGGGAGAGGAAAAGGAGAGGAATAAGAGGAAACATTAGAAAGGACTAATTACTGTTAACAACCTCAGTTACTGAACAAGCAGATTGCCAATAAATTGCATGCATATCCACTGCAAAAGTCACTTCAAACAGTGTAGATCCAATATGTTACATATTATGAGAATGGTTAAAGGACTAGCTTTATTATGATATTGTAAAAGATGCAATTATTTGATCAACAAAGATATGCTTCAGACTGTCTGCTCTTTTGTGGAAAAATTACTAGTTTTATTTCTTTCTTTGCCAATCAGAATCATTTAATCTTCAGCAATGACGTAGTTAGCACCCTCTGTTAGAGTATAATTGCTGTAACAATGTTATTGTAAGTGGGGCGGCCTACGAACTCCTTGTGAGACCTGAAGCTTCTGCTGATGAAACTGCAAACTAAATTTCACTAAAATTTCTTCTATTGACTGCACTTCTGACTCCTGGTCTTCATTCAACATATCTGGTCCTCGGGTCTTAACTGTAATTTAAGTATAACATGATTATACTGATAAATATGCTATACAATAATAACAGTAATAATTATTATTATTTCATTAGTGGCTTTCCAAAATCTAAGGTCACATTAAAGAAAAAAAAACATATGAACTACATGGAGTAGAACATGTCACATGACAGGATATTTCCATTTCAATAAAGAAATATTTGAATAACATGCTTCAACTTTTTTTTAATAACTCGCACATGCAGTTATGATTATCTTAAATGTATTAGGAAGCACTACATGGAATATTTGTACATTAAAAATTGTCTCACCAAAAGACCATTTAAAAATAATTTAGTTAAGGTATAGACAACTATTTTAAACAAAATTTTAGCAAAAATCTCGATAGTGATTTAACACAAGGTCCTGAGCAAATCACCTATGCATGTGCTTTATTAATTGGTTCACATTAATGCACAGCAAAAATCAACACGCATACATGCTGATCCCATACCAATGCTGCGACGCTAATTATGAAATAACCGGGGGAGAAACAGAGGAAGAGAAAAAAAAATCCTCTCAAAATTAATCTAGTCTCTTTAGTTTTTAGTCCAGAGTAAAGTACATTATTTATGCAATGCTAAATAAAGTAATATTGTGATTTCTGGTAAACCATCTATACATCACTTCAAATGCAAATTACAACTGTAGCTAAATAAAATTGTCATGCCACCCTGTCAATTTCTTCTCAATAAACCATACGGAACGACTAAACCCCCTAACCCATGTAGTGAAATATTGAAGTCACGCTGTTGTTTTGCTGCACATGCACAGGTCTTACCTCATCGCCCATAGCATTGATGCGTGCCAGTTTGCCTGTCCAGTATCGAGCCTCGTCTTCTGGGATTTCTGCAAAAGGTAGTGAGATGTGAGTGTTGCAGTGTAAGACATAAAACCTTGCGCAAAGCATTTACATGTGCAAAGACGTTATGATTAAGTATTCAGTCCTTTTAAATGTATAATAAGCTACTTGGCCAAGGGACCTCAAAAATAGTCCGCCAGTTAAAAAAAAAATTACATGACACTTTTAAAGCAAGTAGAGGGACAAAGAAATGCTGTGCTGTCGGACCTATAGCTCTGTTTGCAGCAATACATAGAGGGGTAGAAAAAAAATTAAGTAGGAGCTAAAATTTAATTTACACCAACAGAACCATATTACAGCAAGACATTAATAAAAATCCAGTATGCGTAGATAAGTCTGTTTGAGAAGCCAAAGTATGCAGGTAGCAAAAAAATAAATAAAAAAACATTGAAATTGGTTTCTGTGTTTTAAGTTTTAACAGCAAAGAGACATGTTTGCAAACCGATCTAAAGCATATTCACACTGTACATAGTCTGACACCAGATTAACAAAGTCTGAAAAATTTGAGAATTGTACTTAGTTATTATTAGAATATGTTTTACAAGACAACATCGTCACACTTTAGTTTGGAGAATAGTTAAATTTGTTGTCGGAGTGGTTAATTTTAGGTAATGGGTACTCAAAAAAATGCTTGGTTGTGGACAAACCACAAATTTAAATGTTTTTATTCCATGTTGTCCATATTTGACCCAAATATGGGTTAAAACAACACAGCACTTTAGGATTTAGTAGTGTAGGATTAAAGAATGTAGAATATGGTCATTTAGAATAAAGCATTAATAATATTAATAATAAACAGCCAATATCATAGTAAAATGCATGACAAGCAACTAGTTAATGGCGAGAATTGATCCCCAAATTAAAGTTACCAAAAATATTATTTCAGTCTTTCAAAATTCAAAGCAATACAGTGTAAATGTGCTGCTGTTTTGTTTTAATTACTTGTACTTTGAAACAAATTCATTTATGAAATTTACATCCTTCACTTTTTTTTTTTTAGATGTGATTTGTTTTTTGATCACGGGCTACACTGAAAAATCAGATCTGATTTAATTGCAAAATAACAATGCGGACTGTCAGTCCTGATTTGAAAACAAATTAGAATTGGGTGCAATGTGTACAAAGCCTCAGATACTGCGCACAGCATCCTTTGAAGGCACAAGGGATACTGAACATGAGGAGAGTAGCTTCAAAGTGCTTGGATAAAACAGTCAGGCTTATGAATGGGATCAATGGCAAGTAACCAAGCCAAACACGCCGTTTACGAAGGTTCGACCTTTCACATCCCAACAACCTGCACCACCGCCACTTCATTTACAGCTCATAGCTCCACTCACAAAGAAGACACAGCTGGCGAAAATGTAAATATTTTTGTGAAGTCTTACACAAAGAGGAGCAAATCAAAGTGATAATTCAACCAGCAACTGAATAGCTCAAGCCTCCTTTTATCTCTCTGCTGCATGGATTCTCACGAAAGCCTAAAAAGCTTTTTTAAGATAAGTTACACACTTTTTAAATTTATAAAAGTATATACTGGATAAAGCAGCCGTTTTGGACAGACAGTTTAATATCTGATTTATTAGAAAGAAAGAAGCTGCCTGAAGGAGATTCACTCATCCTTGATGACATTCAACAAATCAATGGAAAGCAAAAGCACCAGAAAGGCAGAGACGATTGATCTTAAGCAGCCACGTTTCCAAACAACAGATCAGCAAGCCGTTCTTAATGTGGAACACAATGTCCACACAATGCCTTGTTGAAAGTTTCTAATTTCGTGGGTCTCGGAAGAAAGGCAGGTTTGGAAAGACATGAAAATATGCATATTATTCCAATTTAAAATGTTTTGCGTTTTAAAATATAATTTATTCCTGTGATTACTCCAGCCTTCAGTGTCACATAATTCTTCAGAAATCATTCTTTAATGCTGATCTGATGCTCCAAAAAAAAAGATCAATGTTGAAAACCGTTGTGCTGCTTAATATTTTTGTGGAAACTGTGATACAGTTTTTCAGGATTCTGTGCTGTCAGACTATAGGTCTGCTTGCTGCAATACATAGAGGGGTAGGAAAAATCAACAAAATGTATCCCAAAACTGAAGAGTTACGAAAACATGACACGATTGTGACAATATGTATGTGACAACAAATTATACAATATGTAATATGTATTTTTCACTTCCGGTTACTTTCTGTGTTTTTTCCCATGTCCTTCCTGCACCTGTCTTGTCAATTACTCCCCTCGTTAGTCTCACCAGGTGTTCCTAATCTCCTCATATTTAAAACCCTCCTGTGTTCTCATGTCCTTGTCGATCGTTGATGTTATGTCGTTGGTTACTAAGTGTGTGGATGTCTCCCTGTTCTCCGTGCTTCCAGAGAGTTTTTGTTTTCAGTTTGAATAAAGAGATTTTCTACATGAAACCCTCTTTATATAATATAATTTATATATATAATCTATAAGTATATAATCTATAATTTATTGTCACATACATATTGTCACAGTTGTGTCATGTTTGTTTCACTTCTGTCTACCTTCTGTGTATTTTCCCATGTCCTTCCTGCACCTGTCTTGTAAATCACTCCCCTCATTAGTCTCGCCAGGTGTTCCAATCTCCTCGTATTTGAAACCCTCCTGTGTTCTCATGTCCTTGTCGATCGTTGACATTATGTCATTGATTACTAAAGGGCCAGTCACACAGCCGATCACGCACGAATCACTCACAAATCACGCACCGATTGAATTTGTGCGTCGAGAAATTGACCAAAGTATTCCACGAACATTCGACGCACGCCCGACGCATGAATCACTGACAGAGTGCGTCCAAACACACACGCTTCGTGAACGTTCCACGTACAAGCACTTTCAGAATCCACATTGTCAGTGGAAGGAACGGGATACGTGCGCGGTTCATGCGTGATATGAAGGTGGGGCGTCAGTGGCCGGACGTGGACGTGCGCGGTTTCGAACCAGTTCCGACGCATAAGCACTGACGGCCAACGAGTGTCCCGCGCATACTCGACGCATAAACTACGCACGCCGACTCATGAATAACGCACACCGTTGTGCGTTGGAAAATTTTTGAACCGTTCAAAACTCAAAATCACACACAAACCGCCTTCGACGCACATCCACTTACAATCACTGACAGTCCACATTCGTTCCACCGACGAATTAAGCATACGGCGCACGCTCAGCGCAGAAACGAAAATCTGTGCGTAATTAGTGCGTGATTCATGCATTTTCGCTGTGTGACATGATATATTATATACACACATATATACATGCAATATATAGTTTTAACATATATACATTATAACGCTATATATTGTGTTATATTACCTTGTCAGTAAATGGCAATAAATGAATTAACGCTGCTGTGTGAGTGTTCCTAATACAACACCTGAGGGAGTGATGATAAATATCACATCTTTCTCTCTTCTGATGAACTTAATCTTTATATACATTTTTCCCTCTTTTGAACCTGTATCACTATTTTTCCCCCTTTTGCAATTAAGAGACTTCTTCCATTACCGCTTTAAAGTTTACTCAACTATTGAACCTTTTGCTTCTGAAAACACTGGAAACGTTCCATAACATGCATTAAATACAAAGGAATTTTAAAGAGTGATTCTCACCGAAGGGCAGTTCAAAACGAGTATCCAGCAGGACTCGATGTGGCGTTGGGTTTTTAGTCCCATATATCTCATCTGCCTTCATCAGAACTTCAGAGTCTAGAAATATCCACTCGCCAGGGCCCTCCTGTTCAGAGGAACGGTTATTTATTACGTTAAACGGCATAAACATGCTTACAAATGAGAGGAATCTTTAGGGCAGCCAGAATTGATGAGGAAGTTCATTGAAATAACAACTGTATTTTAACATGGAATGATGGAGGATTTTGTGAGGTGTGAAGGACTTCCTGACCTCTTCTGCATGGCAGATGCTTTTGAGAGGAATCCAGGCTGTTCCTAACATGGTGTCCCAGATGAGACCTTTGTTCCACACCTCTACGATGAGGCCCAGGTCCAGTCTGCTGATTTCACTGAAGGCCACAAAAAGAACATAAAAATACTTCATGAGTGAACAGTTTTTTTTTTTTTTGTCAGCAGTGTGTGTAAACCATTGATTAAATCGCTATTTTGAACATACAGAAACGTTACAGTAAAAAGCTTCTATTTCTGCCGTAAATAGAATAAAACGCCTAAATGTTAAAGAATTTTTCAAATATATGGGCGACAAGAAGTCTGTTTTCAACATGTTTCTTGAGCATCAAATCACCATATCAGAATGATTTCTGAAGGATCATGTGACACTGAAGACTGGAGTAATGACACTGAAAATTCAGTTTTGATCACAGGAATAAATTACATTAAAAAAATATTAAAATAAAAAGCAGGTTTTTTTAATTTAACAATGTTTCACATATTCCATTCAATAAATGTAGAATTGGATAGGAATCTTCTTTCAAAAACATTAAAACGGTAGTATGTATGTATGTATGTGTATATATATATGTGTGTGAAAAAAACCCCGGAGAAACGTGTTAATAAATGACCTTCCATAAACTTGCACCACCACTCCAGTGTACTAAGTGCCTGATCTCCATATATTTTTACAATCTGTGGGGCACTTCACAACACCACCAAGTGGAAAAGGACAAAAGCAGCCAAAGCAGCTCTAATAAGCTTCATCTTCACAGTCTTTTATAAGATCCCAGGTGCCGTGTATGATTATTCAAACATAAAGATTAAGAGATGCATGGAGGAAAGAAAAAAAACAGAATCAAAGCATACTCAAAGCACAAGAAGTTGCTTCCCCAAACAAAATGCCTGCTATAGACAATCCTATACGATCATTAGAAATCACACAATATGTATGTAGACTGTAGGGTGATGACAACTATTGAATCGAAGGCTACGACGACAATTGGTATACAAGAATAAAACCTCATTAGTAAGCGTTAGTGGTAATCAAACAGAGCAAGATGAATCACATTCTGGCAATTATGGTCTTGTGTGCGCTGAAAAAAAAAAAAAAAGAGGAAGTGAAAGCAGAGAATATGGACACGGTCATGGCTAGGGAAAAGAGGCCAACTTGAGCCAATTTAGCAAATGGAGCTTGAGGTAAGTAGGTTTAAGTTTTAGCGCAATCGATCAATCAATCAATCCGCCAATGAAAATATCAATGAAAATATATACCAATATTAATATATATATACCAATCAATGAAAATATATTTCATGTCGCAGTTTTATTTGCTAGATGTAGGTCGTAGCAGCAAATACACTGTGAGATGATCATGATACATCAAATTCAAAAGAATTTTTTTTTAATTTTTTTAATATACATCTGTACTGAAATATTTATAACCGTTCAATACCACTTTTCTGTAGCATCGATATACGGACACCAGCTGCGCTTTATCTCATGTTCATGAACACAGCAGTCCTGCTGTCACTCACTCAGTGACTCGTCTCACTAGGTCCGGCTGGAGCGTTTTGAGGTTATTCAACTGTAACACATTTGTCAGCTTAACATTCAGTGTTTCCCATTATTTACCTAGACTGTGGAGGCCCACCATAGTCTAATCTGTGCTGCCAGACAACGAAGCAGAAATATTTTAAAACTTATAATAAGGCTACATAAAATCTCTCGCACCATTGCTTTGTCAAAGTATCCAAAGCACTGACCTCCATGTTTGCATGTGCTGTGAGTTTATTGAGTAATTTATTTATTATTATCACATTTGCATAATTTCAACCATTTTGTGGGCAGATGATTACAGCATTTCACTCGATTTGTAACGAGAATTGATTGTGTGCCAAAAGCTCAACTGCAGTTCGATCAAAATAAAAGTTGTAGGAATTAGGAAAAAAAAAAGTATTGTCATTTCCTTACTGTATCGTTGTTACAAACATTCAGTTTGTTTGTTCTTAGCTTCGTTTTCATGGACTTTTAGTTTGTTATCATCAGTCATGCGAGTCCCTTTGTTTGCAGGGTTAGGGTCTTTGTCTCTATGGTTGCTAACATGGTTAGATCATTGTGTGTGTGTGTGTGTGTGTGTGTGTGTGTGTGTGTGTGTGTGTGTGTGTGTGTGTGTGTGTGAGGTCCTGACTCTCTGTGGTCATTAAAAATCCCAGGATGTCTTTCGCAAGAGTAGGGGTGTAACCCCGGCATCCTGGCCAAATTTGCCCATTGGCCTTGGTCCATCATGGCCTCCTAATCCCCCCCATACTAATTGGCTTCATCACTCCGTCTCCTCTCCACCATTAAGCTGGTGTGTGGTGAGCGTTCTGGCGCAATATGGCTGCCGTCGCATCATCCAGGTGGATGCTGCACATTGGTGGTGGTTGAGGAGATTCCCCCGTACTATGTAAAGCGCTTTGAGCTCTGGAAAAGCGCTATATAAATGTAACATTTCTTCTTTCTTTATATGAGGTGAGTGTTTTTTCCTCAAGGCTCATAAATGTTCAAATTATAGAAATGCTGAAGTCTAACCTGCATAATCACACAATGAACAAATTTAAATAAAGTACGCAATGGTACGGTTGTGCTCCAGCAACAGCAGCTTCACATCATCTGCCAACAGGATGCAAGGCTTTACACAACTGAACGAGACAAAAATGGCTTTTATCTGCTGCTCTGCTTGTTATAAATAGAGAAGACCAAAGCACACATGCGTGCGGGAACTAAAGAGAAGCATTTGGAAATCTATTCATTATTCATTTAGGCTTTCAATTGTCTCCAAAGTGAGGTGAGGATGAGATGGCTCTAGACCGCCAGAGAGCACCTTGTTTGCTTATCTGCAATTTCCCTTTTTTGCACTTGTTCATTTTCCAGAACATGCCAAGTGAGAATGGGCTGAGTAATTAGTAATGATAGGTTGCTATAGAGACAGATAGAGCTTGCTGACGCCACATATGGTACGCACGCTAAAAAATGCAGTCCCGGAGAGATGTCGCGTCTAAAACTCACCGTAGGGTCGCATGGAGGTTCTCACAGAAGAGCTGAACTCGTGAGACGTCTGAATGATAGAATAACTTTGCCCTTTGATCAAACAAACACACAAGGAGCTATATAAACAGCCGTAATCCCATCGGTGATGCGGTTATATCATCATAATTATTTAAGCTAGTCAAACAGGCTTCAGAGTGAGCAAACAGACAAAAGTGTGCAGGTTTCTTACGCTTAACGTCAATGGACATTAATTGGTTGGAAGGCAACATCGCTGGTTTTGAATATTGCTCAACTAGAAGCTATTTTATAAGAAACAAATCTTGAGATTATGTTTAGTAAAATACTTTGAAACTTTAAGAATATTGCTTTGCTGTTGTTGTTTTTTTTTTCAAATCTCAAATGCAACTCCTCCCTCATCATGTGCGTCAAAGACAGGAATGATACTTCAGATCCTACAGGTTGTTGAGGAAAACTTTGCTATTACATATGGAGTGAAAAAAACTCATTTCAACCTGGTAGATGATAAACAAGTTTAAAAAAGCCTTAAATTACTTTAGCAGCAAAACTCACACACTTTGCCTTTGAGGTCGCTTATTCGAAACAATAAGAAAGGTGTAGCTTGACATTGGGAATACTTTCCGATAGCTGATGGAAAGAAGAATGACGGGATTCAAAGCAGAAATAATGCTGTATGTTGAGTTATTATTACCATTACTGAGATACGAAGCAGGGTGGAGCCGAGAGCAGTGGGAGTGGACAAGGCGGGTGGAGCAAATGCTAATGAGAGAGACTTGTGGGACAAAGAGGTCTCCAGTCCCATGGAGGCCATCTAGAGCTTTTATTATCATCCTTATACGCCATGGTCCACAAACAAGTCACTTTATTTGATGAATTACAACTGTGGGGTGACAAAGCACCGTTTTACTTGGTCAAAACAATCCTACTAAAAATACAAGAGTGTTAAAAGTTAACATAACTACTTAATCGATTTTAGAATATCAGTAATTAGACGTCGATGACTTGTGTTGCTAAAAGGCATGTAATTTTCAAATATATTGTTGGTAATGGTAATAAGAAATGTTTGTTAAGCAGCAAATGAAGACTATTCTAAAATATATGTTATTTTAAATGGTAAAAATATTTCACAATATTACTGTATTTGATTAAATAAATGCAGACTCGTTGAACAAAAGAGACTTTTGAGCAGTAAAGTATGATGGATAAATAATGGTACTGCTTTGAGATGGATTGTATGGGATGCAGTGCTTCACTGATAAATGACTTTCTCAGTAACACTTTAAGAATGCATTCAGGCAAGAACGTAGCACATAATATATAATCAGTAATCAATACATAATCCGCCTCTGCTCATCGTCCATTGGTCTGTGTTGGTCCCAGAGGGCTCAAACATTACTTCATTAACCTGGCTGCTGCTTTTAAACGCTCCACTGAGAACAAAGAAATACAGAGCTAGGCTAAATTTAAGGGCTCTGTTCAATTACCGGGACATCTGGCTTTCTGAAATTCCATTAGGACAAGAAAGCATGAAGTCATCAATAGGGACACGAGGTTACATTATTGTCCCTGTGGATAAGCCAGTTGCATAAATTAATTAGAGTTTATTAATTAATAATAATTATCATATATTAAGACAAATTGTCAGCATTTAATTCACTATTATGTGAAGTGACTAGATATTTCAGAACTAGCTTTTATGTGTCATTATATCTTTACCCAGGAGGACTGAAGAATTCATCAAATGTTAGGAACTTTACAAGTTTCTCTAAGGCCTGACGGTCATTATGATAATCAGCAGTAGATGATGTGGAGCTTTTCCTCCGTTTTCACAAGCTTGAGAATGAAAATATTTCAATACAAAGCTGGTTGTATGCAAATATTTCAATATTTCCATGGAAAAACTGAGTTGCTAAATGAACAACAAACGCTTCAGTATAAACTTAAATCAATGTTTTCTACTTCAATATTTTAACCAAATTGTGTCATTGACAGATTCCTGGTAATATACTACACATAATTCTGAAGCAAACAGACCAATCAAAGAAACTCAAAGTTAAAATAAAAATAAATAAAAGACCATTGACTACACATTCTCTTAATGCACATATTATGTGAATATACTTTTTTCCAAAAAAATAAAAATAAATACTGTACAGTAATACCTCGGTTTACGAGTTTAATTCGTTTCAAGAGCGAGCTCGTAAATCAAAATGATCGTACACCAAAACAAATTTCCCCATAAGAACGCACTAAAAATCAATTAATTTGTTCCACATGACCACAAATGCCCATTTTAAATATTTTTTTGGTTTTACCCTATTAATGGCAGTTAAAATTGTAACCATTAAGATCTCATATAAATACTAATTAATAATTGACAATTAAACTCTAAAAATACTTGACAATTTACTGTAATGCACTTCAGGTTTCAGCAGCCTGCTTGGAGGAGAGAGAGGAGGGAGGAGGGGGGAGCGGGGAAAGCAAGGATGAAAGCAAATGAGTGAATTTATTATAATAGTGCAGAAAACAAATGAAGTGATAATCCAGAGTTAAAGTCGTGGAACACGGGAGCCGCGAACGAACGAATTCGCGGGAGCTGCGAGAGAACGAATTTGCGGGAGCTGCGAGAGAACGAATTTGCGGGAGCCGCAAGAGAACTAGGGGAGCGCAGGGCACAAAGTAACGGGGTAAATAGTAACAGCAATTTTTTTAGATCGTTGCACGAGCATAAATGTGACGTGCTAAAGGGCTTTTCATCACACTGTTTGCACACGTCTTCTGGCCATTTTTGAGAAATTTCATCAAAGTTTGGATGAGAACCACAGGAAAAACTCTTTTGGCAGCATGTAAATATTTTTTGTTATAGTAGTTGTTTTTCGATTTTCAAAGAATGTGTGAAAGATTGTTAGTCTAACCTTATATTGTTATGATTACCATCTTCTTGGCTAAAAGATGGTACCATTTTGAAAGACGTGAAAAACGCATAGTGGCTGCTATCCGGTCCTGCAGTAAACAAGACAGCGCGGGGTAGTTGTAACACTAAGCCGCATTGAACAAGTTGCATCAATAATCATATATTTTGCATTGTATTAACCTATTAAAACGTTTTTCATGTTATTACATTGTTCAAAACACAACAAATGTAAAAAATAAAGGAAAAAAATCTATTTAATTCATAAGTTATGCTTATGATCATCAAGACGCAACTTTTTTAAACAAATAAAAATACGTGAATGAACTTGCATTGGATAACATGGTGTTACAACTAACCCGCTGTCTGTTAAAACGAGCCCCGCTCACGGAGTAAGAAGTCACATTTTACTCATTATACATTATACTGCAGAGAAACGGCAGGTCCGACGAACATGAAAACAGTGCTCATTTGTAGGAGAGGCTTATATGTTGTTTGTATAAAAATATGGTTTGTCTAACCCTATTACTTTGTTTATTATTTGGCTAAAACCGTGTATATTTCACTACGTGAACAATAGCGATCACAATTACTTAATGTTTAGAATAATAGGTAAAAACTTCTGTAAATCACTTATAAAAGTATCACTGTGGTGAATGATGCAGCCAATTAATGAGTTAAGGGGTTATAAAGGGGTTGGAACCTCCTGACTGTTACGGTTTCGTTTCGGAGGCAGGCTCGAAGACACCGGTACCAGAAACATAGTGGTTTATTATAGCAAGTAACTCAGGCAGGGAAATAAACACAGTGTAAACGTAAACGAGAACCGACCACTGAATGGAGAACACGGAGAACTAAATACATAGACAGTGATTAACCAAAAGACAAAACACCTGTGAATGATTTGTGATGATGAGGACTGTGACGGAGAGATCTGGAACAGAAAGCATGTGACCTAGAAATGACAAAATAAGAGTCCAAAGTGACAGTGAATGTAACATTACTCCCCCCTCCCCGGAAGGCACGACCTCGCGCCGAAGAGAGTTCAGAGCAGGGTGGGGGGGTGGGCACCCTGGAGACCGAGGTGTCCAGAGTCAGGGAGGTCTCCAGGGTGGTGCAGGCCGGACCAGGTCCCAGGTACCGGGAGGTGTCCACAGTGGTGCAGGCGGGACCAGGGGCCTGGTACCAGGAACGGTCCATGGTGGTGCGGGCGGGACCAAGGTGGAGGCGCCGGGATGTGTCCATGGTGGTGCATGCGGGGCCCTGATCTCCCCAGGAGGCTCTGCCTCCTTTGCCCCACCCACCCTCAAAGTCACACTACTGCCCCCCCCCAAAAAAATTATTGAAGGGCCTCCCCGGGTGGCCGTCGGGAGGCCTAGGTGGTTCTGGCGGGGCCGGCTGGAGTGCCGGCTGGGGCGCCGGTGGTGGTGGTTCAGGCGGGGTCGGCTGGGCCGGCTGGAGTGCCGGTGGCGGTGGCTCTGGCGGGGCCAGCTGGAGTGCCGGCTGGACGGCCGGCGGTGGCTCTGGCGGGGCCGGCTGGACGGCCAGCGGTGGCTCTGGCGGGGCCGGCTGGAGTGCCGGCTGGATGGCCGGCGGTGGCTCTGGCGGGGCCGGCTGGAGTGCCGGCTGGACCGGCTGGAGTGCCGGCGGTGGCTCTGGCGGGGCCGGCTGGAGTGCCGGCGGTGGCTCTGGCGGGGCCGGCTGGAGTGCCGGCTGGACGGCCGGCGGAGGCTCAGGCGGGGCCGGCTGGAGTGCCGGCTGGACGGCCGGCGGTGGCTCTGGCGGGGCCGGCTGGAGTGCCGGCTGGACCGGCTGGAGTGCCGGCGGGACGGCCGGCTGGAGTGCCGGCTGAGGCGCCAGCGGTGGAGCAGGCGGAGCCGGCTGGGGCGCCGGCTGGGGTGGCTGGAAAGCCTGGAAAGCCAGCGGCGGCTCTGGGAGGTCGCTGAAGGCCGGCGGCGGGTCTGGGAGGTCGCTGAAGGCCGGGTCGGGCCACGGCAGCTCAGGCTCTGGCGGGTCGGGCCACGGCAGCTCAGGCTCTGGCGGGTCGGGCCACGGCAGCTCAGGCTCTGGCGGGTCGGGCCACGGCAGCTCAGGCTCTGGCGGGTCGGGCCACGGCAGCTCAGGCTCTGGCGGGTCGGGCCACGGCAGCTCAGGCTCTGGCGGGTCGGGCCACGGCAGCTCAGGCTCTGGCGGGTCGGGCCACGGCAGCTCAGGCTCTGGCGGGTCGGGCCACGGCAGCTCAGGCTCTGGCGGGTCGGGCCACGGCAGCTCAGGCTCTGGCGGGTCGGGCCACGGCAGCTCAGGCTCTGGCGGGTCGGGCCACGGCAGCTCAGGCTCTGGCGGGTCGGGCCACGGCAGCTCAGGCTCTGGCGGGTCGGGCCACGGCAGCTCAGGCTCTGGCGGGTCGGGCCACGGCAGCTCAGGCTCTGGCGGGTCGGGCCACGGCAGCTCAGGCTCTGGCGGGTCGGGCCACGGCAGCTCAGGCTCTGGCGGGTCGGGCCACGGCAGCTCAGGCTCTGGCGGGTCGGGCCACGGCAGCTCAGGCTCTGGCTTGAGGATCTCTGGCTTGAGGATCTCTGGCTTGAGGATCTCTGGCTTGAGGATCTCTGGCTTGAGGATCTCTGGCTTGAGGATCTCTGGCTTGAGGATCTCTGGCTTGAGGATCTCTGGCTTGAGGATCTCGGGAACAGGCGCTGATGACGGGCGTCGAGGCGCGGGAACAGGCGCTGATGACTGGCGTCGAGGCGCGGGAACAGGCGCTGATGACGGGCGTCGAGGCGCGGGAACAGGCGCTGATGACGGGCGTCGAGGCGCGGGAACAGGCGCTGATGACGGGCGTCGAGGCGCGGGAACAGGCGCTGATGACGGGCGTCGGGGCGCGGGAACAGGCGCTGATGACGGGCGTCGAGGCGCGGGTCCAGGCGCTGATGACGGGCGTCGAGGCGCGGGAACAGGCGCTGATGACGGGCGTCGAGGCGCGGGAACAGGCGCTGATGACGGGCGTCGAGGCGCGGGAACAGGCGCTGATGACGGGCGTCGAGGCGCGGGAGCTGGCGATGGCAGGCGAGGCACGGGAGCTGGCACTGGCAGGCGAGGCACGGGAGCTGGCACTGGCAGGCGAGGCACGGGAGCTGGCACTGGCAGGCGAGGCACGGGAGCTGGCACTGGCAGGCGAGGCACGGGAGCTGGCACTGGCAGGCGAGGCACGGGAGCTGACGCGGGTTGACGAGTCCCGGGAACTGACGCGTCAGCCTCCCCGACGTAGAAGGTGGAACCGTTTACATAGAGTACATGATTTAAAAACGTCTCGAAGGGCTGCCAGCACTGGTCCGGGTCCAGCCGATAGCACGCGTCGTCATTTAACCCAGCCCAGAAGCGCATGTTGAGTTTGGTGTCCTCCCAACTCACCAACTCAGCCAGTTCCAAAAATTCCTCCATGTACTCCTCTAACGGCCGCCCTCCTTGTCGGACAATCCGCAGAAGAAGATCCTCCGCCCTCTCTCTCTCTGCCGCCGCGTTCCTCCTCATCGCGTTTTTGTGGTCGGTTCTTCTGTTACGGTTTCGTTTCGGAGGCAGGCTCGAAGACACCGGTACCAGAAACATAGTGGTTTATTATAGCAAGTAACTCAGGCAGGGAAATAAACACAGTGTAAACGTAAACGAGAACCGACCACTGAATGGAGAACACGGAGAACTAAATACATAGACAGTGATTAACCAAAAGACAAAACACCTGTGAATGATTTGTGATGATGAGGACTGTGACGGAGAGATCTGGAACAGAAAGCATGTGACCTAGAAATGACAAAATAAGAGTCCAAAGTGACAGTGAATGTAACACTGACTGTGTTATGAGAGGCTGTCATTAGGATATTTCATGTAAAAATGCGCACAAGGAGGCTGGCGTTAGGACTTTTTCCACACAAAACTGTGCATGGGGGAGGGAAATTTTTTCTCGTACACCGATACAATGCTCGTACACCGATTCGACCCTCCATTTGCTCGTATACCAAGTCGCTCGTAAACCGAGGTATTACTGTATATATAAATCAGATAAAACTACTGAATATAGGTCACTGGAAATAAATTGTTTAATTAATAAACAGTTTTTATTTCTTTTCAACGACCAATAATTAAGTTGGCTTGAGAAAGCCAACTTAGTGATATTGTATCTAAACTTATTATTTTTCTTCTTACCTAAAATTCTCAAAGATCTCCTCCTAGAGCTTTAAAGCTACAACCACTAAACTCTGCTCAGACTTCAGACCTGTTCTGACTTGAGTTGCTATATAATTTCAGACTGATCAGACTTAAGATGTTGATAAAAAATGAAGATTAAAATCATAAAATCTCCATAGACTTTCATTGATCTGGCGAAAACTGAATTTTAGATTGAGCGTCCACCCCATCTTGTGGTGACATCACAACATTACACCTGATATATAATACATTTCAATCAGCATGTCTGAACATGTCCATTCCAATGGACATTCATTTTTGAAAAAAATCCTGAAAAAAAACTTGCAGGTCTACAATCGATTTTTTACTTTAAATAGTAAGTTAAATCTCTCTATTTTACATACACGATATCACAACATTACACCCTTGTCAGTGAGAAAACTGAAGATTGAACGAATCAGAGCGCTGCAATTCAAAGCCTCAAAGCTTTTCAAAGCCGCCATTTCTGCTGGAGAGAGAGATCATAATCTCCTAAAATAGATTTATGTGAGAGATTTTATCAAACGGAAATTGTTTCCGATTATCAAGTAACCGCTGCAGCGTGTTTGCTTGAAGATTTATGTACTTATATGGCCGAAATCTGACTCTCATTCGTGTTTACTCGGTAAAGGCTTTTTCACCGCTGAGCAGATTACTATGGCAAAGGTAACTCTCAAAGAAGTTCAAACGCACTTGCCGTCACAGCGCGTAACCGTCAAAGCGCCTAAGTTTGTTTATAACTTATGCCTGAGTAAATATTACATTGCGTTGATTCCTTTATCTGCTATAATTGCCGTGTTGAACTGAAGTCTGACGTGGCAGATCGATTCAATCTGAAAACTGCTTGAGATTAGAAAAAACTGCATTACTCCCCATTGTACTTGGCAGGAATGATTTAAAAAATACTAATATTTAAGTTATTTTATTTCACATGAAGGAAGGCTTTTTATGCATGCATGTATATATATATATATATATATATATATATATATATATATATATATATATATATATATATATATATATATATATATATATATATATATATATATATATATATATATATATATATATATATATATATATATATATATATATAAATACTAATCCCCAAATACTAATACTGATCCCCAACGGTCAGTTTTCACTAATGTGAATAATACTTTGTTTTATTTCAATTTTAAAGATGTAATTAAGCGTTAATAATATAGGCTAACCACTTTCAAAACAGACTGCAGTTACACTGCATGTATATGTAGCCTTTTATATATACTATAAATATAAAAAATACTAATATTTAAGTTATTTTGTTTCCCATGAAGGAAGGATTTATATACATCTAAATAGTATATATTAGAGACTGCATATACATGCAGTGTGACAGCAGTCTTTTTTGAAAGAGGTAGATAATGTTTAATTACATCTTTAAAATAGAAATAAAACAAATTATTATTCACATTAGTAAAAACTGATCGTTAAAAGCCAAGGATGTAAGGAAACCGTAGAAATGTGCAAAAAACTTATTGCAATGTAAATGTTGTTAATTTTAGATTTTTATTTAATATTCAGATACCCTTTGATAATTCAGTCACTGTTCAACTGAATCATCTTTAAACCCCACTCTGCTTCAACTGATTCTATGGTCTTACCGAGACACCAGTACTGATACAAATATGTCTGAACCAGTTTAACTACCATTCCTTCTCCATTTTAAGGGGAGAACACTTTTGTTACATTGATTCTAATAAGGCATTTAAGCTTCATCCACTGTGTATCTATTACTGACAAAACCTAACAACTAACCTAGCAAACTTGATCATTCATGTTAAATCTCGCTGACATGTTAATTCATGTTAAATCTTTTAAAGTTTAAACTCTCAAAACTTTTCAAGCTTGAAGCATTCACAACTAATTTAAACTTTCAGGCTAGGCTTTCTCAAGCCAACTGAAGTTTATAAAATAAACTTCCTCTATCTAGTTATACATTTATATTGCAAGATATTGATTGAATAACAATTAATGGGATGCGTGATTTATTCATAGTTTTAAAAGAAAATACTTTTAAGAAGTAAACGAAAGAAATTAGAGTGACTCTAATTTAGTTTTAAAGTGAGCGATAAATATAGTATCTATTGTAATTTACAAGGACAAAAGTATATAATGTTTAATAGTCCATGTAAATTCAAGACTACATGCAGAAACGCACTACAAGTGTGAAACCGCAGGCCAGATAAGCTAAGAAACTATTGACAGCAACCACATTCCAAACAAAGACAATGACAAACTATGCAAACAAAGAACACATGGATGTAATGTGAAGACAGGACGGGAATCTAAATAGACAGATAGAAATCTCTGAGACAGAGGGAGCGACAAGGAACACGGAGCCAGTTTCATTTCCTGGAGAAAGCAACCCGTCTTTGGCACAGAGAAAAAAAGTTCCATAAAGCGACATAAAACCAGGATCAATATTCATGCCATCTAAGCTACAGTCTCATTATTTTGTTTCTATGCCATCTTTTGTTTCATTTAATATCGAAACCACCAAAACAAAAGCCACATGTACTGTACACTCTCACAATTTTCACTAATACTTGATCAAGGTTTGTTGCATGTAAACAACAAAAACATTCAAGTAAAATGTAAAATAACAAATCCATGCATGTAATTTAGGTCACTTTCAAATCTAGTTCTAAAACTAATATCTAGTAACCATACACTTGTATCCGTATCCTACACCTTTTTTGTTGTTACAGAACATCACCGGGAAGTTCTAACATGTGAATCATGAGAGAAAGTATTTTAACACAGGAAATTACACAGTTCACCTTTATGGAACCAACCGGGTCTAGATGTGGAACGTGACACACTGACAGCCTGATTATCGGGGTTGTTTTCTTAGTGGCTGAGAGAAGCTCATTAGATTGCCAACAAAAGCTTTAAAAGCAGAGCGTGTGCGTTTGGTTGCCAGGTTAGATGTTTCTCACTGCTGAGACAGACCCTTTACAGACCCTCAACATAGGACATTTCCAATTTCAGTTAGTAATTTATCAACAGCAATAACAGACAGCTGTCTGGTAAGTGGCATTTGAGTGGAGAACTTACAACATGAAGTCCTGCTCCCAGCATGGCTGGTCTCCCCGCACAGTGATGGTGGTACTCTTCACATTTTGCACTTTCAGCGTCACATAGGCGTTGAATTTGTCTAGAAACAAAGCAGAAAATGTATGTTTATATACAGCATTTTATGAAAATAGAAGTGTTTGCAGAAGTAGTTTAATTGGATTGATTTGGAACCCAAAGTATTTTAAGACCACAATGAAAACTTAAGGCTGTGACACACCAAGTCAACATGAAAGACTCAACAGCAACGGCCTCACGTCAGCTGTGCCTGGGACAAAAAAAAGAAATAGAACGCGCTCGAACACACCGCAAAAACAATGGCTGACTGCTAACTAGCATGTCGTTAGTCTCATAGCATAATTGCCCAAGTAATTTTTTGGCCAAATTGTGATATCTGCCTATTTTAACTGTCCTTCCACTGCAGCAGCATCCTGCCTTTCTGCCAATGTCCTTAGCCAATCACAACACTTATTAGGATCCAAAAACACTACTAATTAGTCATCTCTTTGAATTAGGCAGTTGAGTTTTTTCGTGTTTTCCAAAAACATTGAAATATGACTTAGCCAATTATGCTATGAGGCTAACGATGTGCATTCTGCGCCGGTGTTATTATACGGTATTATTATACGGTTTATATTAATTAGAGTTGAGCCGGATACTAGGCTGAAACGAGTATCTGGCACGGATAAGGCATTTTTGCCGAGTACGAGTAATAAGAGTAAATATCTGTGCTCGGATTGAATAAAAATCCTCATTGGGTAACTGACTGTGTCTGTGTTCTGTGATAGGCTAGTCACAGCACCCCTCCCCGACACATGCAGATTTGCTGTGTCCCGCCCTGCTCATTCACATGCAGAACGCTAAAACAAGAACAGCTCTCTCTCTCTCCCTCAGTCACTCAGGTTTGCGGGGCTTTTTTGCGTTAACGTTTAGGGTTTCTTCAGCTTCAGGTTTGTTTGTAGTACTTACTCATTAACCATAGAGTTCTGGTAAAAGTGGGGTTTGTTCAGACGTGGTTCTTGGTAGAATGCGAGTAGCGTTTCGTCTCTGCCTGGCGGAGATTTTTTTTTCTTTTTTTAAACCGTCTGCTGGCTCTAACCAGTTTTTTTACTTCACGCAAAAAAATAATGATTCAAAATTATGATTTCTTCATAATTGCAATCACATGGGTTGTATTCATTGTTGCAAAATTTGTTCTGTATGTAGTTTGTTTGTTATAGTGATCAAAACCATTGATCTGAAGCTCAATGCTGATGCTGTCATGTAAATCGTTTTCTAATCAGCAATAAATATAACAATTTCTGATCAACCCATATCAATTGCATGATTAAAAATAACATACTGGTTAAAGCCCCACCCATTTCAAGATAACCCACCCACTTCTGGGTTAAATCCCACCCACTTCCTGGTTAGGCCCCGCCCAGTCCAAGTACAGATACAGATAATTGGTTAACATATAAAGCTGTACTCGCTCATCCCTAATATCAATATTCTATATTAGACTTTCAAAAAGAGAAGTTGAAACTATAACTGCAGATGCAGTGCAAAAGCAGCTCTTCCTTTTAACTTTGAATATCAATCAAGCTGGTCAATTTCTTCATTCCAGGAAGCTCACGCAATTATGAAAATATTTGGTTATTGGTAAAATGATATAAAATGTTTAAAGGAATTAAATTTTTCTAATTGTGTAACAAATGATTAGTTATTCCACTAGAACTCGCTGATGCATGCGTACAAAAGAAAGTAAATAAAGTAAAATAAACTAGCGGTTGTTGCAGTTACTGCAAACAAAATAAATAAATATGCTGTTTTGCATGCATCTAAAGTAATAGTACTGACACACAAAAATGAGTATGTGCGCATGCTAGCTGATCAGGTTTGCCTGGGAATCCCAGAGCACATGTGGCAGGACTGTGACTAAATAAAGCCTGAGCAATAATGCTGTAGTGCTGAGTGAGAGTAAAGATTAGTGTGATTCCCTTCCCCCAAAACCAATGAGAGACAGACAGAGCCCTGACCTCCATAATCTCACATCAGATCCTCAACAGAGAGGAAAAAGCATCACTTTAGCATCAGTCTTTTGGGAATTTTGACCTCACATAGAATTTAAAGACTTGAAACGTAATTGACCACAGCCTTGATTTATTTGGTTTGCCTGATTTTATAATTAGCTAAGAAAAGATAAATTACAACCATTGCTCATATTTAAGCCTTCAGATACAGTAAGGGCTCTTTACTGTGCTGATATTTCCTGTTTTGTGTGTTTTTCTGAATGTTGGTCGCACCACATGACTTTGATTTGGTGGGAAAACATCCACTATTAATAAGCAGTTTTAATCAGCATACAATCCTCATAGACTAATATTCAAGTACTGTATATGTGAATGGCATACTTAATATATTCCACAAAACAAAGCGTGCCATAATTGTCTCTCGTAAAGCATGCATATGCGGGATATTTTCAAGTCAAATTCATAAGGACGGTCGTGTATATGCATGCAAACAAACATGCACGCAAACACACACAAACACACGTACGCACTAGTGTCGACTGCAGAAGGATTACCGAAACAGTGACATAACCAACACTTCATTTCCTGTTTGCCAGTGATGGGGGCCGGTCAACACGTGCCCGATGATAAACTCTGCCAGCGTGCCGCCCGCTGCTCTCCTCCCACCCTAACAGACATCTAAAGATTCAGGGAGCTGACACAACATTGTGATGCATTACATGACCTGCTATATCAATGGACCAACTTTGTCTGGAAAAATGTGGAATAATGTGCCGTTGTCTTATTGACCATTGTTTAACAACGAAGTCCATAACATTTTAGTGTAAGAAAACTTTTTGTTAGGATTGTATATGTAACTTATTTTAAAATGAGTAATACTTAAAACTGTAATAATTAAATATTTTAAATAATAAAAATATAAGCGATTAATAATAAATTCTGATGTTATTGTAATAATATTTTCTCTCTTGTATTTAAAAAAAATTAAAAGCAATAAATTTTCATGTCAGTTGACAGCACTATGTATTGTTTCTATTACTTTAGTAAAGCACAGCGTGATAACTTTATGTCAATAGGTCTGGCTCATGAGAAGACTGGAAGGGACATCAGCTGTTAAACAAATTTGATCTTCACTGTGTTCGTTTCCTTGTTCCTCGTTTCCACAGGGACAAAGAGAATCAGGCCTCTCCACAACAACAAAGTTTAACACAAACCATCAGACACAGGGGTCAAAAATACAATCCAATTAATTCACAAAGTGGTCTGAGAGAACGAGCAGGTGCTTGTCCTGCTTTAGCACTCAACATGAAATAATACAAACAGAAATGACCAAATTTACTTTCTTGACGCATGTTCCTTGAATTATTAGGTATAGCTCAGTAGTGCATTCAGTTATTCCAAATTAAAGTTTCAATGTTATGCTTTTTCAGATATTACTTTTAGTATTATGTAAAAGGTCCACACATTTAAAATATCAGAGTGCAGGAGTTATTGTCTCCTAAAAGAAATAACCAATTCTGAACTTCCTGAAATGAATCATTAGTAATTCCAACATTAATTCCTGCTCAAACCTATGTAGGTTTGTTAAAAAAAAAAAAAAAAAAAAGATGAAAAAAAATTATTTCATGGAAGCCTATGGTCTTCATCGACTGTCTGTGAACAATGTCTACTTTACCCTAAAACACTCTAGCTGAGGCCTAAACGTGTTTGATTTGTGTTGGTGACAGTATGAATGCACTTAGAAAAGATGAGGAATCGGGCTCGAATTCATACAGTAAAACCGACACCACTGATTAAAACAGTAAATTACATAATACAAGCACAATAATTTGTTGTACTGAAACATAAATCTTTCCTCAATTACTCCATCTAGGGCAAAATGTCAGATTTGGTATTTGCCGGACCAAATCACAACAGACTGGACCATCTGACCAATCAGAAAGGAGGAGTTTAGAGAAACTGAATCCTTTAACAAAGCATTTCAGACACTGGGAAAATAAATAAATGCTGAAATGTATAAGAAAATGTGTTTTTGCATTAAAGAAAAGTTTAAAGCATAAAGCAAAGTTTGTTTTAGAGCAATGATTGATCGACAGAGGAGTAAGCTGTTATTCAGAATACATCTGGCCCAGGGCACATTAGTATTAACACTAAAACATTTCACAAAAAGGCTAGGTTTAATAAAAAAAAAGATACATTTACGTCAAGATACGCCTATATGTGAGGACTTTCTGGTAATTCTGGGGTCACTGTATTTGGCACAACAACACAAACGTAATAATGAGATTATTAATATAACAAAAGAGTGAAGATTTTGTTTTGGTGATGATGTTTTTTAATTGAAAAAGCAGTGAACCACCACTGAGACAGATTCTGAGCTTTGGACACTGGGTTGACGGAAATAATCAATGAGAATCTCGAGAAACAAAGTAAGGCATTATGCATCACACCTGGGTGGATTAGCAGAGAACCGCTTTTCATTCAGATGCCAATTATGGATTCAGCACTTACGGATTCACACATTGATTATCCATTGTCAGGTAGCGTAGACGAGAGCGAGGTGAAAAAAGAAAAAAAAACAGTAAACTTAAATTCATATTTGTCTCACATAGCCAGACTTTTGACAATTAGGATAAAGTCTAGTCCAGACAAAAGCTTATTAACTACACACCTAAAATGAAAAACGGCAAAACACAGTTTGTTTTGCTTTTAGCATCTGCCATGCCTGATATTATCTTTTTTTTTTAACTAGTGTGGGGGGAAAAAGACATTTTTCTTCATCCAGATGGACAGAATACATAAATCTGAAACATAAATAACATTAAAAAAAATTGGTGTAGACTTCTAGAATTTCTGTACATCTCAAAGTGACATGGATATCTAGTTCACCTGCTACTAGGTGAACAAACAACTCTGAACATCCTACTACTTTAATAAAGAATGTAACTACATCTGTCTGCGGTTGCATGGGAACGATGATGGTTTTACCGTTTCTTCATGACTGCACCACGACATCATTCATTATTGACTCCAGTTGAGTTTTCCGATAAATTAGTTAAAGGTAGGTGTACAATCGAGAGCTGACATTTCCGTTTCACAATCCTGATGAATCTTGTATGAGGTTTGGGATGGATTTGCAGTTTGTATATGCAGGATCACATGAGAGATTCGTGTATGCATGCAGTTTTTGTAATCATGCTACGTCAACAATGAGCTTCTGCTGAACAGCGGTGGACTTAGGAAAAATGCTTAATCAAGTTATGGATGTCATGAGGAAATACTTATTTCCCCCCCCCCCCCCATTGATGATTCTAACCGAATTATTGATTAAAGCGGAATAAAAATCTTCTTTGATCAATTGATAAAATTTAATAAATTGTTCCACCTCTGAAACCACTGCCATTTGTGGGCTGGTGTAATAAATCTTTTACTTTGCAAATATGGTAAAATTGTTTAAAAATCCAGTTTAGAATATGAGTGATATGCATTTCTGAGCATTACAATGCAAGTCCCAAAAAACTAAATCTTGGCCCAAAAAACCTTGCCACACAATCCAGCAATTTCTGTCTAATATAGGTCACACATTTAGAGGCAGGATAAGCCTGACTTGTTTTAGAGGGTTAAAGTAAACACTCTCAAAGCGATGGAACACAAAAGAGCCACCTGTCACAGACAGACAGAGCCTATTCTCAAGAGACTGTTTACTCTCTGACACAATAGAACCAGTGACACAGTATTGCAGTCTGACATGTGCCGAGCTGCATGTTTGTTTAAGTGATGGCGCGGAGCGATTGGGACATTCAGGAACGGGTGTGATCGGAGTTAAGAGCGATCAAGAGTTTCAGAGGGTGTGAGTGGACCCGCTGGTTCAGATAAACCAGGCTTTTTTGAAATTGTTAGTGCAGAATTGAAAGAAAATGAGATGCAAACTATTTAAAAAATGTATTAACAAATAAAAAAATAATATACTTATCTTACTCAAACTTGGCTCTCCCTTGGTATCTCAAAATGGCTTAAATAAAAAAATAAACCCATTAATCAAGTTCTTCGGTGGAACAGTTTATTTTGAAAAATGTCTTCAAGGTTTTCTTGATTTTTGTCAACAACAACAACAAACACCACTGACTTTCATTTTATGGACGACAAAAAAAGACAAAGATACAGAAAATGTCAGATTTACTAACAACTTTCACCCTCTTTAAGGGTTAAAAAAATACTATAAGGATTTACTAAACTAAAGACTAAACAAATTATGAAAAGACATGGACAGTTATTTTTGCTATTGAAAATTACAAATGCATTTGTAGGAGTTTCCTTGTCAGAAGCTAAATTTAAGTGCAGAGAGTTTTTAAATGAACAATGTAATCTGATTTACCAAGGTTTGCAGTAATCAATTGAGTTGGTGTCGCAGAGAACAGACAGCATATGGTAGAAGGGAGAGAATTGTATCCTCTTCTGTTAATTTATTTGGAATGCCAGAATACATTATCGCGTTATCTTTATGTTGTTAGTAGATTACCCACACCTAATTATATATGACTACGCTTTTTTGCGACCCCATGCTAGTTTGCACTGCTCTTGGTTGATTGCATTAGTCGTAATGGAAAATTGCATTAGCTATTTCGTCAGTGTTCTTTAATCTGCGCACTGTCAGTAGACCACACGCAGAACTCTCCACTCCCATCTGCATAATTATGGGATTGTAGTCTCAGTAATTTCCCCCGTATAGAGAATCTGGAAAATATTTTCTTTGTTGTCCACAGAATGTGCAGGTATACAAAGCACATCAACTGGTCACCGGGGTACCTCAGGGATCGGTGCTTGGACCCTTTCCCTTTTTTGTCCATATTCACAACATTGATGGGACCCATTAACCAGGCACATGGTTTTTCCTACCATTGCTTGCTGACACAGCTCTACTTTTCATTTCAACCAGATGATCAATTTCGCTGAAACTCATCCTACTGAAGAGAGAGCTTCTCGTCTCCCCAGCCACCACAGTACAGCACAATTTCATCATCCAAGTAGGATCATCAACAATAATCCCATCACATTCAGTCAGGGTAATCTTTGATGACCAGCTGGCCTTCAAAGACCACACTGCAACAACAGAACCATCATGTAGGTTTGCACCGCAAAACATCAGGCCCTTCCTAAACGAAGCATGAAGCACAACTCCTCATTCAAGCCCTTGTCATTTCTAGGCTGAACTTCCAACATGTGCATTCAAACCACTACAAATTATCCAGAACACAGAAGCCAGACTATTCTTGAAAGAATCCATCAACTTCAACACACGGTCACGGTCTCTACCCTCTTGCCTCCACTCTCTCTTATGAGTCTACATGCCCTCCAGGAGCCTGCGGTTGGTGAATGAGCGGGACCTCATAGTACTATTTCAGAGAGGCACAAAGTCACTCTTTCATTCACTGTTCCTTGCTGGTGGAATGATCTTTCCAACACCATCCAGACAGTCAAAACTCTGAAAACAATTCAAGCAACAGATGAAACCTCACACTTAACTGCATCCTGCAGAAACAAAGTCTATGCTTTCATTACTTCTCAATCCCTACCTGTTCTACTATTCTGAACAATGTTTGTATTTCTGGCATTTCTTGTTTATTGCCTCTTAAGATTAATTGCACATTAAATTCCTCAGTTTTAAATTGCTTTAGATAAAAGTGTCTGCTAAATGTACAAATGTAAATGGAACAACACCAGTTAATTTCAGAACTAAAACATTGCTCAAAGCATAAATCATTCAGTTTGCAATAGGCATGTACCGGTAGGTTTGAACTCTAGCCAAAAATAACCACAGTGTGAGGAACCCTGTCATGTCCAATTACAATCCAAAAGTGGATGCAGATCAGTATTGTTCTTGAAGATTATAATTTTCAGGATAACTCGGTACTAACACAAGTTACCGTCCTGTCCAGAGACACAGTATTCTGTGGCTTATGTGAAGGCTAACAGTGTGGGGATTTGCATATGAGGACGGTGTGGGGATTTGGGCTTAACCTACACTGATCTTACACACTAGCTCACAAGCTACAAGCTCTGGGACTCAGACAAGATAAATAACATGAGCGTGGAATCAATTATCAAAGGAAACCCTGAATCTTCATGACTCCACAATGAGGGGAATCAAGGTTTCTTCCTCAAGAATAACATGAAATGTGATGTGAAAGACCACAAGCTGAGAGGTGTTGTATCAGTGCGAGTGAGTGAGTGAGTGTACAAACAAACGCACAGTCACACTTTCCAAGAATCCCAAAACCAAGAAGATTTACATAAGTTTTACATGGCCCAGAAAAATACAAATATGTTTTTACATAATTCTGAATTGCATTTAGAAGAACAGAAGTACATGTGAGAATTTGCTTACCTGGAGGTCCTTGGAGTTTGGCTTTCTTAACTGAAAGAAAAAATAAAAATGGTCAGAAACTGATATGAAAAGAGTTATATATTGTACACTGGCACAAGTAAAAAAAAAACAATAATGTGATGCTCCATCCACTCACTCCTATGTACTCCCCCTTATCCCGTTTCAACCTATATGACTACATTTCTTCTCTTGAACTCAAAATAAGTCATTTGAAATGTTGGTAAGAGTTTTGCTGACCATTGATATCTTTTGTGTCCACAGAGGGTAGAACGTAATGCCAGTTTAGAATGATATGAGGATGAGTAAATGACAAACGTTTAATTAACGTGAATTATCCATTTAACTTTTGGCTTAACCCTCCAGTACTTATGGCTGAGCCCAAGTGCCGTCTGTGTTTGGATTTAAAAAGTAATTCCAAGCAACAAAAAAAAAACAAAAACAAAAAAAACACACAGGACAGTGATTTAAATCCATGTGTTTCTTTAGATCTACATTATGTTCACAAATCACATCTTGATTTGATGTGTTATCTTAAGGCTGGCCCACACTAAAGTATTTGTTTTAATCTTATCGGATTTAAAAAATGTGAGAGATTACAAACATGATAATAATAAATAAAAAACATGGATTTAATAGTTTTGTTCCTATAATGTGTGGATTACCGAGATGTGACCAAGATATAACAAGACGCTAACAGATTCCATTCACAAACACAGTATGTGAACACGACAGAACACTGTAACTCTCGCAAAATTGCTCATAGTCAAGCATTAGAGTAAACAAACATGGTGGACAACAGCCAAGAAGAAAATGGCGCTAGGTGTTTGGACAGCTTTGTACAGAAAATTTCAGGGAAAACAAAAAAAAAGGTTTGAATGAAGTTGCGTTCTTCTTGCATCTCTCATCAGTTCACTTTCTGATTGGATATCGTTTCGTTCCACGTGCCAATCTCCAGTGTGTTTTAGTCTTCGGGAATCCCCTACACAACAGGATTTCTGATTGCAAATATTCAACATTTTGGCCATTTATAATTCGAGATTGGTGCGGCCCCGATTATTCAGTCAGTCAGTCTTAACACACCTCACACCACAGAAAATATGACAAGATCATTTGTTGAACCATCAAGATAATCGTGACTTCACCTAGGATTGTCAGAAGGGGAGAATTGGTTGGAAACGGATTCAGAAGTGGAAGAATGAATTAATGCACCCGATTTTTCATATCAACAAATATACCGGATAATCTGTCTTCTCTTGAGACTGCTCTGCTTTAGAGAGCTCATAGTAATGATATGCTAAAGCCCGTCCTCCTCGTGACGTGATTGGTTACAAGGTAGTCTGTGACGTAAGAAACACCGGCAATTTTGAACCATGTTTTTGAGACCTGCTTTGGTTTGCTGCAGTTTTAAGGAGAAAACTCTTAGCAGTTGGGCAGCAACAATTAATCAATAAAGAAAATCATCAACAATGGATGTTACTATAAGTTAGTCATGTCTGGTCACGTCTAGCAAACTGCGCCAAATTACAGTGCCGAATAGTGGATTTCAATGGACAAAATTAATCTAAAAATATTGGAGGAAACAAAAACTAATAAACGTTTTTTTTCTAGCTAATGCATTAGCTTAGTGTTTAACGTGTGTGGTTTAATATCTGATTTCCCTTAATCCCTTATATGTAACAATTCCACGTCATTATTTCCCTTTTGCATGAAGGCTCGTTCTGAGAGCGTAAAAACACACAGACATAAAAACTACATTAAAACTTCATTTTCACGACAGGTTTTTTAATGCATAATCCTATCCAGTGTTGAGGAAAGTTACTTTTAAAAGTAATGCGTCACAATAATTGTGTTACTCCCTGAAAAAGTTACTGATTTCGTTAGTTACTTTTAATGGAAAGTATTGTTATATTACTGTTTCTCACCTGTACCGGGCTTGTTTGTTTGTCTATTTTTGGCAAAAGCTAAATGAATAAGCCCCAGGCTGAAGGAAATGCAAATTCACGCCTCCACAGTAGAGGGCATCGCTCAAACAAACCTTTCAGCTGTGCTGCCATTCTGGATTGGGGAAGTACCTTGCATTACTTATTGAAAACGTTAATATTTTTGTGCCAATATAAACGTAATCCATTACTTTACTCGTTACTTGAAAAAAAGTTATCTGATTACATAACTCACTTTAACTGTAATGTGTTAAACACTTAATTAGAGTCTTACACAAACCCCTTTTACACCACCAGGCCAAAACCTTCTCTTTGCTTAACCGTTCGATTCAGTGCCAGACGGTACAGGTATGGTGTAAATTTACAACTGTGAGGCTGATAACGGCCGACTTAAAGGAAACGTTTCACTTAACTGGAACCATTCAGCAGAACGGTGTGCAGTCTTAAAAAGGCATACAAACATAAAAATTGGACCGATATAAGAATTTGTTTAATAATATACTAATACACAAGATTTATTGCTTCATTATTTATTCAGGATGCATCTCACAAAGTTTAAAGTTTAAAGGAGTGGTTTGAATGAATGACATGGAGAAACTGTGATTCTTAAACACTAACTGTCATACGAGTTAAATGTTTTAGAGTTTCATTGGACATCATTTGTTACGGACAGATGGAAGTTAATGCAAATAAACGTTTATTAAACAGGTTGTTATACAAGCAAGATGACTGAAGCTGGTCATAGAGATGATTCTTGGTGGTGGAGAGTGACGGTGGATGGTGAAGGACACATGAAGAAGTGAGTCCTGGGAGATGAGGCAGAGTGACCAGTTGGAGAGGAAGTCTTGGTGAGGCGTGGAGAAGGATTGTAGGGAGACTGGGTCGGATCACAAGGAGAAGTAGCAATGCAAAGAGTCAAAGGGAGTAGTCCTGTGTACATTGTAGGTCAGACGCTGACTGACCTGAGGTGTGTGCTTAAGAAGGGAGGTAATTGGCGTGGATGAGGTGCGGGTGTGGTTGATCAATACTCAGGGACTCTTTGTCAGGACTCTTCGTCAGGAGCGGAGGTGAGAGAGGCTGGTCGATCCGTGACAGCATTAGCATAATCACAGACGTGAACTCATGACTAAACGTAAATAGGCCCACTGAGGAGGTATTGTCAGTATTGCAAGATAAACTTAGATAACAATCGATGGTCTTTGAAGCATCTGTGAGAATGGATTGAAAATTATAAGCAAATCTGAAAGGGTCACTGTTTTCCAGCAAAAATCAAACAAGCACCGAAATTTCAGCTGCCGAAAAATTATCCGGTAATTTCCGAGAAAAAAGAAAACCGCCTGAAAATATATGCCTACCTGGCCCTCAGCGTTCAGGATTCATTCATTGGAAAAATCAAAGTCTGCTCAAATAACATGAAGTTTTCAATAGCCCTACTTTGCTGTAAGACGCTGTGGTAAAGCCTTGCCAGGCAACTCTTGTAAAATGATTCTACCCTCTCGTTCAATGATTTACTCCCTGCAACACTCTGCTTGCATGCTCTGATAATAACAGCTTTGTAGGAGTATACATTTTTTGTATAATTGGTAAAAAAACAAAACAAAGGTTACCATGGTCAGCCGGATCCGGGCCGTATCCAGATCAGATGAAGGACCTGCACCTGGATACGAGACCAACACAGCCCTGAAGTGTCTGCAGAGACCGTGACTCTACTAAACCCGATCATGAACCCATCTCCAACCACATGGAACTGGATTATAATAATTGACCTTAATTGAGAAGATCGTTGGTGTCTCTCTCCCACCCCTCCAGGACATTTACAACACCCACTTCTCCCGAAAAGCACTCACTATTGCTAGAGACCCCACCCACGCTTCACACAGCCTCTTCAGTCTGCCTCCATCAGGGAGGAGACTACGTAGTCTCCAGGCAAGGACCAGCTGACTGAAGGACAGCTTCATTCCCCAAGCTGTCAGGGCATTGAACTCCCTCCCGACTCTGCCCCTTCTCCACTCTTCTGCCCCACGCTCCTGATATCTGAATCACCCCCCCCCCCCCCTTCATTTCTCTTCCATTTTTTCATCTACCTCATTTATGCTGTCCCTCTGAGGATTTTGGAATCCTCACATACAGACCCTTGTTTTTAATCTTATCTGCTGGTCTTAGAAATGGTCCCATGACTGAACCTGGTTTCTCCCAAGGGTTTTTTCTTTTCATTCTGTTCTTCGTTCATTCCGTCACCTGCCAGAATTTTGGTTCCTTGTCGCTGTCGCCTCTGGCTTGCTTAGTTGGAGAAACTTAACACTTAATATTCATATTGATCATATCATATTGATTCGCCTGCACTTTTCAGGCTGCTGTTCAGCCAAACAAACTTTGTTTTTATTGTTGTCCTGTGACCACTGTAAAGCTGCTTTGAAACAGTATGTATTGTAAAAAGCGCTATATAAATAAAGGTGACTTGATTCTGTGAATATAGAATACATTGATATTTAATTATATTTATTTATAATTTATATTTTATTTATATTGTACTGTTAAATTTTAATGTTAACAATAGTGTGGCATTTTATTTTATTGGCTTATATTTTTTTTTCAATTCAGTATCATTAAAATGATTGAATTTAATGAAATAGTCTAACTTTAATATAATAAAATAAATAAATAATTATTAAAAAGCACTTTTGGCCAAGTGAGTCCAGCTTTTTTTTTTTTTTTTTTTTGCCTAAAAGTTTAATTTCGGTGCAAAACAAAATAATAACAAAAATGACTTCAAAACAAAATGAATGTTAAATTTTTATTTTTTTAATGTTGACAATGGCAGGGCAAATGACCAAAAGAAAAAAAAAATCTTATTTCTGGGTACTTGTGCAGTCTATCTGGATAACAAACCCCACATTTTAAACAATACGCCTGTTTCCATGCAACTCCCAGCCAACAGCCATACAATAACTGTTATGGGATTGAGTTTGATTTAGAGCAGATTACTTCTGATAGCTGCTTGAGCCCTGTGTGCTGGCCGTGGCTGGATGGATATAACAGATGGATGCTGGGATTGGACGGCGGGCTACGAGACATCGCAGTGGATTACTAATGCGTACTGTTGCAACCTCTCGCTCTCGCTATCTGATGAGACGTAGAGCACACACGAACACAAGCCTCGTGGGACATAATGATGTTGAGATTAAGACTGAGAGACAAAGGTTAACAATGCAATGAGGAACATGCATGCAAGAAATAGAGTTCCCAACGTGTCCGTTTCCCAGAAAGCAAATCTGCTTTGTTCGGAAGTCTGCGTGACGAAGGATATCCGAGTGTGAGACAACTTTCCACATTTCTAACCAAAAGGAAACAGACATTAGATTTCATTAAGGCCCTGGGGTATGGGTCACCGTGTCAGTGGAAACACATCGTTCATTACTATGGGGTGCTAACGGAAACCGATGCATGACTTTAGATTCAAGCCTTCCTGAGATGCTGTTTAGATAGGAGGCGGCTGGACAGGAACTTCCTGAGAGTCTCCTTTGTGGAACGTTAGATTGGACAATCTCCTCACATTTAGGAATAAATGTACTTCAGCTTGTGAACTTCCAGTTACCCTGCTAAGAAAAGCCTGTTTAAACCAGCCTAAGCTGTCTCCCAGACTGGCCATCTGAAGAGTCCCTCAAAATCCCACAAAAACCAACTAGAGACTAACAAAAGAGCTTAAACGGGTTGTTTGTTTGATAAATCAGATAAGGTAACTAGTAAAGTGTACTACAGTGTATAGGCATTCAAAAACGTACACTTTTGTCAGAGCAAACATCTAGTGGTTACCACACATGTAGCCCTATGATTTCTGCAATGTGGAAAATGTGGACAGAATCCAGTCTCAAGTGGATCGAGACAGCTGGATCAAAAGATGGGTCCGCTGTCAGAGGAACTCTGAAATTAAACTCTGTCAAAAAGAAAAATGAACGAAACACAAACCAAAGACATGTAAACGAACCAAAACGTGGACGTGATGTCACCAGATGTGACCCTATTGTCAAGCATACCCGTTTTTTTTATTGGCATAGTCGCGACGTTGTCTGTTAAAGTTCGGTACAGGTTTCTGAATCGCATCTCTTCACAGTAGATCTTCATTGTGTGCGTGATGGAGGGATTCCTGCCGCTGTTTGGAGTCTTTAAGAGTTCAGTCATACGCATACATTTAGCCCAGATCCCAGCATTGTTTTAGAGGGTCGGGAAGTACGGTCATGAAACCTCTTTTTTCTTTTGCATCTTTAGGAGTGAAAGCTAAGCGAACCTAGACTAAATGTATCATTTTCTATTTCTGGCCTTAACCAAAATAACCAAGAGAGACAAACTAAGTGTGAACTCAACACACCCTTACTCTCCACACCACTGACTCTGTTGACTGCAGGATCTCTTTTGTAATTTATATAATATCCGCGATGCACTGAGACCACGAAACTTGAACCGTGAAGAGTCGAGGGATTACTGTACATACAATTTCTGAAATTATTAATTTACTGGGAATTTGCTGAAAAATAATGATTTAATACATCAGTTGCAAATCATGTGATTAAGATCGTCACTGGAGAAAAGCAAAAAACACAGTGTATAATGCAGGAAGTGGAATCGTATGTGTTATTGTCGTTGCTGGAGTGTATGGTTTTACTTTCGACCCTACAGTCGGCGAGGAGGATGCTGGATGACTGGACGGAGAGAGCAACAGATGGCCAGAGGATTACATTTACAATCCCCCCACTCACTTTGGTGCGCGGACTCACCGTCAGACACACACACACACACACACTCATTACCTTTGGATCACGATTAAATTAAAGAGTTGAATTATAAAGATTTTTCTCCCATAGAAGGTTTCTTCTGCCATTTAAATGTTCTGACAATAAATGTTTTTTATACTGTTGTGTGTAATGGGCATTAGAAGTTGACGTATTACATTTACCTGATTTCCAAAGATAAAAGAAAATATCATAGATATGACCATTTTATGATTAATTACAATACAGGGAATGTTTATTCTGAGAACAAAGTTCTCGCAATAGCCATACATTTCTCAATTCTGGCTTCATAACTCACAAGCATATATAAAGTTTATATCTCACAAGTCAGAATTGTTAGATTTAAGCTAGCAATTGTAAAAAAAAAGAAAAAAAAGAAAAGTCAATTACCTTAAAAAATATAAAATAATATATATATATATATACACACACACACACACACACACACACACACATATACACAAACTTCCGTTCTTTTCTTATAAAAGACAAAGACATGGTGAAAAAGCTATTCCAAGAAAAAAATTTGACTTTATTAATCAGGAATCGATTAGATCACAAAAAGTGAATGTTATATATGAGAATGGAGTCTGACTGAATAAGTTTGCTAAAACAATGCCTAAATAGCTATTTTAAATAGCAAAATTATTTTAAGATAAAAAACAAAGAAACCACCATTAAAAATAAATGTCACGGCAACACAAGCTGTACACAAAAACAAACTAGCGTACCATTCAGTCGAACAAATCCTTCCGTGAACAAACTGGCTGAATTGGTCAGAGTGGTTGCCAAATCAACATTTGACTTAAGTTTTGTATACTTAAGGTGAGTGACCTGTAAGGTGGACAGGGTTGGCCGAGACTATTCACTCCAGACTGTTCCCGAAACGGGTCTTGGTTCGCTTCCTGTGATTGAGCACAGCATGAGCAGAGTTCAATAGAGTCAATCTGGGCCTTTGTGAATCGTTCAGTTGGGGAAACTTCCTCTTCTGTAACACCTTCCCTGGGACGATGATCTGCACTTCTTGACCCGTTCACCTCCAGGGCTGCGGTTATCTGGGCAGATCTCACCAGGGGAAGATTCTCTTTTGTTACTCCCTGAAAAGCATCTTAACGACTGAACCCTGATGAACTCAAGACATAAAGGCATGTAAAAGAACACAAAATGCAATAAATCAAAATCATAATATGGGTTCATGTCAGCAAGTGTGATTGGTACGTCTGATCTCAAAATGTTTTCAAGGTAAAGTAGGGTTTTCTCACTTAAGGATCCAATTCTTCACTCACCACTGTGATGAAGTTTAATGCTAGTGGGATTTAAATATTCCTGGTTATTACTCAAAGGAAATTACTGAATTACTGAATTACTCAAAGGAAATGAATCAAAAAGTCAATGCAACTTATTTGTTGGCATGCATCAATAAATCATATAATAATAACAATAATGATATTCAATATAATGACAACAATATTTGGTATGCATCACTCATATAATACTCATATATTAACAACAATGCTACTCAATCAGAATTATAAAAGGTATATACATAATAATAATAATAATAATCATCAAGATCTTTGTTCTGCAATCTTCCAATGCAAGTCACCAATGCAGATCTAGGATTTGCAAGGTAAATTTGCAAGGAATTTTACCCCACTTCTATATCCAGCTGCTGTGGTAAGTTAATTTTCTTTTACCTTTTAGAAGTGTGGAGGGAAAGCGTATTCACATCATATATAGACACATTTGTAGTACGGGTCGGAATACCCATTGGTTAGGCCGTAGAAATCCGGTGGGGAATGAGAATTAGACACGAGAAATGACTTTCCGGGGAAATTTCAGGCGTACAATTGCAAGACCTCCTTGTTCGGTTAAGGGACTGAATTTAAAGTGGAGCAACAACGAAATTATATCCTGGTGTTCTGCTGTTGACGCAAAGTTAAAATCAAAATATAAAAAGATTCCCACTGCCATTGTTTATTTGCTTCGTCGCAACGACCTTGTAACAATAGCTGAGAATGAACGAACAATAATCGACTGCAGAGAAATCGAAAGATCTCGATCCAACGAATTATCAAAGTTAAAAACACAACTAGAAGCGTTCAGATATGAAAAAAGAAAAATCGATAAACTACAAAGAAAACTTCAAACTGACAAAAGTTACACAAAACGGTTACGATAATGTAGAGACACGAACGTGTGAGGCAAAGATTCAAGATCTTCAATCACAGCTCGATCATTTACTAGCTGAGCAGTTAGCCCTGACTGAAAAGTGTAAAAAAAACACAAAGAGACGATTGCAGATCTCAAGGATAAGCTAAATGCTAAAAGTTAGAGGAGACTTGCGCTAATGAATCTGAAATGTTTTGTGGCCACAGCTCAAGAAAGTGCGCCTATATCAATTCTTAAGGTGACGCAACACCATAATAGTGTCATGTACCAGAACACATGGTGTACGAGTGTTAGAGCGTCATGAAATTCCTCAAACCTCGGGGGAACACAGCAAGCAACCCTGTGGCAAACAGAGCAGGTTTTTCTGTTTCTGTCAGAAAATGGGCCATTCAATGGAAATATGCTGGTCAGTGGGTCGGGGTCAACCTCCACCTTATTTTAAGAAGAATAGGAAACCACTTTCCAAGGCCAAAGATCAGCAATCTGCACATACAGGTAAAACTCTTAGTGTGTTAACTGCATTATTCATGCAAGGCCTTCAGAGATTGACTTCACTTGCTAGTGGGTTAGCCGCCTCATAACAACAAGTTTAATATTTAAACACCCAAATTGCAAAGCATAGCATTACCATACATTAATCCTTTTGATTCGATTCATTTGTCCACTGCCCAGTGCCAAAAAGGGCGGAGTGTGCTTGCATTTTGCATTTACAAAAGCTTGACTAGAAGTTTGGCACTCGATAGCAGTTCAAATCATCCCACAAAAAACCATCCAGTACCATCTAAAATGTAATCACTGCATCGTTCATGTAAGCCCTACAGCTAAACTGTAGTCCTGCTTGAATTTTCAAATTTGTAATTGTGCATAACACATTGTGCTCATAGAACACACTTTACAGTTGTTTGTGATACTACATGCACACATAGACTAGCTATTACGTCACTGTAAGTGTTGAAGGAAACACTTAGGTTAAAGGTTGTAGATGCACATGCATTCTAGGCCAAGTAATAGTACTGGAATTTTATTAGAAATCTAAAGTACACGTGTGACTATGTTGAATTTGTTTGTCTCATGAGAGGAACACTCTGCTATTTTCCATATAGCTGCAGTAAAACCACGCATGGGAGCATAGAATTGCCATAAGACAATTTATACAATGTGATTATTACCACCTGTAATAATCGTGAAAATGCTTTCCTTACAAGAGAATTCAGTTACTTTGAACTTTGCAGTTCATCATGCTTCTTTTACAAAAACACTGGTGTGGAAGAAGTTGAGCCAGGTCACACCTCATGCGCACACTCTTGCTGGCTCCCTGCTACAAAAACAGGACCAAATTTACGTCACAATTGTAAGAGTTCCACACCTTTGTTTGGAGCATGACTACATTTACAGATAGCCACAGATAAATTCAGCCACATAGATGACAACATTTGCTCTTTATCTGAATTCACCACCCACAAAAAAATGTCCATATAGCTTCTCACACATAGAAAAGGAAAACTAATACCCCGATTACAGTATTAACATACACACAAAACTGATGCAAGGAATGCAACATATCCATTCTTTTATGCATTTTCCATGTCATGTAGAAATCCTAGATCTGCACTGGTGACTTGCAGAACAAAGATCTTGATTATTATTATGTATATACCTTTAGAATTGCGATTGAATAACATTATTGTTGTTAAGATATTGACTATCAGTATTATATGAGTCATCCATACCAAATATTGTTGTCATTATATTGAATGTCGTTATTATTATTATTATATGATTTATTGATGCATGCCAACAAATAAGATGCATTGACTTTTTGATTCATTTCCTTTGAGTAATTCAGACCAGGAATACTTAAATCCCACTATCACTAAACTTCATCACAGTGGTGAGTGAAGAATTGGATCCTTAAGTGAGAGAACCCTACTTTACATTACCTTGAAAACATTTTGAGATCAGACGTACCAATCACACTTGCTGACATGAACCCATGTTATGTTTTTTGATTTATTGCATTTTGTGTTCTGTGTTCTTTTACATGCCTTTATGTCTTGAGTTCATCAAGGTTCAGTCGTTAAGATGCTTTTCAGGGAGTAACAAGAGAGAATCTTCCCCTGGTGAGATCTGCCCAGATAACCGCAGCCCTGGAGGTGAACGGGTCAAGAAGTGCAGATCATCGTCCCAGGGAAGGTGTTACAGAAGAGGAAGTTTCCCCAACTGAACGATTCACAAAGGCCCAGATTGACTCTATTGAACTCTGCTCATGCTGAGTCTTACGCAGTCTTTCAATATATGAAGAAATAAGAAAAGATTATATATACACAAGCGGCAATGGATTTCCAAATCGTCCAAATTTTCGTTGAAGTTTCGAAAATTTCAAAGCGACAAAAGTTACGTTTCCGCCCTCAAAAACAGTTATGAAATGTAGAGACACGAAAGTGTGAGGCAAAGATTCAAGATCTTCAATCACAACTTGATAATTTACTAGCTGAGCAGTTATCCCTGACTGAAACATGTAAAAAACACAAAGAGACGATTGCAGATCTCAAGGTTAAGCAAAATGCTAAAATAAAAATAAAAAAATCTAATGAATCTGGAATGTTTTGTGGCCACAGCTCAAGAAAGTGTGCCTATTTCAATTCTTAAGGTGATGCAACACCATAATAGAGCAGAGTCATGTACCAGAACGCATGGCGAGCGAGTGGTAGAGAGTCAAGAAAATCCTTAAACCAGAGTCGAACACAGCAAGCAACCCTGTGGCAAACAGAGCAGGTTTTGCCGTTTCTGTCAGAAAATGGGCCATACAGTGGAAAAATGTTGGCCCTTGGGTAGGGCTCAACCTCCACCTTATTTTAAGAAGAATAGGAAACCACTTTCCAAGGCCAAAGATCAGCAATCTGCACATACAGGAACATTGTTGGACCAGTGAGCAGGCCTCTCAGCATGGCCTTACAGACCTCATCCATCAACATCATTACAGATCATTTGTTCTTATGACAAGGTGTAGATACATACATCCATTTTTAATGAAACAAAACACACATAAACAGAAGATTAAGCCATAACAACCATATTCAAATGCATTCTCTGCTTTCGATAAATGATTTAAATGCACTAACATCACAAGGTTCCTGCATTCCCACATCAGGAGGGGTCACAATGAGTTAGCAAGTGAATGCAGTAGAGATGTAAAACCCAGCCATGCATGCATGCTTCATAAATACACACAATCCATCAACACGAGTGAGCAAAAGCACCCATTCAATAGCTCTTATCCGTTTAATTAAACATCAGCCACATCAGATCAGCAGCCTATATGACTCGAATAAAGACAATGTGATAAATGTCTGCAAAGTGCACCAGTTCGATTATTGTACAAACCCACAACAAATATGTCTAGGGATCAGACCAAACCAGGTCGCACTAACAAACCTCCACGTGACCCCCCCACACCGCCGCTCTTTGTGTCCGTCTTACGAGGATGCGTGGAGAGATCGTTCATTTGTGTGCGTAATGACATCACCATGGAGATAAGCCTTTTGTCTGAACAGCAATAAATAAAGAAACAAAACCATGATCCTGATGAAAGAGGTGGACGGTGAGTCAGGAAGGCCAGAACGCTTCTTAGGTCAGTCTAAACACAGGGAATTCATACAGAGGACGATATTTGGGTGATGTCTACAGGTCTGTTCAGAGGTTTACATACCCCTTGCAGAATATGCATTAAGAGACAGGGGAGTAAAAATGTTTAATTAGATTTGTACATAAATTGTATATATTTTGTCTTTGGGGACATGTTACGTAGCTTCTGAGTTTTTTTTGTTTTTTTAGCATCTGTATGTCATGGTTATACCTAAATGGCAGCTCTAAGGGCCCGTCCACACGGAGATGCGCATCACTGTATACGCATAAATTTTTTATCGTATTGGCGTTTCGTCCACACGGATCCGGCGTTTTGGGAGACTGAATCCACTATTTTTTGAAACCGGGTCCTAAAGTGGATAAATCTGAAAACGACACCCTTGCGGTTTCGTGTGTACAGCCAATCCGTATATTTTGTGAAACGATGATGTCATCACATCACGTGTCGGCTGCGTCACACGTAACAGCGTATACAGCGTGCAAGGTTATGCGCATGCTCAAAGTCTTCTTCTCCGTGTATAGTGTATATCTGTGTACGCTGATATTTCTTGAGACGACGGCATGTTTACGGAATTTTTTCTTAGAACAAGGGGGAAAAAAAAGATCAGATAGGGAATGCACCGGCTTCGTGTGGATGTGGCCTAAGATTCAACAACCTGTGCTCGGTTCAGGCCGCCCACATGCACTGAACACAATAGAAGCTCCCTACCCAGATCTCAATGATATATACACTGAGGAGGGGATATCCAACTTCACTGCACTTGACAAAACCTTTTCATTTGGTACGTCCTGTTCTGCTGGTTCATTGTGCTTCCAAATACTAAAATCCTCCTGTTCTGGTTAAGTTTACAAGAAAGAACAATAAGGAAACTACATCACAATTGAAAACATGCAGAAAGATTGCAAACTGGTGATCCCCTAACAAAGCCAAACTTCAGCTGCAACCACATTTTGTGGGAGTAAGAGGTGTAATTTGTGAAATCTGAACATAGTAGAAGTCTGTTGAGAAAAGGTTTGAGACGTTTTAAACCTTAAAAGGCTAAGGAATTTAATCACAGTCCGGTTCCTGCACAAACATTTCCTTTGTCTCCCTGAATAATTGACTTGTTTGAAGGTCCTCAGCGAGTGCGTTTCTTATGCAAGTGTTTGTATCTGTGCAAATCTACTCGTCTCCACTGATTCTTTCTGTTTTGCTTGCATAATTTCATTTGCGTCACTGTATATCAACACAGGTTCCTAAAGAAAGGGGGAGATGGGGTAGTAAAGGGCCTGTTTGGTTTCCCTTTCACAAGGAAGGAAAATCTGCTGCAAATATCCTGTGGTAGCAGCTCTCCACACTATTCCTTTAAAGTCACCATGAAATCAAAATGGATAGTTCTTTTAAGGAACATTGCCATGTATTTATTATAAATGATTTATCCATGACCATAATTTATTTTAATTCATGTGCCTTTAATCTTTAATCAAAATAACTCGATCTCCCTCCTTCAACAACATCTCAGCTGGATCCAAAAAAAAAAACAAAGCACCACACACTTCCCAACTACGTATACAGTGGTGTGAAAAAGTGCTTGCCCCCTTCCTTATTTTGCATGTTTGTCACACTTAAATATTTTCGATCATCAAACAATTTTAAATATTAATTTATCAAAGATGCAGTTTTTAAATGAAGGTTGTTGTTATTAAGGGAAAACAAAATCCAAACCTACAGTGTGAAAAAGTGCTTGCCCCCTAAACCTAATAACTGGTTGGTCTAACACCCTTAGCAGCAACAACTGCTGAGTCTTTTACTTCAACTGTGGAAGACTTTCATCTTTGCAGAATTGTTGTAATTCAGCCACAATAGAGGGTTTTTGAGCATGAACTACCTTCTTAAGGTCGTGCCACAGCATCTCAACAGGATTCAGATTTATTTTGTTTTTCTTCAGCCATTCTGAGGTGTACTTTTTTTGTTGCGTTTTGGATCATTGTCCTGCTGTGGAACACGCTTGAGGTCACGAACAGATGGCCGGACATCCTCCTTCAGGATTTTTTTTTGGTAGAAAATAGAATTCATGGTTCCATTTGTCACAGCAAGTCTTCCAGGTCCTGAAGCGGCAAAACAGCCGCAGACCATCACACTACCACCACCATATTTTACAGTTAGTATGATATTCTTTTTCTGAAATGCGGTGTTACTTTCACATCAGCTGTGATGGAACAAACCTTACAAAAAGTTAAACTTTTGTCCCATCAGTCCAGTTTCTCCCAAAAGTCCTGTGGATCATCAAGATTTATTCTGGAAAAAACTAAATAAGCCTAAATGTTGTTTTTGCTCAGCAGTGGTTTTTGTCTTGGACCTCTGCCATGCAGGGAATTGTTGCCCAGTCTCTTTCTTATGGTGGAGTCATGAACACTGACCTCAACTGAGACAAGCGAGACCTGCAGTTCTTTGGATGTTGTTGTAGGATATTTTGTGTTGTCTTGGATCAGTTGTCGCTGCGCTCCTGAGGTAATTTTGGTCAGCAGGCCACTCCTGGAAAGGTTCACCACTGTTCCATGTTTTCACCATTTGTGGATAATGGCTCTCACTGTGGTTCGCTGGAGTCCCAAAGCTCCAGACAATAGACATTGTTGCAGAGTCCAGTCACAGACATTATGTATTGTTTGAGAGGTCGTTTCAGCCGGATGAACGTCATAATAATGTGGTGCAGGGACAAAGTCAAAAACCTGAAGTCTAATTAACCACTGGTTCCTTCAAGATTATGTCCTATGTGGTTTTATAATGGATTTTTTTAAATTCATGAGTAAATTAAAGCCTGTGGTAAACACAATGTGACGATAATTTGATGTTTTGTTTTATAAAGTTCACTGCACACACTCACATCCCAAAAGTTCTAGTTACTGAACATATTTACATTGTAGAACAAAATATCTAGTATAATTATATAGTATAAGTCAAAATATTGTCCCACTGTAAAATGTATTTGCTGGTTTATTTTTTCTTAAAGACTTATTCAGTTGGTTTCATGTCTTCTTTCGTCAAACAGCCCAATCACAGTTTGAATCTCATTAGCCTGCATCTCTTCATAGATGTGGATGAGCAATCAGCATACAGACCTCATCCCATCCCACCCCCACACCCCACTCAGCCTTCAAGCTATATTGTGTGGACATTAAGCAGAGACACTTCACAAAAGACAGCAAACAGCAAAGCAAGCATTGCCACTGGAGTAGTTTGAGTGCAGAAAAGAAAGAGAGGAAATGATGGAGATGTTGATCTGCAACTGGCCGCTGACCAAAAGATGAAAGGAGAATGTGCATCTCTAACAGAGCAGATGACACACAATAAAACACTGCATACTAACATTTCTTATTAAAATGGAATTCAATTACTATCATAATTAAATCACTAAATATAGCATTAAAAAAAAAAGTTAAACAAATAGTATTAAAATATATTTTATGTCCATATTTTATACAAATATTATTTTAAAAAATGCAGTATTTAAAATATTAAATTAATATTATCTATTAAATATTAATATTACACATTATAAATTTTAGTTCTATATTTTATATGTCTACAAATTATAACGTAAAACATTTACACGTAATAATTTATTATTTTAAGTTAATTAACTAATTTCATTTAATTAAATGTTATATGACTATTATACAAATGTATTTCTCTCTCTCTCTCATATATATATATATATATATATATATATATTCTCAATAAATATCATGATGTTTCAAAATATTATTATTATTATTATTATTATGATAACATTAAAATACCTTTAATTTTCCAAGAAACGAAATGTATTCTTTATTCCCCACACCGTAAATATTGGTCTTTAATATTGTTCTAAATAACTAAGGCCAAATAGCTTTTTCATAATAAAAACGTGTCTATATAATATTGGGAAGTATTAGTTTGTTATGAACACTTCTGAATAGTTGTATAAATTACTGTTCGTATTCAGAGCTGCATTACATCATGAATCAAACAGCTGCTTCACTCATACCTACAGAAAACCTCACATTATGTAATATTTCAGACAGTTTGAGCTTGACAACATCATTTAACTTAAATTAAACCCATATCATCCCATGAAAGCAGCAAATATTACAGAGAAAGTATAACAGAAGGTGTTTATAGTCTGCAAAACCGCTCGCGCTTCTGAAGTTTTAAAGAAACCAAACACCTGCAGAGTGAGAGAGCACGTACCTCTCACGCAGAGGAGAGACATGGCAGACGGAGCTTTAAATCCTGTGCGTCTGCTCGAAGTTCTCAGCAGTCCGGGGACATTTCCGATGCTGTGTCGGTCACGGGCGCTCGACGGAGGAACTCGAGCTATCCTACAGGTGACGCGCACTGACTCAGACGTCCCATCGCCATGGCCAAATTGTATTTGTAGAAACTCACAGAAAAAGAGGCGGGGCTTGCAGGGATTTTAATGACGTCAGAAGCGCCCCTGACTCAGAGGGCGGGGTTTGCTGGACTGTTGACCAATGGGCGAGCGAATGGGCGGGGTTTCTGGCCGCAGCAGGTGAAGGAACAGGTGTGACGCTGGCTTGAAAACTTGGACGCATCTTTTTGCCACGAACTTCATCCGTTATATTGAGTTGTGAGATACAGAGTTTATCAGTGGAAGTTTTCAGTGCTCAAGACCTCTCCCACTTTCATAGGAAAATGTACTTTTGGCTTTCCTGAATATTCTAAGGAGGATGGAAAGAGCTTTTAATTAATTTCATTATATTTTTGACTAGATTTCACATTCTTACATGCAACTTTACTAATAAATATCCGACTGAAGTAATGCTGCAGATAGAAAATGTACGAGACTCTATAAAGCTATAAAGACTTTAAAAGTTCGACAGTTCTGCAAAGTATTTATATGATATTTTGTCCGATTTATATCAGATTTTTATATTATTACCCCGCTGCCAATTCGTTTTTGTATTTATTTATTTATAAAGTTGCTCGTGAGTGAGTGAGTGAGTGTGTGTGTGTGTGTGTGTGTGTGTGTGTGTGTGTGTGTGTGTGTGTGTGTGTGTGTGTGTGTGTGTGTGTGTGTGTGTGTGTTTGCCATTGTATTAAGTGCTTTTTTCTTTATATCTGTGTAGATTTTAGTTATTTTAGTTTTAGTTATTTTAGTACGGAACATTAAAGTAAATTAAAATGAGAAATAAGTTGAGGTTTTTTATTTTATTATTTTATCTCAGTGAAATTTTGTTTTATTTCTAGTTAGGGTTTTTGTTTCAGTTTTAGTTTTAGTCAGTTCAGTATTTGCATAATGTATGTTTATGTATGTTAATGTTTATTCAGTAATAGGAAACCAAATGATAACTGAGACTAACAACTGCTAACTTGCAGTTTCTTTAGAAGTGCTTTCATTTAGTTTGGATTTAACCCATAGTTTAACCACATATCGCTTTCATTTTATTTAGCAGGTCTAATCCTACTTTATATTGTTTAAATTGTTGTGCAGTTGTTGTATAGGCAATGCATTTCTATATGGAAGCCCGTGGTTTTCTACCCTGTCTTTTGTTTGCATCTGAGAACAAGAATACATGTATTTTTTGTGAAGAAACATGATGATGCGTTTTGATACTATGTTTTCACAGAGAATTGGAGGCTGATGAACTCATTGAGTTGAGTTTGGCTTCCTCCAGTGCATGTGTGAGGAATCTCTACCCCTGATTCAGACGTAATGATGGACTGTTTGACTATAGAAATGAAATGAACATCGTCTTTCATCAGTCCACCGGTCGGACGTGTGCACATAAAAAAGGATGACAGTCAAAAGTCAACTAATCTGGATATTTCTGTTAGTCACCCTCCATTTATGAAAAAAGTGGGGTTTTGTTGCTATTTTATTGCACAATTGTAAAAAGCTCAAGTATCTTCAGCAAAAGATGTCCTAAATTACGTGATAAGTCCTTAATATCTCACGTTTATTTAGTTTTTGCTTAACTAAATGCATGCATTATTCCGTAATTAGTAACATAACTTTACATTTTAAAGCCCCAAATTGTTATATCCAGAGCGTTATTATTTATTAAGTATATTAATCATTTATGTTTTGAAATTTATTATATTTTTTATATGTTCCGTTTTCATTTCAATTTTAGACACAGTTATGTGCTTTTTATATTATACGTTTTTATGTTTCTATTTTGTATTTTTTCAGCTTTAGTTGTAGCAATTTTACTTCTTCAACTTAAAGATTTTGGTTTCAGTTTTCTTTTGTTTCATTTTTTTTCTATTAAATCTTTACATTTCGTTTTGTTTCAGCTTTTTTTCATCAAACAATTGTTAATCGTTTCAGTTTTGGACTGGAGCTGTTGATACGAGCTGTGCCCACATTGCACATTCATGTTTTACCCCAGAAAAATTCTAAAGCTATATGTAAAAGTTTAATATTCTAGGTTTAATGTTTAGTTCTATGACTGCACATTAGTGGCTGAATTATAAAATACAAAAATTCACATGAAAAAACAAAAACTAGAAAACATTCATTCAAACGTTTAAACATGTATAAACGTATACATTTTATGATTTTATATAATTAAATATTTCTACTTTATTCAGCTGCAGACTTTACAGACGGTTTCCCGGAACCATATATTAAACGCATATGTTTCCCTCGGATGTTAGTCGTTGATGCGCGTTCGTGATGTTATAACTTTGATTTCCGCAGCCGTAAGAGGGTCGAGTTTGTAGTGTGAGCTCTGCAAGAGTTCAGTCATTTGTTCCTGACATCCTCAACATCTGTCTGATAAAGGCTGAAGATGCTCCGGACGGCGGTGTGTCGGGCAGGAAGCGGCCTTTTAAAGGTGACACACGTGCGCCGAACTTCTAAAGAGATCAAATGGACGTAAACCAGTGTATTCGCACGTTTCTTTGAGATAATTTTGAAGTATTATGAATTTATTTGTTTCTCCAGGCTGAACTTTAATATTTGTAAGCCTTGCATGAATGATGGCTGTTGTGTGAAACAAAAAGTGCTTGTAGAATGATTTTATTTGACTTTGCAGAGAGACAGCGGAATTTATCTTGTCACCTTACTCACTCTTTAAAACACATAATCGCTCGCTCTCTCTCTCTCTCTCTCTCTCCCTCTCACACACACACTCACAGCACAAGTTGTACTTGAAGAACTGGTTATAATTTCTGATCTGTTCTATATTTTAATGATTGTACAACATTACGACACAGTGCTCAAAGTCTTAATAAACATATTTTTTAATTATTGTACTAATGCACATATGTAGAAATGATATTGTCAATTTACTTATGCAAATGTGACAACCTAATTTGCTTTATTGTAAGTAATTTAATATAAACATATTTGTTATAACAAATAATAGCAGACAAATGCAAATACGTTTTTTGTTTGATTTAATTATACCATTAACAAAAAAAATCTAATTTTTCTTTGGTGTGTTACATTTGTTTCATAAATAACATACAAAGATTAAGTAATTTATACAAATAAATTATTATTAATATATCATAATTTTGCACATATCTAGCAAATGTGTTTGTAAATATATTAGCCATGTGAAGTCTTAAATTTACTACGTCCCTCTTCTGTGAGCAGCATTCGCGTCACGCAGTGCCCGCGTTGAGGACTCGAGCTCAGCTGCGATGGGCGTCCAGCCTTCCCATGAACACTGTGGTTCTGTTCGTCCCCCAGCAGGAGGCTTGGGTTGTGGAGCGGATGGGCCGTTTCCACCGAATCCTGGAACCGGTGAGTCGTTGTCTGTGATGGGGATTAGTATCGATACAGAGATCCTGATTTCATTCGAATTCACAAGATCTCAATTGGATTTGAATTAATGGATTCAATTATTCAGCTGTTTTTGTTGTGTTTTTTTTTTAACCCATGAGCCCTTGTATTGTAATAAGTTTGATGCCAGTGAAATTGAACAATTCTCAAGTTTGATACCACAGATGAAAACTAATGTATATTTAAAATATTATTAAACAAGCAAATAATTGAACTACTAGCAATAGCTTAAATTAATATAATAGAACAGAGATACAAATGAAATGTTGTTCATATAGAAATTAAATGTTCAAATGTAAAACGATATTAATCCAAAAATCTATATACAGTGGAGTTTGGTTATGTTGACGGCCTCGGGGGCTGCAAAAAAGCATCGAGATAACGGATGATCGAGATAACCAAACGCCAATATGGCAATTTATTTGATGAAGCGATATGCTTGCTATAAAAATGTACATGCACTGTATATGTTTGCTAACAACAAAAGGCATGTGTGCACCAACTAACAGCAGAGATTTACCAGTATACAATAAAAAACACCTTCGGTTCTCCATACAAACCTTTAATTATATTCTCCAACATTGCAAACACAATTTCACTCTCAGCGTAAACAGTCACAACATATTCGTGAGGTCATCACGCTGTACTAGATTGCATACTTCAGTGCTTCCACTAAGATTTTTTTTTTGGAAGTCCAGACTTCCAGATGTTAGTTTTTGGAAGTCCCAGGTATTATTTTTGGAAGTCCCTGTTACAGTACTACTACGTCGTAAAGCACAATAATTTTATGCCCGTTACATATAAAATATACTAGAAAAGATACTAGAGGGTTAAAGTAACAAATACTCATGAGTTTTGTGCAGAAATATTTATTTAACAGGAACAACACATACATGTAGTAGATGAATATACGGTAGTAGATGAAGGATCCGTAGTGGTAGATAATTATTAACATATCCACAAATTTCACGGAGGCGGAGCATTCCGTATCATGCACAGATAACCAGGCTATTTTGGGGAGTTTCGGGAAAGTTTACCCGTCAATATAACACATCTCTCACAGTTTCGCGATCCCCGCACGTTTGTGCATAGTTATCAATTAGTTTATGGCCATAGCTCTCGCTGTTGGCTTTCGCGATCCCCGCAGTAGGCGGAGTTTCAGTTGTTCGCGGGAATTACCATAGTTACATCACTAGTGTACATCTTGACAGGAGTTGTATGGCGAAAGAGATTAAGTGACCTGCTGTGTCCTTATCAATGGAGTCGCTTAGCATACACGCCTACGGCGCATGTGGTGATTTACAATGCATTTGGTCACTTTGCAATGCACATGTACGTCGAGCGCTCTGTGATCTGGCGTAAAACCATTAAACAGGACGTCCCGCGGACTTCCTGAACTTAAAATTTCGGCGTACGCTGACGATTTTCGGACGTAAATTACGCCCGGACGCCCGTTAACGGAGGCGCTGATACTTTCTTGCGTTCTGCCTGTCTAATGTGCTTTCTCAACAAATTTGGCCTCGTCCCGTCTTTTAACAACCGTGTTCTTCAATCCGCAGCGGCGCTGAGCAGAGCGCGCGTCAGAACAGAAGCAGGGTGTGTGTGTGTTCATCTAAGCCTCATACTCATTGGTCGGTAACCGCTCGTCAATGTCAAAATATTTGAGAAAAACAATCAAATCAGAGAAGGTGGGCTTTATGTGCACTTCCTGCTCGTTGAAAAGAGTAAGAACGATATGTGCTTTCACTTCAGAGAGTCTCCAAAAGTCTCCAATAACTCCAGATAAAGTTGTTAGATTTGTCGCTAGTCGCTTTTTTGAAAATGTGTCTCTAAATATAGCAACAAAGGTGCTAAGTTGGCAACACTGTCCGTGAGTTCTTCTGCGGCTGTGCGGCGCTGTACGTGCAATGCAAAATCAGCGCATGCGCAGTGAACTACATACGATCATGAGTCACGAGATAACCACGTGAAGTGACGAATTTGTCCCTCTTTTGAGAAATCAGGGTTCGGCGACATAAAATAATCGACATTACCGATAAGAAAATGTTAGACAAATAAGAAGTTTGGCGGTTCCACTTCAAAAACGTCGACATAACAGGATTGGCGAGTTAGCCGTGAGTCGAGATAAGTGAACTCCATGAATAGCTTCAATGCATTTCATCATTTCCATTTCAAATGTTTTATTTCCCTGCAGGGTCTAAATTTTTTAATTCCAATCTTGGACAGAGTTCGATATGTTCAAAGCCTCAAAGAGATCGTGATCGACGTGCCGGAGCAGTCCGCCGTCTCCCTTGGTAAGTCACAGGCGTTCTCATCTATTTCACTCCTGCTTTTATGGGATATTGAGATGATTCACGCATGATATTTTGCTTTTAGACAATGTGACATTGCAGATAGATGGAGTTTTATATCTCAGGATACTTGATCCTTTTAAGGTAAGTACTTTGCTGCTTTATTCCAGTGTTTTGTTTTAGGGTTTCCCCTCATAATGTGCTGTCGTTGTCGTCTGCAGGCTAGTTATGGCGTGGAGGACCCCGAATATGCCGTCACTCAGCTGGCACAGACCACCATGAGATCAGAGTTGGGAAAACTGACCCTGGACAAAGTGTTTAGGGTATGAATGCCAGACAGTCTGTCAGTGACTTGCACAATCTTGTGTTTAACATTCATTTGCGTGCTTAAGGAGCATTTTGTCCTTTTGACAGGAAAGAGAGTCTCTGAATTCCAACATTGTCCACTCGATAAACCAGGCGTCAGATGAATGGGGGATTCGGTGTCTGCGGTACGAGATCAAAGACATTCACGTTCCTCCGCGGGTTAAAGAGTCCATGCAAATGCAGGTATGCGGCTTGACTTCAGCTTCATCTCACTTCGTCTAAAGGAGTAAAATGAGCATGACTGATATGATGTGAATCACGGTCAGGTTGAGGCTGAGCGGAAAAAGAGAGCGACTGTTCTGGAGTCGGAGGGTCACAGAGAGGCGGCCATCAACGTGGCGGAGGGTCGCAAGCAGTCCCAGATTCTGGCGTCTGAGGGACAGAAGGCAGAACAGATTAACAAAGCTGCTGGTGAGTGCTTTTTGTGCTTTGGTTTGGAATAATGTTAGCACTTGAATAAAATGTTGTTTGCTGTTAAATCTTAAATTTAAAAATGTAACCCAAATTCATGTGGAAAAACTTGCCTCACCTCTGAACTGAATTATCGTAAACTAGATCCATACAAAACTCAAGGAATTTCATTACTTGGAATAAAAACATAAAATGTACAAAACTCATCTTATTTCATCTATTTGCTCTCTTTTTGTTTTGTTTAGGTTGTTTAAATATTAACATCACAAAAAATAAGTGCGTTAAAACCGAGAGAGGGAAAAAAAACGAATGAAATTCAAAATATGACATGTATAATGCAAATAAAAGGAGTTAGGAATGCTGTTTCATGTTGAATTAATAATTTTGTTTTATAAAAATGAATAAAAGTGATATATAAAAAAAATATTACATTATTTTATATTTGTTTATAATATATACATAAGCAAAAATAAATGGATAAATATAATAAACAATTGTTTGCATAAATTACATTTATAATACTAATAATAAATACTATTTTATCAATAGATAATGGCAAAGAAATTTTAATTGTGAAATTTCTTTTTAAACCGTTTTATTTGTTTATATTATGGAGAAATAACTATTGAAATAAAATAAAAATCTTGTTAAAAAAACGGTATTATTGCTACATGCAAAATAATATATATAATATATATTTAATAAACAATTGTATAATTGATGGATTGTTAGCTTTCCTTGCAACGCCAAGGTCATGGGTTCGATTCCCAGGGAAAGCAAGAACTGATTAGAATGTCAATCTGTTTCTTGAATGCAATGCAAGTCACTTTGGATAAAAGCGTCTGATAAATGCATAAATGTAAATGGCATATTCATTATCCTCATCTTTTCCCACTGTAACAGGTGAAGCAAATGCTGTTTTGGCTAAAGCGGAGGCAAAGGCCAAAGCCATCCGGCTGCTGTCTGAGGCGCTCACTCTGCAGGTACATGAACTCTCATCACACTGAATCAATTCTTCAATGGCATCTTGTTGATGTGTCTCAACGGTATCTGTGCAGAATGGAAACGCTGCCGCGTCTTTAAGTGTGGCTGAACAGTACGTCTCTGCTTTCTCCAACCTGGCCAAAGAGTCCAACACCATCTTACTGCCCTCCAACACCGGAGACATCAGCAGTATGGTCACTCAGGTATTGCACAGCACAACTGTTTTCAACATTGATAATAATCATAAATGTTTCTTGAGCATTAAGCATTCGACACTGTTTGAGTTTGATCACATGGATATTATTTCACAATATATTCACATAGAAAAGTTGTTTTATATTAATATTATTATATTATTATATTTATATTATTAACATTTCACAATATTATGGCTTTTACTGTATTTGATCAAAAAAAATTCAGATTTCTGTAGCGATTCTAAGCCTAAGGGAAATGGTGCGGATCAATGTGTGCGTGAATCGTTTTGTTGATCAAACACACATAAATCTGCACAAAGGGGAATTTGGATATTAACAGTTAATTATAACGGATTATAACAATTATTAATATCTATGGCTTGATTCGACTCGTAGAATTTTCTTTAATTCTAGAAAAGAGTTCAAAGGACGGATAATTTGTCCAGCAAATATTGACCTTATAAACTCTATAAAAAGGAAAGGTTTCTTTTGGCCACAAAGAAAGATCTTTCCATTAATTTGTAACAAGGATCGGTCACCATTAAAGTGACTTATGGTTGAGCAATTCAGAGGCAATCACGTGTGAATATATATATTTTAATAATCGACAAACAATAGACAAACATACACAGATGAATTGAAAAAGGGAAGAAGAGAGAATAAGAGAGTAAGAGTAGGAGAGACAAAGGAAGGTAGTATTACAGACAATAACCTATTTGAGAACAAGCAAGGAATCAGACCAACTTATTGGTATAAACTCAAATCTCTTAAAGATCGTTTTAAGGGCTACTTGCTCATGTTTCTTTCTGTGGCTGGTCGGAATTCGTGCGTGTGAATTCCGATCTGGTCCGAGGTTTGCGTCTTGCTGGGCGGGTCCGTTGGAGTCCGCGGTAAGTTCAAATTATGGTTCTTTGTTTGTAATGTCCTTTGTGGAAAATGGCGCTGGATCCAAGAATCCGCGCCAGAGGAGGAAAAGGAACAGGAAGAAGGTGCTGGAAGAGGCAAGAGAGGAAGGGGCTTGATCCTTGGCCTACGGGTGCTTATAAAGGAAGAAACAAAGCACGCCTCTAAGAGTTGGGACAGCCAATCAGAGTGAAGGAACTGAGAAGCGGGAAACTCCTCTTTGTCCTTGGTCTGTTGTGATTAGCATGTTTTATGGCCCACTTTGAGAATGTAGACCTTTGGGTTTTTTGGAATAAAAGAAAGAGTCTGATGCGTCCTAGCACAGTGAAACAAACCTAGACGGTCTGCAAATTGAAAGACAAAGATTTTAAGACCATTCGTGGCTATATTACCTCTTAGCATGAAGGCAAGGTAAAGATTGACTTGGTTTTACCCAAGTATTTACTGATTATAAGCTTCTAAATTATCAAACACACCTAAAATGGTCATAATAAAACAACATGCATAGATATAGGTAAAACACAACACATCTAAAAATGGAAAGTAACTAAGTTAAAGGTCACATGGCACAGTCTTATGTTCTTGGTATGTATGTGTGTGTTTGTGTGTGGGGGCTGTTTTACGATGGCATCCTTTGAAATGCAGAGGAGAGCGAGGGTGAATGCGAATGGTTTGTGTCCCAGAAGTCTTAAACTGTCAGGTCACAGACTCTACGGAGCCGATCCTGTCGAATCACTTTTTTCAATCAAAGAATGAATCTTGATCGATCCTTCATGAGCACCGTCCATACTCTACAGACCCCCCTTTGGCCAACGAAGTTCGTGTTTGAACATCTTTGGACATTAGTTCCGATTGTCGAATGGCAGGTGCATCATGAAGGATTGACTTGGTTGATGGGAGTTGAATCAGCAGGTGCCTTGACAGTGTCACCTGTCATCTTAAAGTCAGTTCATGTGAGGCAGGTGTTTTCTGGTTGCTGCAGGGAGTGGTCAAGGCTTTGCGGACCGTGAGACATACATGTAGAAAACTGACCTAGCGCTGGTGCTGGGGGAAGGAGGACAGCAGGTAGACATTAGTGCACTTCCAGGGTGTCTGCAGGTCGGAATGTTGCTCTGTTCTGATGGCAGTGCCGAATGGAGCTTGTTTGAGCTGTGTTGGGCAGAGAGTCAGAAGTTTGTGGTGGCACAGTACTTCTGTGGTGGGTCCTGTTCAGGGAGCCGTGTTGCTCATGCCAGCAGCTCTGGTGACTCTGAGGCAGGCACGTCCGGCCATCTCAGTGCAGTTTCCGCTTGACACCTGTGTGAAATGTCTGAAGTCGGTTGTTGTTGTTGACAGCTGTTGGTCCTTCCGTGGCGTTTGCGTGTTGAGGTCTTTGTCACTGCATGTGTTGTTTCAGGGTTGGTGTGGTTTAAGCCTTTCTTTCTTTGACTGCAGAAGCCTTCATGAAACTTGTGGGTGAAGTTTTGAGTGGAGGGCTCTGGTTTCCCTCCCCCCTTCGGTGTTTGTCAAAGGCTGAGGGAATTTTTTTTTTTTCACTGCTGATGTGGTGTTAACCAGCAGGGTACCTCTTTGTGGGATTCAATTTGAGTTGACCAGACTCTGTCAGTTCTCTCTGGACCAGGTTGAGCTTGTCTCTACTGCAGCTGAACTGTTGTGTCCGGGTTCGGACTTGAGCTCTTGGAGGGCAGTGTCAAGGTGAGTGATGCTGGAAACTCACCCCCCTTTCTCAATCTTCAGTTCAAGTTCTGGATCAGGAGTCAACTGACACAAGTGGCAGTGTCATGCTGGTGGGAGTGTTGACCACCTGCAAATTCTGCTTGTGAGGTGAGTGTTTCTGTGAGACTGGGTTACTTGTTGAACTGGCAGCCAACCAGGTACCATCTGACGTACTTTGCCATGTCTTGCTGCATGCCAGGGCAGAATGTCACTTGTTTCGAGTGGCTTTAGTGCCATGGTGTCTGGTGCATGGTGCGTCGTGGGCATATGCTGTCGTGACCCCCCTGTGGCGCGGTGGCACCACTAGCCTTGGCGCTGTGAGGACAGCCGGGGCATACCACAGCATGTTTGCTTTCACGCGCAGCAGGTGTTTGAGTTCGTGCAGCCTTCTGAGGCTTGGTGCAGAAGTGAGGTCAGAGGTGCAGATAGGGTGGCTGGTGGGGTCTGAGAGGTGGTTAGAAGCTTCAAGGTCAGCTGTATCGCTAGCAGCGTTTTGTGGAGCCAGCGTAAGCGGCTGTGATGTTGACACCGTTGCTGGAGGTGTCTGCTTGCTGCGGGTTGTTGCTGCAGCATTGAGGGTGGGTGGGTGGGTTGGTACTGACCATAGCTTGCCATGGAGTGCGCCCGTCTTGGCGTTTGGTTTGAGGACGGGCCAGATGGGAGCAGAGTAGGTGCTGTTGGATGGGCGGATGACACCTTCTTCAAGCATGGAGTTGATGATTTCCTGCACAGGTTCTTGTGAAGCTATGGGAATCTTGTACTGCTTGACAGAAGTGGGAGGAGCATTTGGGTGTGTTGGGATGCGCACTGTGTGAAGGTCAGTGAGACCACAGTCTTGTGAGTCTTTGGCAATTGACGCTTTGAATTTGTACAGTACTGGTCGTTCTTGACAGTCTGTATCAGTCTTTAAAGCGTCCGCATCCTTGAGGATTTGCTGGACTTGAGTCTCAAATCCTGGATATGGCTCCTCTGTCTCCTTTGTGTCATCTGCCCTGTCAGCTGTCAGAGGTGCAGTGTCGTTGTCAGTCTCACAAGCAGGTTGGTTAGAGACTGTATGCACTGTCAGGCGTTGATCCTCTGTTCTGCATACCTGTTCTGTGGTTAATGCCGTGGCAGGGGCGATAGTGATGATCTGGAAGGGTGCTGTGGACAGGGTGTTGTCAGTGCGCCCTTCTGGGATCATTGAAGGTGGGATGGAACCAGTTATTGGTAAAGTGAGTTCAAAGTTGTGGAAATCATGACTCACTAACCATCCCAGACGATAAGCTCTGGGGATTCTAATGTCTGTTGCAGTGCAGTTGTTGAACAGGATGTAGACCGCACGGGAAAGCACCTTGGTGAGAGGTGTGGCTTCCAGGGTTTGACCACGTCGCATGTTGAGCCGAACAGCGACCCCTTTGGTGTAGGCTGGTACTACAATGTCCTGTTCATTAACTAAAGTGCAGACCTCTGGAATGGTCTGGCCTGACTTGAGGTTTTCAGGGCAAACTGCAACAGAAGATTTTAAAGTCATTGGGGCCCATACCACTTTGTCAATAAAATCCACTTGAGCTTTAAGGCGAATCAAAATGTCTGCTCCGATGTAGACATCATGTGGCAGGTCCGGGAGGACCAGGAAGTAATGGGTTAAACACCTGCCATTCCAGTTCAAGTTCAAAGCGCAAATGTTCTTGGCAGTTCTCATTGTTGACAAGCAGGAGTCAACAGGGAAGCAGGTGCGCTTGCTGGTGAAGGGAAGGTCAGGTGAGTCCTTGATGAGGGCATTGAACAGTGCAAGGCTGATGGCTGAGTTGTCTGCCCACAATGCAAGAGTGATGTCTGTTGTTGTGACATCATTCAACTGCAAGTTTGTTGTGACCTTGGGGAGGTCAGAGTCAAAGTCTTTGATAGGTTGGAAGGTGCACAGCAGTGAACTTGAAATTTTCCCGGGAGCTGACACGGCTGTGAAAGTTCCCGCGACCTCTGGCTGAGTTCCCGTGACCTCCATGACCTGACAGTCTGGTTCAGTTGTCCTAGGTGACTGGAGAGACAGGGGTTCTCGCACTTGAGCCCAAATTTTCAAGTGTCTAAAGTCCAGCAGGGGTTCGAAACGATCTAGCAGATCTTTGCCGATGATGAGAGGAAATGTGTCCACAGGTGATACGTACACTGGGTGTACCAGACTCATTGGACCGATTGTGAGGTGGATGGGAGCAGTGTGTTCGAGCTGTACCTCATTTTGGCTGTATGAGTGCACATTCAACACACATTTTTGTGATTTTAGAGTTCGGTTCTGTCTCTTAGCTGCAACTTGGAGTCTGTCAAAGAGTTGGGATGACATTAAAGTGAGGTCTGCCCCCGTGTCAACAAGGGCCTCAAGACTCATCTCATTCTCCAAGGTGACTGCTAGATGCAGTTTCCGGGTCACCCCCTTTTCAATCAGGTTTCCTAAGAGTCTTAGTGTTGGGACTTGAGTGGTGACTGCTAAGCAGGTGGTGCTAGTCTCAGGTGAATTGTCAGGGAGGCTGACAACCACTACAGCACTTGCAGGTGCCTTGTGAGGCTGACTGGTTGGGTGCTGGAGAGAATACACTTGTTCTGTCTGTGCAGTCAGCGGCAGTTGTGTGATGCTTGAAGATTGGTAGGTCGTTTCTGTGATCTGTGGTTGGAATGCTGGAATCTGGACTTGCTGTTCAGTTTGAGGGCTTATAGTGATGGTGTTGATTTCACATTTCACGCCTAGTCATGCGTGGTCTGACCTGTCGTCCTTTTGAGGTGTCCTGTTGACAAGTTCTCTTAGAATCTTCAGGATCTCAGCTGTTTCAGACACAGTTGCACCTTTCTGTTCTGGAACAAACTTGGACTTGGGCTTGTTTGGGCCCTGTCGAGAGCCATTTCGCCGGTGACTCTCTGGGCTGTACGCACCGTTCGACGAGTGTCGGTCGTTTCTGGGCCATCGGCTACCATCCCACGTGGCTCCACCCTTTGTGTTGTGGGGTGAACGTGGCTGGTCCCAGAATCTTTCAGAGTGTCTGGGCTGGTGCATGGGACGGGCACCATTGTAGTTATGGCGCCCTCTGCTGGCTGGAAACGATCTTGACTCTCTGTTTGGGTGCCCACTGTTGTGGTGTTGCTGGGCACCCTCTAGTGACAGTTCAGCGCTGTGGTAGAAGACAGGGTAGACTGTTGGGTTTTTTACAGTCTTTTCAGTGACAGTCTTTTGCTTGATGTAAGCTTTATGGGCGAGGTCCCGCAGCTGTTGGATGGGCATGCTGCGGGGACAGACCAGAACTCCTAGATGTTGACTCACTGTGTGATGCAGATTTCGGAGGAACAGAATTTTGAAGTTCAGATCCTCCTCCATTCCAGGCTCGTTCCGTGCTCCGAAGTAGGTCTGTCGTAGTCGATTGTAGTATGCTTGCGGGGTTTCTGCTCGGCCCTGTGTAAGGTCCATAGCAGCGAAGAACCCGTTGTCTGACTCAGGATCAGAGAACTCTTGAATCAAAGCCTGTCGCAGCTGTTGATAGTTGGTTTTGACAGTTTCTGGTTGTCGATCCAAGAAGCTGCGTACATCCCGGCTTGATGTGATTCGAAGCAAATACAATCTGTCCCATGTTGTCACATTGTGCACAGTTTGTAAGACAAAGTCTATATCCTGCAGATAGGCATGCACGTCGTGTCCTCCTGCAGGGCTTGGGGTGAAAGTGGGGATGTTTCTGGCCAGCTTGTCAAGTTCTTTGTGCGCGCTGCCGTGCCTGGCGGCAGGAATGTCTTGGGAAGGTTCCCACCCCTTCGCTGCTGAACGGGGTTCTGGGAAGCTGGCTGGTGACACTTTGAACTGTGGGCTAGCACCCCCCTTGGGAACAAGGAACTCTTGACTCGGAGGTCTTGACCTATTGTTCAGGGGAAACACTGTGTTGTGCATTTCCCCTAGCTGCTTGCTGTACAGCTTGTAGGAATGTCTGAGTTCTCTGTGAGCATTGTCAAGTTCATCTTTAAGATTGTCTCTTTCATTTGCTAGAGCAAGGATTTCGGTTCTGGCCAGTTGCAGGTGCTTTTTGCAAGCTCTGACCTCAGCATCCTTCTCTTTTAGTTCATTTCTAGCTCTGATCAGGAGAGCTTCGCTTTGTTGGAGCTGTTCATTTAAGTCCTCTCTGTGGTCTTTCTCCAACTGCTCTCGGTGCTCTGTGTCAGCACGAAGTTCTCTTAGTGCATTTTGAAGTCTCTCAACTTTGTCTTGTAGCTCTGTGTCGGTCTCATCCGCTCCGCTGTGCCGTTCCTGAGCCTCGACGAGTAGCTGATCTAGACGAGTCTGGGCGTCAGCCTGGTTCCTCCGGGCCTCCTCAGCCTGAAGTTTGAGCGCTGTTGTCTCCTGCTCCAGCTGGATGTTGTTATTCTCGCTGAGCCGTGTCTGGACGATCAGATTGTGAGCGAGCCTCCCGATGATCTTGGCCCATTCTTTGCGATTGTAGCTCTGTGTGGGATCATGGGTCGTTAGCCTGTTCAGATCGTCGTCCAGCTGTTCTCTGCTCAGCTGCTGTAGGTCGCCGGTGACTCCGGGCAGGAACTCATGGGTCATAGCAGACAGCCAGGTCTCGAGGTTGTCCCAGTGGGCAGCAGGGCTGGATGCACGGGACATCGTGGCGTACTGTTGGCGAGAGAACACAGCACAAAAGAAACACATGCAAGTCCTTGCAGAATTTAGAGCTAAAATTTTGCACGTTTCAAGTACAAATTTAGGCTAACAGTATAGACTGTTAGTGAGCTACGGTCCAGATACTTAATATCTTTGGCCGTGACTCTTGGTGAGTGCCAAGCCTAAATAAAGATTTTGACGGCGGCAGCCTATTGGGTCGTGTGATGACTCTGGCGGCTGGGTTCCAATCTAATATTTAGCTTTCCTTGCTTGCTCACACAGGTTCTGTCTGTATGTGAACTGAAAGAAACACAACAGGACAGTGAGGTACACAGGGCAGGATAAAACAAACAAAAATATTAAAGGGGAAGAGTAAAACAAAAATAAGTGGAAATAAAAATAGAATGCAAGGATTAAAAAGAAAATTAAAAATCAAAACATAGCAACAGGAAATGATAAGAGGGGAGGAGAAACTCTAAGCTTCGCCCCTAGGTGTTATTGCGGACCCGACAGGGCGGTGGCGCTGTCGAGTCATAACCCTTAGGGAGACTGGGTGCTTAGAGAGGAAAAGCCCCAAAGGCACTCAATGTGAATTTGAAAATGTTGAATTTAAACTTAGTTTAAACCGAATTTCAAATAACCAGGTGCCAAGGTACCTGTATAATTTTGGGAATTTGCTGTTACAATAAATAGGCACTTAAGCAGAAATAACACTTCAAAGGAAAGTCATGGGAGGAAAGATCTGAGCATGACCTCCAGGGGGCGTGTTAATCATTGAATGCCTGTGGTGACACTGATACAACTTTATTTGAATTTAAGTTAAACTTGTTTAACACAAATTTAAATAAGTGTGAAGAGTCGTAGAGACAGAGAGTGTCAAATAACAGTAACAGTGAAAATTACAGTTCTGGGCAGAACTAAAGCCGCAAAAGGGGAAAGTTAGAATTAACCTTCAGGAAAATTGAGAGAGAAAACAAAGAGGAGAAGCCGCACTACGAATAATGTCCACCAGGTGGCGTTATCGAGTTCGCTGCGACGATGACGTAGGAAGGAGGGCCTGCGCTCTGTTTGGTCAGAGAAGCAGCGCCAATCCCAACGCTCGTGATTTGAATTTTGGGCGGGTTCAATGGTTCATTGAAGCTGCAAAATACTCACGCATACAATAAATCTCTCTATATATAACTTTTGGTTCCTCTTTCGATCGCGGCGGATCGAGGAAGTGCCTGGCATGAACCTTTCACTACCATTAAAGCACAAATATAAACGAACAGGCTTTCTTCACTGTCGTTTTTAAGCTGGATCAGAGCTTACACCTAGCTCCTGGCTCATATCACACAAAACTGTCGTGGCGCGACTTTCTTTGTCTGATCTGCCTGAGCGCACGTGGGTAATTACTCCGCGTGGGCTCAACGGAGCGAATTCGCCAAGTTACAAAGCATCGGACATACGCGATGAATGACTAGCGACACAATAAAGGCCTAAACAGGGTTGATCGGAGGAGACTCGCTCGGATCAAACGTTATCCACTGAGGAGATTTCTTCGTCCAACAGGGATATAAACAAATATTAAAATGCTCTGCAAAGAGATTTATTCGTCTCTGCTGATGCGATTTTAATATTGACTGCAGTTTTTAACGGATTTACTTGTTAACAAAGGCTAAATGATAGACAAATAGACGTGTTAACAGACCGGGTTCAGAAACATGAGCTCATTAGGTTTGGGCGGAGTGAGTTGCTCGGCGGCACTCAGCTCTCGCGACGCGCGTTACAACAAAACATATACACACACACTTAGACTGGACTGAGTTTGCCCAAACACAAGTTTAAAACGGTGCCCGCTGATTCTCCACCATTATATGTAGCGATTCTAAGCCTAAGGGAAATGGTGCGGATCTATGTGTGCGTGAGTCGTTTTGTGATCGAACACACATAAATCTGCACAAAGGGGAATTTGGATATTAACAGTTAATTATAACGGATTATAACAATTATTAATATCTATGGCTTGATTCGACTTGTAGAATTTTCTTTAATTCTAGAAAAGAGTTCAAAGGACGGATAATTTGTCCAGCAAATATTGACCTTATAAACTCTATAAAAAGGAAAGGTTTCTTTTGGCCACAAAGAAAGATCTTTCCATTAATTTGTAACAAGGATCGGTCACCATTAAAGTGACTTATGGTTGAGCAATTCAGAGGCAATCACGTGTGAATATATATATTTTAATAATCGACAAACAATAGACAAACATACACAGATGAATTGAAAAAGGGAAGAAGAGAGAATAAGAGAGTAGTAGAGTAGGAGAGACAAAGGAAGGTAGTATTACAGACAATAACCTATTTGAGAACAAGCAAGGAATCAGACCAACTTATTGGTATAAACTCAAATCTCTTAAAGATCGTTTAAGGGCTACTTGCTCATGTTTCTTTCTGTGGCTGGTCGGAATTCGTGCGTGTGAATTCCGATCTGGTCCGAGGTTTGCGTCTTGCTGGGCGGGTCCGTTGGAGTCCGCGGTAAGTTCAAATTATGGTTCTTTGTTTGTAATGTCCTTTGTGGAAAATGGCGCTGGATCCAAGAATCCGCGCCAGAGGAGGAAAAGGAACAGGAAGAAGGGGCTGGAAGAGGCAAGAGAGGAAGGGGCTTGATCCTTGGCCTACGGGTGCTTATAAAGGAATAAACAAAGCACGCCTCTAAGAGTTGGGACAGCCAATCAGAGTGAAGGAACTGAGAAGCGGGAAACTTTTCTTTGTCCTTGGTCTGTTGCGATTAGCATGTTTTATTGCCTACTTGAGAATGCAGACCTTTGGGTTTTGGAATAAAAGAAAGAGTCTGATGCATCCTAGCACAGTGAAACAAACCTAGACGGTCTGCAAATGGAAAGACAAAGATTTTAAGACCATTCATGGCTATACTACCTCTTAGCATGAAGGCAAGGTAAAGATTGACTTGGTTTTACCCAAGTATTTACTGATTATAAGCTTCTAAATTACAAACACATCTAAAATGGTTATAACAAAACATGCATACATATAGGTAAAACACAACACATCTAAAAATGGAAAGTAACTAAGTTAAAGGTCACATGGCACAGTCTTTTGTTCTTGGTATGTATGTGTGTGTTTGTGTGTGGGGGCTGTTTTACGATGGCATCCTTTGAAATGCAGAGGAGAGCGAGGGTGAATGCGAATGGTTTGTGTCCCAGAAGTCTTAAACTGTCAGGTCACAGACTCTACGGAGCCGATCCTGTCGAATCACTTTTTTCAATCAAAGAATGAATCTTGATCGATCATTCATGAGGGGGAAAAAATGATTCAAAAATGGTTTAACATTGCTAATAATAAAAACCATTATTAATAGAGCACAAATCATAATTGATAACTGGGCATCAAATCGGCACAATGATTTGTGAAGGATCATGTGAACACTGGAGTAATGATGCTAAACATTCAGCTTTGCATCAAAGGAATAAAATAATATATTCAAACATGGTTCTTTTAAATTGACCTCACTCATAATATTCCCTAATAATGTACATCTTGTTCTCTCCGGTCTTCAGGCCATGGCGATTTATGGGCATTTGTCGAAGCCCCCGGCTCCGAGCACAGCAGTCAGCGCGACCCCCGAGGCCTGGGAAGGAAATACCGTGTCTGAAACTGAACAGAAATAATTGTCTCATTCTGGGATAAAAGACCCAAAGCGATACCTTGCCCGTTCTGGTTGTAGAAGACTGATGAAATACCTGAAGCACTTTTGTGTTCTGGAGTAACTACGCAAAGATTGTGTTGTTTCTGTCTATTATAATAAATTGTGGATGTTTTGTTTCTCCTAGTTATCACAGACTCAGTTCTTTTACAATGAAAGCTCATTCAAAGGTTTCATATTTCAATTAAAATATTAAACAAGTACCGTATTATTAACATTCATTCCATGCACATGAAATGTGATTAAACTGTAGAACATTGGTAAATATTGTATGGCTGTAAACAGCTTTTTCCCATTTTTGAGAGTTCAGGTAGAATTGAGTAATGGAAGTAAAGCAGATGCTCCTTGTTTTGATCCTGAATGTCACTGCACTCTAATCCAATGAAAAACTACGGAAGCTTGTTTCCACCACAACTTTTTGTCCCATAATTCTGACTTTTTCCTCCGTCATTGTGAGTTTCTCACAATTCTGACTTTTCCTTTTTTACTAGTGGAAACTTCCATCTATGTTAAAACCTTGAGCCATGAACACAAAGAACATCATGTAATTGTTAAACGCAAAAATAATATTTTTAATTGCATTTTAAAAGCCATTGAAAAACAATTTTCACATCAATATCAATTGTACATTTGACAATTTTGAAAAATCACTCATTCATTATAACAACATCTTCATTTCTTAACACTGTTATGAAACAAAAATTAAAAAAAAATCCAAAATATGTAAACACTGAAACAAATTAGTTGCGACAATTTGAGCAAATCGTCAAAGAAAAAAAAAGTTAGAAATGCACACCAAGGAAAAGAGAAATACCTCTGAAAGTTTTGATCCATGATTCAATTTCAACGGATGTAATGCAATTATGTTTTATTGATGGCAGCGCTACAAACACCACCATGATTTATTTCTAAGAATTTAGCTGGAGAAAAGCACTTTACTTTTAGTCCGTGGAAATAAAATCAAGGCACACATCCGTTCTTTTACATTTAAAGTTTCTTTTTGCAGTTTTGAAAAACAGAAACTTTAAGGCACCAAGAATAATTAACATTAAATGCAAATTTGCAGGAAGAACAAATTTACAAGAATGTAAAAGTTTGTCATGCGTTAAAGTTACAAGTCATTGAGCTGTATTAACTCTTTCCCTGCCAATGTTTAGAAAAGAAAAAAAACTTGCGTTTTTGTTCATTTTTACAGACATTTGCCCTCCGGAATATTTTGTAGTATGAATATCTAAATAGGCAGCATATTAAAAGAAAGACCAAACCCTCTGTGTTTAAAAATCTTGTTTTTATCAACACTTGAATATGGGCGTTTCGTAATTTTAATCACATTTTCTACATCCAGATCAGTCGATCAACACCCCTAATGCTTCCACAGCCCTAAAGCTTTATAAGTTTTGATTTATATGCGGTTCAATATGGATGACCGCCTTATTTTACATATGAAATTGCTTGTTTCTGCTTCTTCTTCACATGCTTTGATCAGGAGATTCAGTAGTCTTTCAGAAGATGTGTCATAGCGCCCTCTACCTAAAACAACACGGACACCCGTAATATTCCGTCACCGGCGGGGAAAGGGTTAAAGAACTCAACATGATCTAACATGCTAGTTTTGACATGTCAGTGTAAACACACGATAGAGACAAACACACAGTAGTATCAATCAATCAATATGATCTAATCACAGTTTCTCAGCACAAGCAGATGTTATTAAAAGAGATAAATGAGCAACATACACACCCACATCCAAAACTGTAAGACACGTCCAGGTCAGAATTACAATACAGTATTTTACCCTTGTTTTGTGTTTTCATCAAGGTGTATTAGTAGTACCGTTCTCAATTTAAAATAATCAATGAAAATAACTAATGTGGAAGGAAAAAAAGCTTCAGAGATTCACCCACAAAGACGAATGCAGACATATTTTCTCTATGGCTTTGCAGTCAGTGAAACATGCTGATTTACAGTGTTCTGTACGACATCTAGTGTTCAGAAATCTATATTAATAAAGATACTAGTAAAAGCACTATTTTTTTGTTAGTTGTTGTGTGATTCTACTTTTAATGCCAGTGCTCTGCTAACATAATCATCCACGAATCTCAAAACAACTGACAAAAAACTAATTAAATCTAAAATAAATCTATTACATTAATATATAATTGTTTATATAAATATCATGTAAAGCACATTTGTAGTACAGATTAAGGTAGTATTTATTATGCTGTATTGAGTTTACGAAATGATAATCAGATTCTTCCACATTACAGTAATGCAATTTGCTGGGTGAATGTGCTTAATTGTACTGAAAATTCAAGTATTAAATGGGCAAAATAACTTCTTAGTTCGGGGCGAAATATGATGGAGATATTTCTTTATGTCATTCTTAAACAGCCTCACATAAACTCTCATCTCCATAACAGAGTTTATTGCTTCTTCTGTCAAAGTTCACCTCTGAGTCGGGTGTGCAGATCCTCCTGGTCGATTTTGGCTGTCTGCTGGAACCAGCGGTGATGGGCGAGCAGGGCCAGATTGCGGGCGGAAATGGCGCTCATCTCCATGGCACTGGCTGCCCACTCCACTGCGTTGAGGTAGTAGAGGCGCTCGTGGAGGATGAAGGGAGGCGTCCTGCGGTGCGGCGGGCTGTAGGACGGGTACGCAAGCCAACGCTTCTCCGACACCGAGTCCCAGGAAAGGAAGATTTGCTGCAGATCCTTCTGAGAAAGAGGCTGGGACGAGAAGATCTTCCACACTTTGCTTTGGCTGGCAGGGGTGGGGGTGTAGCTCTCGGGAATCTTCACAGGGTTCAGAGAGCTCAGGCTCTTAATGTCGGAGACTTTGTTATCCATTGTGAGGACGTCGGATACGAAGAAGTTTTCCGGCTTGTCTGTGATGCCCAGAAAGGACACGTTGAGCAGGCCGTGGACCAGCGTAGCCACTGTTTGATGGTAACGGCCAGGGAAGTGGGATGGAATGGGTGGAGAAAAGCCTGAGAAGTTGATCTCAGACACGTCCTGGTGGAGAGGTGTGGCAACTACAACTATGTCATACATGGAATGGGCGGCACCAGACTCACCAACGTAGTTCACCTCATAGAAATTTGTGACTGGACCTGAAACGGTAACAAAAAAATTGATAAATATGACCAGATTGTGGAGATATACGTACATTACTATTAAAAAGCTTTAAAAATGGTGTCTCTTTTGCTCGGTAATCCTGAATTTAGAGGATCAAAAATACAGTAGAAGCAGTATCGTATTTTCCTGTATATAACCCTGCAGACGCAGATAATCCACACCCCCATATAGCCCGCAGGTTTGGGGTTTTGTAAAAAAAGAAGAAGAAATTGTTGGCATAACACGCACCCTTATATAACCCGCACCCATAGATTGATGAACTTTTTTGTGTAAATTTCAAATGTTGCTCGCATGACGTTAATTATCCATAACTGTTCAGGCTCGGTACACGGTGCTTGTGCGCGAAATTCAAACAATAAGAAAACAAACAAGTCAGAATCCGAAGAAAAAGAAAAAGCAGTCTCTCCCGCTGTGCAGCAGGACGTCCCTTAAGAAGCATGTCTGATGAGATGAGAAGAGCCCGCCCTCATGGCAGCACAGCCAATCACGTCGTCTTGCATGATTGACAGGTCAGACAGCCTATCAGCACCAGCTGTCAGAGTGATAGTACAAGCGCCAGAGACAACAACCCTCGCAAGAAAGAAAAACAGAAAGAAAATACAGCAAAAAAAAAAATGTACGTCCTTAGGGACGTAACAAATATATTGAAATGTTATTACGTGTAAAAAATTTGTGATATAGCCCGCACCCTTATATATCCAGTAAAATCTGGTATAACCCGCGAGTTATATGCGGGAAAATACGGTAATACTGTGAAATATTACAATGCGTTTTAAAATATAATGTATTCCTGTGTTTAAAGCTGAACTTCCAGGATCATTACTCCAGTCTTCAGTGTCACACGATCCTTCAGAAATCATTCTGATATGATGATTTCATGCTCAAGAAACATTGAAACAATGTTGAAAACATTGCTTAATATTTCTGGGTATAAACCGTGACACCTTTCCAGAATTGAATAGATGGTTCATAAGAATGACAAAATCTATAGAATCTTTCGAAACATTATAAATGTGTTTACGTCACTTATGGTCAGTTTAATGCATCCTCAAAAAAACAAACATCTTACTGACAAACGGTAATATACACAATACATATAAAGATTTACAATAATGTTCATAGTGGACTGTACCAGTTTTGGATGGTCTCATCTTTATGGAGATGGTCGTCACACGAGCTGAAACAAGTTCGGCTTTGCTGTGGTACAAAAGCCCGGAACAAACCAACTTATTCCCTCCGTCCACTGCCCACAAACCTGACTCAGCTCCTGCTAGTGCAACAGCGCCTACAAACAGAATATACCATATTCACACACTTCTGTATGCATTGAATCAGTGTTTTCGCTGTAGAACGGATTACACATTAGACAACATTACACAGATATCAACTGTTAACCCAACACAACAACAAATCTGTGGGGCAAAACAATCAAGCCAAGTTTGCTATTACATAATTACACCACGTTATCTATGGCAATTGAGACAATTATGGCAAGTTAAGCCATCCTGTAGCTCAACCGGTAGAGCATTGGTGTTCGATTCCCAGGGAAAGCAAGAACTGTCACTAAGTCGCTTTAGATAAAATCGTCTGCCAAATGCAGAAATATAAATGTAAGCTTTGTATCCGTGTTATCCAAGAAAAGCACAAATGTAATTACTCTAAAATTGTCATGTGGTGTAACCACGTAACAACATCATTTCCTTGCAACTGCGAATACCTCCGTGTACACAACTTAATCAAGAAATGTCATTAATAATATATTCATAAAAGTTGCAAAATATGGTGATAGAGACGATTCGGAAATCCATTACCGCTTGTATATATTTCTTGTTTTGTATATATATATTCTTTTCATTATTTGTACACTTCAGTCTATCACCTATATAAATAATTATTACTTAAAGCCTTTCTTTGCTTTTCTGTATTTTTCCATAGAGGATGAATATTGTCTGCATTTCTCACCAGATAGAACATATTATCAGAATGTTTTGGGTCTTTCTGTTGATAGTTGGAGCCTGAGCCGAGTTCAGCCTTGGAGAAGCTGTGTGTGTGTATGTGTGCGTGTTAATATGGTCTGTATTGGTGATGTATCGGAATGACTTGTTGTTCTCGACAAGCCATGTGAAAGGTCACGAACTCGTCAACCATGTGATCAACGAAGATATGCTTCAGACTGTCTGCTCTTGTGTGGAAAATTACTAGTTTTGTCTTTCTTTCTTAGCCAATCAGAATCATTTAAACGTCATCATTGACGTAGTTAGCACCCTCTGTTAGAGTATAATTGCTGTAACAATGTTATTGTATGTGAGGCGGCCTACGAACTCCTTGTGAGACCTGAAGCTTCTGCTGATGAAACTGCAAACTAAACTTCACTAAAATGTCTTCTATTGACTGCACTTCTGACTCCTGCTCTTCATTCAACATATCTGGTCCTCGGGTCTTAACTGTAAATCCCCTACAGTATGCAATAATAACAGTGTAAATGACTATACTTATTAAAATTAACAAAATAGTATAAATACCCTCAGCCAACAAGGTGGGCTATTTCTGATATTTTAACAACTGTGTCACTGCTTTAATTCTGAAATAATAATAATATAATCATACTAAACTACTGATGTTATTTTTCACTGAAATTAATTTTAATGCAGAAATTAGATGATGTCCATCATAGAAGAGTTTTATTCAGGTTATTTTATGTATAAATTGCGTTTTTATTATTAATTTGTTCAAATGTACAGAGTCTGACCCCCAAAAAATGAGTGTTATGTCATTGACCCATTTGTTATTAATGCTGAAAGTTCATAAACACCTGTGTATAGTTTAGACATACCTGCAAATCCATTGATTCGGACACTTTGTCCGTAGTTGACTCGTGTGATGGGTGATACCATGTCATTGAGAAAGACCTGAGAGAAGCCCTCGGCCAGCATGGTCTCCTCCAGCGTCTGATTGACCAGAGTCAGGAAACCGTCTCCACCCATTGCATGCAGCAGCTTCTCCACGCTGGAGAACGAGTAGCCAAACTGCTGGTACTGATAGATCCTACAGAGATGGCCAATAAAAGACCTTAAGAATAACTATATTTCTCACTAGATCAATAAAGGGCAACACGACAGACAGACCTCATGAACTTGTCCAGTATGCCCTCCACCCACATATGCATTCGAATGAATTGGAATCCATATCGCCACAGCATGCGTACGAAATTCACAATGAACCAGTCACTCTCTTCAAAGGTCAGCTCCTTCCCGTCAAATATCGCCAGTTTAGAAGGAACATCAGCACGAGGTGACATACCTAATCAAAGAAAATAACATAAGATTTTCTTTAGGCATTTCACTTTTCATCTTAGGCAACTTTTCATCTTAGGCATTTCACACTTAACCCTGGTTATTAAACCCTGCTTTTAACCTGGTGTAAAGTTGTAATTTAAAACTGGGGTTAGTGCTGCTTTTTAAACCAGGGTTAGCACCACTTTCACACAGTTAACACTGTAATTCAGTGGCAAACATCTGCACTGATAAGTTATCGGGTGTAAGAATATTATGGCTAGATGATTAGCAACAGACAGTCTTGCTTTGGACAGCATGTTGTATAAACAGTCGTCAATGTATAAAATTAGATTTTATACAAACCTAATCAGTGACTGTCACCACAATAACACAAATAAAGACATTAACACAAGGCAAATTATGTCACGTGTGAAACGTGAAGCAAGATAACCCAGTTAACCCAGTTTTTTTAAGTGTAAAAAAAAAATCTGAATTGACACACTTTAGCTTTGCCAGATTAAACAGAAAAAAATCCAGTTTGCAGAACATCATAAAACTTTAAAAAAGAGAATTGAGAAGAGGTGGACACTGACCGATTCTGTCCAGAAAGTACTTCATGTGCAGGTTAAGGGGGTGAATAACGGATCCCCCCGTCTCATACTCGTATCCTCCAATGTTCTCAGTGGCCAGACGCCCTCCGACAGTCCCCGCCTCGAACACTTCGATCTTCACTCCCGGCCCAAACTCTTGTCTCAAGAAAAATGCTGCTGCCGTGCCTCCAATACCACCCCCAATTATTGCTGAAGAGATGGACATTTAACCCATCAGATCCCACCAAACACACCCATTAACCCCGTACAGTCTGTCTCACATTTGATGCATGAACTTCTAAAGCCTATAAATGAACATGATAAAAACACGTCTTCTGTCGTCTGATTGAGATCTCACAACTGACCTTGATGTGACCAATCATGTGAAATTGACATACCGATTTTCTTGGGTGCCTCTGTGACTTCAGGAGCAGAAGCAAAACCCCTGCGTCCAACTTGACAAAGCCCGATGAAGAGGAGAGCTTTCACCGACAGCCGTCTCAGAGCCATTCTAGGGATTTAGTGTTTCACAAAAATAACATCTGAAAAATAAATGGCAAGAAAATCGGTAAGGAAATGTACTTTGGAAGAATGTGGACGTTAGAAATATCTTCAATGATAGCAGTGTTTTATGTCATCTAATAGCAAAAGTCAGATTCTGATTTACAAGAGAAATCATGTAGCTTGCTTCTGGATTCATATTTTATAATCTGGTTGATAAAATATGTTAGACATTTTTATGAAGAAATTTCCATGTATTTTCCTAATAGAAAGTTTCAAAGAACTGGTTTTATTCTTTACCTTGCAACGTAACTACATTGTCGCTCAAACAGTAAAGTGTGGTGTTTGCAACGCCAAGGTCATGGGTTCGATTCCCAGGGGTCTTCGCTTTCAAACTTTTATTACCAAAAACTAGGAGTATTTAAAGAATAAATAACCATAATTCATTTTGTGATTTAAAATTTTAAATAAAGATATGTTCTTCAACAACAACAAAAACAGTTGCTGGAAAAAGCAACAAAAAAAAAAGGACTGTAGGGGAATTTACAGTTAAGACCCGAGGAACAGATATGTTGAATGAAGAGCAGGAGTCAGAAGTGCAGTCAATATAAGAAATTTTAGTGAAGTTTAGTTTGCAGTTTCATCAGCAGAAGCTTCAGGTCTCACAAGGAGTTTGTAGGCCCCCTCACATACAATAACATTGTTACAGCAATTATACTCTAAAAGAGGGTGCTAACAACGTCAATGATGACGTTTAAATGATTCTGATTGGCTAAGAAAGAAAGATAAAACTAGTAATTTCCACACAAGAGCAGACAGTCTGAAGCATATCTTTGTTGATCACATGGTTGACAGGTTGATGACCTTTCACATGGCTTGTTGAAAACAACAAGTCATTCCGTCTCCTGATGGAGCCAGTTAATCACCTCACCAATACAGATCATATTAACACACACACACACACACACACACACACACACACACACACACACACACACACAGCTTCTCCAAGGCTGAACTCGGCTCAGGCTCCACCTATAAACAGAAAGACTCTCAAAACATTCTGATAACATGCTCTATCTTTTGAGAAGTGCTGACAATATTCATCCTTACTCTATGCAAAACTACAGAAAAGCAAAGAAAGGATTTAACTAATAAAAATCCCTAACTTGATTACAAATCACTCTTTACACATCATTCAAATAAGAAAAAGAAAAGAATATATATATATATATATATATATATATATATATATATATATATACACACACACACATATACACCCACACACAAGCGGTAATGTGTGTCTCTATCAGAATAGTTAGGAAACATTAAAAATGATTCTAGTGCACATCTTGATTATGTATTAATCATCTCATGATTCAGTTCATAAACAAAAATTTAGAAATTTACATTTTCGTATTACATTGAAAACATTCATTTGCATCTCTTGCATCTCACAGCTAAAACGGTTTTAACTACTTGCATGTTAATTTTATATGTACGCGTTAGTAAACCATCATACAAGTATATTTCCAGTTCATCTTATTTGTCACACTTCTGCTTTTTGAAACTGAAAACCTTGGTTCACTGCTAGATCAACTTACTCATCAGTTGCAATGAATGAGTCAGGTCGTTGACTCCAGATTTCAGTTTCTGTCGGTTAACAGTTAAAATTATTCACTAACAATATCCCATAAGAGGGGGGTAAAAAAAGAGTCGCACACAAATTATTAATATGCAAATTCACAGAAATATTGAAAAGAAAAATCAACCGTGAGGGGCCTGCGGAAAATTATTATTAAAAAGAGACAAATAAATTTAAGCTATAAAATTATAATTGGGATATTTGTCTCTTATTCAGAATTGCTCAAAGATTTTGAAACAAACACACTAAGATATTTAGTTACTCCTTTTTAATGAATAATTTAACACACGTCTTGAAGACTATTTTCAACTGAAAGTGAATCCCGAGAATCTTTGAGCTCCGTTTTTAAACACAAACACAGGTAAAACCATTTACAAAGTCAAAAGATAGTCAAAACAAACGAATTAAGGAAGTTAAACTACTTAAAAATTTCATGACGACGAGGTCACTCAATTTACACAGCCGTCCAGACGCAACGCAACTCACCTCTTTAAATGTCAGCTCGAGAAGTTAAAATAATAAAGTGTGTGAAATCCAGCAGCTGCAGATTCGACTTTAGGAAAAGTACGGAACCGGAAGTTGTGCGCTCTCCACGGCGGAAGTGACGCGAGTAGCGGCAGCGTGTTGAGGTGTAGTAGGAGGAGGTGACTTTGCTGGAGGTTTGAGCTCGAGCAGACGCGTTGTGAAGGGGTTGGTAATGACTTGCGGGGATTGTTGGTTGTGATATAGAGTCGCGGGTCGGGATGGCTGAGGCGCAGCAGGCGCGCGTGCAGAAGGCGGTGGAGGACATGGTTCAGAGTCTGGAGAAAGATCACATCCGGAACATGCAGGTCACCTTCTGCCGCTGCAACATGCACATGGACAGCTTAACGTTTGTGACATGTAGAGAAACGTCTGTTTAAAATGAATGGGGATGATTCAGCAATATTGTGAAATATTATTACAATTTAAAATAACTATTTTCTAAGCGAGTCTATGTTAATATTTAATTTATTCCTGTGATTAAAGCTGAAATCCCTGCATTATTACTCCAGTGTCACACGATCTTTCAAAAGTCATTCTGATCTGATGGTTTGCTGCTCAATAAACATTTAATATTATCAGTGTTTAAAAAAAACAGCAACAAGACTGTTCAAAGGCATAGCATTTATTTGAAATATAAATCATAACTTTATTTTTATTTATTGCTGGATAAAAGTATTATTAAAAAAAATATTTACGCATTAAACATTTTGGGTCAGTATTATTATTATTATTAATAATAAATTAAAACTTTGCCATCACAGGAATAAATGTAATTTTAAAATGTATTCAAATCAAAAACAGATATTTAATTTGAATATATTCACAATAATTAAGAGCATTTTCTTGTTGAGCATAAGAGACTTTGCTCAAAAACTATTATTGACCCCAACCTTTTTAATATGTATCATTTTTTCCCATGCTGATTATATAATTATGTGAAATTAATTAATATTAATGTTATTATATATAATTGATTCATACAACATTAATAATTATAATTAATTTATATTGTTATTTAATGTTATTTAAGTCTCTTTTTTTTACATGTAGCTTCTGTTCATATGAACTCATTAAAATTACACACAATTATTATTGTACAAGCATGTTTTACTTTAAAGTGTATCATGTCAATTTCTGATAATATGCATTGATCTATTTTGTATTTGATTCTGTGTTCCTGTCACTCCAAAGATTTTCTAAAGTCTTTTAATACCTCAAATCTAGTCTTAGAGCACTTTTTAATTAGAGGTTCATTAAGAAAATAGCTGCTAACTTAAATGTGTTTTCAGGGCCGCATGTTCCGCTGCAGTGCTGAGTGTTGCGAGCGTCCCGGTGCCTCCATGAACCAGGTGCACCAGTGTATAGAGCGCTGCCACACACCGCTGGCTAAAGCTCAGGGACTGGTCACCAGTGAGCTCGAGCAGTTTCAGGTCAGTCGACTTCTGCGAGACCGTTTATATTTACTTTGCATAGCGTGATGTGGAAGAACTATTGATTCCCCGACAGGATCGTCTCACCAGGTGTACGATGCACTGTAACGACAAAGCCAAGGACCTGTTTGACTCCGGGGCGAAGGAGCCTGCCGTGCGGGCGCTGATGGACAGCTGTGTGAGCGGTTGTGTGGACGAGCACCTGAACCTGCTGCCCAGTGTGACGCGCAAACTGAAGGACAGCTTGAACTCAATAGCTCAGTGAAGCTCAGATTATATCAGAGGCTGTAGAACATCACTCTTGTGGCCTCAGCGGTTTTGCTTTCGAGAAGGTTGTTTTTGGCTGTCATCTCATTGTGAATTTTTTGTGAGTGATGCGTTGATTGCTGTGTCTGTATTGTTTGTGGCTTTTGTACAGGCAATAAATGTGACCAAATCTACTGGATGTCTGTTGAATGTGACTAAAGGAAAAAGAACAAAAAAATGCTTATTATTGAAAATTCTTTTTTTAGAACCATTTAGACTTTTTGTATTGTAATATTTTTCAAATAATTAAACCTTTGTTCAATTTTCGCTATAATTAAAAGTACAATTTAAAATACTTTTTTTTTTTAAATATAAAATGTATACATGTTATATAAATACAGTGGTCCCTCATTTATTGTGGTTAATGTGGACCAGAACCAGCTAGGTGAAAATCAGCCAATCAGCTCACGATAAACATCCACTCGTGCTCTCATTGGTCGATCTCGCGCCGGGAGCCAATCACGTGTCTTGTCTGAGTGCTGTGAGCGTGTACAAAGCCTCTGAGAGAGTTTCTCTCTTTGTCTGGCGTCCTGGAAACCGTTTCTCTTGCATCACGATGAAGCAATACAACTGCCGATATGGCGGTAGTTTAGATTTTTTTGTTTCCAACTAATATTTTTGAAAAACCACGAAACTTGAACCACGAAGTGGCGAGGGATTAATGTATTTGTAAATTATACAACTTTTAGTACTATTAATTTTTCTAAATATTTTTTTAATTCTATTAAAATATTTTTATTTTATTTATATATATGAATTAATAAATATGCTGTTATTTTATAGATAATACTATAAATGTGAAAAATACATAAATATCTCAGTAATATAAACTTCTAAATGAAGTCTATAATTATTAAAATCATCTAGGCTGGTTTTATTGCTGCTCTGAAGTGAGAATTAGATGTTTCTCATACTGCATAATAAGTGAACAACATCTGTCAGTGCTGTTTTAATGTACATTATGTAAGGATTTTTCATATGATGCTTTGGTCCAACAATATTTACATTTAACCAAAAACACATTGTGTGTATAAATATTCATTGGACACATGTGAAAGTCACTTCAAATGCCCTGCTGGTAAACAACACATGCCTGTCCAGCTTTCAGCATGCATTGACAAAAACAACAACGTATCACGTTAGCACCAATTTCAAACTATTGTACAAAACCGAAATAAGTTCATTTTCTTTCATTGCGGGAATGCCTGACCAATTAACAACAAGCCTAACAATAACAGTGAGACATTACAACTTCCAAAAAAACATACAAACATCAAATAAAAGATGTAGAAAGAAAGTGAAGTCCGTGACCAAGAGCTCTTACTTTGCAAATTATTTAAAAGGCACCTGACTATTTACAAATTAATGGTACAAATAAAATGAAGGAAATAATATACATGAAGCGAACAGAACATAAATAATAAAAAGGCTGGGCTGGTTTATGCGGTGTTGGGTCACGACACGCTGCGGGCGCTGCTGCTCTCGGGCTCTGGTGTGTCGCCTCTCCTCTCACTGGACGGAGACGTGTAGAGGAAGTTACAGCACACGTACAGAGGGAAAGACAAGAGCCGGCTGTCTAGATTCATCACCACATATTCCTGCAGATGTAACACACAAAGAGATGCTCTCTCAAGACAAGTAACAGGAAGTTAAATTTTGTATTTGACATTATGACAGAATACCTGGTCCTTCTCGAGACTAACAAGCTGGTAACCAGTTGACCGGCTGCAAACCACTTTTCCACTGCTATCAAAGGAAGCAAGGCGCAACCTGAAAAATACATCAAATTAAATATTTTCCACCTTGTTAAACAAAAAGAAAATATTTTTAAGAATTAATTATCTTATCTAAAACATTATCTTGAATTATTAAATCATTTTCATAATTATAAAGTAACTGAAATGAACTATATAATATTAATCAGAAAAAAATGCTTGCTAAATTAACCAAATTAATAAAATAAATACATTAATTTATTTCAGAATTAATTATAAAGAAATTGGAATTATTTAACTAATGTATTAATTCTTCAAAGCATATACATATATTCATTACTAATAACATTATTTTATATCAATTTAAGCCGTTTAAATAAATAGAAATACTTTTAGAACTAAGAAACAATGTCAATATATGTATATTATGTACAAACATATACACTATACATACAAGAAAAGATCATTATTATGATTTGTTGTTTAGACACACACATAATATTGCTATATTACATTATTAATTCCTATTCATTATATAATATGAGAAATAAACAGATGTGTAACAGCTCACCGGTAAGCCAGGTGCCGTCGTGGCTGTAAACTGACAGCGCCCCCACATGGCTGACTGAGGGTGTTTCTCTTAAAGATTATGAAGCGATTTGTGTAAGTCACCAGCAGGTCAAAGCCATAATTGAACCCCGTCCATCGCCAACAGTACTGGAGAGACAACAAAAATACACACATTTCATCTTGCAGTAAAATATGCAATATATTGTATAGCCAGTTCAACTCACATCTCCATCTTTGGTCAGTTTTCGTCCGCAGCGCATGCTGTTCAGCTCAAACTCCTCTTTATTGGCTTCTTGTGGTCTGTAATGATCAGATTCAGTCATTTGCAACTGAAACCACACGTTTAATGTGTCGCAGTGCAGGTGTTGGACATTCTCTCACCCGTTATCATTATCATGTTCTGTCCTCAGCATGGCAAACCACTGCTGTTTGTACACGCTGCTCAGCCACTCTGATACAGACACAAGAGGGACATTATCCACCCCAGATAACAATGGATTGTTTCAGGATATACAAATAGTAAAAGACTTCTCAAAAATCTTCTTGCAGCAGGAAACTCACCGGGCGGCAGGATGTTGTCCCGCTCCAGCATGCGGGCAGAGGCCAGGTCATTAATGATGTACTGCAGGCGGATGAGTCTGAAAACGGGGACGAAGTGCATCCCGTCATCCGTGTTCAGAAAGGCCTCCTCCTCTCCAGCCTCTGTGTACGAGTGCGGCAGTTAGAGGAAGACTATTTAAATGTCGATGAGCATTCGTATGCGTGGAACGTACCACTTCTTCTTTTACAGAGCCAGGCATCCGCTTCGAGCAGAAGCTGTTTGATAGGACCATCCCAAGAAGGATTAAGCTGCAAGAACATCCACTGAAAACAAATTCAAACAGATCCGTGATATTTACATTTGGGAGATGTTTTTATCCAAAGCAACTTGCATTGCATTCAAAACACACTTCAACATTCTAATCAGTTCTTGCTTTCCCTGGGAATCGAACCCATGACCTTGATGTTGCAAGCGCTACACTCTACAGTTTGAACTACAGGAATATTATATATATATATATATATATATATATATATATATATTATATTACTGCTTTAAAACCACCAAATTAACCCTATGAAGTCTGACATACAGCATGTCATCGTTTTTAACATGTTTCTTACACTCAAAGCTGCATTTATTTGTTCAAAAATTCAGGAAGATAATAAGTAATATTGTGAAATATGCTAACAATTTAAAATATAAATTCAAATAGAATAGTTTTCCAAATATAATGTATTCCTGTGTTTAAAGCTGAGCTTCCAGCATCATTACTCCAGTCTTCAGTGTCACATGATCCTTCACAAATCATTCTGATATGATGTTCAGTTATCAATGTTGCGAAACAGTTGTGCTGCTTAATTATTTTGGAACCTGTGGTACTTTATTCAGGATTCATTGATGAATAAAAAGTTAAAAATAACAGCAAAATAAAAATGATTCAAAATAGAAAACTTTTCTAGCAATATAAATCATTGCTATCACTTACTATTACCATATTTAACACATCCCTGCTGAATAAAAGTACCAATTTCTTTAATAAAGAAATAAATTACCCCAAACTTATGGATAGCAGTGTATATGAAAGGCTTGAATTACAAAAGATTATTATTTTAAATGCTATTCTTTTTTTTTAAACGCTTTAGATTCATCAATGAATCATGAAAAAAGTCTCACAGGTTATATTCAAATATTAAGCAGCGCAACTGTTTCCAACAATGATAATAAATCATCATATTACAATGACTTCTGAAGCACCATGTGACCCTGAAGACTGGAGAAAATATGCTGAAAATTCATCATTGAATCACAAAAATAAATTATATTTTTAAGTATAAAACCATTATTTTTAAATTGTAATAATATTTCACAATCTTACTGTTTTTACTGTATTTTGATCAAATAAATGCAACATAAGAAACTTCTTTCAAAAACAATAAAAATAGTGATGTTTCCAAACTTTTGACTGGTATGTGCGTGTGAAAAATTATTTTTATAGGCCATGTTATTAGAATTAACTTTACATTTTTTAAATCTGAGATGGGTAACATGTTAAAATGATTATAATTATATAATGTAAAATATCCCTCAAATAGGTTTTGCATCAAATCTGATACTCAAATGCTCTATATTTAATGTGTGAAATATTAAAAAAGCAAGTTACAAGTTGCTCAAAGCAAGCAAGTTGCTTAAATCCAAAAGGCATTTTTGGAAATATCAGTAACAACATACAATGTAATATTTAGTTTCTCCTTATATTGTTGGTTCTTTTGTCATCATTTTCTCAAAATCCTCAAAAAATATTTAAATGTCTTAAATTTCCTTCCTGAAGCATGTCTGAACCACCAGGGGGCAGAAGACCAAATCACCAACCTTCTTCAGCGCCGTGTAGACATCCATCTCCACTTGCATTACGAACAGATCCGAAGACTGAATAAGTTGTTCCATAATTTCCACCCTACACACACACACACACACACACACACACACATTAAATGAGACCAAACATTTATAAAAACGAAACCTGAGGTCCTGTCACATGAGGTCAAACACAGATGCCAATTCACAGACGTACCCGAGTTCCTTCATTAGATCCACGTTCTGATGCGTCATGAGGTTATTGAGAAGCCACTCTAAACACCTGCAACGCACAGAGAACACGCAACACGCTCATTATGCCGCAAGAGTGTTAGAGAATAACGAAGGCAATCAAACAAGACTACTGACTTCTTCATGACGGAGTCCAAGCCGTACATGGTGGCCGAGTTATAATAGCTGCACACGGTCTTCACATTCACGTTCTCCTTCATGGTCTCTCCACACTGCTGGATTAATCCATCCTGAAAACAACAATATTCTTAAGGTTGAAACTAGAAATACAATCTGCACCAGTGATTACAGAGGTGAAGTGTAGTGGGTGACTATAGGGGGGTTGCTAAGGTGTTGCTAGGAGAGTGATTCTGTGCATTTATTGCTTCTTCTGCTAAACTTTCATTCCAGTAGTTCTCCATTTACCAATTAACGTTTGTACTTGATAAAAACTCAAGAAAGATTATAAACAAAGTATTATTTACTATAATATATTTGTCACACAAGCTCTTAATGAAATAAAAGAAGTCTTTCATTCTCACCAAGGCTGCATTTATTTGATAACACTAAAACAGTAATATTGCAATTTTTAATTACAATTTAAAATAACTATTTGAAATGTAACTTCTTCCCGTTTTTCAGCATCTTTATTCCAGTCTTCCATGTCACATGATCCTTCATAATCGTCAATGTTTTAAGAAGCCTCTTAATATTTTTATATTAATATTTTTTATAGAAAATGTGATAAAAAAATTTCAGGATTCTTTGATGAATAGAAACATTTACTTGAAATAGAAATCTTTTGTAACATTATAAATGTCTTGACTGTGACTTTTGACCAATTTAATGTGTCCTTCCTGAATAATTTTTTTTTTAAACAACAACAAAAACATACTGAACCCAAACTTTTGCATGGTTAATCCATAATACCTTTAAACCTTTAGTTATTACATTTAAACTGGAACTCTAAGACAGCCACACACTCATTAACACTTTTGCTGACAAATTACAGCATAGATGGAAAAACATTCATACTAACTTGACACTATGACCATCAAAAGTAATTCATGCAATTTCATCCATTTAGTGGATTAGATCATGTTTTGTTGCCAAGTTGATATTCAGAAGCTGCATTACAGAGAAACTGCACGTCTTCTGATGCTGTTTTTAACACTAGACATACTAACCAACTGAAGCATACAAGCAGCAGCGAGAATATTAACAACCCGACTTGGTTTGATCAATACGTCATCCCTGTAGAGTGACCCGAAAACCACTTGCAGGGCTACAGAAAAAACAAACAAAGAAAAAAGCAAGGTCATGATATGAATGTTTGGCGTCCACGATACAAATACTGTATTTTCCGCACCATAAGGCGCTAAAACATACGGTCTACAAAAAAAAGATAATGGAAGCAAACCAGTGAGTTTAGTTGAACTTTATTCTACTATTTAACAATCCACTCACATTATATTTTAATCAATCCATGTAAATCCATCAAAGTCATCATCTGGGCAATTTTGCCATCAAACATGCAGGTGTTGTACCGAAATCTGACTCCCCTGACAAATCTGACTCCCCCCTCGTATGTATTCATTAATACAAGCTTCCTTGAGCATATTCGCTTATCAATCAATATTTTTTTTCCACACAGCAAACACTCAGAACATGCAAACACCCACTCATCATGTGAAAAAAAATTATTCATGCACAAGTACAAAGAAAAAAAAAAATAAATCTGATCGTCATGCAGTGAAAACCACAGTTTTTCTGGTGTCTTTATCTCTTATCCTGACGAAGCTCAGGCAGTTTACAGTTTCAATCCATCTGACATCCTTTATACACATTATTTCATTTTTTTATGTATTAAATTAAGTGTAAATTAAATTTGCTGAGTGAAAAAAAAAAAAAAATTCCGATTGATCAGCGAATTTGCTCCACGAAGCGCGTATTCATATCCCTAGCAGTAAACCTACCGGAGGTGTGACAGAGGTAAGCGTACTGTACATATTACGTACGTGCTGTACGCATTACATCCCTGTCAGCGGGAAATGGTCCGACAATCAGCGCTTATCAAAGTCGCACAACAACAATTTTACAGATTTTGGAACTTAGTCCACGCACTGGATTATAAGGCACACGGCTGATGTATGAAAAATTAAGGCTTTAAGGAGCGCCTTATAATGTGGAAAATACGGTACAACAACTTTAATTTGTTCACTGCATCAAGGTTGTGTTAAATCCCCTCACCTTCAGTGTCAATATTCTGGTCTGGGATCTCAAGCTCGATAACCATCATGTTAGACTCTTTCCAGGATCCACTGAACATGCTGGAGAAATAGCCTGACTGTTTCCAAACAGGAAAATGGGAGGGGGAAAAAACCTTTAAATCAAAGTATAACGAAAGTACTCTGCTATTAGATGAACTGAAGGGCAGAACTAACCTGACACAGGTAGATTTTATGGAGGTTCCACTCCTGACCCAGGGCGCGGATCTGGATGTCACTGTTTTCTCCATTCAGAAACAGTGTCTGGTAGATGTACTTAGAGGTACTTTTCAACTTCTTCCTGTCCACAGAAAAAAATTTTTTTTAAACATCTATTAAATACAAACCAAACTTATTTATTATAGAACTTTTTTAACGCAAGAAATTAATAGTTTTACTCTGCAAGGACACATTCAATTGATTAATTAGTAACAGAAATGCATTTATCAGATTTATATTTCATTTGAATGATGTTCATCAAAGAAATGATTTCTACAAAAATATTAAGCAGCACAAGTGTTTTCATTGATGATGATGATGATGATAATAATAATGTGTTTCTGAGCAGCAATCCAACTTACTAGGATGATTTCTGAAGGATCATGTGTCTTTAGCTTTTTTCCATTCAAATAAGTGTAACTTATGTGCAAAATTGGAATATTGCATAAAACATTTGCAAATAAAACACAGTTTCCATCCCATGTGTTTAAGGAAAATAATTTGTCACTTCCTTGGACATTGGTGCAAAATAAAATAAATAAAAATGCTGCAGTCATTAAAGAGAATGTGGCTCTTTGTGAATGTGGGTCCGGTCCACATTAACCACGATAAACGAGGGATCACTGTACATATTAAAACCAAAGCCTTCTTGGGGTCACGGACCCCAAACGTTTGAGCAGCGGCACGTGTCTCCTGACCTGCGTGGCGTGTCCAGCTGGCTGTCCTCTTCCTCCGGCTCGCTGTCACACTCACAGCGCGAGCTGCGTTTCCTCTTCCTGCACTCACAGCTGTGTCTGTTTCCAGCACACTGCCTCTCCACAGCCTCCTCCGGCCCCCGGGCCGACGACTGAAAGCGGCTCCCAAGCGAACCCATGATTGTTCAACCTACAAAGAAACACTACACATTTAGTCATGTTGCTAAACTGGTTAACAACACCACTGACGTGGCATGACAACTGATCAACCAGTGCACTTCATGGTGCCACCTGCAGAAAGTCATATTTCAATTTAATCACTGTATGGGAGTCAGAGAGTGAAGTCAGGTGACAGGTGGTGAGTGAGAAGTGAGAATAATTGACTTAATATGCAATATCTAATGTTATCGAGCCTAAATTGATGTTGTAATGATTTCACTCAAGTCCTGTGGAGTTTCAGTCAGATGGTTTAGCACAGAAACACTGACGTTATGCTGTAAAGCGACTGGCTTATAAGGATTTCTTCATGCCAGTAGTATTATTTCAACATCATTAATGTATTATTTTTGTTCCATAAGCTGTATATTAAAGTCGTTTGTATATCAAAAACAAAAATCTGGCGTCTTGGAAACACTCACCAAACGCTTCTCCTCTCAAAACACCAGACACACCCTAGAAACGGCTCATTAAGCGCGATGCGAATGCATTATTAGGCGGATAATGAACGCATGTTTTGGATGTTAATGACTGCGAGTCAAAATCAGCTGCTATATGTATGTATAGTAGGTTGATCAGCAGTTCGAAACAAAAGACAGCTGGATAATAAACAGAGTGAGAGTGTGTTGCGATGTGCGGGCGCTGCTGCTGCTGCTGCTGCTGCTGCCGCTGCCGCCCCTGCCGGCGCGGAGCGAAACTACAACCCGTCACTCAGAGAACGGGAAAACAATTGTTTACTTATTTATTAAGTTGGCTTGAGATAGCCAACTTACTGATCTACTGTTTAAGCTTAATATCAGCAGAAATTTGAACATTAGGAGATACTCCCAGGGCTTTCAAGCTTCAAACACCAAACTCGGCTCAGACCTGTTCTGACTCGGTTTGCTAGCTATGTCTTTCTAACCGATCCGACTTCTGGTTTTCCTAAAAATGAAGATTAAAAATGAAAATTACCTTATGCTTTAAATGAGGGGGTCAAAAATGTTATAGCCTAGCAAAAAGTTAAATCATGCCAGTGACATTAAACAGTAAACATTAAATTCTTTAAAAAAACAAATTCTTGTTAGCAACATGTTAATTCATGTTAGCGATATGCAAAATCATGATTAATCATGCGTACAACTTAGTTCTTGTTAGCAAACATGCACATTCATGTTAAATCATTCTAACGACAAATGCTAAATCATGTTAAATCATGTGAGCAACATTTTGATTCAAGTTAACTTCATACTAATTAATTGTTAATTCATGTTAGCCACATACTAAATCATGTTACCAACAAAAACTGGATTTTCCTGTCTCATGCCAAATGTACCTGCCAGTATAAATTTACTTTGAAGTTTTAAATGTTAGACATATAGTCATGTGCATCTGCCTTGGTGGATCTTACCAAGGACATATCTGGGTTACATTTCACCATAAATAATGTGCCATTTTTATAAAATGACCCCACCCCATAAAACATAGAGTTTTACTCTTTTCCTGGTTTGCTTATGAGACACACTGGAGCTGAAAATGCAGGAGTTGGTAGGTTAAATTTTTATGTAAGCTAATGATGATGGTTTTGTAACAGCATAAAACTAAAAAATATTTTATTTTTAGGTAACTTACTCTGCATTTCCCTGAAAGCTTGGGAGACTCTCACACCAGGACTACTGTTGGTCTTCCATGGCCCTTTGTTGGTGATTGGCAAATGCTCTTGACCGTTTTGTGGGTCATTAGAGGCATTTGTTTAAATAAGATGATGAAATTTAACCATGGGTACACTGTTACACTTCAAACCATCAGATTGATTCACCCAAAAGAACCAAAGCACAACTACATTTGTGCAGTTTTATGCTTCAGTAGTTACACAGTGTAGCTTTAAATAAATGTAGAATTGGATATAAAAATTAAACAATAAAAGACAAAATAGAAAATTCAGACTTACAGTAGCAAAACCTGATGTCGCACAACAGATCCTGGTAATAGGGGAATTTTGCTTTTTCTATACTCAGCTGTTATGAACTTTTACTTTTATTTTAATGTACGATGGTAGGGGATATAGTCAAGAAAAGGTTCATGGTGGTTCAAGCTGGATGTGGTTCAATTCATCCCTGAATGAAATTAAGTTGTGCAGCGTAGCAACTTTTTTCCACCGATGCAAACATTACTGTTTGCCTGGTCCACTTTAAGAGTATAAGGGCCAGTTCTTAACTCTTTGTATTGTGTCGCTTTATTAAAAGATGCAAGTAGAGGACCATTCACATGCTTTTTCCTTTGCAGATGTGACTTCGTTTTTTGCAGCTTCTTTGTTTTTCAGAGAATCTTGTTAGTATTTGACTAAGTCTTTTCAGCTTGTTCAGGTGATTCTCGTAAGCGCTGAAGTTGTCAAGGACGCCATGTTTGTTTGCAGCATCTGCAAGATGTACAAGGTTGTGTGCATAATAGGACAGGAATTGTGGCCCATACGGTTGACCAATGTGAATCACAAATAGAACCTGCATGTCATCGGCGTAATCACAGTAATATTAAATGAAACTGTTGTTGCACAGGATGAAGATTCCCACAAAAAAGTTTTTGTACACCTCTGTGGTAAAGAGATCTTTCATCATGACAGGTTAAACTGTAGTGCAGTGAAAACTGCCTGAACTCTGTTGCCTTCCACCTATCAATTTCCCTTAATGCCCTTGGTTTCCGTGCAAACTCCATGGGCACACTTGAGGTCTCATTGAGGTCCCAATGATCTTGCCTCTAGTCCAAGGCAGTGCAGCTTCCGCCCCACACCAAGATGCAATTGGTGTGGATACTTTCTATGGTGCTTCTATAGAATGTTGTCAGGATGGGCGGTGGCATATGAGATCTTTGTGGCATGAAATTACATGCGATTACATGGTGGCATGCTCTCTTCAGTCGGCGCAGGAAGTGCAGTTGTTGTGCCCTCTTGACCAAGGACCCAGTGTTCACAGACCAAGTGAGGTCGTCTGTGATGTGCACCCCCAGACACTTGGTACTTCTAACCATCTCCACAGCCGTGTTGTTGATAAGAAGAGGAGCATGGCAGGGATGATTTTTCCTGAAGTCCACAATGATCTTTTTAGTTTTGGTGACATTCAGAATAAGGACTAGCTGCTCTACCTCTTCTCTGTAGGCTTGATCATTATTGTCCCTGATGAGTCCTACTACTACTACTTTTACAAACTGTTAAAGTGTTTATTTGAACTCTTGAGAGCCTATAAGTGAGAGGACCCAACATTAGCCACAAATTGAGAAGCCGTCTCGTGATTCTGAGTCACACAAGGTGCAATCCAGGGGGAAACCAGAGACCATGTCTAGGGAAGTATCTTTAAGAGGTGAGGTACCACGATGATGATCAGAATCGGTTTTGTTTCTGAAACTCTCATTTGTTCTTAGAGGCATGTTATTTCTTGGAAATCTCTGCCGTTCCCTCGCTGAGGAATCCATCGTGGAGCTCCAGGAAACTAAACATGTCCATGCAAGGCAAGGGCCGCTCCATGACCATGATGCAGTGGTCAGTGTTGTCCTGCCAGTCCAGCATTTGAATGATCTGAGGAACTCTGGGACCCTTATTGGCCATCAGTGTCAGGCCGATCTCCAAGGGGAGGTGTTTGGGATAACCAGGCTAAAGGAAACAAATTATGACAGTAAGAAGAAGGTGGTTTTCCAAACAAAGATTTACTCCACAAATCAAACCGTTTGCATACTTGAAAAATCATTTGTAATCTGTGATTAACATTAATATAAGACATTAAAGTATGAACTGAAAACTACACACCACTTTGATATCTGGCATGTCTGGCGTCTTCACTGAGACTTTCACTGCCACCTGATCAACAAAACAAAGAATTAACAATTAGCATTTCATATCAGGCCCGTTATGAACTGATATTCAAAGTTTTGTAAGCGAATTGAAACCTCAAGTCCATCCGTGCATCGAGTCGCTGCAAACACAGTCCCAAATCCTCCTTCACCCAGTTTGTGGCCAACTTTATACCGGCTGTAAATGTGGTCTATTAAAAGATAAACCATTGTAGTTAGACTCAAATAATATTCTATATGCTCATTTCATAATAATTTATAATTCTCATTGATCTATTATTCTTACCCTTGTTCAGGACCTCCTGCTCTGGATGTTCCTCAGCAGCAGGCTGAACTTCAGAAGTTGGAGCTGTAGATCAAATAAAATAAATAAAAATGAGCAAAGTCAAATTAGCCTTTTCTCATTTAGACATGATTTCTCAGTCATCAATCAGCATTATTCAGGATTGCACTATCATGACATTCATGTGATTTTACCATAGGAAAGTTTCCGGTACAGTCCCGCTTCATTCTAAGCAGGTCGTATTTTGCAGTTCTAGGAAAGTGGAGAGCGGGCCACTTCCAGAATCTCTTCTTCCTTCTCTCCTCTCTCCCTCCATCAATGTCACCAGCAGCAACAGGCGTTGGATCATCGCGATGAGGATGATTCTCCGCCGTGATGGGCGTGTATTTGAGTAGTACGCAGGGTTCGTGCACACGCTCTTGAAACGCGTTGTTCTGTCGCGAACTTCGCTGTCCCATGATAAAACCGCTGTCACTCTAATACCAGATTCTGCAAAACCAATGCCAGACACTCCGAAACTTCAGCCTACAAAATGAGCAAGAAACTTTCGAATATTCTTATACCATTATCGCGTCACGTTCTAAGTGTGACGTCAAAAAGTCTCACGCGGAGCCGCTGACGCAAAAACAGCCGGGCAAAAATTGATTGACTTCAGTGTTTGACAAGTTAAGAATGGAAAATAATTATAAAGAGAAACCGCGCGGAAACTGATTGATTTTCAAAGAGTTAGTAAGCGCAACCAACCATATTGATGTTAAACGCCATCGGTTTTGACTTGTGTGAAGAAAACAGTTGAAAGGTCTTAAAGTGACAGCAGCCTATTATTTACTGCTGCTGTCTGTCTTTAATGTTAATCAAACAAGAAAAGAAAAAGAGAAAATCTCTCACTGCTCTTCACTGAAGAACTAGCTTTTAGTAGCGTTAATAAGAAACATTTTTCATTTAATACATTTTAGTTGGAAGTATAAAATAACTAAAACTTAAAATATATCAATACATACAAAAAGCACAGAGCAAAATGACAAATGAAAATATAAACTGTAACAAAAACTATAAGATTAATTTTACAAAAATAACACTGATCCTGAATAATTTTATGCATATAAGGAATGTTGCTTTTTGTAACAATATAAAAGCATAAATAGATGAGCATTCAATAACTTATTAAATTGCACACCAACTGAATGGTTTATGCCTGAAGTCAACAGGACAATCACTTGCAATATGCCAGCTTGTGTTGATTAAGTAAAGAAACTCTTTGGGGGCATGAACTCAAATTTGATATAGAATGATTCAAAACAAAATGCTACTCAGACTAGGATGTTACTAATGTTTTGAATCTGGTCTTAATGAATTACTGTGCTGGAGTTCCTCTTTTTAAACTTTGTCTGATCAGAAAGTGATCTCGAGTGAATCAAACTTTGACCTTTTAAACAGACCCCTTTGCCTGTATGATAAACTGCAGATAAAGTGCAATTACGGTAATCTTGAAACAGATATTCTATATATACATCCACAGAAAGCTTATAAAATGATAATGTAACTGGACAACATGCTTCTTCTTTTTTAAATATTGAATAATATATGATCTGACAAATGGTTTTACAGATCTCACAGACTTTGTGGTATAATGTTTTTAAGCCTAATCCTTTTTATATAATTAGTGTATATAAAATCTCTGTGAAATGCTATAACAAAATTATATTTAAAAAAAATTTGTGTTTGTGTAGAATTTCTGCATTCCAGTATTATACAATGTTTTTTTTTAAAGTTGTACCAGACCATTTGTCTGAAATTCACAAATTTAGGTGTGCAAACATTTATCATTTAAAAAGTTACAATTTCATTCTTCATTTAATGGTTGTAGAGTTGTAGGCTCTGCTCACTTCTTGTTTCCTTATGTGACTTTTCCAGTGTTTTCTTCCAACTGTCCCATAATCACTCTCCTTGTCAGTCTTGTCACCTTGTCACACCTTGTGTTAGTGTGTACATGTGTTTCTGATGCTATGTTGGATGTAGCATCTCTCCAGTGACATTCCCCGTTGCTCTTCCTTATTACTGTTGGACTATTATGAAGTGCCCTTTTGTTTTTGTATGTTGGAAAGTGTTTAATTTGAGGTTCATAAATTACTTCCTAATTTTCTTATTTTGTTGACAATGATAATATTATATTTTAGTTAATTTCTCTGACAACATACTTAAAAAAATGACTGACATGAATTTAGTGATCACATTTAGTATTCTTATAGAAATATGATACTTTGTAATTATCATTAGTAATTAAATCTGACTAGTTTTCAAATTGTTTGACATACATCAACGTCTGAATGAAATGTTATGGGGTTTCTTCAAAATATGACTTTCTGTTATAAAACAGGCCATTGATTTCATACATGTCGACTTAGAGGACACCATGACTAAAGGGGACCTATTATGCAAAGAGAGAAAGCATCTACAGAAATTTCAAGTTGCTCTGAGCAAGGCAGTCAGAGGAGGTGGAATGTAATGTCACAAGCCAATTGTCATCTTCTACACCAGTTTTGCAGAGGATGCTGGGATGACAACCTCATTTATGAACTTCATCTCGAAACTCTTTGAGACAACCCTGTTGAGTTCCAAGACTTGTGGCATTCCCTTAGAACCAGACAGACAATAGTGCCCAGAAATTGTTGTGCATGAGAAGACAAATCAGTGTTCATCAACTAGATCTGCTCATGCTTATAGCCAAGATACTGCAATTACAAGCAAATCCCCTCTTGAGTCAAAGTTGTTGTCTGAGACTACTGAGTTGAAGAAGCAAATTACTGAGTTGAAGGAACAGGTAACTTCATTAAGTCTCTCAAAACCCGGAAAGACAGTCAAAATTAGGTTTCAATAAAAAAAAGAGAACTGTATACAATAGAAACAATAAAAATCTCGTAGATCAGCTATATATATATATATATACAGTTTGTGGGTGTGTATGTGCATATGTATATTACACATTACAATATTTATTACTTCACATTGCATTAACTAATGTTGAGATTAACATTGAGTAAATGCTGTGTAGAAGTATTGTTCATTATCAGTTCATGTTTACTAATGCTAACAAATGAAACCTTGTAAACTTCAAAACTGCGAGTTTTTCTTCTTCTATATTTTAGACACATGCTGGGACGCTAAAGAATGACTGGTATTTCGCTGAGATATTTTCATTCACTCTAAAATAGAAATGTAAAATCCCGCCGACAAACCACAGGCGCTGTCGTACTCGATTTGACCGCTAGAGGCGCTGCTCACTTCCACCTTCCCTCTGATGGGCGGGGCTTAGAACTGAACCAGCCAATGAGCGTCCAGATATTCACACAGCAGTCTACCTTTCTCCGGACGGCCGAGCTTTCAGGGCGCTGGAGTCTGTTTGACACGTACCTCGCTCTGAACTCTACCCATGCATCGGGTGTGATATAATTTCGGTCGGTTTAAGACTGACAAACCTTGTGTAACGTTCAGCGTAGACTGCTTTCATAAGCTGCAACATGGAGCCAGGGGCGAGAGACGCGACAGCAGGTAAATACTGTCATTACTATAGTAAAAGTGGCACATACAAGACATACATATGATATAATACTATCAAATAGCTTTGCATAACATTAGTTTTTTGTTTGCTTCTATTTTTATAAGGTGTACCTATCATCTGATTAATTAAGTGCTTTAGTTTGTGAACATCTAAATAGATATAATTTGATGTATCTAGGTTGAGTCAAAAACAATGCAAGTATTGTTTAGTAGTACACTATGAAGTGTACTCTAATAAGATATTGTATTCCTCAAAGGTTTCTTATTCATAGCTTATGGTTTCTCAGTTTAGTTTTTTTTTCAGGTAACTTTGTCTTAGATGTTTCTCCTGAAATTCTTTCTGTGAGGTGACACGGACAAAAGACATAAATAGTAACATAAAAATTTGTGTTTAAAGCTGTAAAATTAATATTAACACCATATCTCTAATTATTTGATCTAAAATCAAGAAGAAATATTTGGGTTCCCACAGAAATCATACTGACTTCTGAAATTATTTCCAAATTTGGTGAACTGGGAACTTTGAGATGTTTCTGAAACTTTAGGGTGATGTGCATCCGTTTAATAATGTTAGGAGTTTTTCTCAGGAGAAATATCTGAGATCCTGGAGACTTGTGGTGAATCTCCATTCGCTCAGTTTAATCTGACTGGAAGAAACCACGTTAATGAGATTTCTTTTGCCACTTCAGCAGGTGCTCCATACGTTGAACCATCCGGAGCGAAGAAAAACCAAAGTAAGGAGAACAAACAGGCAACAGTGTCCCCGTCAGAACAGACCAGCAGCATGAAGCGTCTCTTCGGCTTTGAGAAAGAAGACGTGTCATCGTGGCATCGGCTGGTGTGTCTCCTCAATCGCCCCACTGATCCGGCCTCATTGGGAGTTTTCCGTTTCTTATTTGGTGAGTTCTCACTTGTTCGTGACAAATACGATTTTACAGCATCCATAATTCAAAATGGGGGTTGAGGTGTTGATGTGTGCTGTATTTTCTCAGGTATGCTGATGGTGCTGGACATCACCCAGGAGCGAGGCCTGAGTCATCTGGACTACAAGTATTTAGACGGGGCACCGGTGTGCCGCTTCCCGCTCTTCAACTTCCTGAAGCCCCTTCCCATGGACTGGATGTTCTTTGTGTATTTTGTGATGCTCCTTGGTGAGTTCCTTGAAAAACTCTCTCTGAAATGTAACACCCACTGTCTACTCTTCTAGTGGCCTGGCTTCTGCAAGTATTTGCGCCTTTCATTTTCTCCACAGGCATTTCTAAAAATTCTTTAGCGAAGAGTTTTTGACTTCGAATCAAATCAATCTATTCTGAGATGCATCACTTACATTTTCCAAAACAATGATACGGTAATGATAAAAATATTGACTAATATTAATTAGAATTAAAATATTCTTTACAGTTTATAAGCTATAAAAAAGGTTTATAAATCTTCATAGATTGTAATAAAATATTAACTGTATTTGTATGTTATGAATTATATTATAAAAATGTTAATTATTAAATATAAAATTTTTATATAGGGATTCTTGGTTGATGTATTGTGTGTTACTCGTTATTTGTTTGTACGTCTCCATTTTTACATTTAAATGACTTTTTCCATCATTTAATGCACTGAAAGTTAATCTTTAAAAATCAAACAAAACTTAAAATAGTTTTCATTACGGTATATAAATACAGTGGAACCCGGTTATGTCGACGGCCTCGGGGGTTGCAAAAAAGCGTAGAGATAACCAAAAGCCAATATGGCGATTTGTTTGAAGCGATCGGCATGCTATAAAAATGTACATGCAGTGTACAGTAATACCTCGAGATACGAGTTTTCCAAGATATGAGCAAACCTTCAGACAGATTTTTGCTTCTAGATACGAGTAAATACTCGAGATACGAGCACACGTACTCACGCCGACGCTCGTTCACTTCACGGGTTCGCTGACTTCAGTGCGTATCGCCCGTGAGTAGCTGATTTTCTCTCTATTTTGTGCATTATTCTTCATAATAGAGATGATTTCTTTAAAAGTGAGTGGTAAGGATGGTAGTGAGAAGACCATGGAAATGAAGCATGAAATTGTGGATTAATATGAGCGCGGTGCCATGTGAGTGATCTAGCACACACTTACGATCGCAGTACATCCATCCTAAAACAGAAGAATGTTATCAAGAACGTAAATCCTTCCAAGGGCGTGAGGATTATATCGAAGTTATGTTCGAATATAAATGATGAGATGGAGAGGCTTCTGTTGTTGTGCATAAAGGAGAAGCAGATCTCCCTCCATAGATATTTCGTTAAAAGGTCTGCGCCAAGTGAAAGTGATAATAATATATATAGTAATAGTCAAAATAATACATTTATCCGTTGTGAGCCATTACTGAAAGTATTTATCAGCTTATTGGGATCGGCCAGAATGGAGAAATATAATGATATTTTTATTTCCAGAACTCATTTTGACATTCACAAGACGGATCATTGACTTGTGTGTGTTTTGCAGGCGCAGTTGGTATCATGCTCGGCTGTTTTTATCGCCTTGCCTGTCTGATGTTTATATCCACTTACTGGTACATTTTCTTCCTGGACAAAACGGCCTGGAACAATCACTCTTATCTGTACGGACTCATCGGCTTCCAGTTGACGCTCATGGACGCCAACAGATACTTGTAAGGTTACACTTCCTCTAAAGTGGCCCAAAAAACTATTTGGGAACTTAAAAATTATTTGGGAACTTAAAAAAACTATTTCAAACTTAAAAATATGCATTATATATCAGAGCATCAATCTAAGAGTAATTTATTTTAACAACAAAATAGCACTTTACAAGCAAAACATTGTTCTAATTTAGGTCATTAGATGGACTCCGAAACCCCAGGAAGAGGAACGCCCATGTACCGCTGTGGAACTACACCTTGCTGAGAACTCAGGTCAGCTAATGGATCTAAATTTGACCTGAAAAGTGTTGTAGGACATTATGCACATACATAAAGTTATGATGAAACAGTGGAATGTGCATTGCCTTGACAGATTTTCATAGTCTACTTCATCGCTGGGATCAAGAAACTAGATGCTGATTGGGTGGAAGGATACTCGATGAAATACTTGGCACACCATTGGTTATTTGACCCTTTCAAGTGAGTATATTGTCCTTCAACAACATCTGCCCTAGCGTGACACGTTCACATTATCATGGCTACGTTCACTCTGCAAGCCGTAGTGCTCAATTTGGATTCAATGATCAGATCTGTTTTTCTTTTTTGCGTCCAATGTCAGATTCAAATCGTCTGATTGTGATTATTTAGTCTAATCGCATTCTGTGAGAACCACAATAATTGTGCAGATTCAATTGTAATCACATTTTCACATTCAAATAAGAGAAATGTAAGCATTTATATATTGCCGCAGATATGATGTCTCAACCCAGAAGGCTAAATCGTCACTGGTTTCTTGATTTTATAATGTTTTTTTTTTCATTTATGAGTTACAAAAAAAACTTGATAATACTTACGAGCATAATCCGTTCCAGGGCAGAGCTCGTAACCTAAATTGCTCGGATCTAGAATCATGTTTTCCCATAAGAAATAATAGAAAACAAATTAATCCGTTCCAGATCCGTAACAATGGAAAAAAAAACTTTTTATTGGTTTAGATACACACAATTATAGTACATGTATACAGTATAAGGATTCGTGTGATTTCAAATAAAATGTGGTTTTAATTTAAGTTTTTACAGACAGTAGCGGCAGGTGCAGAGGAGGAAGGGAGGGGGTTGGTATGCAGACACTTCGTATCGTAACTTACACGAACACTACGCAACTTACGTAAACTTAAATTAACAGAACTGATCTTAGTTTACTTTTTTTTTAACTTTTCTATTTTATAATATCATTTTGTTTTCTTCCCTTTTTTCACCTGACTACCCTCACTTTCACTTTCACTTGGCGCAGACCGTTTAACCTGCGTATGTTCATCATCTGCAGCTCGATCAACTCCTCAGTCCACATATTCTCCTGATGCTCCTGCTGCTCGATCACTCACACGAGCACACGCTCATATTAATCCACAATTTCATGCTTCATTTCTATGGTCATCATGTGTTTCTTCACACTACCATCCTTACCACTCACTATCTTAGAACTCATCGCTATTATGAAGAATAATGCACAAAATAGAGAGAAAATCTACTCGCGGGCGATGCGTACAGAAGTCAGCAAACACATGAAGTGAAAGTGCGTCGGCATCGGCATCAGTACTCGTGCTTGTATATCGAATATTCACTCGGATCTAGAAGCAAAAATCTGCCGGAAGGTTTGCTCGTATCTTGGAATACTCGTATGTAGAGACGCTCGTATCTCGAGGTATTACTGTACAGTAGAACCCCGACTTACGAAATTAATCCGTTCCGAGGTTGGTTTCGTATGTTGAACTTTTCGTATGTCGGTCTGGCTTTTACATGTTAATTGCCTAATTCGTTCCAAGCCCTACAAAAACACCATATTCAGCATGGGATGAAGCGCATCCCAGCTTCATACTTCTCAATAATCTCCCTTTTCGACTCAATGAAAAGCACCCTCTTCTTCCGTTTGACTTCAGCAACAATCTTCACATCCATGGTTACTGATTAGAAAAAAGTTTATGCTAACAGGAGAGGCTGGTGGGAGCGATGCTGACCAATAGGAGAGCAGGATTGTAAAAAGTGTTCCCCTTCTTACATGGACTATTCCAGCCATCCCTTTCATCGTGCGAAATGGACTATTCCAAACATTCCCTCAGAGTTCAGGAAGTGTCGTGACAGAGGAGAGTTTGATGGATGATTAAGGTAAAAGAGATCGGCTGAAGATTGTATATAGTTTATTGAGTGAAATACAGGGAATTAGTGCCAATCGTTGAGGTTTTATCGATCTATGCACCTTTAATAAATACCAGTTTTGGATCATTCCCTGAGTGAGACATAATTGTTCTGACCAGACAAACTGTAGTCTTCATCCAACCCGAACCAAAATCAGCGCGAATATCAAAACAAAACTCGGAAATTGTCGCCTCGCCGAGATTTCGTTTTTCGCATCTCGATCATTTTGTCGTAACTCGGGCGGAAAAAACCCCAAAATCTTTTATCGTATGTCGAACTTTTCGTACGTAGAGCGTTTCGTAAGTCGGGGTTCTACTGTATTTGTATGACAGTTAATCATCAGCATGATTATGACAGACCTAACTTTTTCTTTGTCATCTCCATCCCTCTGTTTCAGAATGATCTTGCCTGTTGAATTGGTCAGTCTGATGGTGGTCCATGGTGGGGGTCTGATCTTAGACCTCACAGCTGGCTATCTGCTTTTCTTTGATGCCACACGTCCTGTCGCCATCTTCTTTGTCAGCTATTTCCACTGCATGAACTCCCAGCTCTTTAGCATAGGTAAAAATGTCGCTAAGGGACTAATTCACTCAAAAGATTTGAGTTTTATGAAGACTTTATGATCTTTGTTTTAATCCTCAGGAATGTTTTCTTACACCATGTTGGCCACAAGCCCTCTCTTTTGCTACCCTGACTGGCCTAGACGCTTTTTCGGCCGTTTCCCAGAGTTCCTCTGGCCTGTACTGCCCCTCATCTCTCCTGCCCCGAGTCCCAGCTCCTCCTGCGTGTACCCAGATCCACCCAGTGTACCTAGAGAACGAGATGAGGCCCATGCTGCTCCCAGACCCACCACCCCGAGCCTCAAGCACAAGTTTAGAGCCTTCTTCGCCATCCTTTACATCACAGAGCAGTTCTTCTTGCCATACTCGCACTTCATCACGCAGGTGATTTTAAACTGCTCTATGTTGTTCAAGTCCAGTTTGATCCAGAATGTTCTCTCGATCAGAGGATACAGCGCTTTCACAATGTAAACACAGATAGTGAACTAAAGCAAATATCTGCACAAACCTTTGGAACACCACTATCACTGTTAACATGTATAATTCCTTGTGCGTCTTATTACACGTAATTGCTCTTACGTTTACATTTAAAAAAATTATGATTTTCACATGGCAGGCGATTGTAACATGTTAAACATTTAATCTCTGGGCCATACAGGGCTATAATAACTGGACAAATGGACTGTATGGCTACTCATGGGACATGATGGTTCACTCTCGCTCACATCAGCATGTCAAGATCACTTACAGAGATGGGGTAACAGGCGAGGTCGGATATCTCAACCCTGGGGTGAGTCACAATTTTACTGGAATGTTCTAGGTTAAATACAGATTAAGCTCTAATAGTAAAATTTCAAAATACATTTTAGCTTGTGGAATTAGTTTTTACACTTTTCATTAACTTGCAATGAAAGTTTTTGGAAAGAAAAGTGATTCTAACTTAATTTCCTGTGATAATCCACAACATGCCTCAGATATCATCAATAGCTCAACTTTTTACACCTTTTTTTTTTTTTTAACACTACACCAACTGGAGTGATGTAACTTGCACCACTACATTGTTGCGCTCTAGTATATATGCTGATCTTCTCATGTCATTCCAATATGGTGCAGGTGTTCACTCAGAGCCGGAGATGGAAAGACCATGGAGACATGTTGAAGCAGTACGCGACTTGCCTCAGTGAAAATCTGCCTCGCTTCAATATCTCAGACCCAGAGATTTACTTTGACATTTGGGTTTCCATCAATGACCGTTTCCAACAGAGGTAAATTGTTTATTGTGTGTTCAGTTTACACTGCTAGATGTTCTTTGATTCACACAGACAAAATAGTCTGATAGTCCAAGGCTTCTGACATCAAAGTTAATAGGCCTTTATTTCAATATGGTTCTCCTTCCGTCCAATAGGATTTTTGACCCACGCATTGACATCGTAAAAGCCGATTGGTCCCCGTTCCGCCCCAATCCATGGCTCATGCCACTACTCGTCGATCTCTCACCGTGGAGAACCAAATTTGAGGAGATTGAGGGGTCTTTAGACAACCAGACTGAGGTGGTATTCATTGCTGACTTCCCAGGTATGTATCTCTTACAGTTTTTTTCCCACTGGAATACTTACTTTCCCCACACAGATGCTCAGTTATTATTATGTGACATCCACAGGCCTTTATCTTGAAAACTTTGTGAGTGAGGATCTTGGGAACACCAGTGTTCAGGTCCTGGAGGGTCAAGTGAAGGTTGAAATAGTGGACGAGAAGAAGAACTACAGTTTACAACCAGGAGAAAAGATGCAGGTACAATTTTATGTTCCTTTGTGATGCAGCTCTGATTTATTCTTACTGTTATTAATGTTTGTATCTATATTGATGCATTTCAATATTGTGTATTAAGATTCCAGCTGGTGCGTATCATAAGGTGTACACTGTGTCTGAAGGGCCATCATGTTACATGTACATTTATGTAAATACCACTGAGGCAGAGCTTCAGAAGAACTTCACAAAGCTCTCTGAACTTCAGGAGAAAGTGCGTAATGGAACAGGTTAGTCACTTTTCGGTTACATAGGAAAACTACCAAATTCTTTAAGATTACAATAATTCTTTGTTGTTTGGCAATTTTCACATGATCAAATAGTTCAATTAGTCTCTTTAACAAATATTTTGATTTGTACATATTTATCCAACATTGAAAACTGTGTGAATTCAAATTAATTCAGTGTAAAATAAAAAATGTAAGCAAGCCATAAAACAAATGGGAACAAAACCCAGAACATCTTTATTTATAATATTATAAGTTTTTGCTTTGTACATATACTTCAGTGTTATTTTGTATTTAGTAATATTTATATAATATTTCAGTGTTTAATATTGTGAATGTTTTTTTTTTTCAGCTTTTATTGTAATTTAGTTTTGGTATTTTTTGGTGTTTTGGAATTTCTATTAGTTTTTTTTATATTTCTGTTCAGATTTAATTTTGAAGTAATTAAACTTATTTCAGTCAGTTGTCAAAGCAACATTTCTAATTAATTTTTTTCCATCTAATAATATTTTATATATATATATATATATATATATATATATATATATATTAATTACAGTAATCCCTCGTTTATTGCGGTTAATGTGGACCGGAACCCCCCGCTAAGTGAAAATCTGCAAAGTAGGATCAGCCAATCAGCTCACGGGATACATCCACTCATGCTCTCATTGGTCAATCTCGCGCCGGGAACCAATCACGTGTCTTGTCTGAGTGCCGTGGGCGTGTACAAAGCCTCTGAGAGAGTTTCTCTCTTTGTCTGGCGTCCTGGAAACCGTTTCTCTCGCATCATGATGAAGCAACGCAGCTTTCCGCAATATGGCTGCCGATATTGCTGTATTTTTTAACTTTTATTTTTCGATGAATATTTTTGAAAAAGGATTACTGTAGGGATAGATTTTGTTTGTCTTCCTACGCAAATCTGACTTCTTGGACAAGAAAAAAATGTAGGGTGATGCTTGGGGATTGTTCTATTGTTATTACAAAATCGAATGAAGGAAAATGTAATGATCCATGTTTCAAAATATCTTGCTTTATTCCTTCAATTATGAAAAAAAAAAAATTTAAATGCATGGATAAATCATTTTAAATAAATACCGCAAGAATTGTCAATTTTGTTGGCATGATGGCTTTAACGATAGCAACAATGCTCAAAAGTTCCCTTTGTAGTATAAACATCTTGTAACCTCAAAGGGGCTACTTTTTTTTGTGTAGCGACCCTGAAGAAGCAGACATAACAACTTGTTGGTGTTTGTAGAAACCGAGCCTTTGCCTCCTGAGCTGCAGCCGCTCATCACTGGTCTGGACGACCAGGACTCAGACAACAGCGTGATCGACCCTGTCGTACGAATCTTCCTCAAACGACAGAAGCGCATGCAGGAGGTCAAAAAGCGTCGGGAAGCTTCTGTGGTCGAGAGGTTCCAGAGATTTGCCTCAAAGAAATACTACTCGATGAGACGAGGGTATGTCGGGGTATTAAAAGGAGTTATTAATTTACATGTTGGCAGACGCTTTTATCTAAAGTGACTTGCATTGCATTCAAGAAACACATTGACATTTTAATCAGTTCTTGCTTTCCCTGGGAATCGAACCCATGATCTTGGCGTTGCAAGCGTCAAGCTCTACTGTTTGAGCTACAGGAAAAAAAGAATTGTCTATAATTACGGCAGTACAAATTAATGACTATTTTGGTTATCTTCAAAGGTTCCTGATGACAGCCATCGCTTTGCGTAACCTGGCTGTAGGTTTGCCATCGCTGGAGCAACTAACAAGAGAAGTGGCCTACGCCAACCTGAAGGAGCCCGAGAGTGAGACCAATCAGGACGAGCGTCTTAAAGACGAGGCCCACGGAGAGCTGTGAGGAAAGAGACTGTTACTGAGCTGCTGGCTGATCCTGCCGCAAATTTACAAACGCTTTAGTAGGTCATTATTTTTGAAGCATTGTGGGGGGAAAAAACAGGTTATTGTTTACATGTGTTTTTGCATACACTTTAAAGCCCAAACATGGAAAATCTATTTCATTCCCTCATGTCATTCTAAACCCATATGACAACTGGTATGTTATATTTTAAGATTTGCGAATGGTTTCTGAAATGTAGTTCTATTCTTAACACGGTCCTGTCATATGTCTTTATTCAACTTTGATTGTATAGGACAAAGCAGCAGGACATTTTTTTCTAAATGTCTCTTTTTGTGTTCCATGGATGTCACAGGTTTTGAACAATGACGACAATTTATAAGAATGTGTGGTTTAGGTTGAACCATCTTTTTAATTTGCTTTTTCATTCCCTTTTACTGGTTACTGAAATGTAAGTATTGATGACACTAAGATTTGCTTGGTTCTTTTTTTTTGAGATTCAGGAATTTTATTTACTATTACTTCAAAATCTCAATGAAACTTGGCCTTTTGTTAGATTTTTATTTTGAAGCACAATTTTTTTCTACGTTTAAACCAAATAAAAGCTTTTATCTTACAATTCACTCTTTTGTTCTTGTGAGATCCTGCTATGTTTCTACTCATCACAGGATTTATTACACATTAAGTCCAATGCAATTAGAAACAATTTTCAGGTCGTCTTTCAGTCGGACAGATCTTGGCTGTAAAAAGTGCCAAACATGAACAGGTACTGAATTATCTTTGCATAAGTTTCATTATGCTAAATGCAGTTATTAGGCTTAGTGACCTAAAATATCATGAACAACATTTTTTTTTTTTTACATGCACACTGTTATTCTGGGATTGAGAATGCAAGAAAGCTGCTCAGATTGGAATTTGTATGTGTCAAATTTGTTTAATAAAAAAGTGCAACACTACCCCAATGTGTCAATTAGCATGCTTGAGGTGACCATGTTTAGTTAATGAATAAATGTGTGACGTTTTATTGCTATCAGTCTTAAAATCTTCAGTTAGAACTGATCTTTTCACCCTTGTTAAAGTGCAAGACAATTCAAAGTGTCAACGATTGCACACATAATGGAATGGCACATTGTCCACACAGAATTAAGACAGCTGAATGAAAGCAAACACTTAAATGCTGTAGAACTGCTTGAAATGGTACAGAAATCCATTCTCTGTTTTGTGGTCAGCTTTATAACATTTAAACAACAGCTGTGATTCATATAATCTCGAACGGAATTGTCTTCACAAATACTACTTCCATCAGTAGTGTAAAAGCTTTTAAACTAGTGTTCACGTGTACGTTCTACACAGTGAAGTTCTTAAAAATATTAGACTAAAATTAGTCCAGACTAAACTGCATTTACAAAGAAGTTAATCTACTGAAACAGATTTAATTAGCTCTAGGTTAGCAAAGCTAACTTGCACGGTAACTTAAAAGGATAGTTCACTCAAAAGTGAAAATTGTCAATTTACTCAGTTAGTTCCAAACCCATAAGACTTCCATTCATCTGCAAAACACAAATGAAGACCTTTTTGATTAAATTTGAGAGATTTCTGTTCCTCCGTTGACAGCTACTCTACCACTTTGATTCTTCAAAAATGTCTATAAATTATATATATATGTTACATTTGAGTTTCCTCAAGAACCAATGAGGTTCATTCTCGTTACGCAACTTTTGAGCTTCAAGAAACAATGAGGTTCGTACTCATGCGTTACGCAACACACTTGAGCTTCAGCAAGAATCAGTGAGGTTCATTTTCATGTGTTTTGCAGCAAGTTTGAACTTCCACAAGAACCAATGAGGTTTATTCTCGTGCGTTAACCTTGTAAAGTTGAGTTTCTGTTTACTGAACAATGTTTATACGTGAATAAAAGTTCAATCTGTTCCTCATATTAAGTGATCTTGTCTCTTCAGAAAATGTAGAGTAAATTTCTCAAATCATAGGACTTGAACTTTAACTTTTTAAAGCATCAGAGTGGTCGTTGAGTAGCCGTCAACAGGGATTTATGTCTCAGATTTCATAATCTTCATGCATGTTCTGAAGACGAACGCAAGTCTTAGAGGTTTGGAACGATATGAGAGTGAGTAAATGAGAGAATTTTTATTTTTGGGTGAACCCTTTAAGTTTTTACTTTTAACAATAACGTTTTCACAGTTTTGGGCAGTAACATGTTATAAGATATTAGGCATCTTCAACTTGAAGCTGCGCTTTGCACTGCAGATCAATCGGTGAATGACATCAAAGTACAGTGAGAGAAAGCAGAGGCTCCGGATACTTTGATGTCATACACGGGTTGATCCGCACAGCAATTGGTCAAACACACCTTTATACACTGGCTTTAAACTTTTTGGGGTCACAAATTACATCCCTTTTTCCTAATAAGTCAAAGCTGGTAGTCAAAAATTGCCACATTAAAAAAAATGAAGTAAATAATATCCATACAATAACTCAAGATAATGAAAAGGTTCAAGGCTCTTCAAACAGCTTCCTTATAAGTCACCTCATATGGAGAAACGCAGTCAGTGGAGGAGAATCCGCCTGACCTCATATGACACGAGGAGATGTGCAAATACATGCGGAGGTACTTCTCAATATTAAATGAAACCTTGATTCGGCAGTCGATATGAATGTTGACTAAAACAAAATCTCAATTCCTACATTAGCAGAACACAAAAACAAACCAAAATCTCATGTGTTGAAACCAAACGACACTTTTAAAGGCTGTAATGAGAGAGTGTTAAACCGGTGCTGCATGATTTAGTGTTGGTAATATCAATCCCTTTTTATCCGTCAACTTGACGTGATGTCGTCTGTAGTGCTGGGATCTACCTCGGCTGGAAGTCTGGATAAAATATTCCAAGTATCACTCCTTCAATGACCATATTTGAAAATGTATCTGCAAACAATTGAAAAGCATTCATTAAACATTTGCATTGTTAATTACAGGATTTTCAGGACTTAAGTTGACCAGTACACTAATGAATTTAATGTATGCATTAAATTGATAAAAAAAGTGACAGTAAAGAGATTTATCATGTTACAAAAGATTTTGATTTCAAAGAACTTTGTTTAAAGTGATTCTGAAATAAATATCATGATTTACATAAAAATTATGAAGCAGCACATGTGTTTCCAACAATAAGAAATGTTTCTTGAGCATCAAATCATCACATTAGAATGATTTCTGAAGGATCATGCGACACTGACGACTGATGAAAATTCAGCTTTAAATAAAATTACATTTGAAAACATATTCAAATTGTAAACAAAAAAATACTGATCTATATCTATACTTAATTTAATGTATTATAATTTTTGTACATCTATTTTATATTATACATGTTTAACAAGTTTTTTTTTCTGTCACTCTCAAAGAGCCCCCTTTAAAAAAAAAGGACATACGTGTACCGTTGGTGGCAGGGAGCAGATAGGGATCCCGCAGGAAGAGAAGTGCTGGTTGATGTGTCAGTTTACTGCAGTGTTTGTAGAGAAAAGGTCAGAGAGAGAGCGAGAACAGAATGACTCACAAAACACAGTGTTAAAAATGTGAAATGTATCACGCGGGTGGTGTCATTACCCAGCCCACGCAATAACTTCTCAAAAACTCTTTTATAAACATAAGTGTCTCTGAAAAGGTTGGAATTTTAAAAAATTTCAGTTGTAAATATTACAATCACAGCAGCCGGCATACCTTGATTCCTCTGATTCAGTTTCAAATGATCTAAACAGAAGAGAGTCACTTTAACACACATGCACAATGACCTTTTTTTTATTAGCCATGTTGAAAAGTCTTTGTTTGTCCAAAGTTCTGCTTTCGAAGGCCTTTACTTCAGACAAAATTACACACTAGAAAGCCTTACCCACAACTCTCAGTTTTTGGCAGCGACGGGAAATGGCGGATATTGAGGAAATCCAAGAATATCTTTGGAAGGACCTCATTTTCCATGATTATAGTCTACACACACAAAATCAGATGGTTATTCCAGAATACAGGAAAAGGGTTGATTATGTGATTTCATTTGTTCAGCAAACGGATCAATACCTGGAGGTAGAGCTCTAGTCCCAGTCTCCTCTGCTCAAGAACCTTAGGCACCCAGTTCCTCACATGCTTCGAAGGGATTTCTGGAAGTTTAACGCTTTTTTTAAGCTACAAAAACAGTAATTGGAGGGAGGACGTGTTACAAACTGTCCATAAGGCGTCTCTAGTTTACACACAGGGCAGGAACGCAAATAGAATTTATGCATTTTGACAAATCTGCAAATTGCGTAAATCTACTTCATCTGACACTTCACATCAAATATCCTCTTTCCTCAATGTACACATACACTTTCTGACCTTACACAATAAAAGAAAAGTACAAAATAGAAAAAAAAACAACAACTTGCAATTGTTTTCCAAAGGAACTATTTGTACTTTCTCATAAGTAGCCTTTTTCCTTTATCATTTATTTCTTGAAAATGTTGCCAATGTCTTTGAAACATTTTGTATGTAATACATTCTCAAACAAAAATGGTCTAATTCTCCTTTGTGCCTCAAACTTTCCTACTTGAATTCAAATCAGTAATTTTCATCCCTAGACTTACAAGCAGTAACAAAACTACTAGATGTTTAAGGCCTGAAAAGTGTTTAATAAACGATTGGACTTAATCCTAATATGATTTCTTCTGCATGTGTATTTTTTATTCACCCGTTTTACCCCAATGCAATTCTTTCATTTTTTTAGACAGTTATGTCTCCCTGTTCATGCATGCAATTTAAATGTTTTTTTTTAAATCAGTATACATACAAATTAATATCAATTACATTTAGTCGACGTTTCAACCAAAAGCAACTGCGTCATATTGAGTCATAAAAAACATTTAAATTCTGTTATCCTTCACTCATTTAAGCGGTTGATGGATTGACTTGATGGAAATAAATTAACATGGAAGTCAATGGGATCATGACACGTCTGGTTACCAACATTCTTCAAAATATAAAGAAAGAAATTCATACAGGTTTGGAACAACTTCAGAAAAAGAAAACTAATATTTCTCCTTTTTGGGTGAACTATCCCTTTAAGACGAATAAACGCTGCGGTATCGCTCATCTGTAGACAATGTTAATGTACAGAACCCTATCAAATCTTACCTGAAACTGTTCTGACGTAAAATAAAGTATCAGTTTGTGGTACTTGACCCTCAACCGCGTTTAAATGAATGTTAGCTGACCCCACAATGCTCACCCCCACTTTCAACGTCAAATACATTATTTTATAGCAGTGTGACCAAGAGTATGTTGGAAGTTTCTATGCGCGCTTACCATTTTATGCAGGGCGTGAAATTCACTGTATCGTTTCTCAACAGTGTGCTGTCTCCCGCACATGAGCACCTCGATCTTAAACACCTGCAGACACAAAGTCACCCCCGTCATAAATAACACTGTGTGTTGTGTGAGCGGAGATGCCTCTTACAAACCTCGATGAATTCATTGGAAACCTGCGCTTCATAGGCGCGGTTCAGACGCGCGCAAACTGCCCTAAGTAGTCAAATCACTAGACTTTGACACACGGCCAACCCGTCTACGTCTTCAACTGACATGTCTCGTTATTCACAGAGATCAAGTGTAACGTTTATTATAGTGCATTTGAATGAATCCGTGTTTTGAAAGTAGCCGTTAAACTCACCGTGTAGCCTTTCTCCGCGTTACTGCCCTCCGAGCGAAAAGACGGGATTGACACATCTATAGGATGCATGATCCGACGAGATATGTCTGTAATTATGTGGCACACCAGGTCAAATAACTAAGCGAATTTATTGGTGCCCTTCAGTGTATTTTCACTGGCTGTCGAGTTCACGTGAGACTGACATGAGAATTGAAATGCTCTTCTTCTCCATCACACGCAGGAGAATCGGCGGCTGGTCTGCGGGTGCAATGCTGCCACCTATCGATCAGACAGAGAACACGCCAGAATCACACAGGTTCACCTTTCTGATTGACGAGGGGTTTATATATTTATAAATATATACAGTACATATTGTGAAAATACATATACACAAAACTGTATTGAGACACATCCCAAAATGTTACAAAAATTGCAAATCTCATATAAAATAACTGTAAAACACAACATATAATATTTATTTTAACCACCTGAGGTGACCAAACAACACCTTGAAGTCAATAATTTGATCCCTTACAAACTCACCTTTAAGACAAGATAAAACAAACCTTTATTCGTCCCACAATGGGGAAATTTCTCTGTTCCAGCAGTATTTTTACACTGTTACAAATATAAATAATATACAGCATTATATATATATATACAGCGTGTACAAAACAAAAACTAAAAAAAGTATATATAAGGATTACAGTGTAGTGATTGGACTAAAAACAACAACAAATTGCACATATTATTGCAGTGATAAAATAGCAGCAGTGAGTATCATGGTGACTCATTCACTGGGAGCAGCTCTGATTATAATGTCTAATAGCAGCAGGGAGAAACGAGCGTCTGTAGCGCTCCTTCAGACACTTCGGATGTAACAGTCTGTCACTGAAGGAGCTGCTCAGAGCTGAAACCGTTTCATACAAGGGATGAGAGTCGTTCTCCAGCAATGATGATAGTTTTGCTACCATCCTCCTCTCTCCCACCTCCTGCACAGTATCCAGAGGAATTCCCAGGACTGAGCTGGCCTTCCTGATCTGCTTGTCCAGTTTCTTCCTTTGTGCACTAGAGATGCTGCAACAGAACACCACACCATAGAATATGGCTGAGGCAACCACAGAGTCAAAAAAGCTCTTCAGTAGCTCATTCTGCACACCAAAAGACCTCAGTCTCCTCAGCTTTGCCCTTTCTTGTAGATCACCTCAGTATGTTCTGACCAGTCCAGTTTGTTGTTCAGATGAACACCCTGATATTTGTAAGATTCCACCCTCACAATGTCCGTTCCCTGAATGTTCACTGGTGGTAACAAAGTTTGTTTGCGACACGGAAATCCACCACCAATTATTTGGGTTTCCCTGCATTTAACTGGAGGCTGCTCCGTCGGCACGTTCTGGATCAGTCCTCTGTACCCTTTATTCGGCAAATTTATATTTAAACGTTTTTTTTAGCTTTAAAACGCTGCTTTAAATAGCTTGAGTGTAACTTTACACTCTTGTATGTATGCGCAGAGACATGAATATGTAAACTAGAATACCTGATTCACTCTGGTATTCAGTTTTACTGTATGTTTTATGTATCACTCTCTGCAACGTCAGACACATAACATAATTAATATGAGCCCTTTGCTTGACTACAATATGAAACCGCTAATAATGTGTTACTAATGTCACACAAACCATGTTCCCATTCGCCATCCCAGTCTCAGACAGTTCCCTTCTAATAATCAGCATCATTAGAAATGCTTTGAACATCACAGAACGTCAGTGGAGAAAGGTATAAAGTTCAAAAAGTTATAGCATCATAATTTTCATCATAATTAACCCACTATATTGCTAGTGTACCCGATTTTATATCAATCATATCAACAGACAAATATACAGGGATAACCTGTCTTCTCTTGAGACTGCCCTGCTTCAGAGAGCTCATTGCAATGATATGCTAAAGCCTGTCCTCCCTGTGACGTGATTGGACATAAGGTAGTTTGTAATGTAAGAAACACTGGTGATTTCAAACCATGCTTTTGAGACATTGTCTGTCTTAAAGCATATTAAAAACACCACATAGACATAAAACAACATTTACATTTTAAGCAAGATTTATGGTGTTAATTATCATAATGTAAGAATACCAAGTCAGAATAGAAATAAGACAAATTCACTTAATGAGGCTGAGTGTGAAGTTTATTCAAGTAATGTTCATTTCATATATAAAGTGTTGCAGTAATATGAGTTTCTATATATAAATATCTACTTAGAATACACAACTAAAGCATTGCTCTAGCACAAAAAAAGGCATGTTTTAGGTTAAAAAACCCAGTCTGGATCAACATCTGAAGGTTTAATTATTATATCAGTCGGAGAGAAGGCTGAATGAATTGGGGTTTGTATGGTATCTATTAATATAATCAACATTTTATCCAATCATTATGAGAAATCCAGCAAATATGACCCTGGACACTTATAAAACATTGTTTTTGCTTAATTTTTGCTTTAAAATAAAAACAACAACAATAAAAAATACTAATGCAGTTCACTTTAAAACATTACCTATGTCTCAGGTTTATACTGTTTGGCATAGTTAACACTAAAATGCCCTGCTGATTATTGGCTCTCACAAACAGCAAATTGGTCCAATGAACGCAGTCCGATTATCTGTTCGCCTTGTCACAGGTTTTTCTTATCATCAAACTTCATTTCTGATGATAATTCCCTATTCCTTCGGTTTATTTAGTAGATTCTTAATACCTGAAATAAAACAAAAACATGAATAAGTCACATTTAACTAGATACAATTGCCCTAGTCATTATAAATATTTCAGGTATACTCACTGTGAAATATGACATCCTGAAACATAAGCATAGTTTCCGGTGTAACGTACATCACAGCGCACAATATTGTTACTGTAGTCCGACTCTGGCACCTGATAACTGGGATTTACACTAACCTAAACCATAAAGGGGAAAACAGTCTGTAACACAGGAATAATATAGTGGATTTTTTGTAAATACAATAAGTGTTCATTTGATTAAGGTCATGAACCTTGAGAATGTAGTTTCCTGGTTTCACATCGGTAATATCTATCCATTGGCAGTCAATGTCGGCGTTGTAAGTGTCGTAACACCCTGGACTCAGACCCTGGAACAACAACAACAGGATTCTTTCAACACACAGATATTTAAAATGCTTGTAGAAATGCAAAATGTCATTCAACGCAAAATTGACTATTCAAAAACGTTCCACCTGAGCTTGCAAGGTGATGGAGAAGAGAGCAGATGATAATGGAGAAAGGAGGTCGGTTGAATATTGTATAGTTTGTAGAGTAAAATACAGTTTATTAGTTAAAATCGTTGGAGTTTTTATCAATTGTGCACGTGCATGCATCACACTAACCACACATCCATGAAAACGGATCAACCCACTGACTCATTTAATGGATTATGAGCTTGATGAGCCATTGCAACATCGACAGCCACTCCCAGAATTCAGCCAAATCAGAGTCCAGTCACCAAGTACGGTAGGACAAACCTCTCAGTCAAGAGTTTGATCAAGATAAATGCACACTGAGAGAAGAATGGCAAAGTGAAAGATCTGATGGGCATGGAGGAAGTAGAGCTTACACGTGATGAAATGAGAGACCGCTGACTTGCGGCTACACACCAGCCAGCTTCCAGAAATTGTTTCAGCATGGCAGGAGATGCGACAACAGAATCCCATGTTACAACCTCAAAGTCTTAAGGCAGAAAAGGGAGCCCCCTCCAGGCCAGTCACTTCACCAGTACTGCCTCCAGGTCCCTTTACTCCAGTGGTGAGCCCTGTGACCCCACAATGGCTCCGTACAACTTTTCACATGTTCAGACTCCAAGTACGTTCCCTGGTTAGTTTGTTGTAACAGTTGGGCCAGAAAGGCAATGTTGAGCTGAAGTGTGGGTCACATGTGTCCAGGCTGATGAGAAAACTGCCACATGACCTTAGATCCAGTTTCAAAAGGTACACACACCCTCTTTATGTCACTATCCCCATATTATTGGACTTTGCAGACTGGCTTGACTATGAGCTTCATGTTCAGGAGGACCACACTGACTGTACCAGAGAGTCTAAAGAGGCTGAAGGCCATCCCAGCATCCCAGCACCAGTTCATCCTTTCAAACAAGCAGCTCTTAAGAGAGAAGGGGTGAAAGTTTACTGTCCATACTGCGACTACAACAAACAATGAACATTTGTGAGAACTTTAAGTTACTTCAAGTTACAAGTTACAGAACTTCAGGTGACCTTCACTGTGTCTTCAGTAGCTAACCTTCGTAAGGCTTTCAAGATACTGAGTGCCTTCAAAGTCAACAGCCAGTACATCTTGGCTCAGACGGCCCTCACATCACACTCATAGAATCTGTCAGACTGTGCTTTGAGAAAGCACCTAGGATGGACTCTACATGGATCGCAACAAGAATTAACCAGAAGACTTTCCCCACAGAAATGTCTTTTCACTAACTTAAAGCCCAGTAACAAACTTTATGCAAAATGTTGAGAAACAGTGGAAAATGGACACTCTCCCTTGTAGGGATGAGAAGGTACTGAAAAGGTCAAGACAAGACCCAGAGTCCATCCAACTTCTACATGACTAAACCATGTGAATGGATGATAACAGAATCCAGCGCTATGCTACCACTCATTCTAACCTGGAGATAGTCAGGTTACAGCAAGCTGGTTACATCACAAAACTCACTCCTGAACAGGTGGATCATTCCAGGGAGAGCTGGTACATTCCACATCATCTAGTGGAGAATATTTGAAAGAAAAGGGTTCATCTACTTACCAAGGCAATAACCTGAATGAATACTTGCTCTCGGGTCACCCACCCAGTCCTTCTCTTCTGTCAGTTGCTCTGAGATTCAGAGATCATTCTATCGCCAGCAGAAGTGACATTAAAGGGATGTTCCATCAGGTACGCCTTTTGCCTGAAGACAAATGGCTACTGAGATTTATTTGGAGAAATCTTCAGAAAGACAAGGCACCAGACAAGTACATCCATTTGGAACAATGCGTAGCCCTTGCTGTGCAACATCCGCTTTAAAGAAGCACGTCCTAGATCACAGTGAGTCTGAAGAGACAGTCTTTCTACGTTGACATCTGTCTTCTGTACTTTGCCTCAAGTGAGACAGTGGAAGGTCTTGTAGACAGACTCTGTAGCCTATTAAACTCAGGAGGCTTTGACCTTTGACATTGGGTGAGCAATTATCAGTCATCAGTCACCTGGCTGCTGTTGCTCAATCTCAAAGCAGCATTCAGTGACTCAGCGAAGGTCATCAAGATGCACAGGAGTCAATTCGTGGGTCATTGCTCATTAGACACCCTATAAGCAGCATTGGACAGATCACGCACTTCCAACCATGCAGAGTATTTACAATATCCTTGCTAGCCATCAGTTAAATGGGGTTCACAAGACAAAGTCCCATTCACAAAACGGGCTAAGGTGATCGTACAGAGACAAGAAAAGAGAAAGGGATGATCCCCGGCTGCCTGAGGACCTGTTAAACTTGTGGAAAGCTTTGGAAAGTGAGCTGGATGGTTTACAGCATGTTGTTTTGCTGAGGTGTTATTGCAGGAAAGAACTGGATCACTCTACAACCATGAGACAGATCCACATTTTTTGTGATGCTTCAGATCAAGCCTATGGTTCTGTGGCCTACTTACGAACTGAAAACCCTGAAGGTGGAAGTAGACTTTGTAGTTGCTAGATCTTGGGTCTGTTGCATCAAAGGAAATCCCTACAGATGGAATACAGAGCCAATATTTCTTAGACAAACAACTGCCCACTGCCCAGAGAAACTGTCGTTAATGACCACTGATCAAGAAAGTGAATTGTGAAAGCCAATCTTCTGTGGTCTATCAATCTCCTCTCCACCCAATCTTGATCCACAGATGTAACATACACTTCCAGAGTTACTGACGGCTTAGATTCAACATGTCAATGGGACGGCCACCAATTGCCCAACAGCAGATTACTACTAAGAGGCAAAACTTGCAGAACTCCTTTATGAAAGCCAAACTGATTCATTTCCAGAGAAACTCTCGAAACTCAAAGTAGGTAATTCCCAAAAAATAGTTACTTGCTTGCCCATGATGAGGACACCAAACTCATATGCCTTGGCGGTCATCTCCATCAGAACAGCTAGCGAGAGGAAGATGCTATACATCCTATAGTCCTCGACTCACAATCATCTCATCACCATTTAATCAAGGAACATGATAATTGGTTACATCATCCAGGACCAGATATGGTATTTGCTGATCTTCGGATGAAATACTGGGTGATACGGGTTTACAGGTTAACGGCAAAGCTTACACCTGACCTGTAACCAAGATTACATGTCTGCCCCCTCTTCCTGACTAGCTTTAAATTCCCGTTTATCCATAATGTAACAAAGACACTTTAAGTTGGCAAATTGGGGGCGCCAGTACAAAGTGGCGCCCTTTGATACATGGACTCTCTCTGCTACATGGACACTCGGGCTATTATCAAGTCATTGGGTATTTTTATCAGTTGTGTGTGTGCGTGCATCCTCCTATCCACATTTAATAAAGACAACGATTTGGATTATTAACTGAGTGAGACATCATTGTTCTGACTGGATAAACTAGTGCCTTCAGACAGACTAGAACTAGGAATTAAAGTTAAGATTTTTCAATGGTAAAGGTATGTTATTTGGGTTGCATTTCTTTTTACAGTATGAGCACTAATATGTACTTACAGCATTCTTACGTAAGTAAGTACTGGGTAATATGAGGTAACTACATGGGTTAAGGTCAGGTTTAGGGGTAGGTTTAGGGTCAGTACCTAGTTATTATACAGTTATTGTAATCACTATAATAAGCACATAGTATGTACATGTGGAGCATGATTATAAAACAATGCTACCGTTATTTTATATACCTTGAAGTGCAATGTAAAAAACAAGCTATATTGGATCATGGTACTGCCATATAAAGGAAGGTTAAAGGATCAAACACGGTCTGAAACTAAAGTTGCAACAGTCTTTCTCTATTGTGACTTATATCCATCTTCTCAAAAAGGAAAGAATGTAGGGCGGGGCTTGATTTTGTTCATGTGAAATTAATTGGATGGTAGTGGTTTGCTATTGGTGGATCTTAAGTAAGTGAAATATTTGCCTGCCCTCATGCTAGTAAATTCATCATCAGAGAAGAGAAGAGATGTTGATGCAAGAGGGAGGGGAAGTTATTTTTATTAAATATTAAGACCATGTGATATTTCAGTTTTTCTTTTTTAATAAATTAATAAATCTGCAAAAATATCAACAATTCTGTGTTGTTCTGTCAATATGGGGTGCTGTGTGTACATTAATGAGGGAAAAAATATGGGGGGGGGGGGGTCTAAATACTTTCCGTACCCACTGTATATACATCATAAATAAATGACTTTTTCAGTCACCATGAAATCAAAATGGACAATTGGACAAAATCAAGTTCCACCCTACCTTGTCACAATATAGGGATGAAAAAACTATGACAACTATTGTTTCATGCTAACTTTAAAAAATGAGTGTGACCTGAGTGTGTGAGGTGCAGGCGTATCGTCGATAGTAGCCATAGTCGCAGGACGTGTCCTCAAGACAGAAGCTGGCCTTGTGTCCCTCTGCTACTCTTCTCTGAGAAGTGGCGTCCAGCAGGTCATAATGGCTGAACTCGTCCATGCTGTGGTAATGCCTAGAGACATAAAAATAATTCAGGTTATCATCATGTATGACTTCCAACTGGTGCCAATCAAATTTGGCCTGCCTCAAGGATTTGTATTGCCGAGTGAGCTAATCGGATTTAGAATGCCTGCCATTCATTTTCAACGCTTTAATCCAGTTGATGAATTTCCTTAACGCTGGGGCATGTATCAGATCTTCAGGCAGAGAAGAATGTCATGCGGAGTCTTTCCAGATGAACTCCATGGCTAATGTGTGAGCAGGAATTTACACCACGCCAACCTCTGCTTAGTTCACCTCAAATAGTTTCAATGGCGCCAGTGAAATTGTTAGAAGGACAGTTCATACAAAAATTCTTTCATGATTTACTTTTCATTATTTTTTTTCAAAAATGAGAACATTTCTTTGCAGTTACAATAAATTGGGACTTTTGAGCTTCAAAAGCACCATGAAAGCTTCTTAAGCAATTTGATAGCTGAAATTTGTATCTTTTCCCTCCAGTAAGCTTCATTTGAGAATTACTGCTACCAGATTAGACATCCACCTATTTGCATGCACATTTTTTATTGGGATATAATTCTGGGTAGAAGATGTGCATGCCTTATCTGATAAATAATTCTCTGCATGAACAACAATGAAAAGATATTTACAAAACATAAATGAACTTGTTGCGCAACTAATTAAACTAAACCTGTGACTTATAACTGGACTAACCAGCAGACCAATTTCATTGGTTTTACATCATCATAAATGTTCGTTCGGTTATTCTGAAATGCCTGAGCCAAAATCTGTCCTCAAAATAATCTTTGGTATTATGACCTTCAAAAACTGTCTAACACGATTGCATTCCCCAACACTAGGCATCCAAATGCAAGATGACATGCAGTTTGTTGCATTTCGTCTATGCACTCTGAGGCAGAAGTCATTTCTGATGTGGGTTAAAAGAGCCACAGTGGCTTCCCTGATTGCAGCAACTTCCTTTTTTACAGAAATATTTCCCAGGAAGTGACAAATTTGTTTTATGACAATCTTTTGTTCAGTGACTTTTTACTGGCCATAAATAGTTTTGTACCTGGCATGAAACAAACAGTTTAGTTCCCTTTCATGTCTTCTAGCACTAATTTAGAAATTCTTAACCTTTCGTCGTGATGCAACGCTGGCCTGTCAACTGTCCCGGACGACGTTCACGTTCTTACAACATTGCGCAGTTAGAATTCATAAAAATGTTACCCATCATTTGGGAATTAAAACCGTTTCATATACTCACCAAAACCAATTTTTACTCGCATCTGGTGCTTGTACCTGGTGCTTGTGCGTCGAGGCATGCGACCCGACGCATGAATCACTGACGGAGCGCGTCCAAACACGCACACTTCGCGTGTTCCACGTACAAGCACTTTCAGAATCCACATTGTCAGTGGAATGAACGTGATACGTGCGCGGTTCATGCGTGATATGAAGGTGGGGCGTCAGTGGACGTGTGCGGTTTCAAACCAGTTCCGACGCATAAGCACTGACGGCCGACGCGTGTCCCGCGCATAGTCATGCATACTCGACGCATAAACTACGCACTGAGCGTTGAAACTTTTTTTAACAGTTCAAAACTCAAAATCACGCACAAACCGCCTTCGACGCACATCCACTTACAAACACTGACGGTCCACATTCGTTCCACCAACGAATTACGCATACGACGTACGCTCCGCGCAGAAACTCAAATCTGTGCCTAATTCATGCGTTTTCGCTGTGTGACTGGCCCTTAAGAGACTGCAAATAATGCATATAAGTCATACAGACTAATTGTAGATGTGTGGAATAAAAGTGACCTATACATTCTTCAAAATCTCTCCTTTTATGTTCTACAGAATAAAAAACGGTATACTGGTTTGGACTGAGTAAATGATTCAAAATGGTCATTTGTTGAATAATTCCTTTAAATTGAGCAGGAAAGAAGTAGCATGGCCAAGAAACACTTGAACTGAATCACTTTTGGATGATTCAGTAGCCCCAGTATAAAGAAGAACATTTTGTACAGAAATAGTTAAATAACAGGCAAGAAAAACAGAAAATGATCATATTATGACACATCAAATTATTGCAGATCAGCACACAGACTGTACGCCCCATTTATGCACAAGACTTAAAGTCATTGTATGAACTGGAGCTTGTCCAAATGTACGCCGTAGTTGGTGGTGAGACGCGGCTTACTTCAGGATGAAACTATGCAGTGAGCTATTACTGACTCAACTGAAGAATAAGCAGGAATGGGCCTCTGCTAAGTGTTTTCATTTAGACAAGAACAGACCTTTTTCCTTGTATAAACAGCACTAGATTCAGATATCACTCAGATAAACCAGTAAAAGCATGATAAAGCCACAAATGAGCTTCACAATCTTGCTTTTAGCCTACCAAAGGAATACAGTTCATTGCAGTAAATTAAGACTTACTGATGGCAGCTGTGCCATTCCCAGGTGTAGCGCGGTCTGCTGGGAAGAAAGTCTGAGGTTCCTTGGTTCTTGACTCGCTGCGGGAACCTCAGCAACATACGCGTGTCGTAGTCTCTCACGCTGGACCTGTACGCACTGCTGCTCAACAAAGACAGCCCAGCGGTTACAGAATATCAGACATTCCTTGAAATTCTCATATTGTCTTAACAGATTTCAGAATGTGTATCTTGGCCCCCATGGCCATATTTCAAAAGCACATGTAACAATTACAGATGCACATGCCAAAGAAACACTCCTTTTACTGGACTAGACTATTCTTGTGTGCCCCAGTAATGTATTTCCCAGTCAAGCATGTGATCATTTTTCCATGTAAACAGCTTTATGTGAAACTCTGTTTGCAGAGTTTCTCACTTCCCTCTGTGGCAGGACTTTTGTTTAATTATTTTCCCCTCTCACAGAGCTGGTTTTAGTTATAGGATGTTCCTACCACATTGGTTTTAAAAAGGTTCTCATGACTCATCTGTTACACTCGGAGGAATGCAAGTGTACTAACTCTCCTTCTCTGGCTGCAGCCATGCACCCAAAATCTTGATTACGTCCTTCTGGTTTAAATCAATAATAATACCTCGCCAAGCAGTTTTCCTCAGCGGCGCATCTGAGATTGTACATTGGAACCCTCTGCACGTAGGCGGACGCTTGAATGTAGTACGGGTCTCCCACAAGATCAGGCAAACCTATGAAATGTTTTATTAAAGGATACAAGAAGATGCACAGAACTATAAAAATAAGAACTTAAACCAGCCCGGCCACCTGAAAAAGCATCCTACCAGACCACCTTGACTAACAAACCACCTCAGCTTGTGGTGCAAAGATGATAGTATGTCAGCTTTAATTAAACTAAAAACATTTAATTATGCAATTAAAACAAGAGGTGGATCCGATGGCGTCCATGCACTCTTTTTTCATTGATAGTCCAGCCTCACTCCATGCCAAGGCTTTTAAACACCTTTTTAAAAATAAACTTTGTGATACAGTTTTCATTTTTGCCAGTAGATGGTGGACAGATTATGAAGTTTACAACCAAAATTAAACATCTACTTTCTACTATAGCATTGCAAAAAAAATTAACCCACAATAATCATGCAACTTAATTATCAAATATATAATTAATTATATTAATTTAATTAATTTGTATTTATCAACAAAAATGTGGATGCAGCAATTGCTAAAGGTAGACAGACAGACAGACAGATAGATAGATAGATAGATAGATAGATAGATAGATAGATAGATAGATAGATAGATAGATAGATAGATAGATAGATAGATAGATAGAAATATATTGGACAGACGGACAGATAGATAGATAGACAGACGGACGGACTGACAGACAGACAGACGAGTTTAAATGATATAGATAGATAGATATTAGACAGACAGACAGACAGATAGACGGATGGATGAATGGATAGATAGATAGATGAGTTTAAATGATATAGATAGATAGATAGATAGATAGATAGATAGATAGATAGATAGATAGATAGATAGATAGATAGATAGATAGATAGATAGATAGATAGATAGATAGATAGATAGATAGATAGATAGATATTAGAGAGACGGATGGATGGATGGATAGATTCTTACCATACTGAAAGTATCCTGTGCCATATCCCGGGCGCTCTGCGGGACGGGGTCTCTCGTACGTGTCATAATAGTTATAATTCGGGTTGTCCGGGTCAGTGGATTTGTACGGGTTGTAAGGATCATCACCGACCATCACATCATCGCCCTGCGCGGGTCTGTCGGTGCCGTTGACCGATGTTTGCAGCGGATCCGTGTGATTCCTGCGCCCGTGCGATCCTCTGGCGCGCGCTCCATCGCCACCTGATAACCAGCGCGACGCGCCGATACCTGACGGCGAACGCGCGGACCCGCGGCTCTGGGAGGGTCGTGAGGAAGAAGAAGAAGGAGAAGGACCTGAACCGTCGGTTTTCGTCGCCGCATCATCACTGCGGACGATGGCTATCGGCCTGGCTTGCGTCTTCTCGTTGTTTCCGTCTCGTTTTAACGGCGGCTGATATTCCGAGCCTTGACTTAATAAACTAAAGAGTTTGCCGTTGTGCTGCCATTGTATGGTTTGTCTGAGAGCTGCCGCTCCAGTATTGCCCTGACGCTGAGATTGACCAGTTTGTACTATGCAACCCAATAGACACACATGCGCAAAGGCGTAAATTAAGGTGTCAATTAAACCCGTACTCATTTTTTATGTTTAATTGGATTCTCCAGTTCTTCTGCTTGCCGATGTTCCAGTAACTGAATTGGGGGAACAAGAAACTGGGCTAAATTGTGCTCTTTCATAAAGCTTGTTTGAAAATAATAACGATAATAATAAATTAAATTAAATAAAGTGAGACTTACATAACGGAAAGGTGAGATCTCAGTGCGACCTCCTATTGCTCTGCATTTGGACTAACCGATGCGCAAGTGTAAGAGGGAGGAGGAGCTGATTTTTAAAGTTTCTTGTTATACAAGCTCCGGTAACGGAAAAGGCCCGTTCTTATGAAACTGTAAAACGTGAGATTCAACATGTTCGAAAAATATGACAAAAACATGCAAAGAATTTGGGGGGAGGGGGGTAAATACTTTTGCATAAGTGGAAAAGTATTTATTCCAGCTATCCTCGGTGCAATACATTCCTAATCATGCTCACATGGTGTGAATATTAAAGATAAAGATGTTTGTGATAATAAAAAGTGAAGGGGTAAATACACGTGCCATGTATACAAAGCATATAGCCTAATTTCTTTTTTTAAATACACTCCTTGAATACATGTAGCAATCTTAATAATTATTTTCCAACATATTTCTTTCAAAGTTAAAATTATGTTACTTAATTATTCAAATGATTTTTCAGTTTGAATTAAAACACCTTTTCATTAAAACAAAAATCTAAATGCTTTTAAACTTAATGACCTTTGTTTATGGTTTGTTGTCATACTGCTTTATGCAGTTTTAAAATAAATAACAAGTAAACAAATCCAAAACTTACACCAAAGACTTTTTGTTACTTTTTCATTCAAAAAAATGTTTTTGTATTATATTGTTGAGCAACTTAGAGCTAAATGAAGGGAAAAAACAACCCATTATTAAACAGTTCCTTCAAAACATTATTAATAAAAGATGTTTCAGGAAATATTTGGTTTTCATGTTGTGTTGTGACAAATCCCTCAGTCTGACTTTTGGATGAACCTTTAAGAGGCACTTCAAAGAAAAAAAAAATCTTGGCAAAAATGTCTCCACATATCATTGTTCTCACAGAACAAGGCCTGCAAAGTAAGCAAAACAGATTTACACAATGTTGCCTGATCGGGAAGTTGTTGCTCATAAAACAAAATCGTTTTTTATTTTCCTCCTATGACTTTAACTATATCCTTTATTACCTTCTACCATTTCTCTGAAGAGTGAAAGCAAAGTCATGTGTGTGGGGCCTTCGCAGGTTTATGAGGTGCTACTTTAAACATCACATGTGCTTAGTTACAATAGGAGCTCCATGTCTTGTTGGAAACTGTTCTACGTTCATCACATGATGCACTGTTTATAACATTCGATCATAAACGCACCTGGGCCACCCAGACCTTCACGTAGATGTCTTTCCCTCAGTTGTACGTGCTCTCATCTGACCCAACTACTGCCTTATACTTTCCCATGAGCGATGCATCCTATGGCTTGCAAAGGAACCATGATTGCAAGTTAGAAGAACTTAATCAATGGTCTTCAAATTCTGCGTCTAGCCTCTTAAACCACTCAAGCCCAGTGACAAACCACAAGGACCAACATTGCAGAGCTTCCCAAATACCTTTACAGTAGGACCAGCAGACAAAATCCTTCAAAATTGAGGGTTCGCTGAACGTGCATCATACATTACATAGATAATATTTCATTGTGGCCTTCGTTCTGAACCCATAGACTACATATTATCCGAGTCCTTGTAAAATGAAGCTCTGGTAGATGAGCTATATTCATCATCCACGAGTGCAGTGAATTTCATAAAGTGGACACAAGAGGGCACATCTCAACTTAACAAAAGTCTGGTGCTCTTCTTTACAGACATGCTAAGGTTTTGTTTAAACCAGTAATTCATTATCAATTCAATTAATTATTATCTTACACTTACATATTTGGCAGACACTTTTATCCAAAGCAACTTACATTACATTCAAGAAACACATTGAATCAGTTCTTGCTTTCCCTGGGAATCGAACCCATGATCTTGGCGTTGCAAGCGCCAATGCTCTACTGGTTGAGCTACAGGAAAAAACCTTTAATTGGGAGATAACCAAATAATTTAAAGTAAAGTTAAAATCATACAATAAAGTTAAGGAGAAGAAAATAATAACAACATTCTTTAAGAAATAAGTACAAGGTATTATTTAAATAAGAATACCATAAAAATATGGTGACTATAGTCTACATATAGTTTATCCTTGAGAGCTTTATTGGATTTATAAACTAATTATAACATATCAAAAATGACATTAATATATTTCTTATTTAAACATTACATGTACCATTGTGTTATAATGATATAATGTATAATTTATTTTATTAATATTAATTTTGAAAATTCAGAATTTTGTTTTGAACAAACTTAAAACTATGCCATGCAAACTTACCTGCGTAGTTAGTAACATTTCCCACTGAGTGAAAGGTTGATTCTTGTCACAGCTGGAATGCCGCATGGACACAGCTGGAATGCAGCATCGACCAATCAGCATCCAGGAATCTGAGTAACAGTCTGCAGCATGTTTTGTGTTAAAGCCATACCGCGCAATATGTTCTCCACTTGTGTCATCAAAGTACCAATCAATCAGTTGACCGTTAAGGACTGTATCAGTTAAACGTTTGATTTATTATAATGATCTTAAGAAAATCTATGACACACACACATAAACTCAACAAATGGGCCATTCCAACATCATGACCTCCTTGAATCCGCTTGCGTAAGCCGAAACGTGCCAGCAGGGCCAATTTTGCACAAAAATGGACGTCTGCCCAAAATGACTTGGAGGTATGCAAGTCTCAACACTGTGAAATCGCTGCATTTGGTTCAAGAGACTACAAAAAGCTTAAGAATAAAGGCGGCCACTTTACAATAGCAACATATTAAAACAAACCCTAAATCCCTGTCCTCCTCCATGATCGGATGGCGCATGCAAAGAGATAAATAAAAAAGTGTTATTGTTCACAAGGACTCGGATAGGTTTTCAAAGAACGAGGCGAAGGCTTCGAATACCTGCTCATTTTCCACAAGGCCAGATTCAAACGTTTATAAAAAAAAGCCTTGCGTTCCAGTGCGGATGTCTGACATGTTTTTTGTGAAGGAAAAACAGAAAACACTTTGTGCTCGTCGTCTCAGAGCCACATGAGCAGAACCAGCTGTACTGGGTCGCTGTTGTTTTTCGTACATCGGCTGGTACGTTCAGCGCCTGGGCTTCCCTTCTCTCTGGCAGCGGTCGTGCCTGCTTTCCTCAGACAGTACAACCACATATGAAAGTAATTAGCCTAGTTCCTCTGTCCACGTTGCTTGCTTTCTCAATTGATAGTTTATGCAGTCAAAACCGTCTGGTAAAAACACAGAGACGGCCTGAAAGTGGTGGTCACAGGAAAATAAGGTAAAGTGGCGATGTGAATCATCTGTCAGATACAGAATAGGAAAGAGGTGTGGTATTTCATGGATAAAAACGGTCTATTATCAATAGTAGACCTTATTCAGAACAGCGCCAGGAAGGTTACGAAAGCAAGGCTGAGGGATAAAGTGTAAGAAACGTTGTTTTCGACTACTCAAAATTCTTGGAAATATAGTTTGCAATGTTTTTTTTGTCAGCAAACCAATCTAAAAATATTAAATAACAGCACAGCCCACAAAAGAGTGTCACAGTCATTTTGTGTCACTTCTCACTTCCTGTTCCGTTTGCTTCCTGTGTCATATCCTTCACAAGCCAACGTAAAAGGTGCATTACCGTAAAAGGTGCATTATTCATTTCTTGAATTCTTTATTGTCTTAAATTGTTTCCTAATATATCTTTTAATGAAATTGGATGAATTCCCATACTTTCTAATTCTTCAATTGTCGCGTCAGTCACTCCCTTTGTTAGTTTCATCACCTGTTCCTCATTATCCTGTGTATATATACCCTGTGTTTCTCTCAGTCTGCGTCCAATTTAGTCTATAATGTGTCGTGTTGATCCTTGTTCCCGAGCTCCGTATTTAATAAAGTATCTGTTCTGTGGATTCATCCTCTCCGCATCTCCCTGCTACACTTATCTCTCACAGCCTCGCTTTCATTCCCGACAAAGGTCACACAGTCACTTTCCGTTGGTCAACTCGGAATCTGGAGCTAATTCGCGTGACCAACTTAAAAAACTGCTTGGAAAAATATTTTCACCTTGGGTATTATTAATGACTATTATTGATTGCAATTAATCTGAAGTGGATCAATATAAAAATATGATTCACTCTACTGCATTCCAGAAGAAAAGTGAAGATCCTCAGTATATTTCTGTATTATTACTGTATATTGCAAATTTTGTTGGTTTGCCTTTTTGTTGTTTACACTGAGACTATTATGGTGTCGTTTTCAAAAACGTCCATTTTATTTAAAAAGTTTGCATTTTCAGGCCTCCAAAATGCTTTTGTCGTGTAAATGAACGGCCAAAACGCATAAAAACTTTTCCGATTTCGGTTGAAAACTGTGTGGACCATAACAGGGGAACATTGCTCTAAGCAGCTAGTTTGCATAGGGGACTTTTACAGGATACTGTTGCTTTTTGGTTGTTCATTTACACAATAACAGCGTCTTGGGGGCCTGAAAACAGACTTTTGGGAGCTGAATTTAAAAAGAGAAAATATACCGTTGTTGTCTTAGTGTAAACAACAAAAACAAGAATTTGTGAACACGGTGACATTATGCGCATGTGTATTCAGCCTATAGGCACATGTTTCTTTACAAACCGACCAATTACTGGCTGAGCATGAATAATACAAGTCGTTTTCGCAGATCTGTGAGAACGGGGATCGTATCGACAACATTGTCATCTGTATCCAAAAAACACATGGCAAAAACCTTGTTGTCGTGTTACCGTAAATAAACACAGTAATCGATTTCCTATTTTTCAGAAGAAAAGATCATCCTATATAATATAAAAACGTTGTTGTTTTTTATTTGTTCTCAAAACATTTTTTATAATTGTTGTACAAAAAACTATAAAGAACATTTCTATAATGTTATTATATGGTTCCCAGAAAACTAAACAGGAATCAAATATTAGGGGAACATCCTGTACTTTGAAATTAGCACATTAACTGACTTATAATTAACTACATTTTTGATGATTTTTTTAAATTTTACATTACACTGCCCATAAATCCCTTTAATAAAACCTTTTTAAAGTACCTTATATCACAACTGATCTTATATAAGTCATCTATACTATTTGGAGAAGTACCCAAATAAACTTGTAACTCAGCACAGCTCATTTCACATGATTTCCCTCACAAAAACAGCAGGTTTCCATTACTCAGAGGAGCAAAGCCTTAACTGGTTTTGTGCACATCCACACTGGCCTACGTGGCACTCGGCACGTGTGGGCCGGATTGGGAGAGAATTCATCGAGAGTGAAATAGGGGAGGAGTCCCTCTCTCCTTTAGAATAACATCTTCCCATCTCCTTTCTAAACATTTCTGTCATTCCCTTTGGGCCATTTTTGAATTCCCTCATTATAAATCCCACTGAACAGCGGCTGTTTATGAGTAGGAGTAAACCACAATGTTATTATTGGTGGTGACAAAAGAAGAATTCAAAGTTATCCCAGACCTTTGGCTAAACATTTCCACAGAAATTCTTCTGGACATCAGTGGTTTTGAAGTCGAGTCTTGTTTGTGTCTTTTCCCCCCTCATTATAGAGAGATAACGTAAGCTGGTTGATTGAAAGCATCAGAAAAAAGAAAGTAGTGTTTAGTCTGAAAGGCTAATACAATATATGGACAATGGGGACAACATTTATATTGTGAAAGTATATAGAATTAGATAAATAATATGAACCCATTTTCACAAAACATTCAAATTCAAAACAATTGTACTTTCCAAAGCAGTATTAAAATGCAAAGTGTAAATAAGGGATATAAACCTCCAAAAACTGAACAAATACAGGCCCAAAGTAAAAATATCCAAATTCAGCTGAAGTCACATCTTTTAATTGGTAGGCAATAGAAATATTGAGTTAAAGCACTTTTGTCAGATGCATGTTTAATTCGTAAAACAGCGTTCAATTGGTAATAAAGTACTGTTAGTCCAATAAAAATGTTTTAAATTAACGGAGGTTGACTAAATAATAATGCAAGAGATGTTAAATATCTTCCACCACACTAGAAAATATTGCTCTTTTGGGTGTTCAATGCACAATGAAAGGAAAGAAAACTATAACAATAATTATCATAGTATTTGTAGTTTACATGCTATATATAGAACAATAGTAAGAGTTCATGTTATACACAGCCATTGTCAGTCACGTCAGTACAGGATGTGGTTCTAGCACCACCTGTTGGCAAAGATATGTAACTGCAGCACTTTGTTTCATAGCATCTTGCTCAAGTTCAACTTTCAAATCAATGATTTTGGAAGCATCTAATATTTAAATACATATTGTATCCCTTTTTTGAACTTAGACGAAAAGATGAATTTCTTCCCTCTATATACGTTTAGTCGTCTTCTAACATTTAGACGTTTCTCAGATGTTTGTTCACAGCAGATGCTTTCCAGATGAAGCTCTTGAACAGACATCTTACAGATGTATACTGTATGTGATATCTGAGCAGAACTGACGGGACACAGCATTTTAACAGATAAAAATATAATCTTTTTATACAACTGTGCCACTTAAATCATTTTTTAACTGTCATCAGATATCATCTCTAACCCTAAATCAACAGTTCAGCCTAATTTGCTTTTGTTGGCTAGTTATACTGACAAAATTCACTACAATACTAATACCAATCCAATGATGAGGAAGTAAATTTATATTAGTGTCAAAGTTTGCCAATAATACCAACTGTGTATTTTTATATTCATTTGTGTGTGTGCTGTGGAGTAGCTTAGCATTTTAAAACGATGCCAATATCAAAAAGTGTTCTACTCCCACAAAAAGTTTTATTTCAAACAAACACGCTTGTGTAAAACACCATTAAATCACAATGACTGCACAACCCAAAAACATAAATATCAAGGTCTGCAGTAAAGCAGAGCTTTGAGACACCATGTCAAGCAAAACTCAACGACACACAATGAACACTGAACAGTGTAACAAGTGCTCGTGCATCATTCAATCAAGAACTCCGTCGCAGGAACTTCCCTTGTTTAGAGAGCGCCAGTAACTCTGCGTATCTCCTTTTGTTCTGCAGTCCAGGGAGGTGATGCAGTGTGATCTTATCTGACCGCTGAAGAAAAGCATCCCTTCCCGCCAAAGCCAGGACCTCAGCCACAAGGAACTCCAACACCCCGGTAAAAAACACTGCGCCTTCGACGTCGATCTTGCGCGTGCGCTTTCCGCGTCTGATAGTTTGGCGAAAGAGCTCGACGGGAAACACGAGACCCGCACGTGCCAACAGAGCCGCGGCGCGCTTCCTTTTCCTTTTCATCTTCTTCTTCATCGTCATCGTCAGGGAAAAGCAGTCTTTAACGAAAACATAGTTAACATAAGTCATTTGGACACATTCATTTAATTTCATTACGTGTTTGATAGACTTTTTACTTCCATAAACAAATGTTGGCGATGCTGCCCTCCTCAGGACCGGAATATAAGGTGCGTTCCCGCCATGTCAACTCATTAAATATCTCGAGTCATTAATTATGGCTCATGTCCTCCTGGGAAGTTCGTATTTACGATTTAGAGGCCTGTAATCCAAATATAAAAAATAAAATGTTTCTATTAATTAATAAGTTAATGTAGCTGTGAAGATTGGCCATTAACCTCGTTCACTGATATAAAAAAGTAGACATTAGCCCATCATCTGTCCTCACTATGAAATGTGTCCCTTGCCAGTCTGTCATCGCTAATCCGAAGAAGGGAAATGTGGAGTGGCTTTTTCAGACTTCATAAAAACACTGATTTCCCTTCGAAAAGCAAACTTATAAGACAGCATACATATAAATAATTCTCAATATATTCCTAAATAAATATGTTTTGTATTTTTTTTATAGTAGGTAGATCATTTTGACTTGGTAATTGTATAAGTAGCTCACAAGCCAAAAAAGTGTGGGAACCCCTGCTCTATTGCCTCTATCCCCCTTTAAAAAAGTATGGAAAAAATAGATTTTTATTTTGTTGTTGGGCTTTTCATAATGTCACAAAGCACAATAGTCACATAATAGTTGATTTCAACAAGAAAGCTACAGCTAGTCAAATTTAAGAAAAGTAAAAATCATTCAGAGCATGTCATTGTACATGCCATTGTATTTTACAGGACCCTCACAAAAAAAGGACTAAATACTCTGACTCAAGCCAAGCACATTGTGCTATTGCTATTGTGAAAAGGAGTGTATATGTGCCTCAGTCACAATATGAATTATATCCCAAATGATAAACCCATATGATAGCCAGTAGATGGGAGCAAGTAGTAAAGTGAATTCATTCATTCAACCAGTTTGTTCAAAACAAAACAATCAATCTTGAAAGAAGCAAGTGTCCACTAGTCTCAGCCTCAGAACTTCTGATACAAATTGCAAACAAAACCAGAAACACTTCAGGAGGTTTGAAGGATCACATTGGATGAATTCTACAGGATTTCCAGGAGGTGTATTTCCCCCCCCCCCCCCCTATTTACAACTGTGACAATGAGTGCTTATCAAGGTTGACTAAACGCTGAGTTTTCAAACATATGTAAAGTTTGCGGCATACACTCTAATGTTCAAGAGTTTTTTACACAGCTCTGTTATTGAAGGGACATCGATGGTACATTTTCATGCTGGTAAACATGATGTTGAACAAAATACAGTGGAATACGGTTATCTCGACGGCCTCGGGTTGCAAAGAAGCATCGAGATAACCGATGATCGAGATAACCAACAGCCAATATGGCGATTTATTTGATGAAGCGATTGTCATGCTATAAAAATGTACATATACTGTATATGTTTGCTAACAACAAAAGGCATATGTGCACCAATTAACAGCAGAGATTTACCAGTATACAATAAAAAACACCTTCGATTCTTGATACAAACCTTTAATTATATTCTCCAACATTGCAAACACAATTTCACTCACAGCGTAAACAAACATATTCGTGAGGTCATCACGCTGTACTAGATTGCATACTTTCTTGGGTTCTGCCTGTCTAATGTGCTTTCTCAACAAAATCGGCTTCGTCCCGTCTTTTAACAACCTCGGCTCTTCAATCCGCAGTCGCGCTGAGCAGAGCGCGTGTCAGAACAGAAACGGGGATGTGTTTGTGTGTGTGTTTTCATCTAAGCCTCATACTCATTGGTCGGTAACCGCTCGTTACTGACCAATGTCAAAATATTTGAGAAGGCGGGCTTTATGTGCACACAAAAGCGGATGAGGCTTTGGGATGTAGATGGGACCCACGGCATCACTCGCTGCTCGTTGAGAAGAGTAAGAATGTGAATGTGCTTTCACTTCAGAGAGTCCTGCGAGGAGTAAAGCGTCACAGACAGAGCGAACAAATGGACCGCAATCCACATGCAATGCAAACTCAGCGCATGCGCAGTGAACTCGGTACTATCTTCAGTCATGATATAGCCATGTGAAGTGGCGAATTTGTCCCTCTTTTGTTATTAAAGAACATTACTGAAAAGAAAATGCTAAGACAAATAGGGAGTTTGGCGGTTCCACTTCAAAAGCGTCGACGTAATAGGATTGGCGAGTTAACCGTGAGTCGAAATAAGTGAACTCCACTGTAAAATGTGATTTGTTGCTTTCAGTGTCAGTCAGACAACCACTGGGCAGTCAATAAAAGCAGCTATTACATTTACATTTATCCATTTAGCAGACGCTTTCATTCAAAGCTACTTACTTTGCATTCAAGGTAAACATTGACATTCTAATCAGTCCTTGGGAACCAATGCCATGTCCTTGGTGTTGTAAGCGTCATGCTCTAAAGTTTGGAACCGTAATACAGGAAAGTAGAGTTGAGTTACTATTGAGTCCAGACCTTCTGCAGTCAGTTTTGAAGGTCTGGGAATGCAAGATTTAGGCTGCATCTGAAAACTTAAAATTACTGCCTTCGGAGGACGCATTTCAAGGTATAGGCATGTCCGAATCCAATGTAAGCTTCACTTCCTGTCTCCAGAGATCATCTGATCGATTTTTGAAGGCAGCGTGAATGTATCCTATGCTGATATTCCACAGTACTGTGTGATCCATTCTGAAAGCTGAGCTAGAAAAAACAAAGATGGCGTCTGATAGTTGTGGTTGGTGGTCAGATTGTGTGTAAATATACATTTTTGACCAACGTTTTCCACATTTCTATGTCATTTCTATGAAATTATTATTGTAATGATAAAATAATCGCTTAGTTGTCACCAAATCTCATTAAACGATTAGACCATCACGCTTCCTCTGATTTCTTTCTGAAATCAGTTTTATGAAATATCCTGACTTGTGCAGACTCGTAGAATTATTAAGAATAAGTTGTCGGGCACAAACTTATTTGAGAATTGAAACTATGGGCCAAATTTTAAACAAAATACACAAAAAAGTCTTGCAAAAAGGGAATTATCTAATCAGAGACCAAAAAAGGCAGGTACTTGAGCAGCACTTGATCTGTGCAAGGGTCTAATTTTTTCCCATGATATATCAATTCATTATGAGGCTGGTTCTACTTTGCATTGAGTGAAAACAGGTTTTCCTTTCTTATTTATTTCACTTTGCTAAAAGCATACATAAATAACTGTCACAGAATGGACTACAGAATATTTTGTTGCAATCTGACAACAAAACCAAACAGTTACAATGTTCCTAAATTATGAATCATGTAGCTTTAAACAATTCAAACATTAAGTATAACTAAAACCTTATTTTTACATAGTTAACATAGTTAACATAGTCATCTTTTTTAATAAACAACAACAACAACAACAGAAAATAGTACTTCAGAGTTCATAGTAAGAAAGAAGTCAGGGTTTTGGAATGGAAAAGTAGCAGATTTACAATTAGCATTTTACAGGCTTTCTTTTGGTTGCTCTTATCCGCAGGACATATGGATTTGTATGCAACTGCATTTATAAAAAATAAAAATAACTGCTATATAAAAGGAAAATTGTAGTGCATTAAAAGAAATAGTCTCAAACAAGGAAAAGAATATGGCCAGAGAAATAGCTCCCCGAGAAGCCTCAATCCACACACAATCTCCTCTCTGTAAGTTCAGAACCACCTTCCCTTCAGCTAATGATCGTCTATTTAGGTTGATTGTTTCAGTTGTTAGCTGTACAGCATCATTTCTCTTTAAGGTCACAGTGCCCAAAGTTTGAGTTCCTATGCATCAGACGAACAACCCTGATTTTTTGTTATAATGGTTTTGTCCATTGTAAAGGACCTGACTGAACACAATCACTTTAGTAGAGGCAGGAAGGGTGGTGCCAACAGCAGCAAAGAAGGCAGAATGTTGTCCTTGGGTATTAATTGGGGCTTCTGGAGGTCCAAGTGCGCCTGCTACGCCTCGTGGACCTGGAAAAATGTAATATTTGAGAAAACGATAAAAACATTTTTAAGTAATATTGATAACATACTAAATATCTTTATTTTTTTCTTTCAAATTTGCATTAGTTGTAATCTTGGCCCTGTTGGTTAGTTTGGGTTATGTGATGTGATTATGAAAACAATGGTGGCTTTGGTGAAGGAATATCTAGAGGGTATGTTTGTAACTGGTCCTCTCGGTCCTTGGAAATACTCTGTATCTAAAGGTTAATGCATAGATGTTTGCACTATAAGTCCAACTGTTTGTGTTATAGGAAAATAAATCCCAGTTCTAAATGCTAAATGCCAACCCAAGCAAAATTCCTTGAATCATAGAAAAGGTAGAAATAACTAAACAGCTTACAAAGGTTTGGTGCAGTTCAGGTGCAGTCATAAATCATTGATTGACAGTTGTCAATTTTTTTTCACTGCACTATTTCAGTGTACAGCAGAACTTTTTCAAATCAGAGGTTTTGAAATTAATTAAGCTATTTAAGATAAATAATAGATCATGTGCACAACATCATCATTCGTTCTTTTTGATTGCAATTAGGAGAAAACAAATACTTTTATAACCTCATTTCCAATGTCTGAACTGTTGATGTCACCTGGAAAGCAAAAAAACAAAACAAATCACAGGTGAACCAAACAATGGTGATCATGCAAAAAGAGAATACAATTTATTTCATAAGTGCCTATACTAACTTAAATTAGGTACTATACAAGCATATAGAAAAGGCAGCAAGAAGGCAGAAATTTGCAGGTAGAGGAAGAATGTTTATGTATTATTATGTAGCACATTAGCATTTAAGAGCTCTTATACTATGGTGTCTTACCGGATTCAATCCAAGGGTTGAGGTCGAAGGGAGGGATATCCTCACAGTTAACGTAATTGGCTGAACTGGTGAAGCGGAAAGGATCATTGGGAACTCTGTCGATTCCAGTGTTATCGCAGATGATGCGGGCCAGTGACACAGGGGCCAGTGATGCCTTTTGTTTGGTGGTAAACACTCCTTTGTTCTCCCACCATAACCTGAACACATCGTGTCACCTGGCATTAACACTTCTGAAACAGACTAGTCTCAAAAACTAAATCAGGGTTGTTAAATCCTGCTCCTGGAGGACCAGTGTCCTGCAGAGTTTAGCTCCAACCTGCCACAGTGCATTAACCTGGAAGTTTCCTGAGACTTTGATCAGCGAGTTCAGGTTTGTTTAATTGGGTTGGAGGACAATAGTGGCACTTCAAGAGAGGGATTGGAAACCTCTGGATTAAATACAAATAAATATTTACCTGTCACCCTCACGAATGTGCTGGAACTGTGTAGAGACGAGGCAGGCAAAAAGTGGACCAACACGACCACCAGGAACGAAAGGCTCAGCAACACCTCCCAACCAAATGTCAATGTTCTCAGGGGTGCCATAAAGCTCAATCAGTTTACGAGCCAATTCAGTGTTGTTCATCACCACAGCCAATTCTTGCATATTCCGAGGGGCGGACAGTCCACAGAACCGACGCCATGCATTATAGCCTTATGAAGAACAACAAATGGATAAAGAGTCCTGGTAAGTCTTCTCTCATAAACAAATTTAGTGAAAATGCAGTTTGAAGCTGAGTTTGTTTCACACGGTTGGAATTAAAGGGTTCTAAGACTTTTTGAAGATGTTGTGTATAAGACTAGAATATTTACCTGGTATTGCATGGTCACGGCTTCTTTGCATATTGAGGGCGGCCAAGTCCAAAGCAATGTGTTCTGTAAAGGCAAACAGTCTCTCTCTAAGAGCATCTACCATCATGTGCTCCTGTGTATTCAGCTTTGCCGGCTGACCAATCAATCCACGGAGCAGAGGATCAATGCCTCCTAATAAAAACACAACAGAAATAAAGTAAATTTGAAAGAAGACAGATTTAGGACTAAGTAGGTATGCTTCAACAACCCTCAGAAACTCACCTTCGAAGATCACCCTCCACGGTGAGAAGAAGGCCTCATAGAGAGGCACGCTTGGAAATTGAGGATGGTTCTGGTAATTTTCATCAAGTCGAAATATGATGGGTTGGATGGCCAGATGGGCAAAGCGGAAGGCCGCGGTGGCAAAGACATTTGCTATGGTAGGGTCCACATTTTCATTGTAACCTGGATAAACTCCAAGATGTCTATTGTAAGCATCAGGGCCCACAATTATCGGCAAGTATTCCTTAATAACTAAGATCTAAGAGAGAAAGGAGTGGATTAATATATGTTGTATTGCCTATGTAAGTGTTGAAATTGTTTGTGTTAAAGCACTTTTCATTGAGTGTCTTTACCTGGTTGTAGGCACCCACAATTTTTCTTGCCTCTTGATAGAGGGTTTCACTACTCCATGTAGGGTTGAGCACATGGAGTGCACGAGCCAGTCTATTATGCTCTCTCATAAAAAGTGTGTGCAATGAGGTAAGAGCAATGTTCTCATCAACACGAACATCCCCTGCACACATCAAGAGTTCATTAGCACTTGCCACACGGAGTTGTGTAAATACCTTACATTTTAGATGCAGATTTTACCAATGATGACAATGCCTGATAATTGCCTTTTAAAGCACAATATTTTCTAAGAATGAAAAAGTTGCTGACCTGCAATGAAGCAAGGCACCTCTGTTAATGTGTCATCATTAAGGGTTCTCCTACGCGTGGCACACATGTTGCTTTCAACATTTGTAAAGGGTAGGTGCTCTAGTCCATTATCCTGAAACTGATCATTGACACGTAGAAGACCACCGTCATTGTTCAGGTCTCGTAGTTCCTTTGCTAGTCCGTCCTCTGCCCCGTAAACCTGTCCAGCATCTAAAAAAGCTGTTAGAGAATTGATCTGCTGCCGGACATTGGGGACCCCACCAAAGAGATAGGCGGTGTTCCCAGAACCACAGGCCGGTGACGAACGGAAGAGAGGCAGACAGGTGTCAGAAGGCAGGCGTTGGTCTCCTAAAGGGACCTGTGTTTTCAAAAACACATAGAGCATAAATATAGCATGAAAGATACTTATTATTCAACAACAAGAGAGGGAGACCTTCCTTTGACAGAAGGACAATCTTTGACTGACCGGAATTGGGAAGCAGGGTTCTGAGCGCTCACAGCTCTCATCACAGTTGAGGCCGCTGCTGAAGGACCTAATGCTTGGTGACGTTGGTGTTAACGTCAGATCGTGGTCAACCCATTGCCCAAAGATTGTAAGCATGAAGGTAAAGTCACGATCACTCTCTATGTCAGCATCTGCAGTGCTTAGAATACGATTGGAAACCAGTCTGACCTGGAATCAACGAAGAAGTTATATTTCAGACATTGTTAACTGATTGATGGTTTACCTGATTGTCAAGTAGAGGTCATTATAATATTCATAATAATCTCCATCATACCAGGGGCAGTGCTGCACCATTGTGCAATCTGTTGGGATCCCACCCTTTGGGCTGAGAGATGCCATCCTCATAGGCAGCAGGCAACCAGCGTGCAAAAGGGGTGTTGGATGCACCAAGAAGTGGGTTCCTTCTGGGAATGTTAAATTTAGTACTTTAGCTAGGGAAACACTGAGTTTTTTTTGTTATTAAAACTTCTCTGAATAAAGAGGGCAAGAAATACCTGTTGTTGCAGACATTTGTGGCAGTTCGATATTTGTTTATTTGGGGTGTTGTCCTACAAGAAGGGGGCCGGGTTTGAGCCGCACAGCCTGTCAGACGTGTAATTGTGTTAAGCTCATCTACAGTGAGCAGATCTAGAGGAAAACACAGCTTTTAGTATGGAACATCAGTCAGCGATGGATCTTTGATGAGCTTTGCGAGTTTTGCACAAATGTTTGTCCTCATACTTGTAGCATTGATGGACCTCTTTTGTGCATGATGGGCTTTCTCACTGATCAGTCTGAGTGTTTGCGCCATGTAGTCTGCGGCTCTCACGGCCTCTCGTGTTTTTCGAGCTGGTTGTTTCATCAGACGTAGCTTGTCGGAAGGCTTGATGACATCTCTGCGAACCCTTGCTAAACTCCTGGAAGAGGGGAGATAAATATTAAATAGATCAGTGACTGATGATGGCACAGGAATATTGAGCAACATTCTTAGAAATTTGACTCACTCATCACGAGAATACTTGTAAGCAGCATCTACTATTTTCTTTGCTTCCTCAACTGAATCTAGAATGAAACGTCTCCCGGGACTTTCTTCTTCTGCTGAAAAAAGAAAATTGCATTGCATCATGATGTGGCCCTAGAATACTAATAATGACTATTTTTTGTGAAACCCGTAATTTATTTATTTACTCTGGAGGACAGATGAATGAATTTTCTCTCAATATTCTCTCTCTCTCTCTCTCTCTCATATATAGCTTTCCTTGCAATGGATTTGATTCCCAGGGAAAGCAAGAACTCATTAAAGTGTCAATGTGTATTTTGATTTGGATAAAAGTAAATGTAAAAATGTGTATAAATACTTTGTTTTGATGGCATGACTGGTAAGCTTACCTCTCATTGAATGGGCACAACAGCACCCCACCACAAAAAGAAAAGTGAGAAGATTCATCTCTGAAACACAAATGGAGACATTTAGTTGAAAATTGCAGTTTTATGCAGAATTCCTCCACATTTAAGTGAAAAATATAAATAATAAATTAACTAAATAAATATATATTTTTTAGAAATTACTTTTAAAATTGTTTCATATATAAAAATGCTGTTTTTATAATATGTAGATATTTGCGGTATAAAATAGAATTTTAATCGAACTCGTTTTTGAAGTCAATTTTGTTTGTAACAAAAAAAAAAAAAAAATACAGTCTAGAATGAGAATGGAACTTGTCTATTAAATGGAACAGTTATTTACTCTAAATTCTGTGTATTTGCAAATCAACATCACAGTTGCATGATACTTTTTTTTAAGTGCAATTCAATTTATAAATAGGCCATTTAAAGAGAAGCTTTGCATTTCTTACCTGGTAACAGGTCTCAGGTTCTCTGATTCTGGACTTTAGGCTCAGACTGTGTTGTACTGACTGGATGGAGCGGCCGTGCTTTATATATCGTCCCTCATCCTCACTCTGTTAAGCATCACTGAGGGAGTCTTAGGAGGGCAAACAGGTTTACTTCCTTCTTCCTTCTTTGCATTTACCATATGTGGAGTTTGATTTATTTGAAGTGACTGCCTGACATCTAGTCTTATCTATTCTTCATTACTCTTCCTTACCGGAAAGCAAGGATAACAGTTACAGCTTTCTGTAAATAGCTTCTTAATAAAAATTCTTTCTTCTGTGGACCATAAAAGATGATATTTTGAGAAACATCTCAGTATTGTTTGTCTAATGCAAGTCAATAGGCTCCTATGATGTTTGGTTCCAGCAGAAGAAAGAAAGTCATATGGGTTTGGATCAATGTGCGGATGAGGAAATGATTAGTAAACTGTCTGTTTAATACTTTCTAGCATTGTAGATATGCTATGTCATATTATAAGCTACATGCAATAAATTATGTGATTATTATATTCATTGTTTAGATCGTTTATATGAAAAATACATGATATTCAAGTTCACAAGATTCAGCAAGAGAAAATGTTTCAGAATGCAAGTGGTCTGTGTTTTGATGTCATTTATTTCAGTGTTCTTGCAGATACACTACTAGTTATAAGTGTGAACACACTGACTGAGACTGATATTTTGTTAGGATTTTTTTTTTATTAGGTCAGTAGTGTGTATGGCCCCCACGTGTCTGTGTGCTCTCATGACAGTGATCTGGGAAATCTCCTCCCAGACCTGGATCAGGCCATCAGGGCATGACTGTCTGTGGTGCTACTTGGGAGCTTGAGACCTTTGCTGACCCACCACAAAACTGGTCACACAGCATAATGTTTCCCACAGCATCTCCAGACTCTTTCATGTCTGTCACATGCACAGTGTGAACCTGCTCTCATCCGTGAAGAGAAGATTATATACAGTAATACCTTGAGATATGAGCATGATCCGTTCCAGGGCAGAGCTCGTAACTTGAATTGCTCGTATCTGGAATCATGTTTTCTCATACGAAATAATAGAAAACTACTAATCCGTTCCAGATCCGTAACAATGGAAAAAAGCATGTTTTATTGCTATAGACACACATACACACACACACACAATTATAGGACATGTAAACAGTATAAGGATTTGTGTGATTTATAATGAAAACCACATTTTATTTGATGCTTTTACAGACAGTAGCAGCAGGTGTGGAGGAGGGAGGAAGGGGGTTGGTGCGCAGACACTTGATTCCGTACCGTAACTTACACAAAACTTACATGTAACTTACACTTAACCATACGCAACTCATGTAAACTTAAATTAACATAACTGAACTTAGCTTACATATATTTTTTACATTTTCTATTTTCTGTTATTGTTTCCCTTTTTTCCCCTGATTACCCTCACTTTCACTTGGCGCAGACCTTTTAACTAAATACCTAATTTCGGGGGAGATTTGTTTCTGTCTCCCTTTAAAAATAAGTAAGGCACGTGTCATCAAAAAGCGCCGAAGCACGACCAGTAGACGATTTATCAGGGTGTTTCTTTTCAATGAAATCAGAAACCTGCCACATAACCATCACTTCCTTAATTTCACTTGTAGAAATGTTTTCCTCCGGTTCCCTTCTCCTCCTCCTCGCTACTGCTGAGCTCTTGCAACACCTGCGTATGTTCATCATCTGCAGCTCGATCAGCTCCTCAGTCCACAGATTCTCCTGACGCTCCTGCTGCTCGATCACTCACGCGGCACCGCGCTCATATTTATCCACAATTTCATGCTTCATTTCCATGGTCATCATGCGTTTCTTCTCACTACCATCCTTACAACTCACTTTCTTAGAACTCATCGCTATTATGAAGAATAATGCACAAAATAAAGAGAAAATCAGCTACTGTGATGCGTACAAAAGTCAGCAAATGCATGAAGTGGCATCGGCGTCAGTACTCGTGCTCGTATCACGAATATTTACTTGTATCTAGAGGCAAAAATCTGCCTCAAGGCTTGCTCGTATCTTGGAATACTCATATGTAGAGACGCTCGTATCTCGAGGTATTACTGTATTTCGTTAGTCTTCTTTTGACATTCTACTGATTATAAGTAACCATGCTAGTACATTAACTTTTAGAAAAAAAAGTTCATAGCTTCATGGGTAAAATGAAATCAAGTGTTTTTAAACTTTTGATAGGTAGTGTATGTTACTGTGATTTATGTTTTCTTCTAACATTTGAGAAATAAATAAATCTCTACTGTGCAACAGCCAAACAATAGTATATATTGTTTAACAACCTAGTGACCTATAATTTCTCACTGGTGACGTGAGAAATTATACAGGTGACCTATATATTTCTCAAGATGACGGGAAGCTCTCATGCTAGAAAACATTTCCTTCTCTAACTCTATTCATCAGTGTCGGAAATAATGTTTTATTTTTTTTACCACCACTGCACTTGTCATAGAGTTTATGACATCAAACCACATGATGTGACTAATCGTTTTTTTGTGTTAAGTTGTTTTAAAGCATTTCTAAAAGTTTTCCTGATTATATAATATTTCATGGAAAACATGCAGGCACACACAGGAGCTCTGTTAGTAACACTATATTTAATGTTATCCTTAAACCTACAGACTTAATTTATCATATTGTTATTATTACAGGTCACATGTTCTTTGTCTAATGACCTACTTTCATTGGGCACAAAGACTAACTGTTAATTTATCTTTTCATTTATCTTTTTCAAAAACTCTACTGCCAGAAATCACTTCCATTATTGGAGTCATATCAAGTTTAAGTTTCTTTTCATTTTAATTGCATTTTTACCACAGAAAGTAAACATCCACAGAATTATTTTTGGGCTTGCAGAAATCTTCTTATACGGATATGCTGAAAGTATTTTGAGGAACGTACTTCACTTTGTTGGTTAAGTGAAGGCAAACCTCAAGACTACATTTTCAACAGACATTAATATTACCATATGTAGTGTCAATGAACAAACTGTCATGTGTTCACTCTTATTTGAGACTCTCAAGTGCTGTGATTTATGGAAGCCCATTTCCGCCACATAAGAAAAAAAAATTGCGCATGGAAATTCGAAGTTATGACTTACTAAGTCGAAATTATGACTTACTAAGTCGAAATTATGACTTACTTAAATCGAAATAATGACTTACTAAGTCATAATTATGACTTACTATGTTGAAATAATGACTTAAGTCGAAATTATTACTTTATCTCGCGAGCACATTTGATCCCACACGACACGGGATAAACTGTGAACACAATAAGGAACACTATTGATCGTAGTTTTACTTATCATAAAGTTATAACAACAACTTCAAACCTCTGGCCAATGTCATGATTGTAGATGGGTGCACCAAAAAATGGTATTGTAACTGATAGGGAAGCGGTGCGAGTTCTGTTGCGGCTATTAGATGGTGAAGGGGTTGATTTGAGACTGAGGAGGCGTGTGTATCATAGCTTTGTGGATCCATCTATAACCATGACATCGGCCAGAGGTTTAAAGTTGTTGTTCAATGAAAGCTGCCACCGCAGCAACGTATGTTTTGATCTTTCTGTGCCAAAGCTTGTTCTTAATCAAAATCGTTTCAAAAGTGCGTTTGCTCAGCGCTATATTGTTCCACTAATAATGTCAAAGAATTTCATTGTTAGTAAAACCCCGATTCAAGTATTCCTTATGTTCACAGTTCATCCTGTGTCGTTTGGATCAATGTGCTCGTAAGACAGTAAATCATAATTTCGACTTAGTAAGTCATGACTTACTCATAATTTCGACTTAAGTCATAATTATGACTTAGTAAGTCATTATTTCGACTTAGTATGTCATCATTTCGAGTTTCCATGCGCAAATTTTTTTATGTGGCGGAAATGGGCTTCCATAGTGATTAAACTTATTTTTGTGAGTAAAAGATAAAGTTGGCAGCTGAAATAAACCAGACTCAACCAAGACTTTTGAGTGCCACAGATAAGGTACAGGTGTGCTTTTTCTTGCTTAAAGAAAGTATATAAAAGATTATTAAAGCTTGAGGATAATATTTTAATGTTAGAAATTTGTTGATTTATGTCATACTGCTGTATCACATTTTACACAATTAGAGACTAGGTGAAAGTGACTAAATAGACTTTTGGAAATTACTGAAATTGTCCTGTCAGCACTAAAGAAGTGTTCATCATAAATAGAAACCCTTTCATTCTCTTACTCAGTGAGAATTTCTTTCTTTCATGGAACACACTTGGATAAATAAACTGTAGTGAGCAAACTATATTTGACTTAGTTTGACCCTCTTAACATCCTTTATTTGTTACAAACATGCACACTACCATTTTATTTATTTATTTATTTATTGTATTACGTGTATTTAATAAGTAATACTGTTTGTCAAAACGGTCTTTACTTGTAAGTAAGACTATTTTGTATGTGGGCTGTTTGTCAGTTATTGAACTGATTCATTAGACATTAGGTGTGAACAAGACAACAGGCAGTACAAAGAATAAATATCGTAAGTAAAACCAATTAAAATAAATTACTGAAATGTATTGATTCATGTTTTTTTAACACTGGAGTTTGATTGTACAGCCCTTGATGGTACAACAACATATATGGAAGGTGTTTCCTTCCTTTCAGAAAGTAGAAAAGCCTATTTATCATCCTAACTATGTGATTATATCTGCAAGTTTCCAATTTATTATCTTAAGTAATGCTATCTGTAATCATGTTAAAGCAGATCTGTGACCCACAGTCTGAACTTTGTTACAGTACGTAAGAGTATTAGGAGAGTTACATTACAGTGCTAGGTAAAGAAAACAAACAGATTTTTTTATGTTCACTCCGGTGCTGAACTTTGTACTGCATCCGCCCAGGCTCAGTAATGTTTAATTACCAGCTTAAATGCCTTTGGTACATTCTCTTTCTCTGCTTATATCTTTTCAGGAGGGAGAGAGGGGTAAGTTGAGGCAGTAGTTGTCAAAGCAGAATTTCACTGACAAATCATGGTGTCACTTCAACTAACATTACTGCGTGAAGATTATGTTAGGTTCTGGTGGAAGGGGAGCAGTCACAAAACGTCTGGTCAGAGATTAGTATGTCTTTAGCAGACATATGTTGCAGACACATTTTATGCAGTAGCGGTTTAAAATGAAATATAAATAATTATCTAAATTAGTACAGATTCAAAATTCAGCTGTTCATGTGGTTATATGCACAGAATTGCAGCATTTAATGTTATCAACTATGGCTGAAAGTATCCACTAAATACTACTATTGATGATAATATACATGCCATGACTCAATATTTCACAGATATACAAGTATAAATCGCTCACCGTTTTCTACAGGTTATTTCATTTATTATGTTGTCAAGTTTATCTGACATGTGATCTCAATCAAAGCGATTGTACAGGGAGCATATAATCATCATAAATCTTTCTTTTATCTGAAATACTCCTATATACATACTCAAAGTTACACAGAAATTAGGATGATATGCTCACAGATGAATATTGAACAATCTTTTACATGTATTTACTTTGACGAAACACAGAGATGCAAGAAGCAGTTACATGCATTGTAACATCAAAACAATACCAAATTCCACCTTTTAACAATAAAGAGTAATACAACTCTTAAGAGGTACTCACTTGTATCTGAACACTCTGTCAACTGATCAAAATAAGCAGTAAAACTTCTTGCTCCTTGCATGACATTTCATAGGTCACCAGGGAGCACTAGTGTCTCTTTTATAAATATAATATGAATTTTTTATGAGAGGAGAGTCTTTTCAGCAATCTTTTCCATATGTAGCACATTAGGAGTGATAGGTTCTAGATCCACCACATCAGACGAGGTATAGGCGAGGAGTTTAGAATCGAGAATATATATATTTTTTTATAAGACTATTGCACAGAGGTCTGTTTTAAGGACTCACGTTTCCCTTTCCCAAAAGTAGGGATGGGTAGCTCGACACCCTGTGTCGACACACGTCTTGAGTTTTCGACACACTAGTGCTTCGAAACAGTGTTCCGGAGCATTGCTTTGAAATGGGGCTGTCACGTGACCTGTGGGAACGAAGCTTCGTTACCTCACTAACATGCCACGATGGACTCACAGAGCGCATAGATTGCGCCGTCCCATAGCGCAAAGAAGTTTTGAATACACTTAAATTAATACATAAAATATGAAATAATATGTATAAAGTATGCAAAAAACACGTCAGATGGATGGATTCACTCTGAAATTATGTAATGAAGATTAGATTTTTTTTTATTGCTCTCCTCATTGTACTTGTGCATGAATTCTACATGATGGGTAGGTGTTTGCTATCGAAGCCCATTTCCGCCACAGTTAATAATGAAATAATGACTCAGTATCTTGAAATAACGAGAAACTTTCTCGAAATATTAACTTAGTATGTCGAAATAACGAGAAACTTTCTCGAAATAATGACTTAACTTCTCGTGCTTCTCCGCATGATCAAATCGTGTAAATGAATAATGAATTAATTATTTTGAGAAAGTTTCTCGTTATTTCCAGATACTAAGTTAATATTTCGAGTTTCTCGTTATTTCCAGATACTAAGTTAATATTTTGAGAAAGTTTCTCGTTATTTCGACATACTAAGTCATTATTTCAAGAAAGTTTCTCATTATTTCGAGATACTAAGTCATTATTTCGACTCAACTGTGGCGGAAATGGGCTTCTATAGTTTGCACGTTCTGGGTGTTTGCTGTGTGGAAAAAAATATTGATCACGTATTAATAAATGCACGCGAGGGGGAGTCAGATTTCAATACAACGTTTAATGCGAAATTGCCCAGCTGTTCAATTCAGACACAGAAATAGATCCTTAATAATTGAGATTGTGCCTTATAATCCTTTTGCCTTATGGTGTGGAAAAGCACTGCTTCAGAAGCTTCGTTTGGCACATCCCTACCCAAAAGACTCTAAACTGTGAAGCACCAGGGGGGTTAAATCAAATCTGTTGGTCTCACATGTCAGTCATGTCTCTGTTTACATCCTGGTTCCTCCCATTCGCTTCCAGTGTTTCTCCACTCACCTGTCTTGTCAGCTGTGTCTTGTTCCTTCATCAGCCCTTGTGTACATCAGCCCTGTGTTCCCCCAATGTTTGTACTTGTGTTTCCACCTGTGCCTTTGTGTCGGACTGTTTATTGCAGTTTTGCACAACATGTGCCATTTTTGTTTCTGAAGTGTTTGAGTTTGACCATTAAAGATAATTCTCAGTTCATCCTTTTACTCTGTGCCTTCATCATCATCATCCTCCTACACAACCCTGATATAGATTACGTGAAACAATTCACCGCAATTGCTCGAAAGGGTTAGGACTTTAAAGACTTCACAGTGGACATCTACAGCCTCGCCTCCATCACTCCGTACAATGACGAGACATTAAAATCACTGTTTTGGATTGGGGCTAATTAATCCAGTAGACCTCTCAGACACCACAGGACTAAACTGTTGTGAAGCCATTCTTCGGTGTCTGGAGAGAGTCTACCACCGACCCACGCAGCAGCCACAGCCGGTCTCATCCTCATCAACCACCTCTCCAACGGCCGCTATTCGTCAGCCTGTTCCAGTGCCCGCTGCTCGTCAGCCTGTTCCAGTGCCCGCAGCTCGTCAGCCTGTTCCAGTGCCCGCTGCTCGTCAGCCTGTTCCAGTGCCCGCTGCTCGTCAGCCTGTTCCAGTGCCCGCTGCTCGTCAGTCTGTGCCAGTGCCCACAATTCGTCAGTCTGCATCAGCAATCGTTACTCTCCAGCCTTTTCCTTCATGTGAATTCACAGGGTGCCCACCAGAGAGGTGAGTGCCGGCTTTGATGGCCACAGCGCTGTTGTGTGTGTGGACAGCCAAAATAGTGCAGCCAGACCCAAAGCACTCTCCCAACTCCATCCTGTGACCGAACCTTTTCTTGTGCACTCACCTGTGCCCAAACCCTCACCTGAGTGCCCTCTAATGCCCAAACCTGCTGCTGAGTGCTTGTTGTTATAGCTTAATGGATGACCATTGCTTAAGTTAGGCTGGCTGTATTGACATGTTTTAATATAGGATAAATTACACAGATGTGACAAAGTTGATCATTAGGTTTTGATGATATCACCAGGTCCGGGAGATGTGGATGTAAAAGTGGAACAAGCTTGATCATTATTTGATATTTAAATGTTTTTATTTTTTGTTTATTTCGCTTTGCTAAAAGCATACACAAATAACTGTCACAGAATTGACTACAGAATATATTTGTTGTCAATCTGACAACAAAACCAAAAACATTTATCAACATGCAGTGAATATGTTCCTAAAAAGCAATTCACAATTGTAACATTAATTATAACCCAACCCTTAGATTTGCATAGCTAACATAGTCATCTTATTAAATAAAATGAACAACAACACAAACAAGTAATTCAGAGATCATAGTTAGGAAGAAATCAAGGTTTTAGAATGGAAAAGTAACCAGAACCACCTTCCCTTCAGCTAATGATTGTGTATTTAGGTTCATTGTTCAAGCTGTTAGCTGGACAGCATAACTTCTCTTTAATGTCGCAGTGCCCAAAGTTCGAGTTCCTATGCATGAAGGCAGAAGGCAGAGAAGAATTCTTGCAAAGAACTCAGAATGTTGTCCTGAGGTAACTAGGGGTCCCGGTAACTTCGAGGTCCAGCTGGGCCTGCTACACCTTGTGGAATTAGAAAAGTTTAATATTTGAGATTACGATAAAAACATCAAGTGATATTGATAACATACTAAATATCTTTATTTTTTCTTTCAAATTTGCATTAGTTGGTTAATGCAAATTTGCCCTGTTGATTAGTTTAGTTATCTGTCTTGATTATGAAAACAATGGTGGCTTTGGTGAAGGAATATTTAGAGGCCATGCTTGTAACTGGCTTACCAGGTTCCCCTGGAGGTCCTGGGGGTCCTTGGAAAGACTCTATATCTGAATGTTAATGGATAGATATTATATGTTTCTACTATAAGTCTAACTGTTTGCATTGAAGGAAAATAAATCCCAATTCTAAATGCCAACCCAAGCAAAAATCCTTGAAGCATGCAAAAGGTAGAAAGGACTAAACAGCTTACAAAGGTTTGGTGCAGTTCAGGTGTCATAAATCATTGATTGACAGTTGTGCTATTCAAATGCATTTGTTTATTTCACTGCACCAGTTCAGTGTACAGAAAATAAGTTACTCAAGCTGTGTTTAGAGATTTTGCAATTAATTAATCATCATCACTCACTATTGTTGCTTACACTTAGGAGAAAACAAACACTTTCCTAACCTCATTTCCAATGTCTGAAATGTTGATGCCACTGTCACCTGGAAGGCCAAATACCAAATCACAGGTGAACCAAACCATAGTGACCATGCAAACAGATAAAAAAATGTCTTCAATGCTTGATATGTGCCTATTCTACCATAAATACTACCAACATAAATAAATAAGGTAGTAAGAAGGTAGATATTTGCAGTCAGAGGAATAATATTTATGTTTGATTATGTAGCACATTAGCATTTAAGAGCTCTTATACTATGGTGTCTTACCGGATTCAATCCAAGGGTTGAGGTCGACAGGAGGGATATCCTCACAGTTAACGTAATTGGCTGAACTGGTGAAGCGGAAAGGTTCATTGGGAACTCTGTCGATTCCAGTGTTATCGCAGATGATGCGGGCCAGTGACACAGAGGCAAGTGATGCCTTTTGTTTGGTGGTAAACACTCCTCTGTTCTCCCACCATAACCTGAACACATCGTGACACCTAGCATTAACACTTCTGAAACAGACTAGTCTCAAAAACTAAATCAGGGTTGTTCAATGCTCCTGGAGGACCAGTGTCCTGCAGAGTTTAGTTCCAACCTGCCACAGTGCATTAACCTGGAAGTTTCCTGAGACTTTGATTAGCGAGTTCAGGTTTGTTTAATTAGTGTTGGAGGACAATAGTGGCACTTCAAGAGAGGGATTGGAAACCTCTGCACTAAATACAAATAAATATTTACCTGTCACCCTCACGGATATGCTGGAACTGTGTAGAGACGAGGCAGGCAAAAAGTGGACCAACACGACCACCAGGAACAAAAGGCTCAGCAACACCTCCCAACCAAATGTCAATGTTCTCAGGGGTGCCATAAAGCTCAATAAGTTTACGAGCCAATTCAGTGTTGTTCATCACCACAGCCAATTCTTGCTCATTCCGAGGGGCGGACAGTCCACAGAACCGACGCCATACATTATAGCCTTATGAAGAACAACAAATGGATAAAAAGATCCGGTAAGTCTTCTCTCATAAACAAATGTAGGGATAATGCAGCATGAAGCTGGTGAGTTTGCTTCAGACTGTTGGGATTAAAGGGTTCTTAGAGTTTTTGTTCATGTTGTGTATAAGTCCAGAATATTTACCTGGTATTGCATGGTCACGACTTCTTTGCATATTGAGGGCGGCCAAGTCCAAAGCAATGTGTTCTGTAAAAGCAAACAGTCTCTCTCTAAGAGCATCTACCATCATGTGGTCCTGTGTATTCAGCTTTGCTGGCCGACCAATCAATCCACGGAGCAGAGGATCGATGCCCCCTAATAAAACACAACAGAAAACACAACAGAAATAAAGTAAATTTGAAAGAAGACAGATTTAGGACTAAGTAGGTACGCTTCAACAACCCTCAGAAACTCACCTTCGAAGATCACCCTCCACGGTGAGAAGAAGGCCTCGTACAGGGGCACGCTTGGAAATTGAGGATGGTTCTGGTAATTTTCATCAAGTCGAAATATGATGGGTTGGATGGCCAGATGGGCAAAACGGTAGGCTGCGGTGGCAAAGACATTTGCTATGGTAGGGTCCACGTTTTCATTGTAACCTGGATAAACTCCAAGATGTCTATTGTAAGCATCAGGGCCCACAATTATCGGCAAGTATTCCTTAATAACTAAGATCTAAGAGAGAAAGGAGAGGATGAATATATGTTGTATTGCCTATGTAAGTGTTGTAATTGTTTGTGTTAAAGCACTTTTCATTGAGTGTCTTTACCTGGTTGTAGGCACCCACAATTTTTCTTGCCTCTTGATAGAGGGTTTCACTACTCCATGTAGGGTTGAGCACATGGAGTGCACGAGCCAGTCTATTATGCTCTCTCATGAAAAGTGCATGTAATGAGGTAAGAGCAATGTTCTCATCAACACGAACATCCCCTGCACACATCAAGACATTTTACCATTTGCCATGTGGAGTTGTGTAAATACCTTACAATTTATTTGCTGGATTTACAAATGACAGCTATGCCCAGTAATTACGTATTAAAGCATAAGATTTTCTAAGAATGAAAACGTTGCTGACCTGCAATGAAGCAAGGCACCTCTGTTAATGTGGTGTCATTGAGGATTCTCCTACGCGTGGCACACATGTTGCTTTCAACATTTGTGAAGGGTAGATGCTCTAGTCCATTATCCTGAAACTGATCATTGACACGTAGAAGACCACCATCATTGTTCAGGTCTCGTAGTTCCTTTGCTAGTCCATCCTCTGCCCCGTAAACCTGTCCAGCATCTAAAAAAGCTGTTAGAGAATTGATCTGCTGCCGAACATTGGGGACCCCACCAAAGAGATAGGCGGTGTTCCCAGAACCACAGGCCGGTGACGAACGGGAGACAGGGAGACAGGTGTCAGGACGCAGGCGTTGGTCTCCTGGAGGAAGCTGTTTTTGAAAATAAATATTGCGTGAAAGATACTTATTATTCAACAACAAAACTGCGAGAATCTTTGACAGAAGGACAATCTTTGACTAACCGGAATTGGGAAGCAGGGTTCAGAGCGCTCACAGCTCTCATCACAGTTAAGGCCGCTGCTGAAGGACCTAATACTTGGTGACGAGGGTGTAAAAGTCAGATCGTGGTCAACCCATTGCCCAAAGATTGTAAGCATGAAGGTAAAGTCACGATCACTCTCTATGTCAGCATCTGCAGTGCTTAGAATATGATTGGAAACCAGTCTGACCTGGAATCAACGAAGAAGACATATTTCAGACATTGTTAACTGATTGATGGTTTACCTGATTGTCAAGTAGAGGTCATTATAATATTCATAATAATCTCCATCATACCAGGGGCAGTGCTGCACCATTGTGCAATCTGTTGGGATCCCACCCTTTGGGCTGAGAGATGCCATCCTCATAGACAGCAGGCAACCAGCGTGCAAAAGGGGTGTTGGATGCACCAAGAAGTGGGTTCCTCCTGGGAATGTTAAATTTAGTTCTTTAGCTAGGGAAACACAGAGTTTTTTTTTTTAATGAAAACTGCTCTGAATAAAGAGGGTAAGAAATACCTGTTGTTGCAGACATTTGTGGCAGTTCGATATTTGTTTATTTGGGGTGTTGTCCTACAAGAAGGGGGCCGGGTTTGAGCCGCACAGCCTGTCAGACGTGTAATTGTGTTAAGCTCATCTACAGTGAGCAGATCTAGGGGAAAACACAGCTTTTAGTATGGAACATCAGTTAGTGATGGATCTTTGATGAGCTTTGCAAGTTTTGCAAAAATGTTTGTCCTCATACCTGTAGCATTGATGGACCTCTTGTGTGCATGATGGGCTTTCTCACTGATCAGTCTGAGTGTTTGCGCCATGTAGTCTGCGGCTCTCACGGCCTCTCGTGTTTTTCGAGCTGGCTGTTTCAGCAGACGTAGCTTGTCGGAAGGCTTGATGACATCTCTGCGTACTCTTGCTAAACTCCTGGAAGAGGGGAGATAAAGAAATATTAAATAGATCAGTGACTGATGATGGCACAGGAATATTGAGCAAACATCTTCATATTGTACTCACTCATCACGAGAATACTTGTAGGCAGCATTTACTATTTTCTTTGCTTCCTCAATTGAATCTAGAATGAAAGTCTCCCGGGACTTTCTTCTTCTGCTGAAAAAAGAAAATTGTATTACATTATGATATGGCCCTAGAAAGCTAATAGTGACTAATTTTTGTGAAACCTGTAATTTATTTAATTATTCTGGAGGACAGATGAATGAACTTCTCTAGCATCTCTCTTTATATATATGCAATGCACAGTAAGTAATCATGCAGTTGAATCTCCAGAAGACGGATGTAGCATCAGGTGTATTGCTAAAATGACTAAAGAGCAAAAACTGAATTTCTTGCACCAAATGTGTTTAACACAGGTGTTGTGATATGATTTGATTCTACATTGTTAATCATTTGCTGTTTATTTTTTGATGGCATGACTGGTAAACTTACCACCCATTGAAAGGGCACAACAGCACCCAACCACAAAAATAAAAGTGGAAAGATTCATCTCTGAAACACAAATTGTAATATTAAGAGAATGAACATAAAAATAAAAAATTTTTTTTTTGTACAGATGCATAGATGCACAGATTTATGCATTTCAACAAGATAAATTCCTCTAGGTTTAAGTGAGAAATACATTTGATAAATTAAACTAAATAAAAATATTAATAACTTAAACAGCTTTTTAAAAACTACTTACATTTTATATTGTGTAGACATTTGCAGTATCAAATGGCATTTTGAAAGTAACAGCCAAATTAACAAAGCCATTATAAAACAAAATGAAACAATTTTAAAACAAATGGTTTTAAAGGACACAGAAAAATAATTTAAATAATTAATTCAGAAAAAATATCGTCTATAGATGAGTATGTAACAATAATTTACTCTAAATTATTTGTATTTGCAATCAAAATCCCAGAGTTTTATGATACTATTTAAAAAAATTATAAAATTTATAAATGGCCAATTTAAAGAGAAGTTTTGCATTTCTCACCTGGTAACAGATCTCAGGTTCTCTGTGTCACGGTTCTGTCTCTGTTTCCAGTGTTATTAGTGGACAGAACCGTGGCACTGCTCTCTCTCCCGTGTGTTTGTCTCGTTAGTGTCTGCCCCGCCTCCTTGTTTCCCATAATCATTCCCAGCTGTCTCTCATCACTACCTTCCCTCATGTGTCCTATAAATATCCCTCAGTGTTTGCTGTCTGGTGTCGTGTCATTGTCGCTCATGTCTCTCTGTGATGTTTCCGTGGCTCTACCGTTCCATCCGGTTTGTTTGTGTTATGTTTTCCAGTAATGTTTTCCCCCTCGTGGGTTATTTCCTTTCATGTCTTATGTTCATTTTGTTATAATAAACACTTCCCCTGCATTTGAGTCCTCCCTGCATGCGATTTGTGACACTCTGATTCTGGACTCGAGGTTCAGACTGTGTTGTACTGACTGGATGGAGCAGCCGTGGTTTATATCGTCTCTCATCCTCACTCTGTTCAGCATCACCAAAGGAGTCTTAGGTGGGGAAACAGGTTTACTTCCTTCTTCCTTCTCACAGCGAGTGTAATTACCATATATGGAGTTTGATTTATTGATTTATTTGAGGTGACTGTCTGACACTTATTTATTTTTCATTACTCTACCTTACCGGAATGCAAGGACAAGAGTTACAGATTTCTATAAATAGCTTCTTAATAAAAATTCTGCCATTATTTTCTCAGCCTCACACAGCTTTCCAGTAGCTCAGCCAGTAGAGCATTGGTATTTATAATGCCGAGGTCATGGGTTCAATTCCCAGGGAAAGCAAGAACTGATTAGAATGTCAATGTGTTCCTTGAATGCAATGTAAGAGCAAAAGGTGATTCTACTAAATACTGAGCAAAGGGTCTGAATACTTAGGACAATGTGATATTTCAGTTTTTCTATTTTAATAATTCTGCAAAAATGTCAACAAGTCTGTGCTTTTCTGTCAATATGGGGTGCTGTGTGTACATTGAGGAAAAAATGAACTTAAATGATTTTAGCAAATGGCTGCAATATAACAAAGAGTGAAACATTTAAGGGAGTCTGAATACTTTCCGTACCCACTGCATATCTACACACACTTTTAGAGGGAGTTTATGTCAGGGTTCTGCCACATTCAGTCTAGTCATTTCTTGGTTTTGTGGCAGAGCTCTGGCACTACCATAATGTCTCGAGTTTTGTGTGTGTGCGCGTGGCTTTGAGGGTTTGTGACGTGCGCTCTTGCCCGTGTTTACTTCGGCCGCATGCTTTCGTGTTGTGTTTTGGTGTTGCGTCTGCATTGGCTGCGTGTTCGTGTCTAGTCATTGTGTTCTCCTCCCTCATTGTTTCATTGTCATTAGTTTTATTTATCCCAGCTGTTTCTTGTTCAATCATACTCCCTCCTGTGTCTATTTAATCCCCTCCTGTTTGCTGTCCTGTGTCGCTTTGTTGTCAATTCTACTCGTCATTCTTGTCTTGAGTCTTGTCTTGACTCAGTCGTATTATGGTTTTCCTCCTCGGGATGGTTTGTTTTTGAGTTTTGTTTCATTTTTCAATAAAGTCCCTTCCCACCTGCATCGTGAGTCCTCGCTCTCTCCACACCTGACAGTTTATAACATCATGGGTCACAACATCAATCAGTTGTTTTGAAACTTTTGATGGATAGTGTAAGTTACTGTCATCATGTGTTCTGTTTTTTTAACGTTTAGGAATTCTATAAATCTCTGCTGTGCAACAGCCAAACAATAGTAGATATTGTTTAATAGCCTAGTGACCTATAATCGCTCACTAAGATGACGGGAAGCTCTCATGCTAGAAAACATTTCCTTCTCTAACTTTATTCATCAGTGTCAGAACTAATGTTTTTTTTTTTACCACCACTGCACTTGTCATAGATTTTATGACATCAAACCACATGATGTGACTAATCGGTTTGTTTATGAAGTTGTTTTAAAGCATTTCTAAAAGTTTTCCTGATTGTAGAACATTTTATGGAAAACATGCAGGCACACACAAAGCTCTGTTAGTAACAATATATTTAATGTTCAATTTATCAAATTATTATTATCAATTGTGTTATCATGTCACATGTTCTTTGTCTAACAACCTACTTTCATTGGGCACAAAGACTGACTGTTCATTTATCTTTTCATGTCTATTTTTCAAAAACTATACTGCCATAAGACTGGAGTCATGTCAATTTTAATTTCATGTTATTTTAATTTTATTTTTTAGACAGAAATAAAATGTCTGCAGAATTTTGTGTTTTGGTCTTACAGAAATCTTCTTATATGGATATGTATTTTGAGGAACGTGCTTCACTTTGTTGGTTAAGTGAAGGCAAACCTCAAGACTAGTTTTTCAACAGACATTAATATTATCATATGAATAGTCAATGAACAAACGGTCACAAGTTCACTCTACTTTGAGACTCTCAAGTGATGTGATTAAGCGTAGTTTTGTGGGTAAAACATGAGATGTTTCACCTGAGAAAGTGATTTGATCAATTTTATCAGTGCAGGCAGTTGAAATAAACCGGACTCATCCTAAACTTTTTAGTTTCTGAAGTTTAACAGATAAGGTACAGTAAACAATTCTCAAACATGCATGGTTGTGTTGTGTTTTTTTATTTTTTACATACTGTGGCGAGCAGGGCGTGGGGTCGAGGGACCGCGAGAGCGTCACGAGAGCTGGTGGCATGTCTCACGGAGGAGCGGAGGCATAAAAAGAGGAGTGACGACAGTGAAGGACGAGAGAGGACCAGGCCTGGATTTATGCTATGGTTTGTGTTTGTGTGGGCGGAAGTCGTCCGTGAGGGACTGCCGCCATTACGTTTATTTTGTATTTATGGTTTATTTTATCATTAAATTTGTTGATTGTCTGTCGGTTCCCCCCTCCTTCCTCCCTGAACAAAGAACTGCATTACACATACCTACACCTTTTTTCTGTTCATTTTTGCATCCCAGTATTTGCAGAAAGGAGTATTCACTTCGAATCTTTGGTTGTTAGTGTTTGTTCAACTGTCTCATGACTTAGCAACCTATTTTTGAACAACGTTGTTTGCTTAGCAGTTGTATTTTATTGAACTTAAGTACGCTCTAATTAGAACTAATCACTGCTCCAAGGGGTTATAATTTGTGGCATTGACAATTTGCTGTTTTCACTGAAGCGGGATATTTAATTGGATCGTGTGCTAATGCTTCTGCCTTACTTGGGTAAAGACCTGCGACACTTCCTGCGCGACTTTACCGAGCAAGGACACCAGGGAGGCTCTTAAGTTTTTATCCCCAACAATTTTTGTTTACTTGCCACATGCTTTCGTTCTTGCCACAGAACGAAAGACAAACATGGAGCACTGGTGTCTGAACCCAAAAGAGAAACAGGATCGAACACCATGCCCCACACAAACCGCTCGCTCACACAAAAGACGATACGGTAGTGTCAAAGGTCTGCCACAACACCTAGAAATGACTAGCGTGAATGTGGTAGAACCATGAGAGTATGTCTCTATATACTACTGTTGATGATAAGATACATACTGAGATAACTTTCTATAAAAATCCACATGGAGGGAAGAATGCAAAGAAGCAGTTTATTTGCAATTGCACTTAAAACAAGGTTGCACAAAACAAGCTTATAATCCAGCAGAACAGAACATTAATTAACAGTAATTTCCCACTCAACACAAGCATACACTTGCATGACTTAATTGACTCACCCGATTTGTAAAAAAATTAATCAAAAACTAAATGCTGCTGCTCTGTTTTGAGTTCATTTAGTTGGCAAAATAGAGCAAAACAGTCGAAATTGACACCATGGTGTCCAAAACCGGTCAATTCAATCAACTTCTAGAACTGCTGTACAAAGTTAATTTTAAATTTGTTGTCATGCTGTTATTCCAAAAAATTGCACTCTTGCTCATGCAATATTGCTTAACTATACTTTGCTATAAACACAACATACAATAACTCATGCAAAGGCAATTCATATCTTGAATTTTGGAGGATTTTATGAATTTTGGTGGCATTTCCGACCTTGCATGACACTAATTTGCATAAAAGATAGACCAGTATGCTTGTTGTAGCTTAATAGATGGCTATTGCTTAAGTTACGCTGGGTGTATTGAGATGCTTTAACAGTGGTTAAAGTACACAGCTGTGACAAACTTGATGACCTGTATTCTTCTATTCAGAGCATTGTGGTGGCTGTTTCAAGGGATGCCAGAGATTGGGATAAACTTGTGCAGACTCGCAGAATTATTAAGAATAAGTTGTCGGGCACATGCTTATTTGAGAACTGATGTCAAGCGAAACATTTTAAAAATACAAAAACACACAAAAAACAAAAATAAAAAGTTTTGCAAAAAAAAGGCACTTAAGTAATCAGAGGCCAAAAGGGCAGGTGCTTGAGGACCTCTTGGGGTCTGCCTGTGTATGTGCCTAATCTTTCCCTTTTGGTTGTGTATTCATGCTCAAGAAAGTAAAACAAGCCTAATAATGAATCGATATATTAAGTTTTGTGTTTGTTGTTTATTCCACGTTGATAAAGCAAATATACAAATAACTGTAACAGAATATTTTTGTTGCAATCTGACAAAACCAAAAAACACATTTATTAACATAAGCAGTTGCAATGTTCCTAAATTATGAATCATTTAGCTTTAAACAATTGAACATTTAAACCTTAACTATCACCAAACATAATTTTGCATAGCGAACATAGTCATAGTCATCTTATTAATAAAAAACAACAACAGAAACACCTACTTCAGAGAGCAGAGTAAGAAAGATATCAAGGTTTTGGAATGTGGCAGATTTACAATTAGCATTTTATCTGCTATTCTTATCCGCTGGATATGTGCATTTGTACGCAACTGCATTTGTAAAAAAAAACATAACAGCTACATAAAAGGAAAATACAAGTGCATTAAAAGTAATAGTCTTAAACAGGGAAAAGAATATGGCCAGAGAAATAGCTGGAACTGCTTAGACCATTAGCACCCCGAGAAGTCTCAATCCACACACAATCTCCTCTCTGTAGGTTCAGAACCACCTTCCCTTCAGCTAATGATCGTCTATCTAGGTTGATTGTTTCAGCTGTTAGCTGTACAGCATCATTTCTCTTTAAGGTCACAGTGCCCAAAGTTTGAGTTCCTATGCATGAGAACTGGAATTCATATACACCCTCAATCTGACAGACAAACAACCCTGATTTTTTGTCATAATGGTTTTGTCCATTGTAAAGGACCTGACTGAACACAATCACTTTAGTAGAGGCAGGAAGGGTGGTGCCAACAGCAGCAAAGAAGGCAGAATGTTGTCCTTGGGTAACTGAGGGTCCTGGGGGTCCTGGAGGGCCAGGCGGGCCTGCTATACCTTGTGGACCTGTAGAACAATAAAAAAAAAAATCTTTTTTATATTGTTAACATATCGAACATGTATTTTTACATTTTATTTGATAGTGATCTTAGCTTTGTTATTTAGTTCAGTTCGCTGAAAAACAATAAGTGAGGTTGATGGCTTTGATGAAGGAATATTTAGAGGCCATGCTTGTAACTGGCTTACCAGGTTCCCCTGGAGGTCCTCTGGGTCCTGGAGGTCCTTGGCAACACTCTTTATCTGAATGTTAATGGATAGATGTTATATGTTTGTACTATAAGCCTAACTGTTTACATTAATGGAAAATTTGAAAGAGGGCTGTGACATAAGAGGGCAGAAGCAACATAATACAAAAGAGGCCTGGAGCATTCAAAAGGTAGAAAGAAGGTAGAAAGCTAAACATATTAAAAAGTTTTGGTGCAGTTCAGGTGCAGTCATAAAACATTGTTTGAGAGTTGTTAGATTCAAATTAATTAATGTATGTCCTTGCACCAGTACAGTTTACTGCAAAGAAGAAGGTACTCAAGCTCTCTCCAGATTAGAGGATTTCTAGTGAATGAATTACCATTTAAAACTAAATAATAGATAATCATTTGTTCTTTTTGCTTGCAATTAGGAGAAAACAAATACTATTCTAACCTCGTTTCCAATGTCTGAAATGTTGATGCCACTGTCACCTGGAAGGCCAAATATCATTACAGGTGAATGATATTTCAAACATTGTATATTGAAACAATGGTGATCATGTGAACAGTTTATAAAATGTCTTCAATACCTGATATGTGAATATTCTGCCGTAAATTAGGTACTATACAAGCAGATAAAAAAAGTAGTGAGAAGGCAGAAATTTGCAGTCAGAGGAGGAAGATTTATGTATGACCATGTAGCACATTAGCATTTAAGAGCTCTTATACTATGGTGTCTTACCGGATTCAATCCAAGGGTTGAGGTCAAAGGGAAGGATATCCCCACATTTAACGTAATTGGCTGAACTGGTGAAGCGGAAAGAATCATTGGGAACTCTGTCGATTCCAGTGTTATCGCAGATGATGCGGGCCAGCGACACAGAGGCCAGTGATGCCTTTTGTTTGGTGGTAAACACTCCTCTGTTCTCCCACCATAACCTGAACACACATTGACATTAATACCTATACTAGTCCCGTAGACCAAATCAGGGGTGTTCAGTCCTCCTCCTCAAGGGGCAGTGTCCTGCAGAATCTAGCTCCAACCTGCCACAGTGGGTTCAGGTGTGTTTAATTAGGGTTGAACGATGATAGTGGCACTTCAGGAGAGGGATTGGACACCCCTGGCCTAAATATCTAGAAATATTTACCTGTCACCCTCACGAATAAACTGGAACTGTATAGAGATGAGGCAGGCAAAAAGTGGACCAACACGACCACCAGGAACGAAAGGCTCAGCAACACCTCCCAACCAAATGTCAATGTTCTCAGGGGTGCCATAAAGCTCAATCAGTTTACGAGCCAATTCAGTGTTGTTCATCACCACAGCCAATTCTTGCTCATTCTGAGGGGTGGACAGTCCACAGAACCGACGCCATGCAATATAGCCTTATGAAGAACAACAAATGGATAAGTCTTCACTTAAAGACACATGGTGGAATAATGCAGTTTGAAGCTGAGTTTCTTTCACATGGATGGAATTAAAGGGTTCTAAGACTTCTTGTTCATGTTGTGTAGAAATCCAGAATATTTACCTGGTATTGCATGGTCACGGCTTCTTTGCATATTGAGGGCGGCCAAGTCCAAAGCAATGTGTTCTGTAAAGGCAAACAGTCTCTCTCTAAGAGCATCTACCATCATGTGGTCCTGTGTATTCAGCTTTGCTGGCCGACCAATCAATCCACGGAGCAGAGGATCGATGCCCCCTAATAAAAACACAACAGAAATAAAGTATGATTTAAGAAGACATTTAGGATTGTTGCAGGTGTAGGTATGTTGCAACAACCCTCACAAACTCACCTTCGAAAATCACCCTCCATGGTGAGAAGAAGGTCTCAAAGAGAGGCACGCTTGGAAATTGAGGATGGTTCTGGTAATTTTCATCAAGTCGAAATATGATGGGTTGGATGGCCAGATGGGCAAAACGGAAGGCCGCGGTGGCAAAGACGTTTGAAATGGCAGGGTCCACGTTTTCATTGTAACCTACATAAACTCTTAGATATCTATTGTAAGCATCAGGGCCCACAATTATTGGCAAGTATTCCTTGAAAACCAAGATCTAACAGAGAAACAAATATATTGAATATATGTTGTACTCCACATGTAACTGCTTGTGCTTCAGATCATGCACTTTTCATTGAGTGTCTTTACCTGGTTGTAGGCACCCACAATTTTTCTTGCCTCTTGATAGAGGGTTTCACTACTCCATGTAGGGTTGAGCACATGGAGTGCACGAGCCAGTCTATTATGCTCTCTCATAAAAAGTGCATGTAATGAAGTAAGAGCAATGTTTTCAATTACACGAACATCCCCTGCACACATCAAGAGTTCATTAGCATGTGCCACATGGAGTTGTGTAAATACCTTATTTTATTTGCTGGATATACCGATTATGACTATGCCCAATAATTACATATTGAGGCAATAGATTTTCTAAGAATGAAAAAGTTGCTGACCTGCAATGAAGCAAGGCACCTCTGTTAATGTGGTCTCATTGAGGGTTCTCTCACGCGTGGCACACATGTTGCTTTCAACATTTGTGAAGGGCAGGTGCTCTCGTCCATTATCCTGAAACTGATCATTGACACGTAGAAGACCACCGTCATTGTTTAGGTCTCGTAGTTCCTTTGCTAGTCCATCCTCTGCCCCATAAACCTGTCCAGCATCTAAAAAAGCTGTTAGAGAATTGATCTGCTGCCGGACATTTGGGACCCCACCAAAGAGATAGGCGGTGTTCCCAGAACCACAGGCCGGTGACGAACGGAAGAATGGGAGACAGGTGTCAGGAGGCAAGCGTTGATCTCCTGGAGGGGCCTGTGTTTTGACAATAAATATTGCATAAAATATACTTATTATACAACAACAAGAGTGGGACAATATTTGACAGAAGGACAATCTCTGACTGACTGGAATTGGGAAGCAGGGTTCTGAGCGCTCACAGCTCTCATCACAGTTGAGGCCATTGCTGAAGGACCTAATACTTGGTGATGTGGGTGTAAAAGTCAGATCGTGGTCAACCCATTGCCCAAAGATTGTAAGCATGAAGGTAAAGTCACGATCACTCTCTATGTCAGCATCTGCAGTGCTTAGAATACGGTTGGAAACCAGTCTGACCTGGAATCAACGAAGAAGACATATTTCAGACATTGTTAACTGATTGTCAAGTAGAGTTCATTATAATATTCATAATAATCTCCATCATACCAGGGGAAGTGCTGCACCATTGTGCAATCTGTTGGGATCCCACCCTTTTGGCTGAGAGATGCCATCCTCATAGGCAGCAGACAACCAGCGGGCAAAAGGGGTGTTGGATGCACCAAAAAGTGGGTTCCTCCTGGGAATGTTAAATACAGTTGTTTAGCTTGTCTTTGATCATGACTACTCAGAATAAGGAGGGCAAGAAATACCTGTTGTTGCAGACATTTGTGGCAGTTCGATACTTGTTTACGTTGGATGTTGTCCTACAAGAAGGGGGTCGGGTTTGAGCCGCACAGCCTGTCAGACGTGTAATTGTGTTAAGCTCGTCTACAGTGAGCAGATCTAGTGGAAAACGCATAAGGACAGCTTTTAGCATCAAACATCAGTCAGTGATGGATCTTCTCTGAGCTTTGCAAATTTTGCAACACTTTTTGTCCTCACACCTGTGGCATTGATGGACCTCTTGTGTGCATGATGGGCTTTCTCACTGATCAGTCTGAGTGTTTGCGCCATGTAGTCTGCGGCTCTCACGGCCTCTCGTGTTTTTCGAACTGGCTGTTTCATCAGACGTAGCTTGTCGGAAGGCTTGATGACATCTCTGCGAACCCTTGCTAAACTCCTGGAAGAGGGGAGATAAAGAAATATTAAATAGATCAGTGACTGATGATGGCACAGGAATATTGAGCAAACATCTTCATATTGTACTCACTCATCACGAGAATACTTGTAAGCAGCATCTACTATTTTCTTTGCTTCCTCAATTGAATCTAGAATGAAACGTCTCCCGGGACTTTCTTCTTCTGCTGAAAAAAGAAAATTGTATTACATCATGATATGGCCCTAGAAAGCTAATAGTGGCAAATTTGACTGTTAGTCATTTTTTTCTTTTAAATGCAGCAATGCACAATAAATGTTGACGACATAAGTAATATATGTTGTAATGAAATTGAATCTCAGAAAGACAGATGTCACATCAGGAGTATTGCTTAAATGACTGAAGAGACCAGAAATAGTTGTTTTGATATGATTTGATTCTATATTGCTAATCATTAGCTCTTAACATTTTTTTTTATGGGATGATTAGTAAGCTTACCAATTATTTCAAGGGCACAGCAGCACCCCACCACAAAAAGAAAAGTGGGAAGATTCATCTCTGAAACACAAATTGAGACATTTAGAGAGTGAGCATAAAAAGACATAATGTTTATGAAAATTGCCCAGATTTGTATATGTATGCATTTTTATCAACAAGATAAACTGCTCTAGATGTAAGTGAAATATACAAATGATAAATTGACTAATTAGAATGTGTAGACATATGCAGTATCAAATGGCATTTTAATCTAACATAGCCATTACAAAATAAAACACAAATATTATCAAATAGACAAATTATTCTCAAAGAAAGAAAAAAATCAATAGTCTATAATGAGAACTATTTACTCTATATTCTTTGTATTTGCAATCAAAATCCCAGAGTTTCTTTTTTTTTTTTTTTTTTTTTAGTAAATGGCCGATTTAAAGAGAAGTTTTGCATTTCCCACCTGGTGACAGATCTCAGGCTCTCTGATTCTGGACTCGAGGTTCAGACTGTGTTGTACTGACTAGATGGAGCAGCCGTGGTTTATATCGTCTCTCATCCTCACTCTGTTCAGCATCACTGAGGCAGTCTTAGGAGGGGCTACAAGTTTACTTCCTTCTTACTTTACACAGCAAATACATTTACCATATGTGAGTTTAATTTATTTGAGGTGACAGTCTGGCACTTAATCTATTGTTCATTACTGGTATTCAAGGACAAAAGTTCCTGAACATTTCTGTACATAGCTTCTTAATAACAATTCTGCCAATGTTTACTCACCCTCATGTTGAAAACTGTTTGTTTTCCTTCTGTTGAGCATAAAATAAAATATTTTGATAAATGTCACAGTCTTTTTTGTACAATGCAAGTCAATAGGTTCCTATGATATTTGGTTTCCATGTATTTTTTTTTCCACCAGAAGAAAGAAAGTCATACGGGTTTGGATCAACGTGAGGGTGAGGAAATGATTATTGAACTGTCCCCTTAACATTTTATTCCACTTCATATACAGTATATGTCATATTGTAAGCTATATAAAGTACATTATGTGATTATATATATATTTTTAGATAGTTTAAATGAATAAATATATGATATTCAACTTCACAAAATTGTATTTCTTGTAGATACACTACTAGACAAAAGTGTGAATACATACATTGGTAACACTATTTTGATAGTTTACTAATTAACCATGCAAGTACATGCCATCTTATTCTATTAACTCTATTAACTCAAATCCCAACATCTAATCCTAACTTACCAGTTTACTAACAGTCTACACTAATACTATAATGATACTTAGTTGACATGTACTGTTAGTATGTGTGACTTTTTATGAAAAAGTTATTTTCAGTTAATAGATTGTCTGAAATGACTATCAAAATATAACCGAAATATTAACTGGAATTATGGGAATTATATATAGTGACAAAAATGCTAAACAAAACTATCTTTATCTATTTGCTTCAAAGTTAATTTCAACTTTGGACATTTCTTAAACAATTTCCTTTTTTACAGTGGACATTTGTGGCTGCTTTTATTTCACCATCCACTCCAGTTCATGCATAGTAATAACAATGTTAGTTTCATTTTCGTACATAATTATACAGTCTAAAAAGCTAATTTTAAGAATTTCTGAGAGAAAAAGACTTTTTGAGAGAAAGTTTATAGCATCACGGTGAACATAACATTAATCAAGTATTTTGAATCTTTTGATGAGTAGTGTAAGTTATGGTCATCATATTTCTTTTACCTTTCTAACATTTATGAAATCAATAAATTTCTACTGTGCAACAGCCAAACAATAGTAGAAATTCTTCGATCAAGAAATAAAATCTAGTAACTGATAATATTTTAATACTTTTAATACAGACTATATTTTAATATTACTGATAATATTTTACACACACAGCAGCTCTGTTAGTAACAAGATATTTAATGTTATCCTTAAACTTACTGTTCTTTCATTATTGGAGTCATATCAAGTTTAAGTTAATTTCAAATGATTTAGTTCATTTTAATTGCATTTTTTAACCACTGAAAGTAAATGCCTGCAGACTTGGAAAATCAACAGTTTTTTTTTTCGGGGGGTCTTGCAGAAATCTTCCAATACAGTTATGTTGAAAGTATTTAGAGGAACTTGCTTCACTTTGTTGGTTAAGAGAAGGCAGACCTCAAGAGTACATTTTCAACAGAGACATTGATATTACCATATGAAGTGTCAATGAACAAACTGTCATTTGTTCACTCTAATCTGAGACTCTCAAGTGCTGTGCTTATTTTTGTGGGTACATCTCATGGCTTATCAGTCAATTAAAACGTATTTTTTAATATTTAAATAACTTTAGAAAGTATTATTAAAGCTTTGTAAAAGATCAGATGTTTCACCTGAGATTTTATCAGTGCAGGCAGTTGAAATAAACTAGAATAGCCTTTTAACCAAGACTTTTTAGTCAATGAAGTCCCACAGATAAGTAAAAGAAATCTCAATATGTGCTTTAAATTTCTAAAATAAAGTATATGATAGATGATTAAAGCTTATGGATGATATTTTACTTTCAGAAATTTGTTTACGAATGACCTCATGCTGTTGTATCACATTTTACACAAATACAGATGAAACAGACTTTTGAAAACTGTTGAAATTGTCCTGTCAGCACTAAAGAAGTGTTCATACAAAAAAAAAATCATTGTCTTACCCAATGTGACTTTCTTTCATTCATTTTCTTTATTGCAGAATGTGCAAGCTGCTCATGTGATGTGAGTAGAGGGTCAACACAGATGGCAATAAAGATTTGGGATGTCATGAGAATGAGTGAATGACAGAATTGAACAAAATATTTCTTTGTTTAACTTGGTTCAAACCTTCTTTATTTGTCACAAACATGCCACCATATCTTGCAAGAAATGCATACCATTTCTTTTATGTTTGAAGTAATAAAGTATAGTTGTCAGAGAACTGTCACGATTGTTTATGTTGCTTTAGTTTCCAATGTGCTCCTTTATTGTCACTGTAGTCACCTGTTGTGGCATTAATCCCCTTGTTAGTCTTGTAAGCCCTGTGTATATTTATCCTGCATTATCCTTCAGCCTTTGTCCGTTCTCATTCATATAAAGTTGCATTGTGCTTTGCTAATCATCCTCAAAAAACTTTTACTTCCTTATTCCTTTATCTTCATGCTTTTTACTTGAACATGACAATAGTTGTATTTTATTATCTTAAGCAATGTCTTTGCTGATGTCTGTGATCTTGTTAGAGCAGATTTAATTTGGGCCATGACCCACCATTTGAGCTTTTAACAAGCACTTAGAGTTACTGGGTTACAGTACTAGGTTAACAAAACAAAGCATTTTTTTACCATTGCATTGCATCAGCCCAGGCTTAGCAATGAATGCGGTTATATGATTTGTGCTAAACTACTTTTTGTACTTTCTCTTTCTGTGCCCTTATTTGTGTAAAGCCCTGCAGTAAGGCCCGCCTAGTTTAAATTAGGTTTGAGGATTTATAATTTTGGGTAAATGTTTATTATTCTACCGAACTTGTTACTCTTATTGTTCATCAACCGATTTGTCATCATCTACATCGACGACATCTTGATATACTCCCGGAACCCGCAGGGACATCACCAGTCTTAGGTCTTAGCCAAGCTACAAGAACATCAGCTATTCCTCAAGATCGAGAAGTGCAATTTCCACCGCAACTCCATACAGTTCCTGGGTTACATCATCAACCAGAGTGGTGTCAAGATGGACCAGGGGAAGGTGAGTGCAGTACGGTACTGGCCGCGACCCAACACCGTCAAGTAATTACAAAGGTTCCTTGGATTCGCCAATTTCTTTAGAAGATTTGTCAAGAATTTCAGTATGATCTGTGCACCCCTACCTCTCTACTCCAGGAAGGGCCCAAGTCTCTGTCCTGGAATAAGGACTCCATCGACGCGTTCAATACCTCAAGTCAGTCTTCTGTACGGCTCCTACTCTGGTCCATCCAGATCCTGACCTTCCTTTTGTCGTCAAGGTAGATGCGTTCTGTACCAGGGTAGGAGCTGTACTCTCTCAGCGGCAGGGTGAGCCTCCCAAACTCCATCCATGTGCCTATTTCTCCAAAAAGCAAACCCCAGCGGAGCCGAACTACGACATCCAAAACTGTGAGTTGCTCTCCATTAAACTTGCTCTTGAAGAGTGGAGACATTGGGTGGAGGAAGCCATCCACCCATTTCAGGTTATCACTGATCACCACAATTTGGAGTATTTGCACAAAGGCAAAAGACTTTACACACCGACAAGCTCGATGGCCCCTGTTCTTTATTTGTTTTAGTTTCACTGTGACTTACCGGTCCGGCAGCAAGAATTAGAAGCCCGATGCCCTGTCACGTCAATTCACCTCAGAAACCAACACTTAGCCACCCAAAACCATTCTCCCTCAGCCATAATTGTGAACTCCATTCAGTGATCTCTAGACCAACAGATCGTCGATCGTCAACTCACTCACTCACGGTGGGTCCTGAGGGACAGATTTACGTTCCCACCGGGAACGGTCTCTGAACGTCCCTCATGGACCAGGCTCACACATCTCCAGGCTCTGGACATGCAGGCAGCCAGTGTACCCTCTCGCTCCTTCAAGAGCATTTCTGGTGGCCAGATATGGCTCTGGATATCTCCTGCTACGTCCAAGGTTGCTCAGTCTGTGCCACATCCAAAACTCCTTGTCACCTTCCCGAAGGCAAGTTACAGCCATTACCCATTCCACGTCGAGCCTGGTCCCACATGCTCAGAATAGATTTCATGACCGGTCTACTACCATGGATACACCTGCATCCTGGTGGTGGTGTATCGGCCTGCAAACTCATCCCCCTGAAAGGTCTGCTGACGGCTCTGGAGACAGCGGACGTCCTCTTCCAGCAAGTGTTCAGACACTTCAGCCTCCCAGAGGACATAGTCTCCGACCGTGGGCCCCAATTCATTTCAAGAGTCTGGAAATCCTTCTTAAAACTGCTCGGTGTCTCAGTGAGTCTCAGCTCTGGCTACCACCCTCAGACCAACGGCCAGACTGAGCAAAAGATTCAGGAGATCGGGAGGTATCTCATGTCATACTGTGGTCGCCAGCAGGACAGCTGGAATCATTTCCTCCTCTGGGCAGAATATGCACAGAACTCCCTCAGGCAAGACTCCACTCACCTCACACCATTTCGTTGTATGTTTGGCTTTGAACCCCCAATGTTTCCCTCGTCAGGAGAACCATTGGATGTTCCAACTGTCCACCACTGGTGAGCGAGAGGATGTGGGACTCAGCACACATCCACCTGCAATGGCTAGTGCGTAGGCAGAAGAACCAGGCAGACTGACGGCAACACCCTACTGCCAGGTACCATCTGGGTCAACTAGTCTGGCTATCCACCAAAGACATCCACTTACGGCTGCCCAGTCGCAAGTCATGTGAGTCCCTGCTTCATTGGTCCGATCAAGATCTTGAGGCAGATTAATGATGTCACCTATCGCCTGCAACTTTCTTCACAATATCGTATATCACCATCATTTCATGTATCACTTCTTAAACCATTCACTAAACCACTCTTCCCTTCCTCCACAGAGTCTGGTGACGAAGCTCCTCATCTCATGGACCCGGCGTACATCTATACAGTCAATAACATCCTGGACTCCTGGCGATGAGTCGGCATCTTGGAATATCTTGTGGACTGGGAGGAATTTGCCCCTTAGGAGCAGTCCTGGGTTCCCCGTGATGACATCTTTGATCCAGCCTTGCTTGACAAGTTCCATGCCAGCCATTCCAACAGGCCTGCACCTCGGGGTCGAGGCCGGCCTCGCCGTCGTCCGCCGTGGTCCTCAGGAGCTGCCCGTGCGGAGGGAGGTACTGTCACGGACTCAGCCATGCCCACAGCACAGGGCTCGTTTACAGGCTCAAGAATTCCAAACACCTGTCATCAATCGCTGGCACTATATCTCCAGCCCTCACCCTTCACACAGTGTCTGGTCTCGTCACACGTGCTAGACTGTCTCCTATACTTTCGCCACACTCAAGGACTTCTCCAGTGTTCTCCTTCCATGTCTACCTGCTCTAAGTGTGTCTACAAAGTCCTCTCGTATTGTAATCGTGAGAGTGAGATGTCTGTGGAATGGCGGCTGGTGTCTCTTAGGAACGTCCTGGAATGATGAATCTCAGGAGAGGTCCTCGTCCACCTTACATTTGTCACAAGGAGGGAGTGGGGTAAGATGAGCCAGTGGGTGCAAAGTAGATTTTGGTGTCACTTCAACTAACATTACTGCATTATATAATGTTTAGCTGCAAATTATTAGTTATAAAGTTAAAATGCCACAAAAATGTAAATTAAATTTAAATATTGGTGACTTGAAACCTAATACAGGAAAAAAGATTACATAATAGGATTAAGAAATTTTACAGGAACAAATCACAGAACGGATTTCAAAGAAACCTTTGAGACACCTTAAACCCAATCAATTCTGGATTTTCACCTTGAATTTATGGATTTTAGAATTGAGGAGACCTCAGCCTGAGCACTGGCGTAACACAAGGAAGGAGTAACTCTTCAAATTTCCCAACAACCTTCATGTTGAAATTCTGAATGTTGACAAATCTTACAAAGACAACCTTTGTCTTAATGTGATAGATCTAATGAGATTTTTGAACAAATTAAATCTGCATATGTGATCAGATATGATGGTCACTAATGTATATTTATTTGATTGCAACAACAAAATTGGTTTTATTTAAATATTTCAAATATGGTTTATGCTCTGGACATTTCATGTGTCTCTCTTATCTGACAAGCATCTCAGTCAGCTCCTCTGTTCAATATCTATGGTTTTTAAGAGTTTTAAGAGTATTCTTATACAAAAAATCCTTCCAGTGGACTGAAACGTTTGCTCCCTAAAAAGTTCCACAGTGCACTGGGAAAACCATGTTCAATATGATTCTTTAATGCAGTGGTTCTCAAATAGTGGGGCGTGCCCCCCTGGGGGGGGCGCAGAGCAATGTCAGGGGATGCGCGCGTGATCGTGGGGAACATGCTTTTTTTTGCCAGGGAGTAGGTTTTCTTGCACTGAACAAGAGCAGCAGATATGAAGTTCAGATAACAAACTCTTCACCCGTTGACGTGTACGATCACACCGGTGTTCATGTGTTACGTGATCAATCGCTAAATTCACACGTGTTTTCACGCGATATCTGGCACTGATCCAAAAAAAGACGCGCTCAGAGACCATGAGCATTATAAAGGTTTTTAAGCGACAAACACATTCACTTCCACATATCTGAGAATCTGAATAGCAGGTAGTTGATGACAGAGCCAACAAGTTGGTCAATGTTTTGAAGAAAAATATAAATAAATAAAAAAATGTTAAACATCTATCATACAGCGCTTTTTGTGACTGCGGTCTGTCACGTGACAAACATGACGTGTCGCCATGGAAACAATAAAGCGAAAGTTCCAAAATAGGGAGGGGGGCGCGCAAAATGTTTACTTCTTCCTAGGGGGGGGGGGGGGGGGAAATAATTGAGAACCACTGCTTTAATGGAACTTTTGAAACATGAAAGAGAAATCATCCACGACAACTCATGCGACTCATAAAAAAAAAAACATTATTTAATTATATTTCAGCATAAACAGACATGATAAACAATCGGACACAGACGTGAGTGGTGATGATGTTTATTACGATTTAAGCAAACTCAGAGCAAGTAGCTGGTGATTGAAGATGCAGAGAGGAACTGGTAGCGGTAGAGAGGGTTATCTGATGAGGTGTAGACAATACTGGGCTGGAGATCACGGGAGGAATGCCTGAAGGCTCACGGAAGGAGATCCTGGATAATTCAGTAATAAGTCAGTAATGACGGTGTCAACACAGGTTGTCGCTGGCATGAGAGTCTGGCAGTCAGTGATGAGACCGGACAGTGATTTGCAAGGTGTGGCTTGTATTTAAGGTTTGCTGACGAGTGACCGGTGCAGGTGTTCAGTATTCCGGTGATTGGGATCGTGTGTGAGAAGTGAATGAGTCTGGTGCGAGGGGTGTGGCTGGATCCGTGACAATCGTTAGACAGGTACAAAAGATAAACATAATGTAGTTAACATGTTTAATTATTTACAACTGAAATGTTACAGGGATATTTAAGAAAGTACAGTGGAGTTCACTTATCTCAACTCACGGTTAACTCGCCAATCGTATTATGTCTACGTTTTTTAAGTAGAACCGCCAAACTCCCTATTTGTCTCAGTATTTTCTTGTGGGTAATGTCGATTCTTTTATGTCGCCGAATCCTAATATCTCAAGCACAAAAGAGGGACAAATTCACTCCTTCACATGGTTATCTCGTGACTAATGTGTGTACCTAGTTCACTGTGCATGCGCTGAGTTTGCGTTGCACGTCGCTCTGTCAGCGACGCTTCTCTCGCAGCACTCTCTGAAGTGAAAGCACATATCGTTCTTTCGGTCCCACCCCCATCCCAAAGCACTCACAGCTGTGTGCACATAAAGCCCGCCTTCTCTGATTTGATTGGTGTAGCAATGTTCAACGTTCGGGGAGGAAGGAGGCGGGAACCGGGAGACGCTTCACATACTTTAATACTCAAATAAAACATAAATCCAAAATAAACATAATGGTGGCAGTCCCTCGCGGATGACTGCCGCCCACACAAAACACAACATAAATCCCAGGCCTGATCCTCTCGTCTTCCACTGTCATCGCTCCTCCTTTAATGTCTCCGCTCCTCCGGGAGACTCGAGACACCGGTGGCTTCGCAGGTGGCGCTCATTCCCAATCACGCCACCGGCTCTCATGACGCTCTCATGGCCCCTCGACCCCACCCTGCTCGCCACGATTGGTTTTCTCAAATATTTTGACAATGTACAAGAGCAGACAGTCTGAAGCTCATATCTTCGTTGAAGCATATCTTAGCTCAGACTCCAACTCTCAACAGAAAGACTCTCAAAACATTCTGATAACATGTTCTATCTGGTGAGAAGTGTAGATGATATTCATCCTTACTCTATGGAAAAAATACAGAAAAGTGAAGAAAGGCTTTAACTAATAAAAATCTAGTAAATATAGTAAACTTGGTGCACATATGCCTTTTGTTGTTAGCAAACATATACAGTGTATGTACATTTTTATAGCATGCCGATCGCTTCATCAAATAAATCGCCATATTGACTGTTGGTTATCTCGATAATCGGTTATCTCGTTGCTTTTTTGCAACCCTCGAGGCCGTCGAGATAACCGTATTTTAAATGGACAGCTCCCTGACTTCTGAACTAGGGGGCTGACTGAAATGCATCCATATGAAAGGTGGAGAGCAGTGTGTGCCCAGGACCAGGATTGAAAAACACTCTTTTATGGATATCTTTCACATATACATATGCAGTACTGAGCCAAACTATCCAGTTTCCTTTCGAATGGAAACTTGCACGGCATCTTCTAGAGATGGTGGAGACTGAGTGTAAAAGGGCACCTGTATTACACACCATCAGCTATCTGTTTTTAGAAAACGGTTTGTATTGAACTTGTTTCTAGGTGATAATGGCTGCATTCTCTGAAAATTGTTTCAACAAGTGTGTGCTGCCATGTCAACGTTATTTGACACCGGAGGATACAGATGACTTGAGATGTGTCAGAGATGATCGTGTGTAGATTACCAGGGCTTTTCTTGAAAAGGCTCAGTTCACTAATTTCAACGGAATTAGGACAGGCGTCTGGACACTGTGGTTCAGGACATGCTGCAGCCAAGGCCCTACAGAGACTCAGATTGTAGGGAATGCAAGTTGAGCTATCGGAGGTTGAGCTATAGCTGTCGGAGGGATTTGACCGGGGAATGTTTCTCTCTCTCATTTATCTGCCACTCACTCGAGGGATCCACTACATGGCTAGACACAGATGTACTTTCTCTAGGAGATGAGTTATCCAATCTTGCAGACAGCACTCATTTGGCTGCCTGCCCTGCATATGAGGAGCTACTAGAGGTTATGGAACGGGCTTCACAGAACTTAGATCTCTTGTGGAAGTGAGAAACACTGCAGATCACTCGTGGGTGACAAGTATTTTTTTCTCTGTCCATAAATATACAGCTCCTGTGAGTAATTTCTCCTGGACCTTCACACTGAGTTGGGAAGATCCTGGGCCTTTCCCCTGATGCATTCAGTGAGCTCCACTCTACCACAGATCTTGTTTTCTGGGTCACAAAACAAATGCTCGATGGCGGACATGGTTCCACACATGATGTTTTATTAACAAAGTTCGGGAGGAGCATGTTCAAATGATCCATGCAATCAACTTGTCATCAGAAACTATTACATTTTAACATATTTGACTTGCCTACATTTCTAGACAGTTTTCAGCATCCTTCCACCACCCCGACTCCTCCCTATTGACTTGTTCCTACCACGGCCAGGAAATACAGGGGGAGTACTCTGGGTTTGGGCCAAAGCTTGGGGCCCTCTCCTTGCCAGCACGCCAAATACACACACCGTTTACTATACTTGAATTACTTGTAAGTTTGAACTCATGAAACTAGCTGCATTCCATTCATAAAAATAACTTGAAGTACACTTCTTTTTCATAGTGGTTGCACCAGTCTTCACACACAAATCCTCTGTTGTGCAAAACATTTTATAAGAGACATGCCTTTCATATAGGCTAGCGCTGCCTTGGTCAAGGTGTTATTTATCTGTATCAAACATTTAATGTGCATCAATACAAATAATATTTATTACAAGTTAAAGGGTAAAAGGCATACTTTTGTAGCCTGTTGTAAATGAGCAACTTACTGTGTACTTAGTCATGTGCTTCTGTCAATAAACGTTGGTGAGAACAATCAGAGTTACAAAATCTCAAGATTATTTTTAAAACATGGATTTATTTCTTTGGAGAATGAAGGTGCACCAGAGTTCAATAAGGAAATGTCTAAGGAAGTTGAGATAAAATATATCAGACACATTTTATATTGTGCTTAATGACGTAAGTGCTTTGAAATGTAACCAACAATGTATTTTATATTTGCATTGGCCCAGTTGTGCAACAGTGTGTTTCAAAAGAAATGCAACTCAATCGCAGTTGCACAAAGTACAGCAGTTCATATTTGGTGCAGTGGAAACACTTTTGCTGTTATAAATACAGTATTAATCACCAATATGATAAGTGGACAACAAATTTAGACATACTAGCCATAATCTTTCGACTAAAATGTTATTTAGTTTCAGTCAAATGTTTGTCATCTGAATAGTTTTAATTCTAATCAACTAAAGATCATAAGATTTTAGCCAACTGAATCTGCAGTAGATTTTGTCATCTAAAATCTAACGGATTAGTTAAATTGTAATGCATCCATTATTTATCTTATATTTCCAAACTCCAAGAGAAAACATCTATTAAGCTATCAATATAAATTATATGAGCTTTGAATTATGCAATACAGACACAATATAAACTGCTGTGACATAACGTCTTTATCTGTCTTAAAATTGAAATAAATAAACTTTTCATAAAGAAACAAGAACATGGTCTTCTTTTCAATTAATGATATATTAATTATAACAACTTGCATAAAATGGTATTCATTATTTTAAACAGACATTTATTTGTATAAATTAAAAATAGATTAAAGCTTTTTAAAGCTATTCAAATTATTCAATCAAGAACATTGAGTGATTTTCTCTTTTTCTTTTGTTGTTTGATTAACATTAATGACAGACAGCAGCAGGTTACCATATTTTCCCATATATAATCTGCAAACGCAGATAATCTGCACCCCCATATAGCCCGCAGGTTTTGTGTAAAAAATCGTTGGCATAACCCGCACCTTTATATAACCCACACACATAGTTTGATGAACTTTTTTGTGTAAGTTCACATTTCGAATTTCAAATGTTGCTCGCATGACGTCATTTATCCATTACTGTTCAGGCTCGGTACACAGTGCTTGTGCGCGAAATTCAGGTGTTGATCATCGGATGAGATGAGAAGAGCACACCCTCATGGCAGCACAGCCAATCACGTCTTCTTGCATGATTGACAGGTCAGACAGCCTATCAGCGCCAGCCAGAGTGATAGTACAAGGGCCAGAGACAACAACCCTCACAAGAAAGAAATAGAAAGAAAATACTGCAAAATAAAACCTTACGTCCTTAGGGGCATAACAAATATATTGAAATATTATTATGTGTAAAAAATGTGCAATACAGCCCACACCCTTATATAAGGGCAGCACTACATGGGTGTCCCCTGAAGACTAGCTATGTTCTATACACCACTTTCACACTAAAACAACACGTCTCTTCATCATCCACTCTCCACAAAATCCAGTTGTCCTCAGTTTACCCTGTCTGCAGGCCCATAACCCATAAATGTGCCCATGGAGTGAGAAATAGATTGCACGATGTTACCCCAGCTGCTCATCCAAGTGTTTAATGCATCATATGTCTTTGAGAACTACTATTATGACTAATGAATCCAATGCAGCACTGCATGTATTTCCGTAGTATGCTTATCTGATGGAGGCTTCAGTAGGCTTTGGTACCACACCACCAAGAGGCAGAATCTTTCCACTGTCTGAACAACATTTTTTTTTTTTTTTTTATTAATAATTTTATTCATCTCCCGGGAGGATGACTTTGTTCATATCTTTATGTCTATTTGAATGCATAGATCAAATTTAAGTTGAGTTTTATTCCCATATTCCAATTTATTTTCTGTATGGAATCTCCACAGAGATACTATGGGCCCCTCTAGTGGCAATAATAATAAAATACAGATCAATGTCTTTTTCCACTAGAGGTCAACAGACACAGTCAATGACTGAATGCGTTACTGATGTCTTTTTGTGTGAGATAATGTGTGTTCAAATTTTTTTTTTTAAATAATAATATTCAATAATTTAGAGGTAAATTAATTAATAAATAAATAAAAACCTGCAAACATTTAAATAATAATAATAGACCGACATAAGATTTGTATCTTATTCGTAGGTTTGTAGACTTCGATCACTTTGACCCCCCTGGGAGAGTCTAAACAATTTTTTTCATAAAAAACTATTTTCATTTTTCAACTGTTTCTTATGTACCTTCAATACAATCATTCATCTTAATTTTTTCTGCCAAATTAACTGCCAATCTTGAACAAGTGTTCATAAATTGCCTATCCAAGTCACTCAAATCTGCTACACTGAGGTGGAAAAGATGCTTCATCTGACTCTGGCCATCACTTTCATTACCAACATAATGGTGAATATCTTACAGCTTTTTAAATTAGTTATAATATATATATATATATTTTTTTTTTTTTTTATATCAAGATGCATTTATATGGTAAATGGTCTGCATCATGCATGCAGCGCTGAGATTTTAATTGAATCAATCTACAAAATAAACCAACTGGAGTTTAATGTACAACAAAGACAGAAAACCATAAACTGCTTGTCTACTTTTATTTATTGTACATTTTTAAAAGATAAGAGTGAAAACCAATGGAATTATACACTAAAAAATGTGAAATATAGTACAAATAAACACATAATACAGATCCATTACAGATGTGCCTGATGTGGTGTGTGATACACTGTGTATATATAATGGGTATTTTCTTGTGGTATATAATGATTGTGTTAACATAACTTTGTAATAAATGTATTGGCTTGAAATTTATGGGACTATCAACTATATCCAACTATTGTTGGATTTTCTGTGTTTTTATAATTTGTGTGTGCTGCCATTTTTGAACAGGTCTCTCTGAAGAAAGAGATTATGATATCTACTTAGAACTAGCTTAGTAAACCCTGTACATTGTCTGAACTTGTGAACTTATTTTTGCCATGAAAAAAGTTCAATAAGCTTACAGTTTAATTTTACATTTAAGCAAAACTTTTGACATTATTAGAGTCACGTAAAAGAGACGTTTCTTTGGTTTACCTGACATTATGTAATTTTGTCAGTTATATCAGTGCAGGCAGATAAAATAAATATACTTTACAGTATTGGCTTTATGAAGTGTCAGATACAGCACAGTAAACACTTGGTATTAAAGCTATTAAAGATTAAAGACTATTAAAGCTTGAAGATCATATTTTACTGACTTGAAACTGATTTACTGAAATTGTCCTGTCAACACTGCTTCAAGTCTTCATCCAAAACATCTATGGTATGTTCTTAGTGCTCATTAAAAGATTATCTTACTCATCTTACAAATTCATTCTTTCATGTTTACAGGAATTTATTTTAGATCTCTTCCTTTGTATGTTGTGAAGAAGCTTTTAAGTCATTCGGGAAAAGTGTTTGTCAGAATGGTTCTTGCAAAAAAAGCCTATTTTGGCAGTAAGTGTCTTTTATATCGTCCCTCATCCTCGCTCTGTTAAGCATCGGTCGGGGAATTACCTTCTTCCTTTTCACATTTACTATGTGTGGTATTTTTTGGCAAACCCTCGCTCAAAAGAAAAACGTACTTATGGCAAAATTTTTGTTATGAAAAAAAGATTTTTTTGTAGTTATCCAGAACAGAATAAAGTGAATATAGCAATGTTTTATTGTTATTTAAATTATTTATTTTTATAAATTATCACCAACATCAAAAATCAAGGTCACTTGAAAAGTATAGGTATGTGTGCGGCAATTCAGGCCTAGGAATGAGGAAGCCATGTTTAACTTATTTCAGGGAAAGGTAATGATGCTTGCATTACTCATAATAGATACTATCAATGTGCAACTCGTTTTATAATAGCAGCATTTGTAAACTGAATCTGCGAGGCTCATCCACTTCATGCCACGATTCACATAAGGGAGGACTCAGGGATGCAGGGAAAGGATTTATTCACAATAAATAAATAAGCATACAAACCAAAACTGCCCACGAGGGGGAAAACAGAACAGAAACAAACAAACAAACCGGATGGACCAGGGACTAGGAACTAGTGATGTGACGTTTGACACCGAGGCTTCGAAGCTTCGAAGCAAAAAACGAAACATCTCACAGTGAAGCACTGTATCGGAGCGTGATTCGTTTGGCCATAACCACGTGATCAGTGACGTCCGAAGCTTCGTTTTCTCCCTCAAACACGTGACTGCTTCGTAATCTGGTTCAAATGTAGCTCGAACCCCTTGCGCAGGTTTTGAGTGTCATGCACTTATGAGCACTTATGATTTTGAGCATGGAACCAGCCAAGAAAAGAGGCCGTTCGGAAGTCTGGCAGCATTTTCAGGTTGTAACAAATAAAGTAAGCTCATTGTTGTTGTTGTTGTTGTTATTATTAATATCAAGAATTATATTGTAAAATTATATTGTATTATAAGAATTAGGCTAATAGTAATATGAATAAATATTTACACGAATACTTTTATGTACTTTACTAATAATTTGTCTTTCCACATCTTCATCATCTTGCCCTGGAATTTTTATGCACTCCTGCCTCCTCAGTCCCATGTGAGAGAATATATTCAAAGGCAGGGGAAATAGTAAAAAAAAAAAAAAAAAAAGAAATAGACTTAGCCCCCGTACTGTTGATCAAGTTCTGTTCCTCAATAAAAATCTTTGATTTCTTCAATTTCCCACAAAATAAATACTCCCCAGTTCACAAGCACTTCACCATTCCACAATTACTTTCTTGTATTTTGATTGTATATGCCTACATGAGCCTTGCCTATGAATTCATAGGTTTAGGACTAAGGCTAAAGTGTAAATAAGGCTGCATGTGTTGATCAAAGCAGATTCATACAAATAGTTTCTATACACATTCATTTATCCCATTTATTATTTTGTTTCATAAATTCATTAATATGCTAATTTGTTTACATGTTGTAAGTAGCCTATCAAATTAACAAATTAAAAAAAAAAACGTTTTTATTGCTTTTATGTATTTCTCAAAGTGAATTGTTACATGAAACAGTAAAAAAAAAAATGAATGGGTCCTCTGGCACAAGCTGCTCTTCACACTTTGACCACAAGATGTCGGTAGTGTGCGCCGTATTGAAAAGCTTTGAGCAATGAACCTTTTTACGATACAGTTGAGGGGAAAGCCTCGGTGCTTTACAAAGCTTCATTTCGACATCACTACTAAGAACAGGCCAAATGAGAAGACATCCCACAAGATGACAACGACAAGACAAAGCAAACACACAGGGATTAAATAAGGAACACATGAGGAAAGGTAACGAGCAGAAACAGCTGGGCTCAATAAAGGGAAACAAGGGAACAAGATGGGAGGGGTTTCACAATAACAAGACACAAAGGAGCTGTGTCAGAGCTCTGTCAACCACCACACTAGAAACCCAAACTGAAGTGACAGAACCCTAAACCTTCATTATTTAACCTATATAGAAACAGTATCTTTTGCTCCTTGAAACCGCAAACTGATATTTGCTATAATCCATCCTTATCACAAATAATTTTGTTATTCTTTTAGTTATTTCCTTATAGTGACTAATGAATCAGATGTTTTGCATATTCAAAGATAATAGCTCACTTTCGTTTTGCAAAAAAGGTGGATGACTGATTAGAATGTCAATGTTTCTTGAATGCAATGTAAGTCTATCTGGATAAAAGCGTCTGCCAAATGCATAAATGAAAATAAAATAAAAAATAAATAAATAAAGGTGGATAGAGTCACCACTATGAACATAAACTGCCCATTGTATTGTCGACTTCATTTTCAACTCAAATATGAGTGGTGAATGGTGGTATGAGCAAGAATTCATATTACTAGATTTAGACATTTTAACTAATATACAGAGAATTATGAAATGATTTAAGCAAATTACTGAAAAATAATCAGTCTTCTACAAAAAAAAATACTTTGTTTTATTGTATCTATTCTGTGTTTTAATGGGAACGATTCAGAAATCCATTGCCGCTTATATATATATATATATATATATATATATATATATATATATATATATAAACAGTGATACCTCGGTTTATGAGTGACTTGGTATACGAGCAAATCGGTGTACGAGCATGGAGGGTCAAATCGGTGTACGAGCATTGTATCGGTGTACAAGAAAACATTTACCCACACACACGCGCATGTTTTGTATGGAAGCTCAGCATGGTCGTGCCCATTTTTACAGGAAATATCCTAATGACAGCCTCTCATAACACAGTAACACAGTTCCAACCAATTTATCATCCCTCAACTCATTCATTCTCTCAGCGTTGCTTGGTTTGGCTGCATCATTCACCACAGTGCATACTCTTATAAGTGATTTACAGCGGTTTTACCTCCTGTTGTAACATTCATTAATTGTGATCGCTATTGTTCACGTAGTGAAATATACACCTACAGTACCTCTAAGCAGTAACTGTCACAGTACATGAATTCATTGTCTCCTAGTTTTGCCTGTGTGTGTGTGTGTGAGAGAGAGAGACACACCCGATTATCATATCATCTGCCTATTTAGTTCACTTCTCTACACTCTTGTCTTGTCCAGTCCTTTCGCGGCTCCAGCGCGCGTTCATTTGCGGCCGCTGCTCCAGCGCGCGTTCATTCGCGGCTCCAGCGCCCGTTCATTCGCGGCTCCAGCACGTTCATTCGCGGCTCCACCGCGTGTTCATTCGCGGTCGCGGCCAGCTCCCATGTGTGACACACCTCTGGATTATCACTTCGTTTGTTTTCTGCACTATTATAATAAATTCACTCATTTGCACTTGAATCCTTGCTTTGCCCGCTCCCCCCTCCTCCCTCCTCCCTCCTCCCTCCTCCCTCCTCCCTCCTCCCTCCTCCCTCCTCCCTCCTCTCGCTCCTCCATGCAGGCTGCTCAAACCTGAAGTGCATTACAGTAAATTGTCAAGTATTTTTATAGTTTAATCGTCAATTATTAATTTGTATTTATATGATATCTTAATGGTTATAATTGTAACTGTAATTAATAGGGTAAAACCAAAAAAAAATATTTAAAATGGGCATTTATGGAACGAATTAATTGATTTTTAGTGCATTCTTATGGGGAAACTTGTTTTGGTGTACGAGCATTTTGGTTTACGAACTCGCTCTTGGAACGAATTAAACTCATAAACCGAGTTATTACTGTGTATATATATATATATATATATATATATATATATATATATATATATATATATTGTGGCGAGCAGGGTGGGGTCGAGGGACCGTGAGAGTGTCACGAGTGCCGGTGGCATGATTGATAATGAGTGTCACCTGCGAGCCGCCGGTCTCGTGTCTCACGGAGGAACGGAGGCATAAAAGGAGGAGCGACGACAGTGAATGACGAGAGAGGACCAGGCCTGGATTTATGTTGTGCTTCGTGTGTGGGCAGCAGTCGTCCGTGAGGGACTGCCGCCATTATGTTTATTTTGAGTGCACGTTTTATTTATCATTAAAAGTCTGTCAGTTCCCGTCTCCTTCTTCTCAGAATGTTGAACATTGTTACATATTTCTTTTATTTTTCTTATTTGTACCTATATTCTTTTCTTTGTATTATTTTTATATGTTATTTTCCTTTTTCTTACTTAAAGGATTTGTAAAGAGTGATTTGTCAAGTGATTTGTCAAGTTAGGGATTTTTATTAGTTAAAGCCTTTCTTCACTTTTTTGTATTTTTCCATAAAGTAGGGATGAATATTGTCTGAACTTCTCACCAGATAGAATTTGTTATAAGAATGTTTTGAGAGTCTTTCTGTTGATAGTTGGAGCCTGAGCCAAGTTCAGCCTTGGAAAAGCTGTGTGTGTGTGTGTTAATATGATCTGTATTGGTGAGGTGATTAACTGGCACCATAAGGAGACGGAATGACTTGTCGTTCTCAACAAGCCATGTGGAAGGTCACGAATCCGTCAACCATGTGATCAACGAAGATATGCTTCTGACTGTCTGCTATTGTGTGGAAAATTACTAGTTTTGTTTATCTTTCTTTCTTTCTTAGCCAATCAGAATCATTTAACCGTCATTATTGATGTAGTTAGCACCCTCTGTTAGAGTGTAATTGCTGTAACAATGTTATTGTATGTGAGGCGGCCTACGAACTCCTTGTGAGACCTGAAGCTTCTGCAGATGAAACTGCTAAACTTCACTAAAATTTCTTCTATTGACTGCACTTCTGACTCCTAGTCTTCACTCAACATATCTGGTCCTCAGGTCTTAACTGTAATTCTCCTACAGTTTCAATAAAGAGTTTTAACCAAACAACCAGTCAGTATTTTTTATTTTTTTTAATCATACTTTTTGCTTCAAACAGGACAATGCTGAGAGTAACAATTTGCCATTTTAGAAGTAACTGATATCGGAACTGATTTGATTCATAAAAGTTATTAGAAGAAAATATGATATACACACTGACAAAATATTATTTATGACCCATGTTACACTCAAATGCATCTTGTTTAGCCAAAGTCATCATAAAATACTAGTTGGGAACAAAAACAAAGGGAACTTTCCCGCTTCCAATTACGAACTCCGTGATTAGCTCTCCAGCAAAGAATTGGTGACAATTAAACACAGAATACATACACAGATGAACGGAGAGAGAGAAAGAGAGAGAGTAAGTTCAACCCCTACTCAAATCGTTAAATCTGTTAGATTTAAATAGTAAAATCCATAAAAAAAATCCATAAAAATTGAATTTAAGAAACAATAACAAATTAAAAATGAACAATATTAACGACAACAGCTCAAGACAGATTAAAGTGAAAATAAAACACAAAAAGCATCCCAGCAAACAATCATCTTTCATTTGATACCAATAATTGCAACCGAACATTGTGTAAAAAAACTGCATGATTAAGATTTACCATTACTTATTTTATTGAATTTATTTTCTGCACATTCCAGAATATTTCCCATGCAGTCGAGGAGGATTGTTTATCGGAGCTTGCTCTGCAGAGTTATCCATCAGTTTCTCGACGCATTGCAGAAAACCAAAGCCTTCACCAAAGAGTTATTGCACTTCATTGCTACATCACGGCCCTTCAGCAGGTTTTCTGTATAGAAGTCTGTTAAGTAGATTCAGTCGTAATCACATTAATACACATGGATAAACCTCCATAACATTTTGTCAAGGTTCTTCCACAAATTTTCAGGAGACATTCATAAAGTCATCAAAAATGACGCGACAAAGGACGGTAAACACGAGGAGTACTTAAGGACATAGGAGGAGGGGACGTGATCAGGAACAGCTGGGAAGGATTGCGGGAAATGAGAAGGCGGGGCAGACGCTAACGAGACACAAACCCACGGCAAATGCAAATGAGCATCGCCGCGAGTTTACAAAGCACACGAGACAAGCACAGTTGATGACACACCAACTGGGCGACAATGGCAACAAACAGACACGAGGACCCGAGGGCGCATACATGACGTAACGCGCCCTCACATGAAACACGGAAGGAAGAGCGGTGCCACGGTTCTGTCCACCAGGAACACGAGAAACCGAAACTAAACCTGACAGAACCGTGACAAAACCACACTTGAGCTTCCCCCGAATGCAGCAAAGGATTCCGCAAGGAACTTGCCAGCATCCAAAACAAAGAACTCTCAGAATACACGCATTGACAACTCAGTAAACATAGAAACCCAATGCAAGTATCGGTTACCAATCTCTAAATGCGTTTAAAGCTTATTTGCCCCCACTAAGGTGATGAACTAAGCTCAGTTTTAAATGAAAAAGTTAAAGGAGCTCTTATAAAAAGCCATTTACTGACTGTGAAAGACATGTTTAATATGAATGGTCTTTTCCCCAATATATTTGTGATGTTGATGATGAAGAAATTTGGGAAATTTATGTTTGTGTTTTTTTGTTGTTGTTGTTTTTCTTCTCATTGTAAATAATTAAAGTTAGTAGTGTTTTGAAACTTTAAAAATCACAGCTGTAAGCAGATAAAAAGGAGAGAAGTTGACTTAGTCTTTGCACTGTGTGTCTGTGTGTGCCACACTAAGCATGGACAACAGAAAGAGGAGAAGAGAACTGTCTGAGGACTTGATAACCAAAATTGTGGAAAAAGATAGCTATAACACATACATGCTCTTCAACTGATCTTAGATGTGTCAATCTTACAACATTTTTCAGCAATACCTGGAAAAACCACATCCTTTTCTCACAGAAAGACAGGATGCAAGACAAATAAAAAGATTTTATTTTGCGAATTAACATTTCGTATCTCGTCTCTTGACACCTCGAAAATCTCACGACTGTGAATTAACATTGAAGTCTATTCATCTTCTGCACTGGTCATGGAAGGTGTCTACTTCCCCATCAAAAACAAAATGTCTGAAAATCGTTTCATTATGAAAAACAGATGGACACTGGAATTAAGATTTCAATTTGTGATTTAAATATTGAACTTGTGGCCATTTGTGGGGGCACATTTGCTAGAGGTTTCAACGCTTCAAGCATCTTCAAGACTGGAAATTATCATCTAAGTCTATTGATCTTCATTATCGTGGACAGTGTAGGGGTGTCGAATCCTAACACCCTGTTAAATACCCTTCAAAGATGTTCCTGATTCACATCCTTTTCTCAGAGAAAATTCAGGATGAGGAACAATTTTGCCTAGAAAGATTTCACTTTGCGAATTAAAATTAACTTCCTTCTTTTAATTGATTGCTACTTGAGTAAAATTTGCAAACCTAAATCACCAGCTCTGATAAGGTTAAAATGGGAGAACAGACCAATTGGTTACACTTGAACTACTTTTAAATATTATATTAGTATTTAATTTTGACATCTAAAACATTTGTTATACAATTTTAAATTTAGGCAATATTGCATGCATTAAAATACATATTTTACAAAGCTTTAGAGAAAAATAAAAGTTGATTTAAAAAAATTAAGTTAATATAACTAATAAATATTGTTTTTTAAATGTGTTCCTTCAATTATTTTTACTCAATTTAATATATGGTACCAAATGCAGTTACTCAGATTTACTTAAGATACGTTTTTTCTTCTGTTTTTCCCTTAAGATTTACATGTACTCAGTTCACACAGTACATGTCATTGATTTCACTGCTTTAAAGTGTACTCAAATGTAAAATTGTTTCACCAAAAAACAATGTGTAAATCAAAATGGTTTTGGTGTAGCTGTACAGAATCATTTCTCTTTAAGTCCGAGTTCCTGCATGAGAACTGGAATTCATATACACCAGGAATATGGCAGAAGAACAACCCTACATTTTGGTTATTTGGTCAATTTCAAATTCTTTTTATTTCAAAAAGTGACAGTACACATTAATCAACATACATTAATGTAAATGTACTTAAATTAGCCTGAAGGCTAAATGTTATTAGGCTAAATGTTATTAAATCAACAACAACCAGAAATGAAAAACAACTCCGTAAAATGCAGTTAAAGAACACGTTATAAAAAAAATTTATAGGTTAAATAATGATAAAAAGGGAGCAACATCAATATTCACAGTTTTGATCATGAAAATTATACTAAAGTTAAATTATGCAAATCTTCTACTTGATTGTGGTTTACAAATCCACTGATGTGATGCTCTGAATGAAAAAACAAAGGGCCCAACTGAGCACAATCACTTTAGCAGAGACTGGAAGGGTGTTGCCAACAGAAACAGACTCTAAGCGTTCTGGAGGTCCAGGAGGTCCTGGAGGTCCTGGAGGTCCAGGCGGGCCTCGTACACCTTGTGGACATGAAAAAATGGAATATTAGAGAAATATTTGATATTGATAACATTCTGAATATCTTATTTTTTATTTTCATCAGTTTTAATCTTGTATCTGTTGCTTAGGTCTAGTATCTAGCTTAAATTTAAAAAAGAGTGAGGTTGGCAGCTTTGTATTGAAGGAATATTTAAAGAGAATGTTTGATGCATGACGGTCTTACCAGGTTCCCCTTGAAGTCCTAAGGATTCTGCATCTGAGGGGTAATACATATATGTTATGTTTGTACTATAAGCCTAACCGTTCACATTAAAGAAACAAAAAGGTTATAAAAGTGAAAGAAGCCCCCAACTCAAGCAAATCCCCTTGAAGCAAGCGAAAGGCAGAAAGGAGGACTAAACGGATTACAAAGGTTTGGTGCAGTTCAGGTGCAGTCATTAAACATTGCTTGACAGTTGTGATATCCAAATGCATTAATTTATATCACTACACCAGTCCAGTGTACAGCAAAGAAGTTACTCAAGCTCTGTCCAGTTTAGATATTATGCAGTGAATTGTTATTTTATGCTCAATAATATATCATGTGCACAACAACATTACTTGTCTTTTTGCTTGCAATCAGGAGAAAATAAATACTTTTCTAACCTCATTTCCAATGCCTGAAATGTTGAGGGTACTGTTACCTGGAAGGCCAAATACCAAATCACAGGTGAACCAAACCATGGTGATCATGCAAACAGATTATAAAATGTCTTCAATGTCTAATATGTGCCTATTCTCCCATAAATTAGTTACATAAAAAGGTAATGAAAAAATTAGGCAGAAATGTGCAGTCAGAGGAAGAAGATTTACATGAAACCACATTAGCATTTAAGTGCTCTTATGCTATGGTAACTTACCAGTTTCAATCCAAGGGTTGAGGTCTAAGGCAGGGATATCCTCACAATTTATGAAATTTGCAGAACTGGTGAAGCGGAAAGGATCTTTGGGAACTCTGTCGATTCCAGTGTTATCGCAGATGATGCGGGCCAGCGACACAGAGGCCAGTGATGCCTTTTGTTTGGTGGTAAACACTCCTCTGTTCTCCCACCATAACCTGAACACACATTGACATTAACACCTATACTAGTCCCGTAGACCAAATCAGGGGTGTTCAGTCCTCCTCCTCAAGGGGCAGTGTCCTGCAGAATTTAACGCCAACCTTATTGTGCATTTACCTGGAAGTTTCCTGAATACCTTGATTAGAGAGTTCAGGTTTGTTTAAATAGGTTTGAACGATGATAGTGGAACTTCAGGAGAGGGATTGGACACCCCTGGACTAAATACACAGAAATATTTACCTGTCACCCTCACGAATGCGCTGGAACTGTGTAGAGATAAGGCAGGCAAAAAGTGGACCAACACGACCACCAGGAGCGAAAGGCTCAGCAACACCTCCCAACCAAATGTCAATGTTCTCAGGGGTGCCATAAAGCTCAATCAGTTTACGAGCCAATTCAGTGTTGTTCATCACCACAGCCAATTCTTGCTCATTCTGAGGGGCGGACAGTCCACAGAACCGACGCCATGCATTATAGCCTTATGAAGAACAACAAATAAATACCCGGTAAGTCTTCACTCAAAAACACATAAAGTCACAATGCAGTATAAAGTTGACTTTTCTTCACATGTTTGGAATTAAAGGGTTGCAAATATTTTTGTTCATGTTGTGTATTAGTCTAGAATATTTACCTGGTATTGCATGGTCACGACTTCTTTGCATATTGAGGGATGCTAAGTCCAACGCAATGTGAGCTGTAAAGGCAAACAGTCTCTCTCTAAGAGCGTTCACCATCATGTGGTCCTGTGTATTCAGCTTTGCTGGCCGACCAATCAATCCACGGAGGAGAGGATCGACACCCCCTTTGCAAAAAAGCAAAGCAGAAATAAAGTAAGATTAAAAGAAGACAGATTTAGGACTCAGTAGGTATGCTTCAACAACCCTCAGAAACTCACCTTCGAAGATCACCCTCCACGGTGAGAAGAAGGTCTCAAAGAGAGGCACGCTTGGGAATTGAGAATGGTTCTGGTAATTTTCATCAAGTCGAAATATGATGGGTTGGATGGCCAGATGGGCAAAGCGGAAGGCCGCGGTGGCAAAGACGTTTGCTATGGTAGGGTCCACATTTTCATTGTAACCTGGATAAACTCCAAGGCGTCTATTGTAAGCATCAGGGCCCACAATTATCGGCAAGTATTCCTTAATAACTAAGATCTAAGAGAGAAATTTGTGAGGTTGATCATGTGTATATGTTTTAGTCTGCATGTAACACTTTTTATTGGAAAAATGAATTGAAATTCATTTTTCATTGTCTTTACCTGGTTGTAGGCACCCACAATTTTTCTTGCCTCTTGATAGAGGGTTTCACTACTCCATGTAGGATTGAGCACATGGAGTGCACGAGCCAGTCTATTATGCTCTCTCATAAAAAGTGCATGTAATGAGGTAAGAGCAATGTTTTCAATTACACGAACATCCCCTGCACACATCAAGAATTAATTAGCATTTCTTAATAGTAGCTGTATACCACTCATTTTAGATGCTGTATTTATCTATGATGACTTGGAAAATACCTAGTTATCCGCATAAATTACTGACCTGCAATGAAGCAAGGCACCTCTGTTAAGGTGGTCTCATTGAGGGTTCTCCTACGGGTGGCACACATGTTGCTTTGAACATTTGTGAAGGGCAGGTGCTCTCGTCCATTATCCTGAAACTGATCATTGACACGTAGAAGACCACCATCATTGTTCAGGTCTCGTAGTTCCTTTGCTAGTCCATCCTCTGCCCCGTAAACCTGTCCAGCATCTAAAAAAGCTGTTAGAGAATTGATCTGCTGCCGAACATTGGGGACCCCACCAAAGAGATAGGCGGTGTTCCCAGAACCACAGGCCGGTGACGAACGGAAGAGAGGGAGACAGGTGTCAGGAAGCAGGCGTTGATCTCCTGGAGGAGCCTGTGTTAAGACAACAAACATAGCATGAAAGAAAGCTATTATACAACAGCAAGAGTGGGAGAATCTTTGACAGAAGGACAATGTTTGACTAACCGGAATTGGGAAGCAGGGTTCAGAGCGCTCACAGGTGTCACAGTTGAGGCCATTGCTGAAGGACCTAATACTTGGTGATGTGGGTGTAAAAGTCAGATCGTGGTCAACCCATTGCCCAAAGATTGTAAGCATGAAGGTAAAGTCACGATCACTCTCTATGTCAGCATCTGCAGTGCTTAGAATACGGTTGGAAACCAGTCTGACCTGGAATCAACGAAGAAGACATATTTCAGACATTGTTAACTGATTGATGGTTTACCTGATTGTCAAGTAGAGGTCATTATAATATTCATAATAATCTCCATCATACCAGGGGCAGTGCTGCACCATTGTGCAATCTGTTGGGATCCCACCCTTTGGGCTGAGAGATGCCATCCTCATAGACAGCAGGCAACCAGCGGGCAAAAGGGGTGTTGGATGCACCAAAAAGTGGGTTCCTCCTGGGAATGTTAAATTTAGTTCTTTAGCTAGTCTTTGATCATGACTACTCAGAATAAGGAGGGCAAGACATACCTGTTGTTGCAGACATTTGTGGCAGTTCGATATTTGTTTATTTGGGGTGTTGTCCTACAAGAAGGGGGCCGGGTTTGAGCCGCACAGCCTGTTAGACGTGTAATTGTGTTAAGCTCATCTACAGTGAGCAGATCTAGGGGAAAACACAGCTTTTAGTATGGAACATCAGTCAGTGATGGATCTTTGATGAGCTTTGCAAGTTTTCCAAAATGTTTGTCCTCATACTTGTAGCATTGATGGACCGTTTGTGTACATGATGGGCTTTCTCACTGATCAGTCTGAGTGTTTGCGCCATGTAGTCTGCGGCTCTCACGGCCTCTCGTGTTTTTCGAGCTGGCTGTTTCAGCAAACGTAGCTTGTCGGAAGGCTTGATGACATCTCTGCGTACCCTTGCTAAACTCCTGGAAGAGGGGAGATAAAGAAATATTAAATAGATCAGTGACTGATGATGGCACAGGAATATTAAGCAACATTCTTAAAAACTTTACTCACTCATCACGAGAATACTTGTAAGCAGCATCTACTATTGTCTTTGCTTCGTCAATTGAATCTAGAATCAAACGTCTCCTGGCACTTTCTTCTTCTGCTAAAAAACAAACAAATAGGGTATTACATCATGATATGGCCCCAGAAAGCTACTAATTTTATTGAAACCTGTTTTATTTTAAATGGATAATCAATAGCTGTTTAATTTTTGATGGCATGTTTAATGACCTTTAATATACTCTATTTCAAGTGAAATCGGAAAACAAAATGTCACGTAATTTAGAACAAATTCAGTTCAAACCATGTTTGTATGGAGTTTGGTTTGGGAGTTTGAAACAGCTTGCCAAGGCAAACTTTGCAAACACCTTTATGTTACCATTGGCACTTTTTTTCATATTTAATATTGTAAAGCTGCATTGCTATTAATCAAACTATTGCATAAACTAAATGTTATATAAACAAGTGTGATGTGACTTCACTGGAGTGCTTTTCAGATGCTTTTCTTAAGCTTTCTTTAAAAAAAGCTTGCTCTTTTATAAGTCTGTTGATTTTGTTTATTAAATTTACTGAGTGGAAAACGTTTAGCACATATTTAAGTATTATATGTGCAGTGTGGGTGGCATCGCAATGTTTGCTAAAAGTAGCATTATTACTAATGTCTGGTCACATATATTGAAGCGAAGAACAAAACTTCCTTGTGAGTATATCAGGGTCTTGATTGGTAAACTTACCACCCATTGAAAGGGCACAACAGCACCCTACCACGAAAAGAAAAGTAGATAGATTCATCTCTGAAACACAAAGTTTGACACAAAGACATTATTTATTGTCATTTTATCAGTTTTGGAAGATAGATAAAAACAAGTCTAAAAAAAGATTAAAATAAATCATTAAACATTTTAAAAACTGTTAAGTTAGATTTAAGACTTTTTTTATCCTGCAGTATAAAACAGTGTAATACATTTCTTCAATATTGTTCATATTTTACATTTTAAAGTGAATACAGATTTACTGTGAAAGTTTAATTTAATTAAAAAAGCATATTATTTAATTATTCTAGAGTGACAAGTGTCTATTAAATGTAACAAATAATTTTTACAGAGCAGAAATAAAAATAAAAGAGTTTTACAACAACTACTTAAAAAGTGCATGTGAATTAAAATATTTACAAAAATTAATAGAAGATTTAGACGTGTTGCCTTACTCACTTGGTAACAGGTCTCAGGTTCTCTGATTCCGGACTCGAGGCTCAGAGAGTGTTGTACTGACTGGATGGAGCAGCCGTGTTTTATATTCGTCTCTCATCCTCACTTTAAGCATCACTGACGGAGTCTCGGGTGGGGCTACAGGTTTACTTCCTTCTTCCTTTTCACATTTACAAAGGTGTTTGTTTTATTAATTGATGTGACTCTTACTATGCATTACAGGAATGCAAATAAATAGCTACAGATTTCCGTACACATTTTTAATACTGACACAATTTTTTTTTTTATGCTTTTATTTCTTCTGTGGAAACTCGAAAGTTTCCCAATATTCTTCAAAATATCTTGTTGTGTGTTAGTAGAAGAACACAAATCCTATAGGTTTGGGGTTATATCAGGATGAGTAAACGATGGCAGAAATTTTATTTTTGAGGTGAACTTACTGCACATAAACAATAAAGTATGCTATTTTAAAAGCTTTTTAACTCTCTTTTTTTTATAAATAAATCCAAATCAATAAAAAAAAGTTAAACGTTTCAGAATGGTCTGTGTTTTGATGTCATTTATTTCAGTGTTCATCACTACTAGTCAAAAGAGTGTAAAAACACTGACTAATATTTTATTATGACTTTTCCATATTTTAGATAATGCTTGGTTATTAAAACTAACATAATATTAAATGGAAGTGAGGAAAATTATAGTTTAAGTAACATTCATATATTGACAATTTATATGGTCCACACATTGAACATTTCAAGCTTGCATTTTTTAAGAGAAAAAGGTTTTAAGATCAAGATTCAGATAAATTCAGTCAAATGTGTTGAGATATGAACGTGTATTGTCATTATACAGAAGAATGCACTTATAGATGTAAGTTCACAAGGTTTATTTGAATGACAGACAGAGAACCGGTGAATGAGCAGATGCAGGATAATGGCAGTGCCGTTCAATGACGGTTCTTATATGGTTGCAGCTTTGCAGTGTAGAAGATCAATGGATCACAGGAAGAAGATGGAGGGGTTGATGATCATTCTCAGATAACACAGTTCTCTGCGAGAGGTAAGTGTCCAGATATAAACAACATAGACCAGACAACAGTGCACTGTTTGGTGACTGGTAGAGTGAGTGCTGAGGGGGAGGAAAATTGCACGAGGTGTTGATTAGAATTCCAGGGATTGTGAACAAGTGAGTGAAGTGTTGCGGTCTGATGCTGAAGATGTGGCTTTCTGTGTGACAGTCGTCATAATTTGTTTTGATTGTAAACATGTAGGAAACAAAAAGATCTTTTGTGTGTCAGCTTAGTGACATCTAAACTATGACTAAGATTCCTGGAAGTTTTCATGTAATCGGAAATCTAAAAAAAACTACAGAAATCTTTTTTTTACCAACACCACACCTGTTTGACATTAAACCACACATTGTGTCACATGCAGGTTTGTTTATGAAGTTGTTTTAAAATATTTCTAAATGTTTCCCTGAGTATGGAATGTTTCATGGAAAACATGCAGGCACACACACTAGCTCTGATAGTAACAAGTTATTTAATGTTACCCTTAAACCTACAGACTTAAATCAATTGTTTTATCAGATCATGTGTTCTTTGTACAATTAAAACAAAACACAATGTCTGTCTTTTATTTTTCTAACTTTCATAAGACTCTTTCATGGTTGAGGTCATTTTAATTCCATGTCATTTTAATTGCATTTTTACTGCTGAAAGTAAACCCCTGCGTATTTGGAAATACAACCGATACATTTTTTTGGTCTTTAATCAATATTCTCATAAAGATACAGTATGTTGAAAGCATTTAGAGGAACTTTCCTCACATTGAAAGCAAACCTGAAGACAAAAGAGACAATTATGTGACCGTTTGTAACTCATCTAATATTAAAATAAGGTCACATAATTGCTCCAATCTGAGACTCTCAAGTGTTGCGATTTTGTGAACAATTTTTTTTTGTCATGGCACATTAGTCAATCTAAATTTGGTTTAATTTAACATTTAAACTTTTGACATTATTAGAATTTATATTTCTTTAGTTTACCTAAATGTGATTTTATTAGTGTAAGCAGATAAAATAAATAAACTTTACACTACTGGCTTTGTGAAGTGTCACGGATACGGCACAGTAAACACTTCTCAGTATGCGCTCAAAGAACGTTTGTAAAACATTATTAGTGCTTGAAGATCATATTTTACTGACTTAAAAACTGACTCAGATTAAATGAGCATGTGAGCACTGTATATTCTCAGTGATCCTTCAAAGCTTATCTGAATTTCATCCAAATTCTTTCATGTTTACAGGAATTTATTTTAGATCCTTTCCATTGTATGACGTGATAAAGCTTTTAAGTCACTCAGGAAACATTTTTGTCAGAATGTTTCTTGCTAAAAAGCCTATTTTGGCAGTAAGTGGTTTTATATCGTCCCTCATCCTCGCTCTGTTAAGCATTGATCAGGGAATCTCAGAGGAGAAAGCAGATTTATTTCCTTCTTCCTTTTCACACGAATCATGTTTCCTGCAGTCCTGGGGCCTCATGTATCAACACTACTTACGCACAAAAACATTGCGTTCGCCAGCTTTCACGCTCACGGTCGGATGTACTAAAAGTGAAACTAATGTGACAATGTGCGTTTCTCCACGGCAAGTTCATGGCTGGCGTAAGTTAATTTCTCATAGTTTTGTCCGTTGGCGACTCCTACAGGCAATGAAGTGAAGTTGCAGACATTACACAACGAATTGTTCCTCAAGTCTGTGGGAAGCATTGCTATTTATTTGCAATGTATAAAATAATTGATACCGTATATATTGTCACACAAGCCTTATGGGAATATGCTATAAATTATGCAATTAAGTAAGAACATATAAAAGCACGTGCAAATTGACACAACCCTTTGTCTGGCAATGGCAGCTTTGGCAATATTAGAGGGCATTGCTAATGGCAGTTCCGAAGAGAACGAGTTTTTAGGGACCACAATGATTTTCTGGCCCAGGATGATGACTGGCTAATCAGCCATGTCAGATTTACAAGGGCTATCCTCCGAATCTAATTGGGTCCGAATCTAGAGAGAGAGACAGCGAGGAAACACGCAATTCCCGTTCCGTTAAAGGTGCTGACAATGCTTGGTTTCCTGGCAAATGATTATTTCCAAAGAGAACTGGCAGACCGCTCAGAAATAAGCGAGTCGTCTTTGAGCCGCGCAACGATAGCCGGTTTCCCTAATGTAATCGGAGCGATCGACTGCACACACATATAAGGCACCATCTGAAGATGAATTTGCATATGTGAATCGGAAACATTTCTATTCAATAAATGTGCAGATTATATGTGATGCGCAAATACGCCTAACAAATATTGTAGCAAGATCAAACAGCATGGTTGAGTGCGCGATGGGTGGCTTCTTGGTGAGTGATGCATTTAAAGTTTTGGTTCTATCTAATAGAGGAGCGCGGGGCACAACATAACACTTTTTGGTTTTAGCCAAATAATGAACAAAGTAATAGGGTTAGACAAACCATATTTTTATACAAACAACATACAAGTCTCTCCTATAAATGAGCACTGTTTTCATGTTCGTTGGACCTGCCGTTTCTGTGCAGTATCGCCAAAAGCGCAAGGAGTAAAATGTTACTTCTTACCCGTGAGCGGGGCTCGTTGTAACAGACAGCGGGTTAGTTTTAACACCATGTTATCCAATGAATGTTCATTCACGTATTTTTATTTGTTTAAAAAAGTTGCGTCTTGATGATCATAAGAATAACTTATGAATTAAATATATTTTTCCCTTTATTTTTTACATTTGTTATGCTTTGAACAATGTAATGACATGAATGACATGACGTTTTAATAGGTTAATACAATGCAAAATATATGATTAATGATGCAGCCTATTCAATGTGGCTTAGTTGTAACATAGTGTTACAACTGACCCCGCGCTGTCTTGTTTACCTCAGGACTGGCTAGCAGTCGCTAAGTGTTTTTCAGGTCTTTCAAAATGGTACCATCATTTAGCCAAGAAGATGGTAATTATAACAATATAAGATTGGACTAACATACTTTCACACATTCTTTGAAAATCGAAAAATAATCGAAACCGCGGTTATCCACTAAAGACAATTGCAAGACAATTTACAGTGCTTTCAGATCCAAACGCACTCGTATTTTTTTCCTTTTGTTTTTAATAATTCCGGAGGAAAAAATTCCAAATATTTTTTTCTTCTAATTTCTACCTCTGATAGTAGCACCTCCAATTCACTTTCTGTAAAGTTTCGTTTTCGTGCTGCTAGCTTTAGCCATTTTCTTACTGCTTTCTTTTGACAAAGTGGACTCATTACCATATTTAAATTAGTTTAATTAAGGGAGGAGACTGGGTGGAGTGTTGTGCTCGTGCATGTGCGCTCAATTTCACGTTAATCGGGATTTACAAAGAGAATATGCGTGGGATCCTTCGAACGCAGAGATTGATACATCTGGATTTTTTTGTGCGTTCGCACATTCACAGCTTTGTCCGTAAGTAATGTTTTAGTATGAATTCAACGCAAGTCTTAGTACATGAGGCCCCTGGTTCTTTTGAAAAAACGTATTTGTAGCAATATTTTTGCGAAGCGAAATGTTCGATGAGTTTTCCAGAACAGAATAAAGTGAATATACATTTTAAACGTTTTATGTACAAATAATTCCTGCAAAATTGTGGTTTTTATTCACTAATTAATTGATATCTGTCACAAATTGGTTGCAAAAAACGAGGGAGTTTTTTTTTTCAATGCAGCAGTCATCGTTTATTTAACACAAGAACTCAGACACTGAACAGCCAGCGTAAAATGCGAGATAGAACTGACAATGAACTGAAAGAAATACAGAGCTTAAATAGGAAGAACAAACTAATCTAAGAAACATTAAATCATTATTTATATATATATATATATATATATACATATGCAATTCAACAAACATGTATACATTACTGCATTAATGCATAGTTGATGGTTTATATGAATATGAAGTTTGTGCGATTTTAAATATTTATTTCACTGCACTTGCAGATACACTCACTACTTACTCATGTGTTTTACTATTTACCACACTTCTTGAATAATGGTTGATTTATTAAAATATGATATAGTGCAATATAAAAGAGGATATGTTTGCAGTATGAGGGTGTACATGGGCTGTTAATCACTGATGACCAGATGAAAATCCTTAACCTGTATATTCAGTTTTGGTTTAGTTGTCATTGCTTTCATTTCCTGTTTGCAATTTTTTCCCTTTGATCGTTTTTATCTTTGGTTTGTGATTGAGTTACACACTTGCTTCTGAATTCCTTCTGTTCGTGGTTTGGTTGTTCTGAGTTTTACCTTGTTATTTCTCCAAAGTTTTCTTGTTCTGGATTATTAAATATTGTTTGAATTCTTCTGAATCGTGCAATTAATACAGCCACAATACAGCCAAAACACTTTTTGTTATGATTAAAATTCACATCCTGAAAGCAACCGAAAATAGAAAGAGTTCTAAATATTATAAAATGTTTGTATATGAATGTGCGTGTGTTGATGTATATATATTTTTCTTCTGTCAGTCAGGACCATCATACATCACCAGAGTTGTGTGACACCAAAGATGAGACATACAAGCTTTTCCATTTGCTAATTGCAGTTAAAAAAATTAATTTGCGCTCCAGTAAAATGAACCATTAATTGCATCAACCCAGGCGCAGTAATTTACATGTATGGCTTGCTATTTCATGCAGTTCTCCTTCTGTGACACCTTAAAATAGCTTTCGTTAAGAATATAACCTAACAATACTCCATTATTTAATGCTTAAAATCACACCATTACTTTACAGGATTGAGAAACTTTACAACAACAAAGTGGGGGAAATATACCTTCTTTTTTTTTTTGCAGACCTATAAGGGCAACAACAATTAAGAACATCCTTGAACTTCTGAGTTTCAGAATTTATACAAGAGAAAGGAAAAACATATTATCTGAGTTTCAGTTCTGATTTGTTTCCAGTCTGCATTCCATTTGGACATGCTCACATGCACACATGTTGTTGCTTCATTCATTTTTTTTGTAGAGTTAATTCATGGAGTACTTATATAGGCTATGATTTGTGTGTGTACACCACTTCTATTTTTTTAAATGGCGGGTGCTGGTGTTTCATGTGCGTTCAGCCAAACACTTACATCACTGCGCTTTGCTTGGCCCTACTGTGAAGTAGGAGCTCATTTAGTCCCCCCCCCCCAAAGGCAGTCCAAGAATTAAAATGATTCCCCCTTGAACACAAACTGACTGATAGCATCCGTCACGTTATCTTAATATGATATCCATTTTAATGTTTAATTGCAGGATCACTGTACATTAATAAATCAAAATTCTATGGTTGTTTTTATTTACATCATTGCACATCATTATTGTTGGTATTTTTATAAATCATGTGCTTTGGTAATCATTTGGAAGCTTGTTTATGCATATGAATAAAATCTATCGCATTTGTGACCTTTATCTCACAATTCAGACTTTATCACTCACATTTTTTACATTTACATCTCAAGACTTGAAGCTCGCTGTTGCAAGAAAAAAGGCAGAATTGTTGCATATAAAGTTGCAATTACCTTTTTTTTTTTTGTTTTATGTGATCTGTTGCATTTACATTTTTACATTTATTCATTTAGCAGACGCTTTTATACAAACCGACTTACAACTTGAGGAATACAGAAAGCGATTTGTCCTGAAGAGATAAACGAGTGTCACAATACAAGGTTTCAGACATTGCTGTTTCCAGGAGTTTCCAGGGTTCTGCCACATTCTGTTTAGTAAATTCTCATTGTTCAGTTTCCCTCAGTACAAGGACTCTTGTACTTGTAGTAAACAGTAAGGAAGTACAAAACATTTTGAGATGCATTACAGAGGGACATACTGTTGTTATTCCATAATGCTTTAAAATTAAAGGGGACATTGGATGAAATGTTCACTTTTTTTCTTTTTTAGCTTTTTCTTCTTTTTTGCCTTTAGTTAGGTTTCTGGCATGTCTAACAGTTCAGAAAAGCTGAAAAAAAGAAAAGAAAAAACACTCAGCCAGTTGTTATGGGCTGTCTGATTCTGAAACTCATCTAGTGAGTCATTTCAATTTGCAGCCGGCTAGAATAATAATAGCTGTTAGAATAAGGCCACCTATTGCTGATGGACTCATTTTTTGTTAGTTTTAACATAAACCCCGTCTTTTCTCCTATATTGTAAGCAACTCAGGTGTTTTGTTGTTGGGTGTAAGAGTGAACATAACATAATCTTCATGTTCTCCTGACATTAGTGTCTCGCTCCTTCCCTTGCATAGAATGGGTTCTCTCCATCTTCTACAAAAGTTAAGAAATCCAAATACAAAAAGCTGGATGCATTTCATGGAGGACTGGTTCCCTTTAAGTGTGGTTTTCTCTCTACGGTTTAAGAAATTTCAAATTGAAAACCTCACAAAACTAAAAACGAATACTATTATATCAACTTATATCCACACTATTAAATCAACAAACGAGGACTCTAGTCACTCCTGTTACTTTATTTTATGTGTATAACATGTGATGAATGCAGAGTCTTGGACATGCAAACAGTTCAAAAATTATTAACCTAAAAACGCTCACTTTTTTCTCCTGGTGATTTGTATTCGACTAGAACGACTACTCAGAATGCAATGCAACAGGGATAGACTCAATGGTTTGTCATTTCTGCTAAAGTGAAGTCCTTTCTTGTTCTTTTAAAGTGCAACAAATGAATATACATCACATTACATAAGATTTACGTTTTTAATTGTACCTTAAATAGGTGAATACATAAAGTTATGAAACAAATCCATTGAATATTTACACAGAAACACTAACATTTCTACTCAACTTAATGAAAATGTTAATAAAAACATTACCTGTATCAAAAATCAAGGTCAATGTGTTCATTTGAAAACTACTGGCATGTGAGCAGCACGAGTACAATTAAATTCAGAAGGAATGCGGCTATACAGGCCCAGGATTGAGGAAGCCACTTTAATTGACGTGCAGACATTTCATGGAAAGAGAACGATGCTTACATTACCCGTCACAGTTATGACAGATGTCTTGCTGGTTATTTGTAACCTGGATTATTATTCTTCTAGTTATTTCCTTATTGCGGGTTATGAATCAGAATTCTCACACATTCAAAGATGTTTTGCGTAATAAGGTGAATAGATTCCTTACTATAAACTGCTTATTGTATTGTCAACTTAATTTTTAGACTTAAGTAGGGTTGGTGAATGGTGACATGAGCAAGATTTCATACTACTAGATTTATAAACCTTTTAGCTAATATTACAATTAAGAAATGATTTAAGGCTTAAATCCTTACATTTTAAGCAAATGACAATGACTGAAAAATAGTGATTAATTGAATCAGTCATGTACAGTAATAAAGATCTAAAACATTTTCTTCATAATACTATTTTCATGTGTCTATGCTGTTTCAATAACGCCATTCAATATTGACAACGGGGTTTAGCAGAGAGTTTTAACCAAAAAAAAAACGGTCAGGATTTACTTTTAATTTTCAGCAAGCCTACAAAAAAGTACTTTGTTTCAAGCAGGACAATGCTGAAAGTACTAATAATTAGCAGTGTTAGAAGTGACTCTGATATTGGAACTGATCTGATGGCTTTATACAGAAAAGATATTCATCAGACTGAATCTTTTTTTATTCTTTTTTTCTTTCTTTTAAAATTACAAATTGGACAAAAATGAGACATTTTGGGATTTTGCTTTTGAGGACAGAAACTTCTCACTGCATAGAATTAATCATTAATACAAACATGGGTGACTGCTTTTCTCCTACTATAGTCAAAACATTTTTTGTATTTTTTGCAGGAAAGGGGAAATCAGTTGTTTAGTTGTTTAAAGACGGATCTAATACATATCATATTTTCTGCCCATTTAATACATACATTGTGTTGAAGTGAATACTCTCCAAGCAACACTCTCCTAGTGAATACTTCTCCAATACTCCAATACATCATTTTGTGTGTTTTGATGCACACTAGAAGTTACCTTAAAGTTGGAAACAATGTCTCTTGCACAGATTATTGTGCTTTTGATAGTTCTTTTTATTACCCAACTCATTCAGCAATTTAGCAAAAGTCGAGACTACATTTTACAACAATTGCCATTTGTGCTGATTCTTGCGCTAAACCTAATGTGGCTAGTTTTTAATAGTTTTATCTGAAATGCCGAAATCGAAAATAAGATTAGATTAATATCACTGGACTAAAGTGTAACCAGATATTTGAATGTTTAGTTATCTCAGTCATCGTCACTCATTTAGTCAGGGTTTTCTTTACACGTGTATATATATATATATCAATAATTAAGAGTATGTGTGTTTAATTAATTTCTCGAGTACTGACAGCATAACCGTAATGTCAGAGCTTATCGATACTGCAGTCTTGTCATTTAGATCAATGCAGGTTTTGGTACCCATCCCTGCTCATCTGTCTGCTGAAGAAAGAGTTGACGTCATTGAGTTTGTTCAGTCTTTTCCTTTTCCTTTTCCCTGATGTACCCAGTTGAACAACTATTTTGAAAGACAACAAAGATGTAGGCTTGGCTCAGCCTATTAAACAACATGCCTGCAGAGTTAACCCTAAGAAAAGGGAATTACTAAGAGAGATTGATTACTCATCAGAATCAGAAAGAGATTGGTCAAGTATGCCTCTTACACGCGCACACACACGCAATGAGTTTTCTTGTTGACAGGAGTTTCCAGTGCAGAGGAAAGTACAGACAGTATAGGAATTGGGCGGTAAAATTTTTTTTTTAAATAATGAAATATGATACAGTAAAATAAATATTGAAAACAAATGTAGCTGCAAGAAACTGAACAGAACCAAGCCCTTCCAATAGTTCCATGAGCTCAAAATGTATCAAAAAATACTTTGGTTTTTAAAGTTACTGAAATGTTCTACAGTTTTCATGGATGATGTCACAGTAAGAGAGTGGAAGCAACAGGAAGATGAAAGAACTTTAAAAAATGATGTAAAACAGTCTTTTAATTGTAAAACCGAGATATCACCACAACACAAACACATCGTACTATAAATGAGATCAGTCAAAGAATGAGGAAGAACAAGGGGAATAAATACACAGGAACTAATTAAAGTAATTAAACACTACTGAAAAGACTAAAGCGGTGATTGACTGACACAACATGTGACTTGGATAACAACAAAAGACGGTATGGAGAAACTGAAAGAACATAAACAGAAAGTGAATATGTGAATCGAAACCCTACAGATGGCAAGTAGAAATACAAAACCCTTTCAGATTTTTAAAAGTCAGGAAGGTTTTTATATTGTATTATACCCATCCTAACACGTTGATATCTGTAAATTCTTAACATTTGTTTTGATAGAAATTTGGCAAAACGGTTCAGGTAAAAAAGGTTTAAGCAAACTTTTCTTTTGTTTTGAAATAGAAGAGAGATTGAGGTGAAAATGAGAATTAGGGTTTTTAGACATCATATTTATAACTCTTAAATGACACAAAACAAGAGTTTCAATAGAGAGCCAAACAAACTCTTGAAAGTACATCAGTAACAATTTAGTCATTTCACCTTATTGGTTTTTGAACCCCCAACTTTCTACTCAAGTGTTTCTTGCTTATCACCACATGCCTCTCAGAAAATGTGTCTACCCCGCTGCCGAGGTTCAGTAGTGAAAAAGTTTTATACAAATGCACCACGTGTTATAATTATTATGTTCAGATTAGATTATTCTCAGAGAAAAACAATGTCTGGAACAGATGCGACTTCTAGCACCATTTCTGGTCAGAGTCTGATATGTGCCACACAAGATTTTAACTCGCGACTGAAAAACTCAGGCCTTGTGGCATTACAGGTTGTGCCACTAAGTTGACACCCATTCATAAAGCTGCAGTGGAAAGCCTTCACTTTATGTGATGTTAGCATGTTAGCACATAATTAGCATGTTAAACAGATTAGCATGCTAAACTAACTTAATGCTAACATAGCTTTTGATTAACCTATGCTAACCTTCTAACTAATTGTAAGCTAACTAACACAGGACAACAATGGGCATAAACATTGATACAGGTTGTAGCCAAAGTTTTTTTATGCTACTATTTGAAACTTCAGTTTTTCGATTGCAGAAGTGTGATAAAGGTCTAGAATCCTCCTTTCAGAATGGTAGGCTAGCTATAACTTTTACAGCATAATCAGATAAGAAAGGTTTTACTCTGTCATATTTGCATACCAATATTATAAAAAGGGGTTTACACTCTACAAAGACAGTTACATACAAACTATAAAACTCTGTATGCCTCCTTTTAAAACTTGTAGCCTATATTAAAGACTATGTTCGCACTGTCAGTGTTTAGGACTGACAACCACATTTAGACTCTCAAAATGGCCCGTTCACATGTCAACTACAACAGCGTCTTGTATGCTGTCTGTATGGACCAGTATGAACATGCAACTGGAGTCAAACCAGTATTCTCTATCAGTAACCATAGAGACATTGATATCAATAAAACTGAGTTCAATCAAGTCATAAGATCATACGGCAAATCTAAATTAAATGTCAGTAGCTTTTTAAAAAGTTGTTTTTTTATGATCAGACATTTTGACATACTGTCTAAATAGTTTACACAAAGATGTAACACTGTCACATAACAAGGACTCATAGTTTGTTATCATTCATTCCCATGTTCCTTTTGTTTCAGTTTTCCCACCACTCATCAATTACCATGGACACTACTAGCTGTTTGTCATTTCTATTCATCACTGTGTGTATATAGTTCTACCTTTTCACTCTTCTTGTTGTTTGTGTTGGCAGAAATGCTGCTGTTATGATTCTTTCATCACTGTCGATTGCCTTCGGTTGTTTTTTATTGTTCTACACTTTGAACTCTTCGCCTGTAAAGTAATATAATTGTAATCCGTGTTTTCTTAGTTTCTAATAGACATAGCTAGCATGTGTCTGAGCTATTCTATCAAGCTATAGCATAGCGAGTTTTATCATGGTTGTCAGTATAGAAGACTATACTGTCATTGATGTAAAAGCTTGTCATGACAAAATAGTAGTTTTATGGATTAATAAAGAATCCCAATTTCAGTAGTCCAGCACCTCCCCTTTTTATTGAAATAAATGGCTTTTTAAACATCAGATTAGGCCCTAATCTAGCCTACTTTTCTTGTGTTTTCAGTACGCAAGGAGAGGAAGCATGTGACAGATAGGGCTGTCTATGCATTGAAACAGAACACACTCTGTTAATAAAATATCATCATGTTCACATAGCAGTCACTGTGTTAATTTATGAGATGAACACCACATGGGCTCACCAGGCCTACACTAATAGAGGAGACTTTATACTTGCCACTTGCCTTTATACTTGTTAGTCTGATGTGGACTAATCTTATTCCCTCTGTATGCAACATCTACATATACTACATCTCATGCACATACAGAGAGAGAGAGAGAGAGAGAGAGTTCACTTTCAGTATTATTGAATTTCAGCCTCTACAAATATTTAGTTGTTCAAATGTGCATAATTAACCTAAATGTTACGTACAAATTTCTTGTGTTACATTTAAAATGTGTTACTCTGTTTGCGCACAAACTAAATAAAGAATTCACGAGTTCACACTTACAAATGATTCAGGAGCAATAAATGGTAAGCATATTTGGCGTGCTGTCCGAGGAGAGGGCTCCGAGCTCGGTATTCAGCCCGAACCTGGAGCACTCCCCCCGTATCCTGATTTTGATAGGAACAATTAAGTGTGAGGAGTTGGGGTGGTGGAGGGATGCCGAAAAATGTCAAAGAGCTGTAGGTGAGTCAAACATGTCTATATATACATGCTTCCTCTCCTGCTGATAGGATGAGGTGTAATTGCTGATGACGTGTTGATTGTGTTAATCATTTGAACGTGCTCCTCCCGAACTTTGTTAATAAAACATCATTTGCAAAAATAATATTAAAGAATGATTTTATTACATTTTAATATATGTTGCAACTGTCCCCAGTTGTGGGTTTAGTTGCAACATTTGATTTTGTCTTTTCGAGTACAAATTGTACATATATTAGTCTGGGTGGGTAACTGACAGATGTGCACAGAAACATCTTCAACAGGTTATTGTAATACAGTATTGTTATTGTAGGGTTGATGTGAGTATTGATATAAAGCTCATGGAAGAATCCACTAGGTGGCGCTTTTGCAGTGAAGGTCCTCTGCATTAAAAGTAAGGGCGAATAGTGAGCCTCCTCTTCCCCCTGGTGGTCAGTTGAGTTTCCTTCAGGAGTCCATCTCACTTGTAGTTAGCATGTTTACAAATAGACATAAACATTGTTGACATGTAGCATCAACTACTACCACTCAGAAGTTTGGATTTAGCTTTTTTTAATAAATATTTTATACTTTACATTTCAGGGCAAAAAACAAAAATCATATGGTCACTTGCAGATCTTAAAATGAGCTCATTAAAACCTCAGATGTACAACACATATTACACTTTGTCATCACTTTACATCAGTTTAAAATTGAAAAGCCATGAATGAAAAAAACTAAGTGCACCCAATAACTAAACAGCTTGTTGAACCAACTAAAAGCAATAACTTGAAGTAATCATTTTCTATATTACATTATCAGTCTCTCAGATCGTTGTAGAAGAAATTCGGGCCCATTACTTGTTGTTCATTATTTTATGTTGCTTCAGTTGAGGTTTGTGGGCATTTGTTTAAGCACAACTCTCTTAAGGTCCTGCGACAGCCTTTCAATCTGGTTGAGGTCTGGACTCTGACTGGGCCTTTGAAACAACTTTATTTTCTTTTTCAGCCATTCTGGTATAGATTTGCTGGATTGCTTGGGATCCTTGTCTTGTTGCATGACCTAATTTTTAGCTGTCGAACAGATGGACTCATTTTTTACTCTAAAATACTTTGGTATTCAGAAGAGTTCAATTCCCAGGTCCCGAGGCAGCGAAACAAACCCAAATCATCAGTGAATGACAGTTGGTATGAGGTGTTTGTGCTGATATAATGTGTTTTTGCCATACATGCATTATAGACAGACATCTCCACTTTGCTCTCATCTGTCCAAAGGACATTGTTCCAGATGTCTTGAAGTTTGTTCTGATTAAACTTTACAAAGCCGTACACTGCCATTGTAGAGGTTTTTTTTCCTTGCAGCCATTTCAAGCATGCCATACTTGCCCAGTCTTTTTCTAATTATACTGCTGTCATGGAAAGTTCCCTGTTATCCCTTAAGGCAAAAGATGAAACCAAAGACTCAGTACTGTGAGATGAAAAGTTTTAATTCTTGCAAGAATGACATTCAACACTCAGAGAGCTGTCAGCAGTGAGAAGACAGTCTTCCATGAGTTTATGAAACTGTTACAGTTTGCAACTGTACCCTTTAGAGAGAGAGAGAGAGAGAGAAACGACCTTGTGTACTTTCGTTATTGTATAACTAAATATCATGCAAGCTTATTCTAGTACTAAGTTAACATGTCCTCATTTGAACTAGCTTAAACAACCTTACGTGCTTTAGCACCGTACATTTGTTTTTACCTTATAAACACAGTTTATGTGTAATACATACAGAAACATTTCCATTACAATTAGCATGAACTTTAACATTTAACATTTTAACTGAGACCTGTAGAGCCTGAGATATAGCTGGTTTTTTGTGTTTTTTTTCTCCCAGTTTCTCTGGGCAGTGGATGGTGTGATCTTAGGGTGAATTTACAGTTATATTTAGCAGTTGATTTTATCCAAATTGACTTACATTGTATTCAAGGCACAGATTGACATTCTAATCAGTTCTTGCTTCCCCTGGGAATTGAACCCATGACCTTGGGGTTGCAAATGGCACGGTCTACTGTTTGAGCTACAGGAATTTGCTTGGACGTCCACTCGAGGGTAGATTGGCAGTGTGTAAATAAGAACCATCAATGGAGTGTGCTGAACTACAGTTGAACTATTGTCGTTTTTCCATCTGGACAGCCGTTGTACTTTGGAAAAAAAGCTTTAAATCACAACCCAGATAAAAGGTTGAATATATGAGGAAGGCTTTTAGCTATTTTGCTATTTGTCATGAGCAAGCAAGCACTCTGTCTAGAACACACACAAGCGTTACAAACACTTATAATAAATCCATCCAACATATCTTCACCGGGACCATTTTTTTATATGACTCAACACAGCTATTTGAGGCTGTTTACACTGGATACATCAAATGAAAATGTATAAACTGAAACATTTGTCTTTATGAACAAGTGCATGATGGTGTTATATTGACTTTAACTTGTTCATGACCCGTTTAATCCTTATCTTACATACATCATTAAGTCACAAGCGTTTTCAATACCAAATTATTCCGGCACACCCATCATGCACTTTCTGCATCCGCCATACATCCTAATAACACAAGGACACGAATTGGGTCACGAAACAAAACCAAAGCAGAACAAGACCAAAGTCTTAGGATCGGACACACACAAGCGTTGAACCCGCGACTCAATACACTCGAAGCCACGCACTCCCACAAAGACACGACAATGGGGCAGTGTCAGAGCTCTGTCCCCAAACACTAGAAAACCAAGAACGAAGTGACCGAACCCTGACATACACAAGACAAAAATTAATCTTTCCCTTTAAAGTGGTAAACCTATTTACTGAATGTCTGCATTTCTAAATGTATTGTAGAAGTTAATAGACAACTTTAAAATATTAACAATAAATCCATCCTTCAGTTCTCAAGGTTTGTCTCCCAACTGTTAAATATGTGTCTTTTCTGCCTCCCTCATAGATCTGAAACAAATCAGTTTTTTTTATTTTAGAATGAATCTCTAACCTGACACATACAGTGGGTATGGAAAGTATTCAGACCCCCTTAAATTTGTCACTCTTTGATATATTGCAGCCATTTGCTAAAATCATTTTTTCCTCATTAATGTACACACAGCACACCATATTGACAGAAAAACACAGAATTGTTGACATTTTTGCAGATTTACAAAAACTGAAATATCACATGGTCATAAGTATTCAGACCCTTTGCTGTGACACTCATATATTTAACTCAGGTGCTGTCCATTTCTTCTGATCATCCTTGAGATGGTTCTGCACCTTCATTTGAGTCCAGCTGTGTTTGATTATATTGATTGGACTTGATTAGGAAAGCCACACACCTGTCTATATAAGACCTTACAGCTCACAGTGCATGTCAGAGCAAATGAGAAACATGAGATCAAAGGAACTGCCTGAAGAGCTCAGAGAGAAAGAGACAGAATTATGGCAAGGCATATATCTGGCAAAGGTCACAAAAAAAATTCTGCTGCACTTAAGGTTCCTAAGAGCACAGTGGCCTCCATAATCCTGGTCGTCTGGCCAAACTGAGCTATCAGGGGAGAAGTGCCTTGTTGAGAGAGGTAAAGAAGAACCCAAAGATCACTGTGGCTGAGCTCCAGAGATGCAGTCAGGAGATGAGAGAAAGTGGTAGAAAGTCAGCCATCACTGCAGTCCTCCAGTCAGGGCTCAACGGAAGCCTCTCCTCAGTGCAAGACACATGAAAGCCTGCATGGAGTTTGCTAAAAAAAAAACACCTGAAGGACTCCAAGATGGTGAGAAATAAGATTCTCTGGTCTAATGAGAACTTTTTGTCCTTAATTCTAATCAGTATGTGTGTAGAAATCCAGGCACTGCTCATCACCTGTCCAATACAGTCCCAACAGTGAAGCATGTGCTGCAGCATCAGCTGTGGGTGTTTTTCAGCTGCAGGAACAGGACGACTGGTTGCAATCAAGGGAAAAGATGAATGCGGCCAAGTACAGGGATATCCTAGACCATAGGTGTCAAACTCAAGGCCCGCGGGCCACATCCGGCCCGGCGTGTAATTATGTCCGGCCCGCGAGAGCATTTTATTAATGGCCCGCGAGATGTCCCGCGCTCCAGCTGACTCGCCGAACACTTCCTGTATTAAACAGGAAGTGACTAATGATGCTTCGCGCTCGCGCTAGTACCGCGCGATTGTTATTGTCAATTATCCATAACTGTTCAGGCTCGGTACACAGTGCTTGTGCGCGAAATTCAGGTGTTGATCATCGGATGAGAAGAGCCCGCCCTCATGGCAGCACGTCTTCTTGCATGATTGACAGGTCAGACAGCATATCAGCGCCAGCTGTCAGAGTGATAGTACAAGCGCCAGAAAGAAAATACAGCGCAAAAAAAAAACATTACGTCCTTAGGGACGTAACAAATATATTGAAATATTATTACGTGTAAAACAAAATTGTGATATAGTTTGTAAAATCTGCTATAACCCATGGGTTATATGCGGGAAAATACGGTATATGTTTACTGACATACTGCCGGTATACCCGTGTGTCTCATTTGCGGAGCTAATGTGGCAGTAAGTAAATAATTTAATAAGACGGCACTATAAGACAAATGACATAAGAGCAAATTCAATTGAATGATTTGATTTGTTATGGCTGAAAAGCAAAAATTGTATTTAGATTTCCAGGTTTTGTTATGCAGCATGTCCATATTTTGAATTTGTATAATTTTTACAGGATATATTTTTATGGAGAGCAAAATCTTTTATACAGTATAAATCTTAAGTTTTATATAAAATGACATAAGAGTAAAGAAATTTGAATGTTTGTTCTTTTAACTTTTACTTACTTTTCCTTTACTTACTTGTTTACTTTATTTCTTACTTGTATAATTTAGACAGGATATATTTTAATTGTTTTTAAGTATTTTTAAAATATTTTTATATTTTTAAGGTATAAGTTGATTTATTCCAGAATAATATTTCTGTCTGTTTTTATTCACATCTAATTTAAAAAAGGTAATTTTTAAAAGTTTAGTTTTAGTGTTTTCAATAAATGTTTATCCTGTTCGGCCCGTGACCTAAAGTTTTTTGGGATTTTGGCCCCCTGTGCAATTGAATTTGACACCCCTGTCCTAGACCATAGGTGTCAAACTCAACATCCGGCCCGGCGTGTAATTATGTCCGGCCCGCGAGATCATTTTATATATTATTATTAATGGCCCGGCGATATCAAGCGCTACAGACTACAGACACTTCCCGTGTCAATCAAGTCTAGCTTATGATGCTGCAAGTTTTTGCGAAGCTAGCCCTCACGATTCCGAAGAGAAAAGTTTATTCTGAAAATAGAGCCTTTAAAAACCGATGGGAGGCTGAGTATTGTCTCTCCGCGTATGTAACCCGCAGACCATAATCCGCACCCCAGTGCTTGTGTGCGCGAAAATCAGGTGTTGATCATCGGATGAGAAAAGCCCGCCCTCATGCAGCACAGCCAATCACGTCTTCTTGCATGATTGACAGGTTAGACAGCCTATCAGCGCCAGCTGTCAGAGTGATGGCGCAAGCGCCAGAAAAGAAAACACAGCGCAAAAAAACCTTACGTCCCTAGGGACATAACAAATATATAGAAATATTATTACGTGTAGAAAAATTGTGATATAGTTTGTAAAATCTCCTATAACCCATGCGGGAAAATTCGGTATATTTTTACTGACATTCTGCCGGTATACCAGTGTGTCTCATTTGCGGATTATGCAGCATATTTTGAATTTGTATAATTTTGACAGGATATATTTTTATGGAGAGCAAAATCTTTTGGGATATTTAAAATGTAAGTTTTACATAAAATGACATAAGAGTAAAGAAATTTGGTTTGTTCTTTTAACTTTTAACGTTTATTTATTAGTATTTTAAATATTTTTAAGTTATTTAAGGTATACAGTAAGTTAATTTATTCCAGAATAATATTCCTGTCTGTTTTTATTCACATTTATGTTAAAAAAAGGTACGTTTTAAAAGTTTAGTTTTAGTGTGTTCAATAAATGTTTATCCTGTTCGGCCCGCGACCTAAAGGGTTTTTGGATTTTGGCCCCCTGTGCAATTGAGTTTGACACCCCTGTCCTAGACGAAAACCTTCTCCAGAGCACTCAGGACCTCAGATTGGGCCAAAGGTTTTACCTTCCAACAAGACAATGACCCTAAACACACAGCTAAAATAATGATGGAGTGGCTTCACAACAACCCTGTGACTGTTCTTGAATGGCCCAGCCAGAGCCCTGATTTAAACGAAATTGAGCATCTCTGGAGAGACCTAAAAATATCTGTCCACCAACGTTTACCATCCAACCTGATAGAACTGGAGAGGATCTGCAAGGAGGAATGGCAGAGGATCCCAAAATCCAGTTGTGAAAAACTTGTTGCATCATTCTCAAAAAGACTCATGGCTCTATTAGAGCAAAAGGTGCTTCTACTAAATACTGAGCAAAGGGTGTGAATACTTTGAACCATGAGATAATTCAGTTTTTCTTTTTTTAATAAATTTGTAAAAATGTCAACAATTCTGTGTTTTTCTTTCAGTATGGGGTGCTGTGTGTACATTAATGAGTTGTTGTTTTTTTAACAAGAGTGAAAATTTTAAGGGGGTCTGAATATTTTCCGTACCCACTGTATATCTAGGGCTGTTTGACTTAGCAAGAATCAGTAATAATGAATGGTCTAGAAACATGACAAATATTGGCGTTCCTGGCTTTTTTCATCAAATAGCATGATTAAGAAACATTATTTGTCAAAGCTTGCTTTCTCGTTTGCAAGGGGAAGGGTCTTTGTTATCACGGCTGGGTTGTGCTTTTGGGGCGTCATATATAGAGGGTAGTTCCTCTTTGAGCTGAACCTTTCCGTCGCTATATACAGGGCCACATTTCTGAGAATTTTACATTGGTTCTTGTAGCCGAGCTGACTGAAGACATGACTGCTTTCAAACTGGAGTTCCTCTTCTTCACTGCCCTTCTGGGTTCAGGTTGATGAACTGTTATGATGATGCTAATCTTGATATGTTTGTGAATGTCTATATGCTTCTATGCTAATCTTGATATGTTTGTGAATGTCTATATGCTTCTGTAGTGCTTTTTTAAGTGTAGAATGAATGTTTGATACTGAATTACAATTATGGAATAAAGTAGTGTGAAAACAAGAAATATAATAATTATTATTATATTAACAAGTTAGCCTGATTTCAACCAAATAGCAGAAACAAATCTTCAAAATCTCTTAAATATCTCCAAAAAACGTATGAAATATGAAAATAAATTTATGTTGATATTTTAAATCTATAGAAATTTCTTTGTGACATTGTTATATTGTTATGTATTTTCCATATCCATGCAAATTATTTCATCTTCGGTTCAGTGAATGTTCACGGAAACAGTAATTTTATTTTTAACAGTCAAAGCAAGATCTGTGGATACAACAAACATGAAGAATGTCCCGTTGGGTCTGGATGACACTGCGGTGAGTTTTAAGAATATTAAATGAATATTAATATTAATTATTTTATTTTTTTATTACATATTGACTTCTTAAACAAAAGCGGACTCAACCTTGCCAATCAGCATTTCAAACATTGGTTGGATTGTGATTATTGTTTTGTTTCCTTTAAAAAAAGGACCTCCTGGCTGAGAAAAATGCCTCTAATACATATTGCAAATCCAGAATTATTCTTATTAGTTTATAAAATTTCATCCATCGCATTTATTTTTCATATTAAAGTCCGAGTTTGGTTTCTAAGACAGATGCAGTTGATTGATAAATTTGTAATTTTCATATCCTCAAATTCTTTCACACAGTACCTGAAATACACCAACCACAAACTTTAAATAATGCCACTGGTCTCGCTTCTCTTTTTGTCTGCACTCTTAAAATTAAACTAAGATTAACGATAAAACTTAAACATAAAGCACCAGTCACTGAGCCTTTGAATATAGTATCTTGTATTCTGTAGATGGGCGACATGTGTCAGGACTGCACTCAGATTTTTGAGCTCCTGAAGGACCTCGTTTCCAATCAAGACTTCCAGGTATGATCAATTACACACACATACACACACACACACACACACACACACACACACACTTACACACACTTGTACACATACACACTTACTCACACACACATAATTACACAAACTTACACTCACACACACTCAATTACACAAACTTACACTTGTACACACACACACACACACACACACACACACACTCACACAAACTTACATTTGTACACACACAGTTGTATACACACACACACACACACACACACACACACACACACACTTACTCACACACACACACACACACACACATATTCACACTTGTACACACACACACTCACACACACACACACTTGTGTACACACACACACACACACACACACACACACACACACACACAGATGTAATAGTGAATAATAACATGGTCTCTTGGCTGATGTCTGAGATCCAGTGTTTTACTTTTATTCAGGAGAAACAGACTGAGGTGAGAGTGTTGCTCTTTAACAATCAATATAAAAGATTCTTAACAGTCTTAACATTTCTCAAATTTGCATGATTTTCAGCATGCTCTGAACGGAATTTCAAATAAATAAGGAAGTTGTATTGAAAAGCAGAACTCTATTTCTTCTGCTGTTTTCATGGTTTCACTTTTTGAACTTCTAACTCATAAATCTGGTGAATTTGGTGTTTCCCACCCTACCACTCAGATTCGGTCCTTCAAAGACCCTAGATTATTATCTGTACTAACATATCCAACTTACAATGAGCTTTACATACAATAATATGAGGTTTGTCCACTTACTGTAATTCACTTATAGGAATATTCTGTTTTAGTTGAAACACTCACAATTAAAGTAAATGGGGCAAATTTTGGAGTGTTTTACTGCAGAAATGTATAGCTTACAATTTTCTAGAAATTAATGACTTATTCTGTTAAAAATTGTGTTTCTTAAAGTTCTCACTTTAATGGTTGTTGTGTTGTCATGGCCCAAAGTTGTAAAATTAAAATTTTCACACAAAACGTTTATAAGCAAAATGACACAAAATGAAAATTCAGAGTGCCATAAACAGAATGTACAAAAAAATTATAAATAAAATCATCCAAATTCACTACCATATTGCCAAAGCATAAAATATTGCCTTGAGAGTGCGCTGGATTTTTCTTCACACTACATTATGTCTTGTACTTTTGAAAAGATGAAACTGTAAGTTGTTTTTAAAGTTTATGAATTTGCCTCATTCACTTCCATTGTACATTGTACATGCCTCACTGTATTTGATATGCCCAGATATAAGAAAAAGAGGGACAATTTGAAAAACATTTGTAATCAATATGTCGTAAATGCTGTTTATTGAGTTTTACTTGTACTGAACTTGGAAAATTCCTTTATGACACACCCACAGGCTTTATCTTTGGCAACAACTTTTTTTAATTGGTAATTTTTACTGGCTGTATTGCCTTTTAACTCACACACGTGTCCTAGCAGAGTCATTGCAGGTGCAGTTCATCACTTTATCTATAAACATGATCCGTTAACGTTAAAAAACTAGAACATGTCAACATTTTTACATTTAAATGCCGAAATATATATATCTGAATGCATAAAAAAATTACATTTAAGTTTCAAGTTTTGTTGCCATATTTCAGTTTATTTGGTCTGTATAGAATCTCCACAGAGAAATTATAGGCCCCTCTAGTGGCAATAATCATAAAATGCATATAATTTTGAGGTCAGCAGAGACACTCAGTAGAACTAGACTGGAATGTGTCTTTTTTTGTATTTTGATGAAATACTGGTAAAAAAACGTTTTTAAAGATGATGGTTTTCAATTAAAATAAATAAAATTGAACAAACTGTAGGTAAATTAACCAAAAATCATACAAAAATAGACTAATATAATATTTCATAGAAAAAGAAGAATAGTTTTTATTTTAATCACCCAGGTGAGATAGTGTAAAGTATGTCTAGTATCCAAATTTCATCAAAATTCATCTTCATTTTTAGGCCAAATTAACTTCCACTCTTGAGAAAGTGTGTGATAAGTTGCCTCCCCACGTCACTCAAATCTGCCACACTGAGGTGGAAAAGATGCTTCCTCTGGCCATCAGTTTCATCACCAGCATAATGGTGAGTAGCTCACAGCTTTATAGTAGGATTAGACCAAGCCTTTAACCTGTAGGATATTGTATTGTGTGTATTCCCTAGCAAAATGAATGCACATGGGTTTGAATATGTACATCATAAGCCTTTCAATCTCTCTCTGCAGAATCCAAAAGACATCTGCTCTTTTCTTGGACTGTGTGGAGGTCGTAACAATGGGAAGATAAAAGATCTGTTGCTTAATCACATGGCAAAAACTGAATCAATGCTATCTATGAAGGTGACATGTAGAGAATGGTTATTTTTTCTTTTTGCATGTTCTGCATAGCTGACTAAATTCCTTTGCTCTCCAACACAGCTGGAGGGATCCATTCAGTGTTCTCTTTGCACGTACGTCGTGGGCACACTTGAGTATCTGTTTCCCAAAGAGAGGACTCAGGTGAAACTCATATTTTCACATATTCAGTTCAGATTCAGAATAATGACATAAAATAAAGAGTGTGCGGTTTACACTCTCAATGGATTTAATTGTGTTGAATGTGTACTTGTTCTTGTACAATAGCCACTTAAGTGTATTTTTAAAGAGTATACTTTAGTAAACATATGATGTTTTAGTAATCTTTTCTCCTGCTATAAAGAACTATACTACACTTATAAATTATGTAAAATAGCCTACTTGGTTGTAATTTTAACAGTAGCATTATTCAACATTACATTTAAAGTTGATGTGTTTTATTGCTATTTTTAATTACAAATATATTTAAATACTGTACATGATACACATTTCAATAAAAATGACATTTTAGTTCACCGTAAATGCTTGTCAGTAAATACAGCTGTACATATTTTAATGACAACATACGTAATTATGAATTAAATATAAAGATGCACTTAAGTCCCAAATGATTGGGTCAAAAAAGCACTTTAAAGTTCAGTTAAACCTCAGATAATGGCATTTAATATTATTAAACATATAAATTTATTAACATAGATTAATATTATAAAACATTGCATTCAGTTTGCATTTAAGAATAGATTATTTTAAAGTATATTATTTCCACAATAAGCCCTTAAAAGTATGCTAAAGTGTACTTCTTTTTCACCAGGGATTTCTTTTACTTACGGTAATGTGATAATAAATGTTACAAAATACAGTATGCTACACTCTAAAAAAAAAATGGTGCTATATAGCACTAAAAGAGGTTCTTTGGCTCGTAATCATAGGGGAACCATTTTTAGTGCTATATATCACCAAATGGTGCTACAAAGAACCATTATGAGGTACCATATAGTACCTGCCATATAGTAAAAATGGTTCCCCTATGATTACGAGCCAAAGAACCACTTTTAGTGGTATATAGCACCATTTTTTTTAGAGTGTACATTGTTGAAAGAGAAAGGTCACATTTAGCAAATGTAAGTCCCTGAACCGTGGTTTTGTGTAACCCCCCACAGAGCATCATAACTGTCCTGCTGGAGACTTTGTGCAGCGAGTTTCCTCCTCTGATTCAGCCACAGTGCAATAAGCTGGTGGAAAAATACGTCCAGCTCTTGGTTGACATGCTACTGAACAACACCTCCCCCAACTTCATATGCACTCTCCTTCATATTTGTCAAATACAGGAGCGTCCCGTCAAAGGTTGGAGTTACTGGTTTTTGTCTTTAACACTTAACAATAAGAAAATAATAATTCACAAAAACAGCCATCATTTTGTACTGTTTTGTTCCTTTAGTGCAGAAGAGTCCAATCCTGTTCCTGGAGAGCCAGCGTCCTGCATAGTTTAGCTTCAACCAACTCCAACAGACTTGCCAGTTTCTAGTAGAAAATTGCCCCTATATTCCCATTCAGTATTCCCTACATTACTCCACTAATATAGCCCACTTAAAGGAGTAAATGAAAACGAGTCAGCTTGAAGGGCTGACTCTTTTACATAGTTTGAGCTTGTTGTTTAATACTCATTTGCAAACTGGCAGCGCCAATAGTAATGAAAAGATTGATCTTGAACTCTGTCATGGAACCTAACATGTAGGTATAAACCCAAATGATTTGGTTTGGAAAATGATTGGATGATTCAACTGTGACAGCCTTCGACTATATCAGTTGTACCCTTGTTATTGCAGTGCATTGTGGGATTGAATGAGTGCACTTGATCACACTATGGTTTTGGACACCATTACAAATGGCTGTCCTCTCAAATAATGGCTTGTTTAAGTGTACGGGGTCAATTTCGGATACAGAATAATGAGTCTGAAGACCATGATTAGAAGACTTTAATTTGGATTAAAGCTAAACTCTGCAGGACAGAGACTCTCCAGGAGCAGGTTTGGATGCCCCTACTTTACATAAACTTCTTTACCTCCCATTTTGTTTCTTCATCCCTTTCTCTTTTTTGAACAGCAGCTCTGGCATTTTCCAGTTGCGATTCTTGTCTGACGTTGGCAGTTCTGACTCGAATGCATCTGGGCTCCAATGCCACCGAGCGCCAGGCCGCTTCATTCCTCGACACCGTCTGCCAGCTGCACCCCAGTGCCATCCCGAAGGTTACGCATCAGACTGCTCCTGACAATTACTGACTTTTGAGTGCTCTGAATTTGTCTGTTTATAATAATTTCTATATCTCTTCTAGTGTGAAGCATATGTGCAGGATCATGGGAACCAGCTCCGTGTGCTTCTGAGCAAACCGCAAGGGGCGCTGGATATTTGTAAGGTAGAAACTACTAGATTTTTTAACTTTCTGAGGGGGAATGCTGCAATTTTAAGGGAGCAAACTGGTCTATTATAATAATGTAGTGATGTAAGAAGCACAGCTCACAAAGAAGTCACTCTCAAACCAAGGTTTTCAGGCATCCTGTTGGTCAAAAGATTCTTTCTGTGGGAGAATTTGCTTGACCAACTGATGCAAATGCACGTTTCGTCTCCAATGTGACGTATATTCAAGTGATACAGCATCTTAAACAAGAAAAAATGTGGGGCGGGACTTGATTTTGTTCATGAGGAATTGATTGGATTGATTGAATTGCTAAGGTTTGCTATTGGTGTGATGTCATGTGAGTGACGGGTTGCCCCGCCCTCACACCAGTAAACACATCGTCAGAGAACCATTTAGAGAAGAGATGCTAAGGTTTTCTGAGTGGTGGTTAGCATGGTGCTTTGAGATTGCTAGGAGGTTGAGGAATCATTCATGCCCAGACCAAAACCAAAACTGAACACTCAAGTGCAGGGTTTTTGAAATTCAGCTGCATCCAAATTGTGAGCTTTTTTTTCTTAGTAATGCACTACCACAGCCTTCCAGCAGAGGTAAACAGCTTAGTTGCTTTGTTACAGGAGCATTAGCCATTAATAGATTAGCTAGCATAAGAATCGCTGTTCTTGTGTAGATTAAGTATCAATGGTCTACCAAAATGATATTAGATGGTACATTGCATTGTATTGACAAGATCAGATCCTACTTCGCATATTTTCACCTATCGTGGGGGTTCCGGTCCACATTAACCGCGATAAACGAGGGATCATTGTACACATCTGCCAGATGTTCATGTTTCTAATCATCTTATGTTCTGAATGTTTTAAATTACCTTTTTATATTTCACACACATTTATGTTTCTCCTACAGGCAGCGTCTTTCTGTCAGGAGAACGTTTGGGGATAAATCTGTTTCAGCTGTCCATGCTCATGGTAAACGTTAACATAGTTTGCCAAATGTCAGTCAATGCCTAATAAATCAATACATTGGTAATTTACTGAACAAGATTCTGAACCATTGGATACATTTACATTACACATAATTCATTAAAATCTTGCAAACCTTATCCACACAGATCCCCTTTCACAATCATAACTGGTATGTTTGGTATGTCTGATCACATCAAATACAATTGAACTTTCATGGTCAACATTAACATAAAAATCGATTTTTGAGTGTTGAAAGCGTGTTTTCTTTTAATAATTGTCAAAAGTGGGGAGTTTCCAGAGTTTTAATAGAATCTTAGTGTCTTTGAAATAATGTAACCTACCGTAAATGAAATGCTGATTGACCTACTGGACCGATGCTGAAGTATTCTTCCTTCTTTCCTGGATTTTCATGGTTATATTTGCTTTTCAAGTTTAAAACGAAAGTCACGGAGTCATAGGCTTGGATTATATCTTTAGCAAACAAGATCAAATTCAACAGATTTGATATAAAAACATGATTTATGATGCAGTTGTTAGATTAACAAAAAGGGAATACTGTTGCTTAGGCAACATTATTGATCTTATACTTTATTCATCTTTTCAGTGATTGCACAAGCCTTCAGAGAGGTCGATTCAAAGGACATTACCAATATTATCTTAGATATGAGTAATCGCTTTGGGAATGGATAAACATTTAACCAGTGATAGTGTACATTTTTTACAAAAAATGCACACTTTCATTTTTATCAGATGATGTTCACTATTTTTCTGGAAATATTTTCCGTTGTAACCATGGTTTCTGTTAAATATCATAGTTATATCCCTACAGTTCGGGATACATTTTGTTCTGAGATGACTGGGGAGGAAATGTCTGTTTATCCGGACTTAACCTTATTGATCCAACACTTGGAGTTAGACACCACTTTCATAAAAAAATATAAAAATACTGTAGTACTATAGTATTTTAGCTGAAGCTAAATGGTAAGTTATTGGATATAGGAAACTTATGGTAAGTTATTGTAAGTAACTTTAAATGTTGAATGACACTTTCCAAAATACAAAATGGCTAGCTTTTTATTTAGATTTAATATTTATCTCTTGACCCTTAATGTATGTTAAAATCAACAGAATTGCTTTTAAATGTTTATATCAGGGAATTATATTTTTTATAAATGTGGCATATATACAGTGAAAATGAAGTAAATCTTCATTGAATTCTATGGTTTCATGTATCAGAATATAATGAAAGGAGCATCTGGTCCTTTGCAGGTCTGAAAACGAGGCGAGTACAGCCTCAGATGAACAACAACACATGACATGTTACACCATGCCATTATTTATTTAACAAAACAAGACCAAAATGCAAAAGCCACATGTGAAAACTATCATGCCATAAAATCATGCCAGTGCACTGAAACGTTCTCTCGCTAAAATGTCCCTCGATACAAAATGAAAATCAGGGCGCATCGATGCTTACTATGTTCCCTAAGTTCACTAATCTGAAGCACAGAACATAAATCACGTGAGCCGACTCAACACACATAATGACATATGATACAAATAAATACAAGCCATTACTGATACAAACCTTTACTATAAACATACATCGCTAGACAAATAATGAACATAATCTATCTTATGTAATGTGGCCGTATTGTTGTAGGCCAGTAAGAGCCCTGATCTCAAGAGGCGCTCTAGTGACTGACGCTAGCAACTGCAGTCTTTAACCTCCTTTTTACAGCGCCCGCCTCCCACACTGGAGACCAGGATATGAAAGGGGTGAATGGCACCGGATACACAAATATAATTTATTTACAACTGAAATGTTGCATGATGTTATTACAGAAATAGAGTAGAAGTGTCCCAATGTGTAGTGAGCTAAGATCCTTAACATTTCCCAAATTCATGTACATAATATACTGATTCATGACCTAGGAAGCTGATTGAGATGCACCCTTCCTACACCCTTACTGTAACAATCAGGTGCTGCTAACCAAATGCGTTTGATTAATTGATCAGAGGTTTTGCCAGTTTCCTGGTCTAGAGCATTCAGGTGTTTGCCAAAGAGGAAATACATCAGCAGTTCAGCCTAAAAGCTGCATCCGAACAAACCTCAAGACTTCCTCAGGAACAATTTCTCTTGTACAGACAAGACCAAAGTGAAGTTTGGCCATAATGCACAGTGCAACGTTTGGTGAAAACCAAACACAGCATATCAGTGCAAACACCTAGTTGTTCTTCACAGTGGGTGAGGCCTGATGATTTAGCAAAAATATCCCAAGCAAACCAGAAAATCTATACCAGAATGGCTGAAAAAGAAAATGGTTGTTTCAATGGACCAGTCAGAGTCCAGACCTCAACCAGATTGAAAGGCTGTGGGAGGAGCTTAAGAGAGTTGTGCTTAAACAAATGCCCACAAACCTCAATCAACTGAAGCAACATAAAATAATGAACAACTAATGGGCTCAAATGCCTCCACAATGATGTGAGACTGATAATGTAATATAGAAAATGATCACTTCAAATGTTGCTGCTAAAGGTGGTTCAACAAGCAATTTATTAATGGGATGCACTTGTTTTTTTTTCATTCAGAGAACAAACGTACATGCAAAAAACGTGCGTACGTCTCTTTTCCAGATGGATGCTCTTTAAACTGCTCAAATCTACAAATTATTCTGAAATTGTGCGCAGCTGAAGGGTTTCAGATCTCCGGGTTGTAAACATCTCATTATCATTAAAAGAGCACCAACTAACGTCCAAATACTTCGCTTGGTTGAGAACGGCGAGCAGCAAGAATTGCTTGGATGTTCAGATACCTGCAGTACATACTCTCTACCACAAGGGTCTGCCGAGACCCCGAAGATGACAACACTTTTCCATGTCAATGCTCGTTTTTATATTTTATCGGTTTAGTTTAACCTTTGGTATTTTAAATTGCTTTTCACAGCTCTATTATGCGAAAAGATCTGTTTATTGAACTTTTACGGCATTGTCAGCATTCACCCTCTTTTATTGTTTAACATCATATACATTCAGTGTTTGAATTAATAACCAAAGCACTTTAAACCATGAATAGTCATAGGGTGTATACAGAGAACCTATATATTGACTTGTAACCTGTGGTTTCATCAAATTACAGTTTCTTTATCTAAACCTTTCAGTCTAAAACCATTAGCTAAAGCTGGTAGCATTAGCTATTAGTGTTAGCTCTCCACCAAGGAATGAGGCTGTGACAAATCTTCATGTGATGATACCTGAATGTAACTAAAGTTGGCATTTCTTCTGCAGAAAGCTTGGTGCTCCCGTAATTTTTACTTTGCAACAGTTACATTGTGCATTTTACACAACTTTTGGGGGTCTGAAAACAAGAATCAAAGGGTTTCAAGTTTTTTAAAACTATAATCTCAACGCAATCTTTTACAATTTTAGTACTTCCTTGTGCAAACATAACCTTAAAGGTCAAACAGTAATGTGTCCATATGGTAAGATATTAGGCATGTTTAACTTCATGCGGCACTTGCACACCGACCTGCAAGAATTGGCTATTGCAGTTTGTGGAGAACCTGCAAACAGAGCTATCAAGTCAGACAGTTTCTGCTTCCCCGCGAGACTCAAACGGTTTGTATAATTACATCCGTACTACTAAATACAGCGTCTTCTGTAGAAGAATCACTGTTCAATATTGAAATACCAATAAGCATGGTCTATTTTTGATAAACATGACACAATATAACATTAGGGTTACACTACACTATAAACTTACTTTACTGCTATAAAAACACAAATTTGAACATTAGCAGGTGTCAGCATAAACAATACACGTCACTTCAGCATTTGTACAGCCAATTATGACACAGCTGTGTCGACAGAACAACTTTATAACTGACATGTACTGCATCGAGACAGATGCTGATCAGTCTGTGCAGCACCACATGAAGTTGAACATACTGGGGGTCGATAATATTTTTAATATTCCATTAGACTTTCCTTCAGTAAGGTTTGATTAAATCAAGTGACCGTAATAGACATAACAAAAGATTTCGAACTCAAATAAATGTAGTTCTTAAGTTAATCAAATAAGCCTGAATAAAATCATAACCCAGTTTCCACAGAGTAAACTATTTTCAGCATTGATAAATGTTCCTTGAGCATCAAATTAAAAGTATCATATGACCCTGAAGGCAGGACTAATGAGGATGAAAATCCAGCTTTGAATATTGTAAAATGTTAGTAGTATTTTATATATATATAAAAATAAATAAATGCAACCTTGTTGAGTAACACTTAAAGAAAATGTAATCTTAAATGGCTCAAAAGTGGAAAAGTAATGCAATTTACGAGAGAAAATGTGTGTCTCAACTCTGCAATATGTAATTGCACTAATGGAAATAACATGTATATGGAAAAGGTTTAGTATGACTAATGCATTTATACAAAACTAATGATTTGAACAAAAATGCACATTTTGGTCAGAGGAGTTGCTAATCTAAATGACAATGATAAAGTTCAGTGTGATTTTCTCATAAGAACATTGAGGAAAAGAAACTCACTTTATTTGTTAAAAGAAAACCTTCATTGAAAAGCCTTAAAAAAAAAAAAAAAGGGGAGAGAATTGTGATAATTGTATTGTGATACGGCCATGTGGCAAAACATTCTCACCATTGTTAGGAACATTAAATAATTGGTAAATATTCTCAGGTCCCTTTTTGTACCCCAAACATGAAAAGTGCTGCAAGTGTTTGAGGAAAGGAGTGAAAAACCAACCAAAAGAATCTGGCACAAATGTGAAATAGCATAAAACAACAGTCTTAAGGGTCAGAATTTTTATTCAGTTCACTGATATACGGGACAGAACCATAATGGAGCATTGAAAGAAGGGTAATTCAGGAGTTTGCTGTGGATTCACACGTATCACGAGAGGAAAGAGAGCAGGTAAACAAAGGGGAAAGGGTGAGAAGAGGGAAAGGAGTGACAAAGGAAAAGAAACAATAGAAAAAAGGCACTTCTACTCTTTCAGTAACCAGTCTGATGCACCAATCTCTGGAGTTAAAACAAATATCTCGTACGAAATAAAAACAGAAGATGAGCTACATATAAAAGACTGCAACCCAAGCACACCCAACAGAGAGAGCATGTAAACGAAGCCGGTTTCTCTGTACAACACCGGCCAGACTCGCTTCTGTCTGCGGGAGCGCCGCGAGTCCTGAACGTAAAGACGTGTGCGTATGGACAGTCTCATCTATCTGCCTTCATTCCCGTAAAAAAAGAAAAAAACGGTTTTAAATAAAAGTAACAAATGGTCACAGCTACCAGAGCCAGCCTGTGGCAAGAGCCCAAAGCTTTCTGTAGGACACCAAGGGAAGACCACAGGGCCGGCACGTGGGACATACACCATGACTACGGTGTTCAAGCAAATGAAAACAAGTATTCATTGTCTTTAAAAACTATTCTTTTCATGTACAAAAAGTAATAAAGGTAGTCGCACCTTGAGATCCTAGGCTTTTCTGTACCGACACCAAGGCTCAAGAGGATCACCGAGCAAATATTAGGTTGAGTTTTCAAGTATGGAGCGATTCAAGAGGCGGAGGCATCCCCTCTGCGACGGCGAGGGAGCAGGGCTTCTCTGTAGCTACGCCCGCTGTCACCGATCACAGAGAGGGAGTGCTTTGCCTCCGCCGTGGTCTAGTAGAATATCACATAATGGCTACTAGGAGGGTTAATCTGGAATCAGCTTTGAGACCACGGAGAAGGGGGTTTTGGGGAACAGTTGAGTCGCCAGTCCCGCAGACGCACAGGGGTTGGTAGCAGCTTCTGACTTCTCTGTAACACGTCAGAAATAAAACAACGCGGCCTGCGGCGACCAGGACGAAACCGTTGCGTCACGTAAAATGTCTCTTAAAATTTCTCAATCTGATCCCTGCACTATGTAACTTTAACGTATTTGTGTCGATTCCGATCAAAGGAAAGTTGATCCCGTTCGCGATGGTACACAAAGTGGTGGACCTGGAAAATGGTAAGCATTGGTTCTCTTGATAAAACAATAAGTCGAGGGGTTAGTGCTTCAGCCAGCAATGCATAGCATCACAGAACAACCTTTGACCCACATTTGTGCCATCACTTGATCTTTTAAGCAAGTAGGTAAGGAAGGAAGGGCCGAAGAGTGACGGGTGGAGAAGAGGGCGCATACGGCAAACAGAAAAACAAAAGCAAAACAAAATAAAAAGCCACCACAGACCTTTCGTAAACACAGCAAAGAACAGGGTTGAAGGAAGAGTCGTACGGGGAAGGGAATTACCTTTGGGAATGGGTGTGAGGTTAGGAGTGGTAGGGGTTTTGGTACATCTCCCCCCTCCGCTGGGTTAAGTAGGTTTCTCTGTAATGTACACCTACCGCCCAATGAAAGGAGGGGGGGTTACAAGATTTAGTATTTAAGCTTTTTGGGAACTTCCCAAGGGAAGGACTCGCGGCCAAAGTGGCCATAGGCGGCGGTGCGCTGGTAGATGGGCTTCTTCAGGTCCAGCTCTCTGGAATTGTACAGGAGACAGAGTGAGACAATTGCCACGCAGAAAGAAGGACGTTCAGTCAAACTCAATTAACCTCTCTAACGTTAACTGTGCAAGACCAAACTCTGGAAACACTGGAGCAAACACCACAAAGATGACTGGGAAACCGTCAAACCGAGAGGTGGCGTTTGGGCCGCCCCTGAGGAGCACACTTTACCTGACGATGACACCCGGGCGCAGGTCGAAGTTCTTCTTCACAATCTCCAGCAGCTCCTTCTCGCTTCTCTGGGAGGTTCCATAGTGGAAGATGGAGATGGACAAGGGATGAGCCACTCCAATGGCATAAGACACCTGAGGAAACATGGAAATGACTTAAACCGTTTTATCCCTTCACTACAACACAACCAAATGACTAGCAGTCACTCACCTGGACCAGAACACGCTTGCACAGATCAGCCTTCACCAGAGATTTGGCCACCCAGCGAGCCGCATAGGCAGCTGAACGGTCTACTTTAGTGTAATCTTTCCCGGAGAAAGCGCCGCCTCCATGAGCACCCCAACCTCCATAGGTGTCCACAATGATCTTACGGCCAGTCAAACCAGCATCGCCCTGTAAAACCGCATGAACCATAAATCTGACTGCTTAAAACCACAAATGGGGAAATAAAGGAGTTACTTAAAATAAAGACACACAGAAACAATCCCAGGGTTCCCACACTTATTGCCAAATTAATGACTACTAGTTAACTAGTTATTAGTTGTTAAGTAGTTATTACTAGTTATTTCTTTAACTGAACCCAAGCTGAAAAACTGGATAGAATGGAAACAAATAAAACCCAAATGATATATATATATATATATTTCTTTTTTTTAAGAAAAGAACACTTCTAAATTGGTAAAAATACACTAATTTCCAGGTTTCCATGACGGTGGGAACCCCGATTGGGAGAGATGCAAGACTGTAGTAGTTTAAACCTGTGGGCCTCCGATGACGAATCGTCCACTGGGCTGCAGGTGATAGATGGTGTCGTCGTCCAGGTAGACGCTGGGCACCACAGCCTTCACCACCTTCTCCTTCAGAGCATCACGCATCTCATCCAGACACACAACATCATCGTGCTGAACAGACACTACAATGGTGTGCACACGCACTGGAAGCATGGCGCCACGGTCCTGCCTGTACTGGACCGTCACCTGGAGCAGAGCATAAAGAAGAGCTGAAAGGTTCAGATCTCTAAGATGCAGATCACAATATCAGTCCTACAGTAGTAAATCTCTATGAAATGAATTATGAAATTTCTATTTTAACACAACTTATTCCTGTGATCAAAGCTGAAGCTTCAGCAGTCCCTACTCTTCAATGTAAAATGATCCTTCGGAAATCATTGAAATATGTATGAAATTAGAAATAAGAGATGCATTTAAGTTCATTCAGGATTCTTTGAATAAAACTGGAATCTTTTGTAACATTTAATGCATCCTTTCTGAAAAGTACTAATTTCTAAAAAAAAAAAAAAAATTCAGACCACAAGCTTTTAAATGGTAGTGCATTTTGCCCCCCAACATTTTTCGGTCTCTTCTCACCTGGGTCTTGGAATCAGGTCGCAGCCACGGCAGGGTGCCATCGCGCCGCAGCTCGGCCATTTTGGCATTGAGTTTGTGGGCCAGGACAATAGTGAGAGGCATACACTCCTCAGTCTCATCGGTGGCATAACCAAACATCAGGCCCTAAGAAGTCAATCCAGTAAATATAAGGACTCTTTCAAGACCAACTCACATCTTTGCATATGAAAGTGGTTATGCAGTTCTTACCTGGTCTCCGGCTCCTACATCCTCCTCACTGCGGTCGAGGTGAACCCCTTGAGCAATATCAGGTGACTGCTGCTCAAGAGCCACAAGCACATTGCAGGTCTTGTAGTCAAATCCTAAAGAGCAGAATAAAAAGTAGATTAAATAACTACCCTAGATCAAACGGAGTTCATGCAAAGTAATAAAAATTATGGAGTGTAGCAAGTATAATGCATGCAGATGATCTCGGTAGCACTCGTTCTCTTGAGATTTAGTGCCGCTATACCTTTGGAAGAGTCATCATAGCCAATGTGCTTGATTGTGTCCCTGACAACCTTCTGATAGTCCACGACAGCATGAGATGTGATCTCACCGGCCAACAAGATCATTCCAGTCTTTGCGACGGTCTCTGCCAGGACAGATTGATAGGGGTTAGGACTCACAGTAAAGACTCGTGTTGCAAGCATGACGAAAAGTGCAGGAAAGCATAATTCGACACTTACCACATGCTACTTTGGCATCAGGATCCTGTTTGAGGTGGGCGTCTAACACAGCGTCACTGATCTGGTCACAAATCTTATCTGGAAAAGGAGAACAGGTGCTCTAATATTAAAACCAGCCATCTAGAAGTGTAGAAATCAATCTCAAAAGTAAACTACTACCACTTCCAGTGACGAGCATAAGTGGATTCCTGTATTGACCACGTACAGTAAAACAGCAGCCGTGTGACAAGAATGTGATGGGAAATAAATGCAGCAGGGCTCAAATTTCCGCACGACTGCAGGTGTTGTGGATAATCGTACACGTTCCCACAGGTTTCGCACTTACAAAGGGGAAAATTTCTGCTAGTGCTGCATTCAGTTGAACGCTTTCTAAAAGACAAACCCAGAGCACATACAAACAAAGCCTCCTCTCAAACAGCTCACGCATACTAAACAGTGCTTTTTACCGCTTAAGACGCGCACAAAGTTTTCAAAGTGCCAGCCGGTGATGTGTTATGAGAACAAACGGCTGAGAAAGAAAACATCTAACAGTGCTCTTAAAGTGACAGCAGCCCAATTAACCTGCTGCTGCTTGTGTAATTAACGCTAATCAAACAACAAAAGGGAAATAACCTGCATTACGCCATGCAACATTTATTAATATAGGCTGAAATCAAGCTCTCATGCCATGTGCAAACTCGTGTGCAATAGTTACTCCATTGTAAAACAAATACATGGAGCATGCATACAAAACTAAAACTAAGGATTAAATTCAGGCCATTTAAAAATCGAAACCAGGGCCAATACACGATTGGCTTATAAGCCGCCTCATGTGAGCCAAGAGATTGTTTTAATGATACAGAGAAGGAAGTGTCCAATGCCGCAGTCGTATAAGAGTTGGAGCATGCTAGCGTTACTGCAGCACTGCCTCTCTAGTGGAGGAACGGCCATTCACTCACTGCAGCCCCTGGAGTGATGATCTATATTTAGGGCAGAGGTAAGCCAAGCTAATCAGCTGCAGCGGGGCCGTTAACCCTACCCAGCCCCCGAACTGATCTCATTAGGAAGCAAGGGGGCAGTGAAGCAAGAGGGGAAAGTACACACACCATGCGTTCAGGTATCAACCCACAGATGACAAAAGCATGACGCAGAGGACAAAACATAACCTGCCCCCAAGAAGAGCACACAAATGCCATGTACGTGATCTCCCTGAACAAACTAAACTCTCTGCTCTGGGGGGTAACGACCCTTGGTTACCCAAACCTTGTGTCATTGAACCAAGGGCTTGCTTGAAGATTCCTCTGACTGTCACTTCAAGACAGACCTGATGTGCGTGTTTTACAGACCTGATGAAAGGCAGCTTTTGTTTGTGTACGTCAGCATCAATACGTTGGTTTACAGCTAAAGGCAAATACTGATGACGCATCCTACATTAAAAGATCTGTACAATTAACTTAGAGAACAAGGCAGGCTGAAACCAAGCCCCTGACGCCACCTGTAAACAATAAAACTCCCTGACAGTAAATTAAAAAACATTAGACTTGGCTATAAATTCAACAGATGCAAGTCAAAAAAAGAAGCCCTACTTGTCATCTTATGGTACACAGACACTCCACAAGTAAATAATCCCATTATCTCCATACAGACCAGTGTTTTTCAACCACTGTGTGCCGTGAGATCATCAGGTGTGCTGTGGGAAATTATTCCATTTCACCTAATTGCAACTAACATTTTTTGAAAACTAATTTATCATAAACTTTTTTCTTAGTGTTTATTTGACTCCCATTCATGACACTTTGATAAGAATGACTATTGTTAATATAGGCTACAGAGTTTTAATTTGTAACATTCAGTCCAGTTTTCAAGAGAAAAAATTAAATAAAAATTGGCTCAAAATAGGTTGAAAAAGACTGTCATGGGGGAATACATCAACTTATAAAATGTAAAGAAAATGTTATAATTTCCCTAAACTTTCAAATTGCTTAAATATGCACGGTTTGCAATATACAACATTGCTTATATGAATGTGTATCTAAATAAATGTGTTTTATTTTACAACAGTGTACAGCTAAAGGCAAATTCTGATGACGCATCCTGCACTAATAGATCTGTCCAATTAACTTGGAGAACTAAAGCGAACTGATATAAACGCAGTCTTGCACCTTGGTCTTTTCAGCTGCTTTTTCAAACACGTTGCTTCCGATCATAGTTTGTAATACTGTGAATCACCTCAGAGATGGTTGGTTTAGTTCATGGCTTATAACTCTTTGATGAGGACTTCAGAAACGCCTACAGCTACTGTAAAGCGGACGGCATGGTTTCCCTCCATTACGCTGATTCAGAAATGCAGTGAACAGAAAGGGAGTGCAGCATCTGAAGACCACACACTGCAGCAGTGTATTAACTGAACCAGTACAGAAGTGTGCAACAAACCAGCAGTGTTCTTTGAACTATGATGTAATAACCATGGACTAACTATTGACAAGGGTGCTGTTAAAAAAAAGTGGTTTATCCCCAACTTTCTTGGGGTTCTCATGGTTCCTACAGACCTCCCACATGAAAATTGCTGCCTGCCACCGCACTTTATAACTTATTTCATACCCATTCTCATATGAGCTCATTTTGTGGCCTCACAGAAGTGAAAGCCATTAATAAGTTGCATCTTGACCTTCTGCATCCGCTTAGAGTCAGTGTAGATGAAGAGCGGCGGAAGAGACGCCTGTCAAGCAGGTACAGTTATTGTCATGATAAAACACACGCAACCCGCGCAAACGCATTTTCCCCTTCACGCGTTTCGGGCCTAAAAGATGCGCTGACGCAACATACGCGGTGCGTCGAGCGAGGAGTAAAGTTCAGCCCCACGTGCAGGGATGTCAAAGCCCAAAGACGAAAAAAACATCATACAAACAGCGCCTTAGAGTCCGCGAATAAAAACGACAATAAACCCCAAAGAGACGGTTCCGCCAGCTCGCGGCGACGCGCTTTGCGGGCCCTAAACCGGCTGATGACGTCACAGGCCGCCGAAAAAGGGGAAATTATTATTGTTATTATTAACAGTTATTGTAATGAAGTGAAAGCTTTGTGTTGGCGAGTGAAACACGCAACCGGCGGAAAAGCAGCACGCGCAGTCCGCTTCACGTGAATGCGCGTTGCGCGAGCCCGCCGATAACACGTGCGCGCGCGCTACCTTCCAACGGAAACGTCATTGTTAAATTAGCCAAAACATAAATACTATCGTTTATTCATTAGGTTATATAAAACTGAAAAATAGAGTCATTAATAAGCCGTTTAAAGCGACCATGGCCTATATCCGCAAGATTAGCTTTGGGCCGAAGATCTATCGAGCGCGTGGCCGTGGCGACAAACGCCATACCAGCGAAGATTAACGAGTTTATTCATCATTTACCTGACAGTTAACGCCGGTGTGACACAACACGGTTACGATGGCAACGTTTTAAGGGCTGAAATGCGAGATGTTCCTCAGCAGCGATTAGCACGTGCTAATGCGTGTCGCGCCAGATTGCGTTTCCGTGCGAGATTCTGACAAACAGAAGATCCTGTTCAAACATAACCATGTTCAGAGACATACCAGGGTGTCCTTCTCCGACAGACTCCGACGTGAACAGAAAGCAGTCTTCATCGATCAGGGGGTTGTGGAAACCGTTCACTTGCCCGTTCATGATGCAGGTTTTGCTGCGCGTCGCTAAATGTGTCTCTGTGTGTGTTTGTCGCGCTGGCTTTAGATCTGCTGTTCAAACGTTGATGTTTAAAAGACGTTTCCAGTGATGCTGTGAAGACTTGACCTCAAATAATGATCACGAGAGTCGGTCTTCAAGTTTATACCCTCCCACTTCTCGCTAAACTCTGACGTCACTCGGGCGCGCCCCCGTGGGTCCAGCTGTCAGCCAATCAGAAACGACGGCTGGACAAAAGCAGACAAAAGGCCCTGCTTTGTAAACAACATTTTATATTTACATGTTTAGAAATAAACCTTATTGATATATAAAATAGAGAGACAGAGAACATATTTCCATTCTTTGTTATCAACGACATGAAATGCATTAAGTGTTATATTATGTAATATTATATATTTAGTTTCTCAAAATGGGGTTAATGAAAGAACTTCAGCAGGATTGTGAGCTGATGAGAAGCTGATGATTAATTACTTCATAAACTATAAAATTAAAACGAATAAATTATTTGAGAATGAAAACAACCCAAATTGAATGATTGAACTCATATTGAATCAATATTCATATTTTCTTTGTTTACCTGCATGTGACCAGTATCCGACATCTGGGAACATGCAAATGTGCTGTTAAATTATTGAAAAATTATGTTAAATCTCAGAGGTCTCCAAATAAATATGTTAGGGCGGACAAAAACATATGGGAATACCTGCATTACATGGACAAACAAATTAAATACGAACACAGTGATGACATTACACATTCAGAGATTTCCAGGTTGGAAATGTATTTGTGCAGACTTTAGTCCAAATCAATAATTAGTGAAGGTCACTGTATATGATGAAGACATAGTGCTCTTTAACTATATGTCAGCAGACTAACATGTATAAGTCTTCATGTGGGTCAGAGAGGTGTTTTTGTCCCCAAATTTAGAAGCAAAGCAAATTTATTTACATGACATTTGAATGGCCATTCTGTATTTTGAATATAGTCAAAGCTATGTTATGACACGCAATATTATTGTTATTTTAAAGAACATTTATAACGAATAATTAAATGAAATAAATTAAACAAATAATTAAACAAATAATTATAGAGTAAGAAGTAACTGTAATCTGAGTATGAGTATTTTATATTGTAATTGAACTACAATCTGATTGCATAATCCAGATTAAATGTAATCGGATATGATCAGCACCGTATACTGTATATTTGAGCCAATTGCAATCATGCTGAATGGTTGGCTGGTTGTCATACTGTTTACCCCAGTGAAGTAAAGTTAGGTTTGCAGATTTGATATCCTTATAGTTTCCTTTAAGCATCAATTGTTTTACATGATATTTTCACTTTCATTTTTTTAGTTTAATTACATTTTCACTGCAGAACAGTTTATCGCATAATTGTGTCCATTGTGAAATTGTAATTGTGTAAGATGGTTATGTAATAGAGTTTTGCAGATGTGAATTTATGTAAAATGTCCACTTTAGGAATGTTTGTATGGAGAGGTGCACTTTGTACTTGTTGAGCAAAGCATTAATTGTTGTAGTGCACCATAGGGTATTAAATGCGAGTGAATGAAAGCTTGGGCAGAGCTGCTAAGCCTGTCTCACCACTCTGCTAATTACTCGCTGGAGTTTGTTGTGAAGTTGCTAGGTACAAGTATAAAGGAATAAGTAAATAAATGTACACTTTTATGTAAATGTACACGTTTATACAATGCGCTACAGATTATTGCGCAAGAGACATACCAATAGGATTTCAGTACAAAAAACATTCAGATGTGAAAGTGTTTGTTTGTTTTATTTCTCCATATCTTTTTAGATAGCTGGTATCAATCTCAGACAGGTTTGTTGAAGAGTTTTTGAGCAGCAAACATCTCTGGTGTCTCAAGAACCTCTCCATGCAGGCTTGCATTTGTGCGTAGAGTTGCATTTAAGCCACCTATATATATATATATATATATATATATATATATATATACAATTTTGGTCGACCAAGCCTCTTGTAGTTGACTAATGATTATATATATATATATATATATATATATATATATATATATATATATATATATATATATACAGTGGAGTCCGGTTATGTCGACGGCCTCGGGGGTTGCAAAAAGAGCATCAAGATAACCGTTTAGCGAGATAACCCATATATTACATATATTAACATATATTTTCCCACATATAACCCGCAGACGCAGATAATCCACACGCTCATTTAGCCTGCGGGTTTTGGGTTTTGTGTAAAAAATCGTTGGCATAACCCGCAACCATAGATTGATGAACTTTTTTGTGTAAGATCACATTTCGAATTTCAAATGTTGCTCGCATGACTTCAATTATCCATAACTGTTCAGCCTCGGTACACAGTGCTTGTGTGCGAAATTCACACAATAAAACAAACAAACAAACAAGTCAGAATCAGAACAAAAAGAAAAGGCAGTCTCTCCCGCTGTGCAGCTCGTCCCTTTAATTAAGAAGGGTAGGATGAGATGAGAAGAGCCCGCCCTCATGGCAGAACAGCCAATCACGTCTTCTTGCATGATTGACAGGTCAGACAGCCTATCAGCGCAGCTGTCAGAGCGCCAAAGACAACAACCCTCGCAAGAAAGAAAAATGAAAATGTATTGATGTACTGTACATGATGTGAGTTATTAAATGAGAATGTACATGCTCGTGTTTTTGGTGTCTTTTTGCACAACAGTGTTACCGCGATTTGTTTGATGGAGCAATCACCATTCATCTAAAAAAAATGTACATACACTGTACTGTGTTTGCTAACAACAAAATGCATATGTAAAACCACAATAAAAACCACCTTCGATTCTTAATACAAACCTTTAATTATATTCTCCAACAATGCAAACACAAAGATTGCTCACAAAATCACAAAAAAACATGCGGGATACTACAGCGTGTTATCCCTCAGATGAGATCAACGACAGGGAGTGAACCGTGAGCGGACCGCGATCCACGTGCAAGCCAAACTCAGCGCATACGCAGTGAACTAGGTACGCTATTTAGTAACGAAATAACCATGTGAAGTGGCGAAATTGTCCCTATTTTGTGCTCAAGATAATAGATTTTTTTTCAACATTAATGATTCGACATTAAAGAATTGAAAATACTAAGACAAATAGGGAGTTTGGCGGTTCCACTTCAAAAACGTCAACATAATAGGATTGACGAGTTAACCGTGACTCGAGATAAGTGAACTCCACTGTACATTTATATATATATATATATATATATATATATATAAAAACCATTAGTCGACTACAAGAGCATTGGTTGACCAAAATTTTTTTTGCAGGAAAAAAACTCCTCAGGAAATGGTGCAGTTCGGCAGGCTGTGATGGACAGATTGTTCATAAACGAAAGGCATTCATCTGTCATTTATCAACCTTAAATATGACTTCTCACGTGAAACATGTAATGACATGTATTACTAAATGTGGCCCTGGGGAAAACTAAACTACCTTTAAAACGTAAATGTTTCCACACTCTTGATTGGTTGTAAATGTGGGTGTGTGAGTAATATTGGGTTGTTTACATCTATGTTAAAGTCTAATATGGACAAAACATCCGTTCAGTTTAAAATCTAATTTAAAATATTTAAACCATCGGCTGAGTTTGTCAATATTTCACCTGAACATGGGAGGACACATCCTGACCTTTTTTGTGTATGTCCTGTACACAATGTTCAGTATGATTGCAGGCATGAATGCTTCAATTCAGGTTCAGTTGTACTATCACACACTTTCACTCTGCATGGGGCCTGCTTAATCCTGTCTAATCTGTAGGCAGTAATTTCTTCGAGTGCCAGGAGGTGCAGGGGCAACGGGCTTTAGACTGAAACTCAGAGGTCGTTGAGTCCGTCAATCCAAATCTCAGCCCCTGGGCCCATTCCTTCCCACAGTCCCATAGCTCCTCTCAAAAAAAATAAAAATGGATGATTATATCTTACTTGAAAACGTAACTATTTTATTTCGGATGAATCTGTACCATGTGACTCGTATGAAATATATATTAAGAAAAATATTCTAAAAAAGAGTTCACATGATCAGTATCACAAAATTATTTCCATTATTGTCTTATAGTGCAGAATTATACATAAATAAATCAATAATTTGTTAAATCCAAATGTAAATAGTTCTTATTCATTTTACCCTGATGACATTTTTAAGTTAAACACTGTACAAAAGCCAGATTTTCAAAGTGGCATCAGATTTCTTTTTGTCTTCCTCTCAATTAATTCTTATAATGTGCTGCAGGAGAATTAGACACAAGGCCATTTGGTTTTGGGTATTTGATTCCAGGAAGTAGGGCTTACAACACCTTGTTGTTATTGCTCTTTGTGTTGTAAACTGCTAGGTTATGATGTAAAGACTGAACAAATTCCTTGATAGTGAGAGTTCATTTGCAAGTGTTTGCGAACAAAACAAGGTCTGGGATTTAAATCAGCCAATCATCAATGCACCTTTTCTAAACTTACATTACAATAGTCTGTCTTTTGAGCCTAACCTCATCACTGTTGTCAAGACCTGCCCTGAAAGCAGTTTTATGTGATTTGTTTGTACATTTTTTTAATTTATTCATTAACTGCAATTCCGATTATCGTCAGTGACTTTACTATATTGCAATATTATATGACTTTTACCATCTTTAAGACAAAACATTGCATGTTATCTTGCTTTAACTGAATGCAGGATGTTTGAATTCATTACGCTGTGTATTTATTTACAGGAATGAGAACTTGCACCTGAAAAGGTTTTGGATTGTAGGCTCACGTTGCAGCCATGTGACTGCTTTTGCTTTTGAAACAAACCTCAGTTGCATAACGTTGAATGAGTCAAACACCTTGGCAATACGTGACCAGACCTGGCTTTTTAACTTTCATAATGATCATACTGCTTTCATAATTTGTCTACGAGTTTCCAAATTCGAAACTAAGACTAAAAGCTCAGAGCTCATTACAGACTAGGTGTTTTCAGAGAACAATCAAACTGAAAAGCCTTCAATGCTTCATGCTTTAACCTGCAAGCATGATCATTTTCAAGGTTCCTCAAGAGACTGGCCAATTAAAAACGGACTTTGTGAGTTACTCCACACAGGACTCAATAATTAGACAAAGTTGCATAGTTTTTTCTTTAATTTTTAGGGTAATATTGTGTCCTTGTTCATTTTGACACACTTCTGTATTTCACAGTAAATGATGAGGACAATCACACAACAGGACGACATTTGACTTGAAATTGATTAAAAAAATAAAACAGATAATATGTAGCAGATATGTTACGGAACATATAATGAAACAGAAAAATAAACAATAAATAAACATAACATTTCATTTACAGATGATCCAGACGTTACAGATGTTCCACTTTTGCCAAACGCTCCCGTCTATGTGTCCTTGAGGTGTATATTTCCGCACTGTCAATATGCGTTCACGCACACACCACGCACGTTTCACTCAGCTCAAACAGATCAAATAAAGCCATAAAATGCTGTAGATGAGCAGATATGATGTGATTGGTTGTCTTCAATCAGCTGCTCTTGTCAAAGGTTTGCTCAGTTTCAGGATAGGCTGCTGGATTGAAAGATCCATTGGCAAAGCATGATGGGTGTTAATGAGTAATTTATTGTAAAATCAAGGATGGTGGTTTTAGTGTGTGTAAAGACTACTACTCGACCCATTTATTATGAAATTGGTAATAATAGATTGCTATATTAGTAACTAATTGGACTGAATTACTTTGCAATTGTAATTGAAATGGCCATTTCACCAAGTGTCAGTCAATTTGAAAGTGATATTTAAAATATATGTTCTTTTAAAGTCAGTTTTTATTTGCGGCAATAAATTTGATCAAATGAGCAACAGTAAACAGGTAACAGGCAAACTATATTTGTCAAACATTTGGTTTTAAGCACATGGTAAAATTACTGAACGACAGCTTGCTTTTTATATATGTATAGACACTACTATTAAAACATTTGGACAGTAAGATTGTTTTAATGTTTTTAGAAGAAGTCTCTTTTGCTCACCAAGGTTCATTTATATGATCAAAAATACAGTAAAAGTTGTACTATTGTGAAATAACATTGTTAATAAATAAAATTATTACATTTAAAATAACTGTTTTCTTTTTTATTATATTTTAAAAATGTAATTTATTCTTGTGAACAGAGCTGAATTTTCAGCTTAATTACTCCAGTCTTTAGTGCCACGTTTTTGTATTTTTTGCAACATTACAAATATTTTGTAACACTTCTTTTATTGACACCTTTTCTCATTTTAATCCTTGTATCAATGAATCCTTGCTGAATAAAACGATTTATTTTGAAAAATATCTTACTGATCCAAACTTTAACAGTTATCTATATCTATATCGCAAACACGCACGCACGCACACTGTTTTATGAGTACTTTCCATAGACTTATTTTTATACTGTACAATCCTACATTACACCTACTCCTAAACCTACCCATCACAGAAAACTTTCTGCATTTTTACATTTTCATAAAACATAATTTAGTATGATTTATAAGCTTTTTTTCCCTCATGGAAACCAAAAAAAATAAAAAATCCTCACAAGGTCAAGTATTTTGGATATTGCTGTCTTTGTGGAGACATTTTATCCAACTTAGGGTTTACCTGAACCACACACATTGAAGCTGTATTTTTAATTCCATTAATAATTAATCTTTTTCATACCCTAAAACATTTTGTTAGCTTCCGGGTTTAAATTAGATTTTGAATCCCAGATTTTCAGTGTGAACTACGACTTTTGGACCCTATATTATATTGATATTATATTGACTCTAGATCAATGCTTCTCAACTGATGGTTTCCAAAATAGTTTAAAAAATAAAAAGGATTATCAACTTCAAAAAGAGAAGATAAAACACATCCCATGTTTTTCTTGTTGATGTCAACCAGACAAATATATTTCAACAAAGGACATTTTTTGTTAATTTTCAACAATCTCTAGACATTAGGCATTAAAACCCGGCCAACTACTAGAGTAAAGGCTGAGATGAATGCTGACATCACTGTTTGCTTTGATTCTATGGTAATAGCACAGTTTTACCCTGGGTCAGGTTGTCCTGCACTATAAGGCGGGTGTTTACTGTTGCACTGTCACCATTTACAATTTATCATTAATAAATAATACAAAATGGACTGACCATTTGAATCTCTATCGGCAAACCACTATGAACTGAGGAAGAGTTTGTGGAACCATTAAGCACGACAAGGCATGAGATCACAAACTGCTGCAGGTCTGAAAAGCGGCAGAGGACGGCCTGAAACAGGCCATTTCTCTAAAGTTGCATTATGATATCTGCTAAAGTCTAGAAACGAATCGAAAGGAAGAGGTGGGGGGATTGGTCAGAGAATCCCATCCCCTGTTTTTTCTACCTGAGGGGGCATGGGCTCACCTAAAATGGCTGCTATCAGAGCCTCCGGAGCGCTGACTCCGTTCCTGGGAGACATGGGGCTCCGGGGACTAAGAGGACTGAGGGAGGGCGAGGTTAATGTGTCTGGAGAAACCAAACGTTCTTTCTTGGCATTGGCCGAAGGGTGTGGTGAGGAGCTGCGCGGGGGGCCATCGCGGGGACGTGGGCACAGGCTGAGAGACTGGAGGGAGGGCAGGGGTGTTGTGGAGAGCGCAGGTACAGCGGGGCTGCGGCTGCGCTGTCGCTTCTGGTGGTGATGCCGTTTGCCGCTGTGGTTTCCAGGACTTGGGCTACGAGAGATGGGAGCCAACAGGACCAGTGTACTGTCGTCTTCAGAGCTGACATCTGAACTGTCAGAGCGTGAACGACACGCTGATGCAGGTGGTGTGGACATGGGAAGCTGCACCTGTGAGGAAATATACAGAGCACATACATGTAAGTATATACACTTATACATTAAAAAATACATATATATATATATATAGTTTGCACTATCTGCATGGAGAAATGGGCCAAACTACCAGCAACAGTGTGTAAAAACCTTGTGGAGACTTAAAGAAAACATTTGACCTCTGTCATTGCTAACAATGGTTATATAACAAAGTGTCAGGGTTCTGCCACATTCGGTCTAGTATCTCTTGTTGTTGTCATTCATGACTCGTGTGTTCGTCCTTGTTGTGAGTGTCCTCTATGTCTTGTGAGTGGGTGCGGTTTCAAGCTTTGCGCGGGTCACGCTCTCTCTCGTCTGTGTGTTATGTTTAGTGTTTTCATCGGCCGCGTGCGGTCATGTTGTGTTTTCTTGTCACACGCAGTTTGGTTGTCACCAGCTGCGCATCGTCTTTGTTTGATGTGAACATGCAGCGATGCGTATCCGCATTGGCTTCGTGTTCATGTCTTGTCTGTTACCCCGCCCATCGTATTAGTTTGATTTGTTCCCAGCTGTGTTCTAGTCAATTACCGCTCCTCCTGTGTGTATTTATTCTCCCAGTGTCTGCTGTCTTGTGCTGGTTTCTCGTTGTTGTATGGTTGTGTGTTCCTTGTATCCTGTCTAGAGTGTCAAGTCAAGTCAGTGTTCGTGTTCTAGTCTTGTTTTTCCCCCTCGAGTGGTTTTTGTTCAGTTTTTATTTTATTATATTACAATAAAATCCCCATTCTCTTTGCAATATTGAGCCTTTGTTGCATTCCCTTCCACACACCCTGACACAAAGTATTGAGATGAACTTTTGTTATTGACCAAATACATATTTTCCACCAGAATTTGCAAATAAAATCTTTAAAAATCAGACAATGTGATTTTCTGGATTTTTTTCCTTCTGATTCTGTGTCTCATAGTTGAAGTAAACCTATGATGAAAATTACAGGCCTCTCTCATCTTTTTAAGTGGGAGAACTTGCAAAATTGGTGGCTGACTAAATACTTTTTTGCCCTACTATAAACATATACAGTGGTGTGAAAAATAATTTGCCCCGTTCCTGATTTCTTTCTTTTTTTGCATGTTTGTCTTTGTCTTTGGAGTGGTCTAGTCAAAGTCCTGACCGGAATCCTGTTGAGATGCTGTGGCATGACCTTAAAAAGGCAGTTCATGCTTGAAAACCCTTCAATGTGGTTGAATCACAACAATTTTGCAAAGATGAGTGGGCCAAAATTCCTCCACAGCAGTTAAAGACATGCAAGTTCTCACAAACACTTGATTGCAGTTGTTGTTGCTAATGGCCCAACCATTAGCAAGGTATTAGGTTTCGGGGTTGGGCACTTTTTCCACACACACATATATACCGTATATATATATATATATATATATATATATATATATATATATATATATATATATATATATATATATATATATATATATATATATTCTACTGTCTGCCTATATACTGTCTATACTGCCTGTATACTTTCTATATATTCTGTCTGTCCTTGGTTAATGAGCTCATGAGGGTTCATGCATTTTTGCAGTTAATCCCATGATCAATCAGTTTACAAAACTGATGTGTATGGTTCATTTACGGTTCACTACGCTGATCTGGTTTAGCTCAAGTTCAACTGGCTGACTCAGTAACAATGGTTTTACTTTGGTATGTTTCTCCCACAAAGCATTCATATCACTGTTGGACTTGAATAAGCTGCTCTCAACTACAAGTCAAGCCAAAGACCAGAAGAGGGTTCACATGTTTCTGAGTCTATTACAAAACAAATACTATATTTTCATGATCTTGGTTTTGGTCTGGGTCTTGACTTGAACTCAACTTTCTTCGGTTTTGGGTCTTGACTCAAACTCAACCGTCATCTAGTCTCAGTCTTGACTTAGATTTAGCCTTCTTCTGGTCTGAATCTTAACTCTAACGCAACCCTCTTCCGGTCTCAGCTTTGACTCATACACAGCCCTCGGTCTAGACTTGGACTCAACCGTGTTCTGGTCTCAGTCTTGACTCAAGCTTGAATGAGTTGGTCTTGACAACAACACCGATTCATATGACTTCAGAAGTATTGGATACATACTAGTCCATGAACATTTAATCAACTTTTCTTTTCTCCTTGAAAGCTTTAGTCTGTATTCAGACAGAAATTTATGTAATCAAATCTGGGAAATTCAGTTTGAGGGACTTAGTTTTGGTTTGAGGGACTTAGTAGCAAGTCAAATCTTGTCTTGAGTTTTATGTGTGTGAAATAATGAGTACTTACTTCTATTATTAAGTCTGCACACGTTCACTTAATTTCTATTCAGGCAGTCTATTATTGTAGTATCTTTGATTTCAGATTTAATGGCCTTTAATCAGCATGTGAAACAAAACAAAACTGTGATCAATCACTTTATATGTGGGCATTCTTTTGACCAGAAGAAGCTTTGCAAGACATACATCTTACATAGTGAATGTTTGTGAACATTGTTACCACAGTAGTTTTGGTTTTGTTTCTACTAATACCAACATTACTGGCAAAACCTCTTTTCAATTCTGGAACAGTCTGTCCCACACTGTGGTACATTGCGTCTTATTTCCATTGTGAGTGTTCTCATTAAATGAAAACTGAATTTATGTTCGTAATTTGTGGTTTACTCAGCCTCAAATACAAATAAAGGCTGGAATCATGCTTCAAGTATTGACAATTGTGATGTCAGAGTGCAATGACCTTGTCATCATGCCCTTGTAATAACACAAGCTTCAGAGCTGCTCATTCAAAACAAACTAATATTTGCATTTATGTGGAAGCAGAATGTAGCTATGGACCTGAAATGGTTCTGTCACTCCCACGATGCTGTTCGTGTTGTTACTGTAATATCCCAGAACATATTCGCCTGGGTCTCTAGGCAAATCTTCCTCAGAAAATGTCACCTGAAGGTCATGAAAAAACAACAAGTAACAGATAATTATAGCACTGGCTTGACTATAAATCTACTTTGTTAGTATTAATACTGTTCAGTGATCTTAAAGCTTTCAATCCAAGATTATCCAGGAATGATTTGATTTTGGGATTAAAGCACTGTCCAGCGAACACAGAGAGACATAAAGGTCAGGGCCAAGTTGGGTCAAGTCAAAGTTGCTATTATCTTTCAGATCTCCAGGAAACTTATCTCACACAGACGCATGACTAACAATTTTCATGTCCTACCTGCGTCGAATGCTCAGATTTGGCCCAAACATATGCAGCATAATCCTTGTAGTGCTTAAATCCCACCTAAAAGGAAAACAGAAAAATAACATGAAGTATATAAATAATTAATTTGATTTAATACAGAGATTAATGCAGATTTTCAACATTTAAAATAATTTTGTAAGATTTTGTAAACTTGTAATAATTGATGATTAAATCATTATAACCGAAATATATTCTGAAATGAATAAATAATACAACTGAAAACAAAAGGATCAAATATTAGCAGGTGAATAAACAGCGGATTAATTATTCCTGTAGAGACAGCAAAACAAATACATCATGGACAGGTTACAAGTGCTAAATCACATGGTTTAAAGTAAAGTGAAAGTAAAGTAAAGCATTTGTACTCATAAACTGGCCAGATGAGAACATGACAGTAATTCTCTAGTGTCAGTAATAAGTGAAAGGAAAAAAGGATGATGGTGAGATGATGATTAAAAAAGGATGAAAGCTGTTCACATAGTTAAGTGTCAGATAAACAATAACGCATGACATGGTTATCACGCAATACCTGCATTTCTTTCTATTACAAAATTTTCTCGAAAAATCTTTTTGTGTCTGTTGCTTGATGTGGTGCTTTTGTAAAAATGCGATTGTATCAGTTAATTAGGCTAGAAAACTTTTAATCAAAATGATTTGCCATTTATTCTGTGAATGTTTTTTGCTGCTTTAAAAGTATGAAAGTATGTAAAAATAACAAAAATCAATTTATGAGTTAATTGCCTTGAAAAGGGGAAAGACTGGAAAGGTCTGCTTGAATGAGCTTCCAGTTTGGCATAGCAACACTGGCTCAACCAATGATGTGATTTGTGGGCGGGACTATCTATTTATTGACCAATAGTAGGCAGGAGGAATGTTTGGGGGAAAATGTCTGAGAAACAGTCATTATTTAAAAAAAAGTTTTTGGTGATAAAGGGGCATGAATAACACACTTAGATTTAAATGAGTTAATGACACTTATTAGAACACCATTGTTAATTAATTACTATAATAACATAATAATGGTAATATTAATGTAATTTTTTAATGTAAAAAATGGAATGAAACGTACCCACTTGTTGGTGTTTTATGTGTATTTTAACAAAAAAATAGTTTTATGTGAAAATGTAATTCATGTATTACCTTGTACAGTCCCACCCAGTCCCACGAACTCCTCTGAAAGCCGTGTGCCATTGTGAGTTTGGCTGTAGCATCAGAAAACTTGGTCCATTCCTTCTCCACTTCCAGTGTCACTAACGGTAGGTTCACCTTAAAGGGAAACTGATGGGACAGAAGTATATTTGTCTAGCAAATCGTAGAAAAAACTGTAGGTATTATTACTATTATACATATTCATGTTGTTCAGACATAATTATTAGCCTTTTCTCCCTTTACAGAGGCCTTCAGTAAACCCAAAAAATCAGCAAGAAAATCCACTGAAATTTATTAGCATGTCTGAGGTCATTAGCAACTTTTTTTTTTTTTAAAGTGTCAGGAAAATAAATGACACTGCATGCCTAAAATACAGCCAGCGCTGCTCACAGACTATCCAGTATCTTTCCCGCCACTTTTAGACTCACATGCAAAGAGAAGAGGGCGGACACTGGCTTGTGATCGCTAATAGTAAAGCCCATGTGACTGTGGTAGAAGTGCTGGGAAACTCTGGTGGCGCCGCCCAGCCATGAGGTCAGACCACGCTGCAGGGCGGAATAATGGGATGGCACGGGGGAACCCGTCCTGCGCAGACGCCACAGGATGCGATCTGTCCATGCAGGTTTCCTCTTTTTTGCACTAGGTAAGAAAGCCAGGTTTGAACGAGAGGTCACAAAACAGAAAGACCCATGAAGAAAAGCATAACACAATCCCACACCTTGTGTCATAAGTGTGTGTCCCCACATCAAACTTGTACGATGGTGGGAATTTCAAAGGGCCTTCCATAAATCCCTCCAGAACAGATTCACTTTTTTTCGCCAGGTTGAGCTATGACAAAGACAAAACAAAAAGACAAAATGTTCTTTCACTTGATCTTTTTAACAACAACCTAATCAAGCAGACAAAACAACACAATCCAGTAACTTTGTGTTATTTATCAGTGCATATGCGCTTTCTGAAGAGTTGAATCAAGCTGCAACAATGACCTCTTGTGGTAACAGATTGAAAAATCAGTATTGCAGTATTATCTGTACAGAGACACCTGGACTTTTGTGACTGAGACGAGGACAATTTTCTGAGCTTATCTGTGTCCAACGTTGATTCAACTTTTGGATCTGTACATACCCTTGAAATCACATGCACCTCTGCAATCAGTTTCCTTTGTGATGCCTAGTTCTACATTAATTTCATGATTCACAAGGGTGTTCATGAGCACTATGTGGGCATTTGACAGTAGAGCATTGGTGCTTGCAACGCAAAGGTCATGGATTCGATTACCAGGGAAAGCAAGAACTGATTAGAATGTCAATGTGTTCCTTGAATACAATGTAAGTCACCTTGAATAAAATTGTCGGCCAAATGCATAAATGTAAAATGTAAAGCTTATTTTCCAAAAGGGTCAATGTGATTTTGCCAAGACTTATTCCTGGATCAACATATTGAGTCCTAATGCTATTCCTACCCCAAACCTAACCCTACCCATAACTTATCCCTAAAATCAGAAGGAAATGGTAGGTGAATAACAAGCCTAAACTTGACATAAACTGTAAACTTGTCCTTCAAATATGATTGGTTGATTGCAATATTGTTGATATCAAAGATGTTACATCAAATATTTTATCAAAGATGTTGATCTAGGAACATTATATACTTAGTAAAATCATGTTCACCAAAAACGTCAGTACTTATTATGGAAATATTCAAATTTTAATCAATATACTTAAGTGTAAACAGAATGTAATATACTTAAGTGTTATTTGCAATAAAAAGGAAAATCTATTACAGTTTACAATATAATACAATTAGCTGAAGTTTATAGTTTTTTTTACCCACTTAAATAGGACTAATCATCTTTATATGTAATTTCATAATTACTAATAATAATTAATAACAGAATAAGTTCACATTCAATACAATTAAATGCATTTCTTTATCATATGTTCTCTTACCTGATCTTTTTCCCACAGTAGAGGCAGTTTGTCATTCTCAATTGCACTTTTCACCACATGAATATCATAACCTTCGATTCGGAAGTTCAAATCACCAAACCAGAACACCACGCTGTGAAAAAAAAATCAATCATTTCCAGTGAACTTAACAGGTCAAAGTTCATCTGTATAAAGCCACTCAGATCAATGGTCTAACAAAAAGGTATTACATAATAATATCATTTCAATTTAGTATTTCATTTTTTATTCAGTGATGAATTTGTGATGATAACTGGCCGACATTATATATATTTAAAGCAATATTATGTAACTTTTTTTTTATGAAGAAAAAAAGGGTGAGAGAGAGAGAGAGTTATTAATGATAGAAGCAAAAGGGCATTCTCCACGAATGTCTCATGTCTTCACGAAAATACACTTTTATAATACGGATTTATATTTTAGAGCCACACAAAAGTAGCCCGAAACAAGAAAAATTAAACATGAATATTTCAAAACTGCAAATCTCAGATGAATCACTGGTTTTAAAAACAAAGAAATTATTATTATTCAATTTAGTCTATATCCATGTGCACACTAGTGTCTCAATGTTCTCCAGCAAAACACGTGCAGTTTTCTGTTTTAAGCACCAAAAAGTTGCATAGAGTAGCAAGGCATCAAGGAACTCACTCGTGATCCAGCACTCCCACGGCGGTGCCCCCCTCAAACTGCTGCTGCTGTAGGATGCTTTCAAAGTCCTCCATGCGCTGCTCCAGGTTACGCATGTGGGCCGGCAGGTGGCAGTTGAGAAAGCAAACAGGGTGTCCGAAAACCATCATGCATGCACTCACGCCCCCTTTATTCCCCTGAGACAAAAATATAGAGGCAGAGGATAATGGCAAGACATTAATAATACAGCAGCTCTGCACTCCATAGTAAAGCCTCTGTCCTAATGGTGAAAGAAAAAACAACATTATTACAGAAATTATTCATTCACTCTCATGTTGATCCAAACTATTATCTTGTTATTTTTTCCATGGAACCCAAAAGGAAAATCTTTCATCTTCATGCAGCTCTTTTCTGTACTACAACAGTTATTTAACAGTTAGCTATAATTGTTGTCAGGTTATGCCATGCAGTTTGCATAATAGAGCAAAAATTTGCTTTGTTGTAAACTGTAGTAACTTGGAAAATTGTCTTTCATTCGTGAAACTTTCTCCAGGCTGTGTACACTGCTGTAAAATGAAATTCAAGGACTTTTCAAGCACCACCTTTTTGGTTTTCGAGGACTAGTATTAGAACACTTATCAAAACAGTATCTTTCAAATTCTAAACATGTACAAGATCAATAACAATATACTCATAAAACAAAATGGTTCAAAAAAGTGTTCACCATGACTGAGGCAATTTTAATGATGTGAACATTAATTAAGACTTTAATTGCACTGAAGAGCCAATTGAAAGAAGGGTTAGGGTTGAATGCTAAACTCCCTATATGATTCTTATTAAAAGATTTATTAACAGAAGAAAACAAAGGACTTTGTTTTGAAATGAAAAGCATTAAATTGTATTTTAATTGTTTTTAAAATTTACTAAATAATTTTATTGCAACCTAATGACTTGTAAAATATTGTTTCTTTTTAAATTATTTATTAAAAATATGTTATATTGCAATGTTGGTGTACTTGGTATTGTGAAACGACTTCAGTGCACGTAACATAGTTACGCCAACAGGTGAAGGCAAGAGACTGACTTTAAGAGTGACTTAGTAGCCCATTCATTTATTACAGTCATGCCGTGTCACTTTCTGTTTCCTTCCGTGTGCTCCCCATGTAATTTCCTTCACTTGTTCCCAATCTTCCCTTCTATATAAGCCCTGTGTGTCTCTCAGTCTGCATCCTTTGTCGTCTATGTTGAGTCGTGTTTACCCTGTACCTGAACTCTGTGGTTAAATAAAGGTTATATTCCTGATCCTTCGCCTCCGCACTTCCCTGCACCCATGACAGTACAAAGCAAGGCTGTAAACTAGGGCATTATTTTTTACTTTGAACAGCAAATGGCAAGAAAAGCATATCCAGGGTGACACAACTTCAAAGAGATCAATTCATTGACCAGCACTGACCTATGGGAAATCCCCTTCCACATTGTACGATACTATGACAAAGATATCGCTTTTCTCATTCAAACTGATAAGCTGAAAGCTGTATCTTATACTTGGAAATATATGAGCAATATCACACTCATAGGCATGCGAAATGGCTTTATATCAGATGGGCTGCAGCATTAATTTGCATGAAAGATGGTATTAGTTATGATGGTATTAGTTATGGTATTATACTAGTTTAGTTTGATATATAGTCTTTCATTAATGGATGCATCTTTCAAGAACCTCTTCAAAATAAAAAATAAAAATCAAATTTAATTACTTCAAGCACTTTAAGCACCTTCAACAAACACTGTTTGTGTTACTTAATTGAGTAAACGATTCAACGACACAGTCATAACACTCGCTTGTCGCCATCTATTGGATTACAATTGAACCTGCTGCAAGCATTGACTAAACAAATCGCTGAACAAATATTTTGAGATTCAAAAGATCCAAGTCACTAGAATCAACACCACTATTCTTTCCCCTTTTTTAATCTGCCTATTTTTCTGCTTTGGAGTTTGACAGACGTGATCACTCTGAACTGCTGCTGGAATTAAATGAGGATGAGTAAATGAGCAAATATTCATTTGTGAGTGAACTATCCCTTTAAACACTGTGCTGAGAAGAGCAAGTATGCTGGCTGGGCAGTCATGGGTGAAATGGGCTGTGCAGAGACTTGCAGTTTATTATCAGTGCTGGTGCTGCAGATCCCATGGGTTGTGCTCTCTCTTTCTGGGTAACACACGAGGGAGAACTGAGAACTGCAGTGAGTGCGTTCAGTCTGTATTTGATCAAGCAGAGAAGAGCCTGATGTGTGTGTTTGTGCACTGCAAGACAGATCAGAAACAGAGCTGCTGCTGTGCCCAACTCAAAGGAGACTGCAGAATGAGCCTGGAGCCATGCTCACAACAACACACAGCAGGTTCGCAAGCACACACACGCTCACTGTCACATACACAAAAACACCCTCGCAGGCAAATTTCCACGGTCTCTCTTTGACTGCACTTTTCCTGTAATCATCAAAGACATCACACGGCTGGGGGCCACAACATTATGCAGATGTTTGATGTTCGACATTGAAGTATTAATTTAGCCCAACAATCACTGAACACATACACGTTTCAAAATTATTCACACTTTCCCAGAGGTCTTTGCTCACTTTACTCACCCAGTAGCCGCCCAGGCCAGTGCGTGTGCTTTGGGTTTGTACTCCCCTGAGAAAGGGAAGGTGGCAAACTTTGGAAAACACCAGTAAGAAAACCCCCTGCATCCTCTGAGACGCCACCTAGAGAAATGCAAAGACATTTCAAGTTAAACCTCTCATTTTGGTGTTTAGTAAAGCAAACATTATTTCAATTAGAACAACATACAGTCAAAGACTTTAGATATGCCAAGACGGTGTACATCTATATTACTATGAATGTCAGCACATGCATGCTAGAAAGTTTCATTCATGTCCAGTGTCTTCTCTATTTCCATCCAGACGTTGTCACAGATAACTTGTTAGTTTAAATCAGAGTTAGATATATCTTTTAACACCTCACACAAGTGCTTGTCAAGTGCTTGTTAGTGTCTGTTGTTGTTATTCCATCTCATCCATTTTTTTGACTGTGAAACAATGGGTCAGTGTTGCTACCTTGTCGACAAACCCCAGACACCACTTATCAACACCTTCACTTTCAGGGCTCTGTCACTTTGGTCTGGGTTACTCATAGTTTTGTGATAGATCTCCTGTCTGAGATGTTACTTGTGTGCAGGGAGTGGTGTTTGGATCCTGACACGTCAGTTTAGTTCTTTTTCGAGTTTTGTGTCTTCTGTTGTCCTGATCTATGAGCACGAGTGGTTTCGAGTTCACTTGGACTGCTCGCTCTCTTGTCCGTGTCAGTTGCTGAGTAGCACGAGTTTCGTGTTTACATCGTCTTGTGATGTGTGAACACACGGCTTATGAGCGTTCTCATTGTCTGCATGTTCATGTCACGTGTTTCCTTGTGCCATGTGCTCTCATTTTATTTGTGCATTTATGCATTTGGCAAACGCTTTCACTTACATTCAAGAAACACATTAACATTCTACTCAGTTCTTGCTTTCACTGGGAATCGAACCCATGACCTTGGCGTTGCAATGCCACTCTCTACTGTTTGAGCTACAGGAAAGCTCTCCTGTCTATTGTCTTGTCTATTGGTTAGTTTGCTCCACTTGTCCTCCCTCATTACCTGCCTCGTGTGTTCCCTATATATTCTCCCTGTGTTCGCTGTCCTGTGCCAGTTTGTTGTCCTTTCCTATAGTTCAAGTCAAGTCTGTTTTCCACCACAAGGTAGTTTTGTTTGCATTTTGTTTTCTTTTATAATTAATAAAGCGTACTCATTGCATCATTGTGTTCTCATACTTCCCTTCATCCCGCAACCCTGACACTCAGAACCAGGGCATATATATATATATATATATATATATACATACGCATTTTTATTTTAAAATTAAATTATAAATAATCTGAAATAATAAACTAAATGCAGAGTAGTGTTGTCAAAAATACAGATTTTTTTAATACATATCTATTATTCGATACAAACAATTGTGGCCAGTCAAAATACTGAGTCGATTTTAACTTTGGAAAACCACTAGTCACAGTGTCTGGTAAGCAAAAATGTTCATGTCAAGCCCTGCTCATAACCATACAAAACAGGGTAGCAACTGCATAGCAACAAGCTCACAACCAATCAGAACATTTTAATGGCCACATAGCAACACCCTGGCAACCCTCTTTCTTTCTTCTGTGGAACACAAAAGATGTTTTAAACAACGTTGGTAACCAAATAGCTTTGAGGACCATTAATATCTTATTTTATGCTCCATAGAAGAAAGAAAGCCATATAGGCTTGGAATGGTATGAGGGGGAGTGAAGGATCACATTTGGCATGTTAATGAACATGGCAATGTTAACGTATCTGATCTTGGCAGACCAAATCTGCTATGCATGCATAGACTTGCTACTCCCATTAGATACATAGACACGCCAAACTAAGTACGTGGAGGGTTTCAGAGCAACTCTTCTATCGTGCTGCATGACTACAGCGGACACTGAACCATACAGTTTTTATTGTCGAGCAAGCATTCTCTTTGGCTGCAGGATCAGCAGAAGCCGGTCAGCTTGTACCATGTGGTAATTTTGAGATCCCAAATTCGAAGGATCTATCAGCCTGCGCCATCTACAGTTTCATGGCTGATCTATATATTTGATTTCATACTGACCAACACATATCCAAAACGACTAAGTGTGTCCATGCAGAGCTCACTCCACTGGTCTGTGAAGAGTGCGTCTTTAAGCCGCTTGTTTATCATGGAGTTTACTTCCTGCAGTCTAAAGAAAGAGAAAAGGACAGAAGCAATGAGAAAGAAAGCCAGAGGAGACAAAGATGGGTAGAATAATATCTTTAAAATAAGGACAAACAGGGCAAAATGACAAAAAAGGACACGGAAATGAGAAAAAACAAAAAATGCAGAGGAAAGCTAATTAATTCATCAACAGCAATGGATGGTATCTAAGAAAACGTCACTATGCAGTTCTTCAGACATTCTCACCCAACAACAAACATGTCAGTGCTCCCATTTTCAACGCCAGGCCCAAACAAGGAAGTGATGTCATCAGGTGGTATACCGGAACCAACATTCCATGTGACAATATGCACTCTAAAAGAAATAAAGAATACTGTGTCTTTAATGAAAATTTCAAAATAAATTGCATTAATCACTTGCTGTAAACTTCATACATAGGCAGCGATCTATTAACTAAGGAAGCTTTCCAACTGAAATGGAATGGAATCTCATAAATTATTTGAAACACTCTTCATAGGCAGTAATCACACACACACACACACACACACACACACACACACACACACACACACACACACACACACACACACACACACACACACACACACACACACACACACACACACACTTTATTAACCGTGCATATTAAATAACAATATGTTCATAGCAGCATATATAGTAAATATTTCAGTAACTGTAATAAATGTAGAAATAAAATTAAAAATAGAACACATAAATAATAGTTAACATATTTATATAATTACTTTTTTAGTATGTACATATATATATATATATATATATATATATATATATATATATATATATATATATATATATACAGTAATACCTCGGTTTACGAGTTTAATTCGTTCCAAGAGCGAGCTCGTAAACCAAAATGCTCGTACAGCAAAACAAATTTCCCCATAAGAATGCACTAAAAATCAATTAATTCGTTCCACATGACCACAAATGCCCATTTTAAATATTTGTTTGGTTTTACCCTATTAATTGCAGTTAAAATTGTAACCATTAAGATATCATATAAATACTAATTAATAATTGACAATTAAACTCAAAAAATACTTGACAATTTACTGTAATGCACCTCAGGTTTGAGCAGCCTGCTTGGAGGAGAGAGAGGAGGGAGGAGAGGGGAGCGGGGAAAGCAAGGATGAAAGCAAATGAGTGAATTTATTATAATAGTGCAGAAAACAAAGGAGTGATAATCCACGGGAGCCGCGAGAGAACGAATTCGCGGGAGCCACGAGAGAACGAATTCGCGGGAGCCACGAGAGAACGAATTCGCGGGAGCCTCGAATGAACGAATTCGCGGAAGCCGCGAACGAACGAATTCGCGGGAGCCTCGAACGAACGAATTCGCGGGAGCCTCGAACGAACGAATTCGCAGGTGCCGCAAGAGAACGAATTTGCGGGAGCCGCGAGAGAACTAGGGGAGCGATTTATAGTAGCGATTTTTTTAGATAGTTGCAGGGGCATAAATGTGACGTGCTAAAGGGCTTTTCATCACACTCTTTGCCCACGTCTTCTGGCCATTTTTCGAGAAATTTCATAGAAGTTTGGATGAGAACCACAGGAAAAACTATTTTGGCAGCATGTAAATATTTTTTGTTATAGTAGTTGTTTTTCGATTTTCAAAGAATGTGTGAAAGATTGTTAGTCTAATCTTATATTGTTATGATTACCATCTTCTTGGCTAAAATATGGTCCCATTAAAACACATAGTGGCTGATATCCAGTCCTGAAGTAAACAAGACAGCGCGGGGTTAGTTGTAACACTAAGCCTCATTGAACAAGTTTCATCAATAATCATATATTTTGCATTGTATTAACCTATTAAAACGTTTTTCATGTCATTACATTGTTCAAAACACAACAAATGTAAAAAATAAAGGAAAAAAGTTATGCTTATGATCATCAAGACACAACTTTTTTAAACAAATAAAAATACATGAATGAACTTGCATTGGATAACATGGTGTTACAACTAACCCGCTGTCTGTTAAAACGAGCCCCGCTCACGGGGTAAGAAGTCACATTTTACTCCTTGCGCTTTTGCCGATACTGCAGAGAAACTGCAGGTTCGACGAACATGAAAACAGTGCTCATTTGTAGGAGAGGCTTATATGTTGTTTGTATAAAAATATGGTTTGTCTAACCCTATTACTTTGTTTATTATTTGGCTAAAACCGTGTATATTTCACTACGTGAACAATAGTGATCACAATTAATTAATGTTTAGAATATGAGGTAAAAACTTCTGTAAATCACTTATAAAAAATATCACTGTGGTGAATGATAGAGCCAATGAATGAGTTAAGGGGTTATAAAAGGGGTTGGAACCTCCTGACTGTGTTATGAGAGGCTGTCATTAGGATATTTCATGTAAAAATGCGCACAAGGATGCAGAGTGTTAGGACTTTTTCCACACAGAACTGCGCATGGGTGAGGGAATTTTTTTCTCGTACACCGATACAATGCTCGTACTCCGATTCGACCCTCCTTGCTCGTACACCGATTTTCTCGTATACCAAGTCGCTCGTAAACCGAGGTATTACTGTATATATATGTTTATATATCGTAGATATATATATTTCTACAAAAAATAGATCTATTTTTATGACAAAAAATATTTATATTTCTATGACATTGACCTATTTATATGGTCATATTCTCCATTACATTACATCATGGTATTACGAGTCATCAAAATTACTCAAAACAAAAAGCCTGGGATAAATGTCACCTGCTGTATTTAATAGCTTCCAAAACATGCTGAACGCTTTTAACTAATTAGAGCACATGCACGATGAGTAAACAGCATTACACATTATAAGGGCCCTGTCTGTGTTGTCAAAGACGACAGGCTAAAGGATCCAGGAATACATTTGTGTCTCTAGGAATGCTGCCAGCTCAACGCTCCCATGTCCATTCTGTCACCAGGCTCTGAGAGAAATATTATGCTGATTTAAGAGATGAGAAAATCTCAGCTCTACTAGCATGGGTCCTTTAGGTCCATTATGCTGCCATTCTATTAGCCGATTTCTCAGCATTTAAATAACCAGTTAATGACCCTCTCTCTGACCACATGTAGCAAGTTTGAAATCTGAGGCTGAAGCTCACCACCACTGAGCTTCTCCACATGCCAAAGAAATGAGTGTCCCAATCTCATCAAGACGTTTTGCTCAGCGAACACATAACCCCATATTGCAGATTTGAGCTGTTAAACCAAACAGAGCCCTAAATAGTCTGATTTTCTCACCTCAGGCTGGAGGATATAGGCAAACTCAGAAGAAACCCAATCACTGAGTGGCTGCAGTCAAATCATATCACTAAATCTGAGAGATATTAAAGCAATATCCCACTTGCAAGAGTGAATGAATGAACGAGTCAATGGTGCACTCATATAGATAGCTGCTTTTGTTATTCCTGAATGGCCAGTGTTTAGAGTGAATTGGTTAAATGAATGATTCAGAGATGTATGAAAACACTCACTTGTTTCATTCCTGAATGAATCAATGTTTTTAAATAAACTGACTGAATGAAAGATTCAATGACTCACTCAGAAAGACTGCCACTTCTTTCATTCCTGAATGAATCAACATTTTAAAACAATCAGTTGAATTAATAATCCAATCAGGCAGCATTTGTTTAGTTTCAGAATGAATCAGCAGTCGGTTTTTAGTCAAATTAAAATGGCATGATGCAGTTGCATAATTTGGAAACATGCACTAGCATACCGTTACTACCTTTTTACCATCTCATTATAAGGGAGAAATAGTAGTAGTATACTGTCAGGGTTCTGCCACATTCGGTCTAGTAGTCATTTCTTGGTTTTGTGGCAGAGCTCTGACACTACCGTTATGTCTCGTGTTTGGTGTGTGTGCGCACGGCATCGAGGATTCGAGCCGCGCGCGCGCTTGTCTGTGACGTCTTCCGTGCGAGTTATGATGTCCGGCCCCGATTCTTTGGTCTGGTTCTGTTTCGGTTTTGAATCGGGATTCGGGCATTCATGACTCGTGTATGTGAGTCCTTGTCGTGAGCTCGTAAGAACAGGTGATTTTTACTCGTTCTTGCGAGCTCTGTCATGTGAGTGGGCGCGGTTTCAAGCCTTGCGCGAGCCGCGCCTCCTCTCGTCCGTGTGTTTATGTTTGGCACGCGGTTCGCTTGCCATCGGCCGCGTGCTTGTGTTTTGTCACGCGCAGTGGTTGTCAACAGCTGCGCGTCGTCTTTGGTTAATTGTCTGCGTGTTCATGTCTTGTCTGTTACCCCGCCCGTCTTGTTTCTTTGTCATTAGTTTGATTTTTCCCAGCTGTTTTTCCTTGTTAATTTCCCCATGTCCTCCCTATATATTCCGTCTTTGTCTGCTGTTCTGTGTTGCGTCGTTGTCTTACCTGTCCTGTTGCCGCCAGTCTGTTCCTGTCCTGCCTTGCCTGTTCAACCTGCTCTTGTAGTTTAGTTTAGTTCTTCAGTCTGTTTTTAGTTCCTTAGTCAGTCTAGTGTTTTCCCCCACGGGGTAGTTTTTGTTTGCATTTTATTTATGTTCAATAAAAGCCCTTTCCACCTGCATAATTGAGTCCTCGCTCATCCCTTCATCCCCATTCCCTGACAGAACGACGCAACCACAATGAGGACTCAGCGGGGAAAGGGCTCTCATCCTCCACCAGCCGCCGCACACTCCAGCCCTCTGTACCAACGAATGCTGCAGCTAAAGGTACTGAGCTCCCTCCACCAACATGGGGCAGACTTAAGAACCTTTGCCCGGGAGTTCAGCCAGGCTGCAGCAGGGCTGGGGTATAATGACGATGCCCTCAAGGACCTACTTAACTATGCCCTTGACGAGCCCCTCAGCTGCTGGAGGATGAGGGGGCTAGAACACCTGGGTTTTTGGGAGTTTGTGGACTTCCTCGCCACGCCCCCCAACGTTCTGACCCCAGAGGAAGTTTTGGCAGCTGCAGTGCCCCCAGAGCTCCCCAAGGACACATCTGCGCCAAACCCTCGCACACTTAGGAGGAGGAGACAGAGGGCCGCCTCCTCTTCAATCGGCCAGGGGGCCGTCGCCCCAGAGCCAGCTGTCGGACAGGAGGCCGTCGCCCCAGAGCCCGCCATTGACTCTGTGCCGCCTTGTCGCCCTCGTAAGCGGCGGAGGAAGAAGAGGGCTTCCTCCAGTCCGCAAACCCCAGAGGCCATCCTCGCCCCGCCGGCGCCGCCCAAGCGCCTCTGCCTGCCGGCGCCGCCAGAACGCCTCTGCCTGCCGGCGCCCCCAGAACGCCTCTGCCTGCCGGCGCCCCCAGAACGCCTCTGCCTGCCGGCGCCCCCAGAACGCCTCTGCCTGCCGGCGCCCCCAGAACGCCTCTGCCTGCCGGCGCCCCCAGAACGCCTCTGCCTGCCGGCGCCCCCAGAACGCCTCTGCCTGCCGGCGCCCCCAGAGCGCCTCCCAGACCTTGACCTGCCGACCCACACAGACCCGCCTGTCCGTCCAGACCCGCCTGTCCGTCCAGACCCGCCTGTCCGCCTTGACCTTTCAATCCTGCCTGTTCTCCCTGACCCAACCAAGCTGCCTGTCCACCTGGCACTGCCCTGGCCATCTGCCACGACTCCCTACCTGCCGGAGTCTGCCTGGTCTGTCCCTACAGCACCTGCCAGGACTCCTGAACCACCGGAGCCGGCCTGGTTCACCCCTCCGGTGCCGCCTGACCCGCTGGCCTTGCTTGAGCCCGCATGGCTAACCCCTCCAGCACCGCCTGACCCATTGTCCTTGTTTGAGCCTCCCTGGCTCATTCCCCCGGCTCCACCCTGGCCGTCAGCAAAAAACCCTGTACTATCTGAGCCGCCCTGGCTCATCCCTCCAGTTCCCCCTCCCTGGACTGTGTTTTTTCTTTATGGACTGTTTTTCAGGCATTTTTTCAGGGTTGAGGACTCTTTTGCGTTATTTCATGGTGCTTGGACTGTTTTTGAGTTTATATCTTCATGATGTTTTGAGGACGTTTTTCCTGAGTTATTATTTTTCATGATGTTGGTTTGAGGACTGTTTAGTTTTATCTTGTTTCATGATGTTTGGAATCTTCCCGTATAGAGGTCTGTTTCATTTTATGTTGGCTGACTTGTCTATTTATTTTATTTTTCCTGCCTTGCCCTGGTGTTTTGCTTCTGTCTTGTGCTTTCTGTTGTCATGTCTGTCTTGTTCCCGGTGTTCCTCGTAGTGACGCCAGGTGGCGTCCCTTTAGAGGGGGGGTAGTGTCAGGGTTCTGCCACATTCGGTCTAGTAGTCATTTCTTGGTTTTGTGGCAGAGCTCTGACACTACCGTTATGTCTCGTGTTTGGTGTGTGTGCGCACGGCATCGAGGATTCGAGCCGCGCGCGCGCTTGTCTGTGACGTCTTTCGTGCGAGTTATGATGTCCGGTCCCGATTCTTTGGTCTGGTTCTGTTTCGGTTTTGAATCGGGATTCGGGCATTCATGACTCGTGTATGTGAGTCCTTGTCGTGAGCTCGTAAGAACAGGTGATTTTTACTCGTTCTTGCGAGCTCTGTCATGTGAGTGGGCGCGGTTTCAAGCCTTGCGCGAGCCGCGCCTCCTCTCGTCCGTGTGTTTATGTTTGGCACGCGGTTCGCTTGCCATCGGCCGCGTGCTTGTGTTTTGTCACGCGCAGTGGTTGTCAACAGCTGCGCGTCGTCTTTGGTTAATTGTCTGCGTGTTCATGTCTTGTCTGTTACCCCGCCCGTCTTGTTTCTTTGTCATTAGTTTGATTTTTCCCAGCTGTTTTTCCTTGTTAATTTCCCCATGTCCTCCCTATATATTCCGTCTTTGTCTGCTGTTCTGTGTTGCGTCGTTGTCTTACCTGTCCTGTTGCCGCCAGTCTGTTCCTGTCCTGTCTTGCCTGTTCAACCTGCTCTTGTAGTTTAGTTTAGTTCTTCAGTCTGTTTTTAGTTCCTTAGTCAGTCTAGTGTTTTCCCCCACGGGGTAGTTTTTGTTTGCATTTTATTTATGTTCAATAAAAGCCCTTTCCACCTGCATAATTGAGTCCTCGCTCATCCCTTCATCCCCATTCCCTGACAGTATACTAGTAAGCTCTTCCAAATTCAGCAAGTGTTTTTGAACAAATCGGTTGAATGAATGATTCAGTGATGCAATCATAAAGAAAGTCACCTGCTCTGATTCCGAATGAATCAGCATTTGTTATCAAATCGATTGAATGAACAATTCAGTGACTCATAAAGATAGCCACTCATTTGCTCAATTTACAACCGTGTACTAGCATAATAGTTTAACTTTTTTTACCTTATCATTATATGGCAGAAACTGTAAGAGTAGTATGCTAGTATGCTGTTCCAAATTCAGCAAATGTTTTTAACAAATTTGTTAAATGAATGATTCAGTGACTCACTCAGACACGCATACTGAATTCAGAACCACGTCCTAGCATACTAACTACTCTTGCTATTTCTGCCATAGAAAGACAGAATTCATGAGAGTAAGTTGGTTAGTTCCTGCATGATTCTGCGCTTTTGAATAAATCATTTGAATGAACTCATTGACTCACTCATACTAGCATTTATCTGTCACCGCCTACAGTAATGACAGAGAACATTCTCACTGTTGGACTGTAGCGTCACTCTAGCATTACTGCTTGACCAGTCAGATTCAAGGAACCAGAACTAACTGTTGTATAAATATAGACATGGTGACATAATGTCTCACCTGAAATCACCCTCTTCGCTGATGGTCTTGTTCAACTTCTTGTCAGTAGTGTCTCCTGCGTTGGGTACATGCGTTTCTGGACTCAGGATTGGTTGAGGAACGTGGTTAGACAGGGCATTAGGGCTTGGGTTGGGGACAGGTCTGGTGATTAGGTTATTTTGTATGTTTGCACGGATGGGCTGTGATGGAGGGCTTGGAAGAGTTGGGGGAATAGATGGGGGGTTGAAACCGAGTTGAGAAGTGGGGCTCAGCGGGTTTGGGGGGTTGCAATAAGACAATGTTGATCCGGTTTGGCAGTGCGACAAGAAGTTGGGTGTTCCTGTGGTTTTAACCTGCAAAGAAGGCTCAGTGGGTTTGGAGCCTTTGATTGTTGCCTTGGTCCCCAATGCTGTAGGCCTGGGTCGACTGATGCTGATGCAGTTTGTGGATTGTGTGGTCGAGTCTGTTCTGACTCTTTCCTGAATGGCTGGATTTGTCTGCAGTGACACTGGTGGGGTTCCAGTCGTGACCATCTGGCAGTGTGAGGATGCAGGCAGGTTGCAGGGGTTTCCAAGGAGGGCTGGGACTTGTGGTTTGTGGAGTCCTAAGACTCCAGTAGGTCCTTCTGGCATAGGGCAGCTCTGAATGGGCTGCATTGGATCCATTTACCTGAAGAAATGATACAGAGAGCCGCTAAGTCTTCTGATTTAACTTTTCAGGTTCAATAATATAGTTTATTCCTTTATAGTACAGTAAAACATTTTTAAATAAAAATTACAATTAAATTTATATATATATATATATATATATATATATATATATATATATATATATATATATATATGTATATATATATATATATAATTGTAATTTTTATTAAAAAAAATAATATTAAATTTTACAATTAAATTCATATATTTTCATATATATTTACATATTCTTAAAAAATATATATAATATATAAATATTTTATTATTAATTAAAGTTAAAACTAATTCATTAATTTCATGAACTGAAATTATAATTATTTTAATGATTATTTTTTATTATTTTATTATATCTCCAAAATATTACTTGCACTTACAATGCAAGTATTTTCAAAAATGATCATAATTTAGAAATGAAAGGTAATTTTCTACCCTGATTTTAGCCCTCTGATTTGAACGGACGTGTCTGCTGTGAGACATCAATGTAAAGTTATGATAAGAATTAAATAAGAATTACATGTGGATCTTGCTTGAAAACGTTTACTACGTTTTTACTATTAGGTTACTATTACTATTTCTATTTAGATCTACTTCCTTCCAGCGCATGAAAGGCTGCAGTGATTAGCATTGTAGCTGATGACCGACATGCACATAAATACATCTCATAAATACGTCATCTCGTCTTTGCAAATTAATTTCTGCACTCTCAATGTAAGAACTGCAGTTTAATTAAGAGACTAATTGTGCAGTGTAGACAGAGGCATTGATTATAATGGGAGTTTTGGTGAGAATCACTGATAAACTCAAGCTGTGTGACTGACAGCTCCAGCATTTATAATGAACGGTTTATTGATCGCTTTCTGCAATTTAAATAGATTATTATCATGCTACGAAGAGAAACCATGTGAAGTTCACCATTTAGTCAGTGGCTTGATTGACTGATGCATAAACTATATTGAGACAAGAACGTGATTGTACATAAATCACTATATATATATATATATTAAATCCCAGAACACAGATTAGGCATTAGAATTAATACGGTTACAACATGTTGTCGCAGTAATGTCGGGGTCCGTATCTTACAGTAAAGGTTTGTTTGAAAATTCTGCGCTGAAATTGCGACTGATTTACAAAAGAATTCACAGTGAAATATACCGAACTAACAAACAATACTCTACTGAGTCTTTCACATAGTCAAAACTAAATATTTAGAATATTTTAATTCAGTATTTCTCTACTCTCTTTCTCATATTTCTAACGACCAAAGACCTGATGATATAGAAGCAGCTGTTGATGTGATTCTACAAAGGCGGTCTTTCATCTGTTTTAAGTTATAATGGGACAAAATCCAAAACTAATTCTTTTCTGAGCTTGGTTTATAAAAAAGCTGTTTTTGACTTCTGAAACTTGCATGATGTTTAAATAATACAATGACCACTCTACATGTCAAAAGATCAAGGACAATGTGATTTCTCCATTCATGACCCCTTTAATCTCAGTGGATTTTAGGAGAGTTGTACCACATGACATTATGACATTTTACCACCTAAAAAATCGTATCTGATTTTTAAAGTGACTTATCTGACCTTGGTCTGCAGGCGTCCTCTCTGTGACATCATTTTTGAATTGTTTACATTGTTTTCCTGCTTGTTTCTACATATTGGTCGCACCACATGACTTTGACAACAGTTTTTTATTATAAAAGATTACACCAAACTACTTAAGGTTTACTTTTGAAGAATTTTGTTCTTTTCACGTGACTTCTTTCTCTCTACTTTGGATCTGTACAAGACTCACCTTAATTAAATGATTTGGACAAAATGAGCCACTGATTCAAACCACAAATGCTGTTCATAAAGCCTAAGTTCTACTGAACCTGGAACATACCTTTGATAATGGCAAGGGTGACTAAACCAGAAAATATATGCTGTGAATGCAGAGTAAGATGAGAGACCTGGGTTTGTGTGTCCTTCACACTCCCATGGTCAAAGACAGAGACCGAAGCTGTCTGCAGTGGATGGATGAGTGTGTGTAGAGCTTTGGACTGTGGCCAGGGCTGAATGTCCCCACTATGTACCTGTCCTCTCTCACTCTCTGCTTTTCCTGGGACGTCACTGCTGACATCAGTGAACTACAATCAGCTAAGATCAATCCTTTTCTTCAAATGACAACTATATACCCTCCCTGCTGTCCTGATCTACTTTCCTGTTGCTTGGCAACAACTTTCAGTCCCAACACCCGCCCTCCAAACATTTCCATTCTTTCCTTTTAACATTCCAGAACATTTTAATAAACAGGATTCTGATCGATAAGGCAATGTTTAAAGAAAGTGCTGGGGATAATGGCCACCACAGCAGTAGCAACGATGCCTCTGTCTCCATCTGTTGCAGACTAATAGCTCAGAGCTTTTACACATTGGTGTCTTGGGACAGATCTTCTGTGAAAGAGACAGAATGCTGTCTCAAGTAGCGATTTATATATTAGAAAATGCTTTACACAGTTTAGCAAAGATGGCCAGTCTAATAATGCAGATATACAATCCAACATAGAATAGTTCATATGAAAGCAAAGCTGAGAAGCTGGAGTGTTTATAGCTAATATATTTAATGTAAATCCTAATTCTAATGTTTGGGACTAAAACACAAATATGGGTATATATGAAAATATAGAATTTTATTTTCACGGTAACGATTCAAATGAGTATTAACGTACTCTACCGCAATAAAACTGTTACATATAGTAATAATGTTTAGTAAAGGTTATTAATAAAGAAAAATATTTATTTCCAAACAGTTCAGTGCAATAAGGTAATATAAGATCTAACCCGGTTGCCCAGTATTTAGTGCACAATAATAGATGGCATAATGAAAATAGGTAGTAATTAAAAATGTATAATGATGACATAATAATAAGAATGGCTCAGGGGAGTTGAGTGGAAAGATACAATCTCAAAATGTAACCACAGCAAACAACAACAACATGATGCATTTGTCCAACTGTGTTTTAGATACTAAAAACAGCTCATTTTATAAAGGAGACCGGGGCTAGTTGTCACACATTTTCTAATCTTTCTCATTTTGAATTCTGTTGGTTGATGGTATTTTCTTCTGTTACTTTTGCTGACATGTTTGCTACTGTTTTAGGCTTCATTGCTGTTTTAGCTTTTCAGAAAAGTCTATGTGACAACATGCTCTGCTACTGGGGTCACAAAAGGTCATTTAAAAGCCTATAAAAAATGTGACACCTAGACATTTTTCAGCTGATATGAGTTAAACAAGGTCATTTGCTCTGGTGGGTTTTAAAGATCTATAAATATACTTCTGTTTATATATTATTTTAAGTAATTGTGCTTATATTTTCTGGGTCACAATCATGATATTTCAACTCCATCAAACAAATGTCAACACAATAAAAATAATTGTCTGATGGTAGTGACAATTTTAGTTTGAAACAATCCTGTACTTTTTGTTCATTCATTTTTAAAAGTCCAATATATGTTTTTATAATACTGTGCTCATTCATTTTTTATCAGATACTTGTACTGGCAAGAAAATACACACATTTTGTTAGAAAATTAAAAAAAAAACATCGAAAAATTTAATAAACTGAATATACTGAGCAGATTAACACAAAATAATTATTACATGCCAATAATATATAAACTTTTATTTTCATTTTATTCGGTTTTGTCTCGTTTATTGGTGAATATTCATGGTTCTCAAAAAGATTAATATTTATACATTTCGCGGAGCACGCTGGACAGTAAATAAAATATCGAGAGTATATTAATAATCGTAATTTCATCCGGTCACGTGCCTAATGAAGCGTTATTATGAACAAGGTCATACCGCGTGTCAATTAAGAGTCAGCGCCGCTGCGCATGAAACATTTCACGGATGGGATGGATGGGCATCTTATGTTATCGGACAGACAGGCTGGTTAGACCCTTTCAAAGTTGTTTGTCCGACGACACTTGTTTATGCGCTGCAGCGTCTCGAGGTGAAGGATGTCACGCGCATCTCTCGCGCTTTAAACAGACGAGCGTCACGGTAAGACACAATCTCCAATCATACTCGACTGCCTCATCGACCTAGCTGTCGTTTTAAAAGCACAATTAAGTTTTCTGTTTTTGATATCGAAGGAATTCTTACCTGTCCGTGTTTCTCTGCACCGGCGCAAATGTGTGTGTGTCCTGTAGAGACGCTCACATCTCTCTCTCTCTCTCTCTCTGTCACACACACACTCTCTCTCTCTCTCTCACACTCTCTCTCACGCAGACACACACACACACACACACAAAAACATGCATACAGACACACACACACACAAACAGACAGACACACACATACACACAGACAGACACATACATACATACACACACAGACAGACACACACGCTCACACACATACCCACACACACACATACGTACATGCATACAGACATACACATACATACATACATACATACATACATACATACATACATACATACATACATACATACATACATACATAGACACATACACACAGACAGACACACACACTCTCTCTCTCTCTCACACACACACACACACACATACACACAACCACTTACACACACACATACACACCGATACACACAGACAGACAGACAGACACACACGTTCACACACACAGTCTGAGTGATGGGCAGTGGATACGTCAGGCCCGAGAGGGCGTGAGGAAAACTAGCGAAAACTGTGAGTGAAACATCTCCAACAGACACTTGACTGGAATCGACTGTATTTTACCTAAAATGACGTAAGGCGCGTAAAGCAGCCACATCGAATAGAAATGTCCTTGCGGTCCTGTCACCCGTGGGTTCAGATCCGGACAGGACACATCCACAGCTCACCAGCACTTCCCTCACCCTCCTCTCAATAATGAGTGTGATGTTGAAGGTCAGGTCATTCCTACTATTGAAATGAATAGTAACATGAACATATGAAAAAACCCTCATAATCTTTAATCAAAATACCTTCCCCTCCCTCTTGACCCTCTCTCCTCTGATGATGTGTTTACTGGCATGAAGGCGGGGCAACCTGTCACTCACATACTATCGACCAATAGCAAACCACAACTATCCAACCCTCCAATCAATTCCCCATGGACAAAATCATGTCCCGCCTAAAGTTTTGCTTGTCCACGAAGCCATTTCGTGTGGATAAACTTGTATCACAAATTTCACAATGATGATGCGCCGACTTGCAACTCAAAAAAAAGGACAATTTAATAAGAAATATTTGTAGTATTTCATTTATGTGAGTGTGTGTGTGAACAGAACACATTTTCTTTTCCTCCTTCCCTAGGGTCATTTTGACCCGAAACTCATTTTTAGAAAAAACGAGTGTCCATCAGTCTAAGATATTAGGACTTTTGTCACACTTAAACCATGGACGCACACACACACACACACATACAAATTGACTGGATTCGAGGAGTTTATGTGGTTGTAATAAAAAACAACAAAATTGTTCCTTTGCGGGTCAATTTGACCCCCTTAGGAATGGAGTGCAAGGAATGCTTCAGTATACATGGAAAAAAAAAATTAAAACTAAAAAACTAAAACTAAAATAAAACTTCACCAAAAAAATACTTTATAATGTCTACATAAGTATCTGAATGCAAACTGAAGAGATAAACTCGAGAACTGACTTTAGGACCCAGCAGAACAGCTCATTTGCTCCATATAGAGCTATAAGTTATTCTAGTGGCCTTATTAACTAATTTAAAGGTAAATAAAATAAAAAAATAAAAAATTCCATTGAAAATGAGAAAAAATAGTATGAAATGAAATTATATAAACTTGCTATATATGAGCTATAATTTTAGGGCTTTTGATCCGCTAGGGAAGGATTAGTTACAGTGTCCTCAATATCACTTTCCATCCTGTTTTGTAATATTCCTTTAACTAACAAAAGCAATTACATCGTCTTTCTTTTTTTAGAGGGAAAATAAAGCACTGCCATCTGTAAAGTATTAGCAACTGATTTGATGAATTTTGTGGGATTTTTGGGTTTATGACTAAAGTCCACTAATATATTGAATAATTAAATTGTGTGTGAGTGTGAGTGTGTGTGTGTGTGTGTGTGTGTGTGTGTGTGTGTGTGTGTGTGTGTGAAGAAAGAACAGAGAAGAAAATCACATTTAATAATACTTGGCGAACAGTTGGTGATGCACTGTGGGAGGAAAATAACACCCATCATTTAATCAAACCAGAACAGTCATACAGATTGACAGCAACTGTACTTGAATGACTAATGATACTGACATCATTTTTATTATACATTAATATCATATTTTTATTGTGCACTTAAGTCATTAGCCATGCAGCAAATGAAGTGTCGAGAACATTTTAAAATCACTTAAAAATGACCATTGGTCTTCTGAAACAAGACTTACAGGCCTCGAGTGCCTGTCTATCCCTGAGTGAGAGGTTTTATCGGACCTATTCTCTCTTAGTGCGGTTCTAGGGTCATTTTCTAGTCGCAAGCAAGTGATAAATATGATCCTGAACAAGACGAGAATAACTGAAATCAAATTCAATCTGTCATATTTTACCCTATTAGCAAAAGCAGGTGACATTTCTATTCTAAAGGGGCAAAATAGTAGTTTTTGAGGCTTTGTTGTCCTTTCTGAACTCTTTTATATAATAGTAGAAGTGCCCTGTCTTTATTTTTAAACAAAAGATAAATCTGAGTGAAGTATAATTCTGCATTAGATCTCATGCCCTTATAAGCCTGGTGACTCTGTGCTGGAATGCATTCAAAACAGGGAGTAGCAGTACCATAAAAAGCCTTCTGCATTTACACACACACACACACACACACACACACACTTTCACAGAATCTCTGAGCATAGACTGAGATTACTGTATGTGTAATCTCAGTGGAATGCGCTGTTTCAGAGCCCCAGCTGTACTCTAGTGCCGAACACGCAGGTTATAATCCTCATCCACTGCATTTATGAAACCGAGAAGAGCACAAGTACATAATTGTCTATCTGGTCTTAGGTAAAAGCTGCAGGTCAGGTCACATGTGCAATATGTCGTGGCCCTTTGGTCACTTACAGTGAAATTTGGTTATTTACTTGTTTCTACGGGATCTTCTTTTTAGTTTTGACAAGGCCTTTCTCTACTAGGCAGCGGTAGAACTCCTGGATATACGTGTACACACACTTCCAGTCCGGCTCTTTCATCCGCATCAAGTCGTCAACGTCCAGCAGGGGAGGACAGTCAGCTAGTCTCCTAAACACACACGCATAAAGAAAATCAAGCCTATTTTAGGACCATTATGATTTTTTGGGATATTACTTTCACTTCAGTTCATTTTTCCTCTGGAATACCTTAACAAAAGCAATTTTCCTCCTCCCAACTTGGATTTCTCTTTACCATAAATACTAATGTTTGATTCAAATTATAGAATTATAAATACAGTTCAGTCTTTAATTTAGCCTGATTTTAATTGAAGAAAAAAAATGTACATTAAGTAAAGCTAGTTTTTTAATGCATTATAATAAGTTTAATATAACTTACGTAATTATAATTGAAATTTACTTAAAATGAATTATATTAAGTATGAATATATTAAGTAATGAAATATATTACTATTAGGAATATATTACTATTATGAGGAAATTGTTATACATTTAATTTACTGTAAGTAATTATTATAATATTTTTATTATTTTATATGGTAATTAAAATTTTCTTTCTTTTCAGATGTAAAATTACTGAAATGAGGATGCGATAAATAGTGTCATGTCTTACTCTGCAGTCTTGAATGCCTTTTCAAAGTTGGCCCTGCGATCATAGGGGTCGAGAGTGCAATATTCAAAGCCCTCAGGGAAGAACCTGTGCACCAGCGCGCAAAACGCCAGACCGTCTGCCCAGCTAGAGGAGAAATTTTGAATCTTCACACCCTAAACATAGAAAGACGTACAAGAGATTGAATAAATACTGTCAAGCATGAAAAACAATATATATATTAATAAAAAGCTTAAAAAATAAGCTTCATTTACCTTAAATTATAAATTGTATGTGTGTGTGTATATATATAATATATATACATATAATTATAGATTGATTAAAGTAATTGAAGCTTATTTTTAGGAGCATTAAGTACACATTATATACTGTACAAAGTTCTTTTTCATTCTTCATATAGAAAAAAATACGTTTTAAATATGTGAAAAGTGGTTCACTCTAAAAAAATGGCCTGGAATTAAAGAGTATTATTTTACAATAAATTACTGTAGTCAGAAATTTACTGTGAAATCAATATAAGCTGGATCATTTTCTTACAAATGACTGTGAATCAACCGCAGAATGATGCTGACGTCTGTCACAGTCGTTCACTTCCTGTTACCTTTCTTGTTCTTCCCATGTCATTTCCTGCACCTGTCTTGTCAATCACTCCCCTCGTGTTTTCCCATGTCTTAGTTGTCTGACAAGGCTATGTCTAGTGTGTATCTTCGTGGTCCATGTTTCCTAAACGTTTGAACTGGTGAGTGTGCCGTTTTGGTTATATTTAAAGTCTTGTTTTGTTTACATTTCGAAATAAAGTGAGTTCTGAGTTCTCGTGTGCTAACAACATCACAGCGACTTACTGCTCTAGTTTTACTGTGATTTCACAGTATAAGGGTGTCTTTAATAATGCCACTGTAATATTTATTGGACCCTCTAAATTCATATTTAAATTTCAGTTTTAACCAGGTCAGAAATGTAAAAAAACAAAACAAACATTTGTTAAAATTATGATAAGCTAGAATATATGAAATAGTTAATTATGCAATACTTGACATGCAAAACACAATAATGGTGACACTCAACAAATATTAAAAGCATTTATGCACCATAAACCAACATTAACAACACAAACTGCTAAAAGCAATGCAAAAATACGTTCAGCAGCATAGAAAAAAACAACAAGAAACTCCAGAGCATTATCTATTCATGCAGCACTGCATGCTGGGTACCTTCATAGTATAAAAATACGGTATGATGTTGTTTGTTTACTAAAGTAAATTGTGTAAAACCACTTTTTTAGTGCAGTTAGATACAATAAAAGTCCTACTGTGAAATTACTTTGAAAGTAAAGCCACGTGGAATATATTGTCATTTCACACTAAAATGTTTAAAAGTGCTGACGGTATCCACATTTAGAGGAATATTGAAATATGTGCTGCACATATATATAAAATAAACACAGCTGAAAAGACAGCGGTGAGAAAGCATCTGATCATAGTGATGTCACGTCACATTTATTTATATAGCACTTTAAAGAATGTATTGCTTTAAAGAAAACCGCTTTATAGTATTAAACATGAAAAAACAGTGTCCGTGTCTCTTGTTTAGAATTAGAAATTCGGTTTTACTATAAAGCTTCTCTCCAGTGTGTTTTTTTTTTTTTACTTGAATGACGAATGACGAATGACTTTGACGGTGTAAACTATGAACCGGAGAAGATTTCCAAGTCTCAGAGACAAATTTGTTACGTAATTTGTAATCTGCTAATACCACAGATTTAGTAGTTTGAAGGTGTTTACCAGCCAGAGGGAACTTTTCTGCAATATTTGCTCTGGCAAGCTGGCAAGAACGTCCATAATGAATTCCAAAATAACTTAGTTTTGGCCTGATTTTGTTTGAAGTATATCAAGGCCTTTAGGTTCTTTTTTTCAGGGTTTCTAAACACACTACAAATTTGCAGTGTAATAACATAAATAAAAAAAAGATCTACATTATTTAGACATCAAGCATTTGTTGGAAAACAATTAATGCTGATTTAGATTAAAAAAATATAATAAAAACATTACAGATGTTTACAGATGATATACATTTTTCGTCTGTCATACAGGATGATGATTGATGATTAATGATGATTAAGTATAATCTCTTACAAATATAGAATAAAAAAAGCAGAGAGCATTACAGTAATGAGAATGAGAGGGAAAACGTGCTTAGTTGTCTATAAAAAGTCTTAATGGTCTTAAAATAGGTTTGATTTTCTTTCATGCTGAATGCAGCCTCTTTCTTTTCTTCCTTTTTTATATTTTAGGGTGAAATTTGATCCTGATATGTTTTCATGAGATTCACACAGCGAGGCTCGCAAAGCCAGAGTAATGTAGCAGAACAGACACGATTGATTTGATCTTATTTAGTCTCTTCAGGCCCACCTCATACGGGTTAGTCTTGACACGACACCAGTCCAGCAGCATCTGTTTGACATCTTTGGTGTTCGGGGCTCCGACTGCCGAACCGCCCGGCACTTTGACCCTGGCCACATGAGATTGAGCAGGGCTTTAGGAGGAAAAACGAAACAGTCAGATGATGGGATTCGTCCCATTCTGTCATCTTGACGGGCTTCTAGGAATGACTCACCTGCTCACAGTTTTTGGAGAGACAGTAGAGGTTGATGTCAGAAATGTTTTTGCCTGAGCCGTCCCTGTAGCGAAATTAAGTAAAAACAAGAGAAAGGGAAGGTTATCAAAGCCTTGCAGTTAGAACCAGTGTTCAGATCCTCCAGAGTGATGGTTAATCACTGTGTGTGTGTTGTGCTGAGCACCGCTTGGGCTATTAGTGGCCTTCTGGTCCTTATTCAGTCCAGCAGCTGTCTTGCTTCCACCAGCCTGCTGACGCAGGTTCTCCGTTCGCGCCGCCCGCTCCCTATCACGCCGTTCTGAGAGAAAGACGAGAGGAGGATGTGTTGTGTTTTCCATTCTGAATAGAAAAGTTAAACAAATACTTGAGCTTTATTTTGTTCAGTTTACTTCCTGTGGTTGTTGTGTAGTAGTAATGAAGGTCAAAAGGTCAAGTTAAAGGTCAAATCAAAAACATGTCTTGATTATATTTAACACACTACTGTTAAAAAGTTTGGGGTCAGTAGCGTATTACGTTTTGCTGAATTGGTGGCCAATTCGTATGAATTCATACATTTGTATATTTCCGTACAATCTTTTTTAAGTCCACTGATGGGTAGGTTTCAGTGTTGCCAGATTGGACTGAAGATTTCTAGCCCAACTACAGCTTAAAACCCGCCCATTTAAAAAAAGAAATGTTGCACGATACTCGGTTGTTGACCTGGGGGAGATGTAGAAATTTATATGAAATTTTGGCGGATTTTTATGCATCAAAAACCAGCCCAATTTTTATCAACCAGCCCAATGCATTTTTTCCCTGTCGGACGTGACAAAAAGGAGCCCAATTGGGTGAGAATCTGCCCAATCTGGCAACACTGGTAGGTTTAGGGGTGGGATTAGTGGTGGTCCTACATAAAGAGATTCGTTTTTACCATGAGTCAAATCATACGAAATCACCACCTCGTAAAATATTTAGATTTTCCTGTGAGATTGAGTTGATTTGTCTCACAACAATGTCCAAAAAAACCCCATTAAATATGCTTTATTCCCTTTATGGAACAGTTTTTTTCTTTTCTTTATTTAAGTCTAAATTCTTGACACATTTTGAGATTCTTCAAAAAGCATGTTGAGAATCATATTAGACTTATATACTGAATATGTGATGATAGGTTAGGGACATGACCCAATCCTCACCCCTCTTTCTCTTGAGAAGTTCTCTCATGGCAGCCCGGATCATTTTCCTCTCCTCGAAATCCACAGCCTTATCTAGCTATTACATGCAGTAAACAGAAGGAAAACACACTTTCCTAAATATGGTCAAGACAAACCATGATAACAAGCCTGCTCCGCTTGTAGCGCCTATAACTGCCTCTTACCATATTATTGAGGATCTCTTCATCCTCTACAGCTGCCAGCTGTTCCACTGTCAGAGGGCCCGTCGGATCAGGTTGGTTTTTGGTACCTGCCTCTAATGTTCCTTTCTCACCCTCCATCTTTAGTGATGGCTGGGACAGAAGGAGGAACAGGAGGTGTTGATGGAGCCAGGTTACAAGATGTGTATATTTCCATGTGTGCGTGGGAACGAGGGAGTGCGTTTATGGAAAGGAAAAATGAGGGATAGATATTCTAACTGAAAGCTTCTGGTACAGGGATATTTTAAGACACCCCAAGATGCTAGAAAGCAAGTATGTTGCTACTAAACGCTGATATAACTAGTCACAGCCCAAATATTGGTTTGGGCGGCTTCTGAACAAACAGGTTTCATTAAAACAATATTTTGTTTTCTCACAGATTAAATGTCAAGCTGCTTCCATCCGTACATACACAAAAAGACAGTCAATCATTCCAAACAAGTCCAAACATTCATCTGAATATAAACAGAAACCGTTTTGGTTGACGCTGACAATAAACATGCAGAAGCTTAGGATGTGTCCAGCACCTTCTGCCCATCGTCCTGTGAACCAACTGAGACTCAAATACAAACAAAGAGTTCAGTGGAGTTACATATGCTTTATGAGTGCAGACTATTTACAGGGAGGAACATTGTCATCATTGTCATGTCGTTCCAATCTTGTATGACTTACTTTCTTCTGAGGAAAGAAGATATTTTGAAGAATAAAAACTGTTTAACCACTTCATGTGCTTAAAAACCTTATACCTTTTACCTTAGAATAACTTATACCTTATATATATAATTTTTTTTTTTTTTTTTTTTTTTTTTTTCCCCACAGAAGAAAGTTTGTCAATCATGTTTGGAACAATCTGAGGGTGAGTAAATGATGACAGAATCTTCATTTTTGTCTGAACTATCTCTCTGTCACATAGAATTATAAAAACGGCGTTGCATTAGATAGAAAATAACAAACCAAATGGCATTTATTTGAAAGGAAGATAGCACAAGTGCTTTTTTAAGAAGAAAAGGAGAATTTCTTAGGTTCTAATGCTGTATTTTGGTCTACGGAGTCCTCTAAGAAAATGGTTATTGAAAAAAATATGAGTATATTATAAAAATATATATTTATTATATATTTTAAGTTATTCCCTCACAAAATGATTGTGTTCCCTCAAGAAACTTCACTCTCGAAAGCATTAAAAATATATTTTCCTTCAACCTCATATTATTTCCATCTGCAGTTTTGTGTTTGCTCACAAATATATTCCTGAAATACTTTGCCTTTGGTCACAAAAATTCTGTTTGCTTGCAATACACTACTTACATAATGTAGTTTTCACCCCACCTTATATTATATCTATTACATATTATATCTATTTTGCATTCTTTTGTGAGTGAACGCAAAATATCTTGGGAAACACAAAAGCTGGTTACATTTTATTTCAATGGTCCACTTTTGAAATCCTATTAATTATATGTAATTTGCCATTTACATGTCAACCAACTCTCATTAGAGTATTAGTAGACTGTTAGGTGTTAAAGGGGTTCAAGTAAGTAGATTAAGTTGACCATGTAGTTGCAATATTACATATAGTCAGTAGAATATCTAAAGTGGACCATCAAAATAAAATATTACCCAAAAGTTTTAACAGCAAACACAAAGGTGTTAAAATATAATAAATCATTTTTACATTTACATTTCTTCATTTAACAGACGCAGACCCCACCCCAACCCCATCTCCCTTTAGGGGCTCCAACATTAGTGGATCATGCTCAGTCAATATGATCTGAAATCAAATCTGTAGTTACTCTGATAGGACACTTGTGTTGACCAGTTCATTAAGAGTCAATGAAAAATGGCTTAGAATATTTAAGTTAGTCTCGATAAAAAACCTGGCCGTATTTGCATGTGTTGGGAATAATGCGTGGGCTGCAGCTAGCAGAATGGGTGATGTTGTTTCTGGATGCCATAATACAGTTTTCACCCTAATAACACATAATAATGTTGGCGGAATTTATTTAACCACTCAAAACAATTAGTTCTTACACTGGTGTAATAGCTGTTATGTAATCACAAAATCATTGCACTACATGAAAATAAATGGAAATTCATCAGAAAAACAACAAAAGTCAAAGTTCTCATAAAACCTCACAAAATAGGAAACATAAAGATGATGCTCACCAATCTCTTTGCGGCTGTTCAGAGGAAAGGTCACATACACTCAACTCAACTCAACTCTGATGCTGGAGCGAGCGAGTGAGTGAGTTTTTCAGAGCCACCGTGAGACCACTCCCTCCCCGACCCTCATCACACTTTTCTGAAGCGACCAGGAAAAAACATGGAATCAGTAGAACTGGACATTAAGTATTAGTGACATATTTTGGCACTGCTTGTCCAGATCAGCTTTGGCCTATATATGTATCTACCGGCACTACTAAGGAGATATAAACACTGTCCATTTAAAAATGGTATCAGGCTTTTAATATGTTTGAAAACCAGAGGAAGGAAAACGTTGAGATAAATGGTCCTCACCCAGCATGCTCTGTGTTGACAGTGATTGCATAAGCAGGTGGCCTGGCTCTACGCAGAGCTAAACGGTGGACAGACGGAGAACACTGCCTTATTAAGGCATAACTAGAATGACGTTGCCTAGCAGTGGCTCCAAGTTTACACAGGTCAGACACATCCTTTTCTCCTCTGCAGACGTAAACACACTTGTCGCAGTTTATCTGTAAACGCTGAGACCAGAAATGTCACTGGCACATGCACATTTTCACACTCGCACCATTACGGTGTGATTGAGGAGTTGTGTGTGTTTAATGAAGGAGTGTTTGGCTCCACCTAGTGGTGGCTGATTGTTATCGAATCGTTTGCTGGCAGAAGTGAGCTAGCATGACACATGGAAACTGTGAGGGTGAAGGAAACCTAAACATAGACTGGATATCCAGTGAGTCATTCGCTAATGGCATACAAATTATACAGAAGTGGTCCAGTTGTAGTGACAAAGTCATAGAAAGGCACTTAGAATGTTTCATAACATTCACCATGGAGAAAATGCTAGTTTGTGCAAAACTAGCATAACATTCACCATGGAGAAAATGCTAAACTGAAAAACTGACGATCATGTTGGTAGGGCGATGTGGGTGGTTAGCAGGTGATTGTTATGTGTTTGTAATGGTAGTTTGAATGTTGTTTAGTGATTTCTAAGGTCTGTGGTTGAGTACGGACTCAAGTCTCCATGATACTTTGGTCTCTAGACGTCCTCCTTCAACATAGAATTAAGACATTTGAACCGTTTTTATCATCATGTAGGTACAAAAAAAGTTTAATACAAGTCACCAGCATTTGTGGCACTCTTCATTTTACCTCAAAAAAGAGGTAAACTCCTTTCACTAACTCTGGTTTAAAAGCTCACAGACTTACCATATTTATTTTATTATCTCATTATGGTATGGACATTCTTTGCTCAAAAGCATTTGGTTGTAACAATTATAGTATGGGTTTACCAGGGGGAGTAAAAAAATAACTCACCATATTTATCTTATTATCTCATCATATGGTGAGTTTGTGAGCTTTTAAACCAGAGTTAGTGAGGTGAGTGAGATTTGTCCGGGGAGTCAGATTTCGGTACAACACCCCACTTCCCGATTTACACACAAATTATTGGAGTTCGAATAAAAACATTATAGCCTTATTTTTGTTACTTTCACTGTTTACTGACTGTTAATGAGAGTAAAGATAGTTCTTAATATGTTACATGGTTGGCATAATTTTTTTTTATGTTTTTTGTGCTGTTAACTTTATACAGTTGATATAAAATATTTTACTACAGTATTTGGTTCAGAATTTTTTTTTCTAGATTTTCCTCCTTTAAAATTGGGTGCGTCTTATGTTCCAGAGCGTCTTATATGGTGAAAAATACGGTATATAATTATTTTTTAATGAATTGAGGCACTTACAATGGTAATTAAATCTAGCCAATTTAAATGGAGAAATGTGAAGCTTATTACTTTATAAAAGCACTTACAAAAAAAAGTTAGAAGAACTAATGTATTTTAAAGTTTACAGTAAGTTATCACATTAACCAAGTTGCACATTTGGATATAACTTTACACAGAAAGGTTTTTATTCACACTAAATCATGGTAACTTGCATTCGTTTTACATCTTTGGGCTATATTATTATTATTACCGTAAAACAAACATTGAGTATTTTAATGTTTCCAAATTGGCCCAATTAATTTCCGTTGTAAGTTTTTCACACTAATGTTGATTTTGAAAGGAACAAATGAAAGCTAGATCAAGTTTGATGATGTTGACTTGACAAAGCCGAGCCTGAAAGTATGAAGCTTCAAATACTTGAGGCTTGAAGGTTTTATTGTCAGATAGACAGAAAGTCAGATGAAAATAGGAAAACAAAGAAAATCTCAGAGCATATTAGACACTATCATGCTAGCATGTTTTATCACTTAGCTAGCATGTATTATCATGTTGTTAGCATGCTGCTAGCACGTTTTAAGACACTGCTAGCATGTTTTAAATTACTGCTAGCACATTTCAACAAGTATATTGATATGAACAATAATAATAGCAAACGACACACATTTTTACATACAAAAGAATAAGAGACAGTGTGTTTTTTGAACTGGTGTATTTGTCCAGCTTTCCATGATTGTAAAATACATAAATATAATAAAATAAGCATTTACATATGATATTTTTTTGACATCAGAAACCATATATACGCAGGAGCCACAGAGTTATGCAAATCGTCAGCACAATTTTATGCTGTAACCAACAAAAGACACATCAAAACCATCAGTACTGCTCTATGTTAAGAGATCTCAGCATTGAAAACATCATCCAGTACGTTAGTGACCCTGTAATGTCATCGCAGGAATAAGAAATAACATCTGAGGTATTTTTCTGACAACCCTCACCTCATGTACTAACTTTGCTATTGTTCTGTTGATAATTTGTGGTACAGGGAGACGGGATGAACATTATGTGACTACGTTGTCGTGTTCACTCATAAGGTCATATTAAGGACATTTTACAGACAAAGAAGGTCCAGTGCCCATTATCAATGGTGTAGTGATGTATGAACCGCATTTTTTCAAACCAAGCAGCTTTCTGTTCGTCAACTGATGAATTAGCATGAACATTTTTCATACACACACATTGCTGAACAGTAAATATAACGGTCTCTATACACTAATGTATTTACTAAACCGTTTAATAGGCCCTTTTGTGTCAAATGTTGATTTTATATATATACATCTATAGGTCAGAGTGGCTTTTATATATATATATATATATATTTTCCTATGATGCTGTTCACTAGAAATGAAAAAATGAGTGAAAACACTGACGCATGGATGTACAGTTGAGACCTTAATAACTAAAGCTTCAAAGGGCTGGTGTTTCCTTATGAAAACAGCCCTCAGGTAGGCACACTTGAGTTAGTGTAGACTTTTATCATTTCCGTTACATTCACATCCTTGTTTTTCCAGTTACCCAATTCAGTCAGTTGTCAGAGTCAGAATTAAACCCCAGGTATGAATCATGTTGGGGAACAAGCAAACTGCCTGATATTTGCATTGAAAGCACTTCAATTCAGTTTAAAAAAATAAAAATAAGCAAAGTAATGCTAAGCTTTCTATCCAGCAGATGGCAACAAAACCTCTTCGAGGGAATGACCTTGCAATGTACTGCAGTCTAACCTCTGTTAGTGTCAATTTCTTATAACAGCTTCAAAACACAATTCAGATGAGAGGGAAACTAATACTGTCCAGCAGGAGTCACAAAAACAATAAAACCAATCAAAGAAACTAATGGAGAACAAAAAAGAGCACCTACTCAGAGGAGACGAGCAAGAGCAAGGAAGCTTTTTGTGGAGGATTTAAAGAGGACAATGAGGGTGAACATATTATTTTGATTTCTCCAAAGAGATCATAGTGTGCTAAAGATATATGAGACTCCTTAGAGAGACCTATTAATAGTTTTCTACACTGGGAATTACATAAGAGGCACCAGTGTATACCTGTCTGCCTATGATGGGAGCACATTCATATTATTACTTAAAAAAGCAGACAATTTTCTCAATGTCCAAGATGTATATCACTCCAAAAGATAACCGTATGAAATTATATTTTGCTTGTTTATGTTTTGATTTGTGACATTTTCATGACAATTAAGCATTTTTCCTGCCTTCTTAGTTCCTTTATAATTCTCAATGTCATTCATTATGATATATTTTAATTAATTTGTGAGTACACAATATAATATAAATGTAATAGTAGGCATTTTAATTTATACTGATTGCTATAAAATTAAAATATTTTTTAATATTTAAAATAATTACAATAAAATTAAAATAAATAATGAAAAATACTTTTCTGTACAGTATTGTGGATTGAAGTATTGTTTAAATGTTTTTTATATATATATTTTTTTTTTTCACTTATTCTCCCGATTCTTATTACAGCAATGTGAAAGAAAATTATACGTTATTAAAATTGTACTGTATTTATACATAATGATAATATCTGTTATATTACAGTAGTGAGAAGCCTCAATGAGAATGACAATTATAAAACTCACTAGCAAACATTCAGATGCATTGCGGTAATGAGATAAAAAGGTAATGACAGGAAAAAAATATTAGGAATATATTATTGTGAGCTTATTTCTACTAGATCTTTTCTATGACAGAGAGGTATAAAACCAAATTGGTAACACATTATTTTAAGCTGACGTAGTTACACATTACTACATGTACTTACTATAGTAATAACAGTAAATTGTGCAGAATTACAAGTAACTAACCCTAAACCAAACCTTAACTCTATTGTAAGTACACGTATCACTCAGTACTTGAGTAAGTGCAATGTAACTACCTAAAATAAAGCGTAACCAACTGATTTTCTGAAAGCTGAATAAAAGTGAACCCAAATGTGGATCCAGTAGTCCTGCTCGTCTCTATTATGTAAACGTAACTTGGATGAAATGTGGTAGTACTGTAACAAACATAGGATACTCATTCAAACATGGCATCCTACAGAAAGCTGCCTTAAAAGTACTGTCCACATCACCAAAATCAGTTACAGTATCTAAAAATACATTATGTATTTTTTTGTGTGCCCATCTCTATTTAAAAAGTGCGAACAAGTCCAAAAACAGCTATTCTGACCATTAAAGAGGATCAGAGCAAATCGAGCAGTTGTATTTCACAGTGCATTAGGATAGACACAGTCACAGAATGAATATGGCAGGATATTGGAGATCTTCCTGATGCTCATGCAGAAGTTTTTACGAACTTTACGTTGTGCATGTTGGCAGAACGGAGGTAATAAAATAAATCCAAACAAATGGTTGTGGTTGGCATCTGCTAAAAAAAGGCATGTGCTAAGTCTGTCTCCATTAGAAGAATGACTGAAATAAAAATATTGGCACAGTGAGGAGGTACTAGGGAAAAACGACTCCTCCAATATCATCATCATCGACCAGAACTTGTATCTTCTCAGACTCCACATTCAACCAGATAATACTGGATGACGCAGAGACTTCCGTTCCAAAACCTAGTGAATTGTTGATATTCAAACGAAACTTTTATAGAAATATTCCCCTAATTCATTCAGTAGTGAAAAGCGTCAATAAAATAGTTCAGTCTTATTAAAATAGACTATATTATTCACTATTTGTGTGTGCTATGTATTTGTATGCGTACACCTTGTTAGCTTAGCAACATGCTAACATCAAATTCTTTCTAAGCCCAAAGTATACTTCTGTTTTTATTTGTATGCTAGGCTATGCGTACAGCACACTTTCTAGTGTGCGTCTCGAGTGCTTCTTATCATACAAAAGTAGCAGTCGATGAGGGCTAGCCTATCGAAGGGCTAGCCCTCATCGTTCCAAACCGGTATGGCATTTTTAGATAATTAACAGAATTATTTTAATTATCACTGAGATACTGTAATAGTTCATTTGAACGTTTTGAATTTTTAAAAATATTTTTGCATTTTTATTTTTAAAAAGCCCCTATTATACTATTTTAAAGGTTCCTCTTTTTTTAGGTCACCTACATTGAAGTGATTTCTGGGTTAGTGTAATTTATATGCATTTGTAGGCTTGTTTTAATGGAATTTATATGCATTTATATAGGAAATTTGGGTGGGTTTGTCATCAAAAACAAGCCCAATTTTTATCGACCAGCCCAATGCATTTTTTTCCGGTCGGACGCGACCAAAAGGAGCCCAATTGGGCGGGAACCAGCGGGAACACTGCGGCTCAATTCAGCCTCTCTAAACCTCTCCTTTCCAAGAGTCTGCTCGACTCTGATTGGTCAGATGACCCAGTCTGTTATGATTGGTCTACCCCTTATAGTGCATGTCAAAAGTAAACTCCCATTACCACATTTGAATTTCAGCTTCAGAACTTCCTCAGCGCTTGCAGTGATACGAACAGTAACAATGGCGTCGACCTTTCCGTATCAATTCAAGGCCGAGTCCTCATCCTGTAGAAGTGCTGAAAACAGCATCTTCTCATCATGTCGACAACACAAACCAAACTCCTCCAGGCCTCAGATACAACTAGTGTTTGAGGGTCAAAGTAGACATTGTTGGTGGACGGCATGCACTTTAAAACCTTTCACATTTACAAACAGCCATGAAAGGTAATATCAGAAAAAGCATAATAGGGGCACTTTAATTTTGTTGTTTTGTGTCAAATTTAGAATTTTTTTATTTCAGTACACCAAATTGAACTAAATTAAAATGAGAAATGTGACATTTAAAAAGAAGTTTATTTAAATATTTTTACTTCATTCCAGTTAAAGTTTTATTTTTTTTTTTTTTAATTATTTTAGTTTTAGTTTCTGTTGGTCCAAGCTGCTCTTTTGCATCTAATGAAAGTGGTTGAGGACCAAAGAGATTTCATTGTATTCCTTTTATTCTCCATGCAAAAAAAAGGTCCAGAGTTTGGCTATAGACAGCATTGCAGATCACTAGGTTTTGGAACACAGCCATTGTAGATTCAGTCCGTTTTCTCGTGAATCTGATCCTCTGTCCTCTCATTCGGTTCTTGAGCTGATTCTGTAGATAATTCTTCTTCTGAACAGGGTTGTGGAGCTGGTTCTGCCGTTGTTTTTGATGCGATCGAGTTCTCCTCTCCTCTCATGTCATCTCGACTGCCACCGGTCGGTGTCCTGGCCTTACGTTTGTCGAGGTAAGCTACAATGATCTCAGAGTTCTGGTAGATGATCATGCCCGAGAGGGTGAGGGCAGCTCCCGCACAGCTAAGAGCCGTCAGCTGGTGGCCAAACAGCAGCTGGGAGAGCAGGAGGTTCCCCACCACATTCAGGTTGCCCAGGATGTGCAGCGTGACGGCAGAGGTCAGGGTGATGACACAGCAGCTGGCCAGGTTGTAAAGCACTGACCCCAGACAGCTGAGTAAGATGAAACCCCAGAGGTGATGGTCATACTGCAGAGGGGACTGCATTGCTGCCCAGTTCTCCAAAGCCAGGGCGGCTATGGCCAGGATGCAGAAGCTGGGAATGGACATCAGATACAGTAGGAAGATAGAGTTGATCTTCTCCTCCTGAAGCAAGATGCCTGACAATTACAAATATAGAAAGTGATGCAATTTAGCCATTATAGTGTGTGCTCAAACACATTATTCAGCTGCGTTGGTTCCGGAAGTTTTTTCCATTCATTTCTCCCATAGGGATTTTGAATAAAGGGCCAGTCACACATCCGATCACGCACGAATCCCTCACAAATCACACACAGATTGGGTTTGTGCGTCGAGAAATTTACCAAATTGTTCCACGAACATTCAACGCACGCCCGACGCATGAATCACTGACGGAGCGATCGTTCCACGTACAAGCACTTTCAGAATCCACATTGTCAGTGGAATGAACGTGATACGTGCGTGGTTCGTGCGTGATATGAAGGTGGGGCGTCAGTGGACGGACATAGATGGTTTCGAAAAAATTCCGACGCATAAGCACTGACGGCCGACGCCTGTCCCTCGCATAATCATGAATAACGCACACCGTTCAAAACTCAAAATCACGCACAAACCGCCTTCGAAGCACATCCACTTACAATCACTGACGGTCCACATTCGTTCCACCGACGAATTACGCATACGACGCACGATCCGTGCAGAAACGAAAATCTGTGCGTAATTCGTGAGTGATTCATGCGTTTTCGCTGTGTGACTGGCCCTTTAAATCTTTCATTGTTATGAGGCATAAATGAGCCAGAATCAAAATGTTACAAACTTTGATTTGAAGCAAAAAAGTATTTGAAAAAAATCTAAGAAAAACACTAAAGGTACAAGACTGTGTTCTGTCGGCTTTTACAATAGAAACCATTTATGGGATTGTAGAGAACTAGAGTCTCATAAAATAAAAAATTATGGACTCACTTAAACGTGTGTGTGTGTTTGTAGACAAATGTATTGCAAAATATGCATATATAGTAAAATACAGTTTTGAGAGCGTAGGATTGGTGAAATTTTCTTTACAGTATCATGGGTAATGTACATGTTTTTAAGGTTTATAAGTTGCTTTTCCCTATAGGGAATTTGAATGGATTTTTACTTCTGGAACTTGACGGTTGCAATATATACTGACACGCATGTTTTGCCCATCTGGATTGTCATTTACAAAGGCACATATTGAGCTATGGTGTAACCCAAATAGTAAACAACCTTAGCCTCTGTGATCTAATGGCCACAACTAAAATAGAGCCCTGAAACATAAAACCAACAGATGGCCTACAAGGAGAATCTATCCTGGAGCAAGAAAGCAAAGTAGCTGAGTAAATTAATTGCAACCTCTTGGTTCCCACAGTCTTTGCGTATACACTACAAACTAAATTCAATGTTAAAAACAAGGCCCTGCCCATTTAACTTGTGTGCAAACTAAGTTATGCAATGAAAGTATAACGAAAGTATAATGACTAAATTTTCTTTGACATGCATTGCATTGAATAAGATCAGCATATGTGGTTGCAGCTGTTTGTTTAAGATATGAAATCATAAAAGGACTTAATGTGTACAAAACAGGTTCTCCCAGTAAACTAAACCGCAGACTCTCGCCCTCAGTCCGGTCTGGCTCATTGATGTTCTCAGAGACAGGCACTTGCATAATTATTCTAGTGAGGAGGTCACTTAGTATAATGGAGCTCAGCTGACACTCATTTTAAGAAATCAAAAACAGTTAAGTAGCCAATACCCATCTGTTACTGTGAGTTCATTTGCTACTTGGGAAACCGGGTTAGAACAGCAGCAGCATGTATTTGCTCGTGGGTGAGTCTCTGGAACAGGATGTGCCAGCTGTTGGCAGACTGGACGTTTTACTCAGACACACACTAGGAAGTTGCAACATAATGACTAAGAACTAGCCTTATTGAGAGACAAAAATAGACTCTGCTGTTAGGAACATTTGGTTAGGAATACTTTCATGTCAATAAAAGTGACCTTTTAAGTTATGATGAATTTAGATACAGCTTCAAATACGTTTCTAAAGCTTTGAACACGTGTTTTACTGTTAAAATGATCAGGAAAGAGATCTGCAGTGGGTTGTGGGAAAGCTCATTAGTCATCCGACGCGCGAATGAGACGTTCTTGTGAGTCGATTCTTTTTAATGATTCGGTCGAAACGATTCGAAAGACGGTATGAATCGTTAGACTTATTTAGGAATAACGCAAAATCTACTTGCCTTAATTTGACCTGACTATCTTGACTTACAGATTAGTACGCATTTAAAATATGTAATTTCATAGGTTTACAAAAAAAGAGTTTATAGCCAATGAAATACGTTAAAGCTTAAAGGGATAGTTCACCTAAAAATTAAAGTTATCCCATAATTTACTCACCCTCAAGCCATCCTGTGTGTACATGACTTTCTTCTTTCAGCCAAACATAACCCCCATGATTATGTCTGACTTTATTATGTTTTGGCTTATTATATTATGTTTGGATTATTTTGGCATGATTATGGTTTTCAAATCTGAGATTTTGAAAACCAAAAAAAGCGCAAACATCTATGAAAAACGAAAGGGAGTCATATACACCTATGCTTTTCATTTTTGGGTGAACAAACCCTTTAACATGAGACATGTCGTTGTAGTGTATACATTATGATAAATCTATCGATTTCTATATGAGCTTTCCAGCTAGACTCGAATGAATCGGTTCGCGACGCCACTCACTTTGTTGAATGGATTTGACGCCTCTCAACATGGTGGCGGCGAACACGAACAGGCATCCGACCTGGTCGAACTGGACCTCGCCCATGATGCTGAACGACGCCCCGAGGCAGATGGGCATCATCGCGGTGTACTTGAGGATGTGGTGCTGCTTCCCCAGGATCAGCGTGGAGATCGCCAGCGTGAACAGCGGCGTCGTGGTGTAGATCATCTGCGCGAATGACAGCTGAACATAATTGAGTCCCACGTTTCCGAACGCGATGCTGGCGCAGAATGTCAAACTCAACAGGAACACTTTGAACCTGGCGCTTGCGGTTAAATCCTGCTCGCCGATGCCTCTGTGCTGGATCACCCTGCATTTGATCAGCCCGTAATCCACCACTATCGCGGTCAGCATGTGCAGGGCTGACAGAAGCAGCGGGTATCTGAAATTGTACACGGTGAATATCCATTTGTTGAGGCTGGAGATGGTGGTGCCCGTCACCAGCCACACGGACACGGCGCACATGAGGTGCAGCATCTCCGGCGGCGGCCTCTCTCTCCTCCCGGGGCCCCGGGTGTCCGCGCACGGGGTGGAGGGGCCATCGCTGTCGATCATGTTCGCTTCATCTCCGCACCTGCAGGGTAAACACAACGTGAATGAATCATTCATCACCGCGAATTACAGTAATAATATACTCAGTTCGCAGTATTACAGGAGTCGGGTGAGTGTGTTCACTCTCTGCTGAAAGTCCTGTCCTCTTCACGCGCTGTAGCAACCGTGTGTTTTGGAGGCGGACAGAAGCAACATTGCGTCTTCTACATGTGTTATTATGAGTCGTTGGTCTGGTTTGTGACGTAAGCCACGGATATTGCATTTATTGGGCATGAGAGGCAGTGGTGATTCATTCAGGGATCCAACCGGTTCTTTTGAATGACTCTTGATTCTTTCGCTGGACTCGTTATGACGTATGGGGGTCTGTCCCAATACCACACCTCTGTGCACTTGATCACTTGTCTACTTAAAGTCCCCATGAGATCAAAATGTACACACACACACACAAAATAATAATATTTTAATGGAAAAATGCAGTTTTTATTATAAAATATTCAACCACGCACATCATTATTCATGTGCACTCTTACTCTTTAATCAACTCTTGCAGCAGAGCATATCTTCTCTTCTCTGACGATCCAATGAATTCCCCATGGACAAAATAAAGTCTCGAACATTTGTTCTTGTTCACAAAGCCGTTTCATTCGGATATGCGTCAAAATGAGAATGAAATGGCTATTGCAACATTCACGGTGACTTAAAGGCCACATGACTTACCGATTTTAGCCCCAATCTGCAGTCTGAAAATCTGAGCTAGCAAATTTTGGTAAGGCACAGTTGACTGATTTCATAGAAAATCAGGTACTATATAATGGACACAGACTTCCGTTTTTTTTTTCTTCTTTCTTAAGCTTCAAACTATAATTGCAAAAAGACCTGTTTGGTATTTTGAGACAAAACAAAAACAAACATTTCTGAGCTTATAGACTGTCTGACAGGATGGACATTGACAGGCTGGACATTTTTGGCTATAGTTAATGTATAGTAATTTATAGTGTTCATTTAATGAACACATGGTGTACCTTCAGTTAGCAAAGCGATTCATTGTTGAAGCTGACCATGTACAGTTTAAAATCTGTTTTCGAAAACTTGTATTATTATTATTACTTAAAATTTCACTATGACCAGGTGGAAATGTTCAGCTTGACAACATCCAACTGCAAACACAATATGATGAAAAATAGGAAATCTAAGTGTAGATACTTGTATAATAGTGTACTAGCAGCAGATGTTTTAACCTCCATCGAAGAAAGAGCAAATGGGGACGGGGATGGGTTTCTTAAACTGGCCGCAACCCCATAATGACAGGGTGGACAGCAATTTCAGGGACACATGCAAAATTATTATGGAAATAGAATATAAATTAACAAATTGACTTTAGCAAACAACTTGAGGTCAATAAGAATATTCAAAAATGACTTACATTTTTTTTGTCATTTAACTACTCATTAAACTCAGGTGGTTTAATTGAGCAACGCAGGACGTGCCAAAATCACATGCATCCAATCAAAGAAAATGGTATAAAATGAAAAGAACACATTTCAAGAGATTTCTCATTATACTATGCGTGTAAATGTTTGGTCATTTATCACAAATCCTCAGAAATTCATTATTTTGCATTATGCTCATGATGACCGAGTGATTCTGACTAGGACACCAAAGACACTTTATAGTGATCTTGACCCAAACGTTGTTTATGTCAACATAATATATGATAGTAATATATGACATATATAATAATATATGACATTATACTGCACAGGGCATTTAGCCCTACATGCATATAATCTTTAATCCAAAATATTTCAGTTAGGCTACTAAAAGAACGGTAATATGTTCAATCTCATTTGTTTCCATATGCACTATATAGTACGCAGTCATTAACATGATAATGTTAAATGAATGTTGTTAGTGTGCACTTACTAGTGAGCCGATTCCTCGCGGCGCAGGGAAATGAATCCACGAGTCAACCAATCACAAATCGGCTCGTGTTGCTCTGCCGGTTTTTGATTGGTGAGCTTCCATTTATTCAAAACACCATGAAAATGGTTCAGCACAAGCAAATCCTAAACAAACGAGCGTTATGTTAAATAACACTTTCAGGAGATCTAGTCACTGAATGTGTTTGTCGCGGACTTCCAGGCTGCCGCTGGCTTTCAGAGAGGCTCGTTTCATCCGGGAGCCCGTGATGCGACGCCGGTGCAGACGAGCCTCATTCACAGAGCTTTCAGTTCAAGCGATAACAAACCATAACAACAACACAAGGCCGCACATGCGTGTGGAAGTGACGCCGGCCGATGACGTCGAGTCGCCGCAGAATCGCTGTATTTATGCCCCGTTTCCACGGAGGTTGTTCGAGCCAGTGTCATATATTCCTTGTTATATTACTAAATCCTTATATTCGTGTAGTAATGTGACTGTCGACTCACATCAAGAATCTTGATCGCCGCTTCTATTGTCACGTCCAGTGATGCTCACACTAAACGTTTAATAAATGACACCATCAAGACCCTCACAGCGGAAATAAACAACCCGGTCCGCACCAACAGCCTCGGAAACAGCGCACAGCTCAGGATCACAGTGGTGCACTTACCTGCTAAAGCGAGATGCGTTTCACTGTCCCGCACTCAGCGCCAGCTGTTCCCAGATCAGCTGTGCCACACGTCATCCACTGCGCCAGCTGTTCCCGGATCAGCTGTGCCACACGTCATCCACTGCGCCAGCTGTTCCCAGATCAGCTGTGCCACACGTCACCCATCGCGTGCCGCTGGCACGTGGACGCTCAGCTTCACTAAACACACATGCTTCAGCATCTCCAAGAAAGCGTTTTTATTCATTCATTTCGTTTACAGACATTTTTATGGACAATTTGATCGTTTTTTTATTCATAGGCTATACTTTGGTTATGTGAACCATATCCACTTTATTTTATAATAACTTTATTTACTGTTTCCTATATTTAAACACTTTAACTCCAGTTTAAAAAAGGTTAACGATACTACCAATAAAACTTGTAGATTTTCATGACATTGTCAAAACATGTCACATCCCTATAGGCTACATTTTACAATCTTATTCACTATGCAAGATAATATCGCTTGACCGACGAAGGCCTGCGACCTATTTGATGGTTATGAATTTGATGAGCAAGTTTAAGCTGGTTGAGTCCATCCTTCTGAACCAGTGGATCAGGATCTTCATTACTGGGTGTGTTCAGTGTGCAACAAATATAAGGCCTACTGTGAATATAGATGATTAACTCTGCAATGTTGCCACTCATTATATTTCCATCTAGACATTTTTAGCAATGTTAAATCCATCAACAGCAGAACATACTTTATGCCATGAGATGTGATCATGTAAAAATCACTTTTAAAAACACCTTGTAGATTTCTTGATTTTTTTTTGTTAGCAGAAAAATAAATTGCTTCTGGAAGTTTTAATCAACGTTGAGTTGTATTGTAACATTATGTTGTTTTTTATTACAGTCTAGTGCTATTCCAAGTACTGAGAACTGAAATGCTACCAATCAAACCAAAGGACCAAAACTGATAACCCTTGAAATATTAAACCTATCATTATTGATCTTATACTTCATATATATATTCACATTATTTTGACAACCAAGACAAATTCACATCATTATTTACAGTTCACATTTTAGGGAGATTTTCTAAACTTCAATTAAGAGTCCTTGCAGTGCAATGCCTAACACATTCAACCATCAGCATCATATTTAATCAGTTTATCTAGGCATAATAATCATCGTAAGGTGCTTTATATATCTGGTTAATATGTACATTGGAAAGTGTCATTTTTGCAGTGCTTATGGCGCTGATAATGTCAAGACAATCCTCTGAAGACGTTTGCTTTTGGTTGAAGAACTCAAACACAGACGGTAAATATGAAGTTCAATCAGTCCTTTACAATTTTCACAAAGTACTCAACACAGTTCCTGACATGGTATACTCTCATTTAACGTGTACATGTAACACTGGTCTGCTCATATTCTGAAAGTTTTGAAATATGAGTTTCGTTCAACCTCATTTTGGTTACAGTTTACGGTCAGTATTCCAGACCACTTTTCCTCGCAGCATGAAGGGTGTATGTGGTGTTAATGTGATTTAGCCGCTAATACTTGAAACTAGAACGAATTGCCACTACAAAAATACTAGTTACTGACAATATAGTCAAGGCCAAAGGTTTGCAAACACCCTAAAATGTAATCTGATACTGTGCACTTTCCTGTGAGTGCATGGTTAATTTGCATAATAAACTGCACTGCATGCAGATGAGTCATACTACACAATGTGCAATGTTAATTCATCTACTTAACTAAATAAAAGTGGAGTTGAATCGTAGCTTAACGTTTTAGCATGTTTGCACACATGATTCTAACCATGACTCTTAAATGGAGAATCTCAATTCATCACCTTCACAATGACATTTACATTACGCTTGTGCTAAATAACTAAAACAGGCAGCTAAAAAGGAATTCTCGCATTATATATCTAATAAATTAGCTTTGATCATTATTATTTTGTAGAAGCAACATCAATTGACTGATCTAGATTCTATCTAGGTTGTTTATGGAGCATGTCTGCACTGTTGAAACTACACAGCACTTAATCTATACTACAGCTCAATGGAGGAACACAGTCTTGAGGGCATTCGGTCTCCGTACTTCAAAAGTAGCATGTGCGCTGAACATCTTTTATCACACAATGGTGGCTAATTCATGGGTATCATACAGTTAACCTGAAGCAATCAGCCAAAGCTTTGAGGAATAATCTAATCCCTGTTGAATCGTTACGTTCCCCAGGTCAGTGATGTTATTAGTGTCTTTCACTGTGACATTTATAAAGTGCCTCTGTCTATTGTGCTTAAAACGTTTTTTCCCCATGCAATGTGAATTTTCCCTGCTACAATACAGGTGTCCCAATGCCCCCATGAATACACTCCAAATTAAGATATATATTTATATACAGGTGGGGCCTTAGTAGAGACTGAACAGAATCAGTATAGTCCACATCTTTGAAACTCCTTGGACTGGGAAAGCTTGGTAAGCAGCTTTCCTAATACAGGATGATTCAGAATGCCAAGCTGGTCCTGGTGGAAGAGAGGCCTCAAAAGATTGAAGGACACTGGTTCCAGTTTTGTCTGTCTTTGGCTTCCCAGTAGCCTCCTCTGTACAGGTAGCTGCTCTCACCGGTCTCTGTATCAGTCCTTTTCTCAAACCACATTGGCTGGTAGCTCTCCGCTTCTTTTCCTGTCAAATCCAGGACAAAACATCTTTACTGAGATGACAGAATACTGACCTACTGCTTACCGCACTGTATGGATTGTATAATGCCTATTACCGTATGTTCCCGCATATAACCTGCGGGTTATACCAGAGTGCGGGCTATATCACAAATTTTTTGCACGTAATAATATTTCAATATATTTGTTACGTCCCTAAGGATGTAAGGTTTTTTTGCAGTATTTTCTGTTTCTCTTTCTTGCGAGGGTTGTTGTCTCTGGCGCTTGTACTATCACTCTGACAGCTGGTGCTGATAGGTTGTCTGACTTGTCAATCATGCAATAAGACGTGATTGGCTGTGCTGCATGAGGGCGGGCTCTTCTCATCTCATCCGATGATCAACACGCTTCTTAAGGGACGAGCTGCTGCACAGCAGGAGAGACTGCTTTTTCTTTTGATTCTGACTTGTGTTTGTTTTCTTATTGTTTGAATTTCGCGCACAAGCACTGTGAACCGAGCCTGAACACTTATGATAATTGACAACATGCGAGCAACATTTGAAATTCGAAATGTAAACTTGCACAAAAAAGTTCATATATCTATGGGTGCGGGTTATATAACGGTGCAGGTTATGCCAGCGATTTTTACACAAAACCCGCGGGCTATATGAAGGTGCGGATTATAAGTATAAAACAATATGATTGTTTGAGGTTTTGTCTTGCCTTCTTCTAGTGCGAGGTTGGCCTGCGCCTCTCTCTTCCTCCTCTCCAGTCTCTGACGCTCCTCCAGACGTTGTTTCTCGGCGTTAGCTTCGTCCCACAAACCCGCCTCCATCAGCCGCTGGTCAGGCCGTAGACGGCTGTCAGTTGGAGCAACACCGTCCTCGGGCTCATTCAGAGTCAAAGCCAGAGAAGAGAAAAAATGCATGTTCTCTGCATTCTCACTGGAATTACAGCAGGAAAAAGAGTAAAGAATTATACATTTACTACACAAAATAATAAAGATGGACAAATTAATAGACATAGATATTTTGAGGAATTGAGGGATAGACATAGCTAGATAGACAAAATAAAGGATGGATAGCTAAACAGATTGCCAGATGGATGGCTGGATGGTTAAACAGATGGATGGACGGATAGATAAACATATAGCCAGATGGATAGTTAAACAGATAGTCAGAGGGATAGAAAAATAAACAGATGATGGCTAGATGGATGATTGGATGGATAGACAAACAGATAGTCAGATGGATGAATAGATGGATAGATAAACAGATGACAACCAGATGGATAGATAAACATATATTCAGATGGATAGCTAGAGAAACAAATAGTCAGATGGATGAATGGGTGGATAGATAAACATATAGTCAGACGGATAGATAGATAAACAGATGATAGTCAGATAGATAGATAGATAGATAAACAGATAGTCAGATGGATAGATAAACAAACAGATAGTCAGATGGATGGATAGATAAACAGATGATAGTCAGATGGATAGATAAACATATAGTAAGATAGATAGATAGATAGATAAACAGATGATAGTCAGATGGATAGATAGATAAACAGATGATAGCCAGATAGATAGATAGCCAGACGGACGGATGGATAGATAAACAAAAAGATAGTCAGATGGATGAATGGGTGGATAGATAAACATATAGTCAGATGGATAGAAAAACAAACAGATATTCAGATGGATGGATAGACAGACATGGTTTGATTCTTACGGGAGAGGGTATTTCTTCCACAGTAGTTTTGGAGGTAGAGTCTGATAGACCGTTTTCTGCTTGCCCTCAGATCCTCCACAGCCGTGGCTGCTCTCTATGATCTTTGCACTTTCCATTTTATCATCCCATGTTCCAGAGAGAATGTAGTGGGCGCTGCCTTCCCCATCGGTCACCACTCCCGTTACCTAGTGACAGCACACACAACACACACTCTTGTGGTTACACTCAATACCCTGCAGAGGGCAGAAGCACACCGCCTCGTATTTCACGTGCTGACTAGAGGTGATTGATGCATGGACTGACCTTGCGGGGAACATCCCTGGAAAAATAGCTGTAAGGGGAGAATTTGAGGTGGCATGTGTCCTTGCTCCGGTGGTTCACTATTATAATGTCCCCAGACTGCATCGGGACAAAGAGTGATCCATTAATAATAATGACAGAGCTGCAGTGATGAGAGTTGTTGTTTGCAGTAGAATTAAGAGATATACATATATTAGGGTATATCTAGAAATCAAGGCTTGATGGTAAATTAATTTTAACTGCAATCCCCACTGATACAATCTAGAACTATAATAATGGCTTCCCGTTTCCTCAAATGTGAATGACATGGAAGACAGATGGAGAAGAACAGTGTCAATAGTGTCGAGGATGAGTAATGCCACTCCGTGTGGGAGGACTCAGATCTTACATTTTACTCAAAAACTAAAATTCAACAATTAAATCACCCTCATTTTGCTGCAAACCCATGACTTTTTCTTCCATTAATCCTGATGTAACAAAATGGTGCCACGTTAGATTTTTTTAGTGAATGATTTGAATTTCAATCTGTTTCTTTAACAAATTCAAGTTTCAGAAGACTTGAGATTGCTTTTGTGAACTAAAACTATTAAAAAGCATTGTCAACAGAACTAAAATGAAATATGTATCTTATCTTTTCATAAGTACTATATTTACATATAAATAACACTAAAATACATACAGCATGAACCTATAGATTACGTTATGCTTTTATAGTGATTTTGTCATGGATTTGGAATGACAAAAGTAGCACATAAGAAGGGTAATATGAACACACAGCAAACAAGGAAGAAATGAGAGACTGAAACTGAGCACGTACTTGATCAATCCATAGTTTGCCCACGATTATGTTGTGCACAGTGGAGGTCACCTTGCTCCACACATAGTGATTTCCACTGGCGTGGAACTTAAGGTGAATGTTGCCTGCAGAGAGCAAAGAGAATCATTATATGAGCAAATAATAGCATGAGAAGGAGAAATGGAGCGGGAAATGTAAGCGAACAAGGTTGGTTCACTCTAAAAACAGCTCAAAGCTGCAAGAAACATTAATATAAAAGGCTCTGTAAAAATAGAATCCATTCCACAAATGAAATTTTCCTTTGAAGTAACGTTTATGCGCAAAGAGAATCTAGGTAACTGCTGTTGTTTTAAGTTACATTAAGATGTTACGTAATGTGATCACTTTTAACGCATATATTGAGTTTAGATATTACCGTTTTGCTCTGCTTTAAGTTTCCTCTAGGTCAGGGGTGGGCAAACTATTTGTCTCGCAGGCCACATTGGTTTCTTAAAATTGACAGAGGGGCCGGGGTGAGCGTGATGCGCGATTGTTGACGGGGGGGTGAGCGCTATACGCGATTGTTGATGGGGGGGGTTATGAGCGCGATGCACGATTGTTGACGGGGGGTGAGCGCTGTACGCGATTGTTGATGGGGGGGTTGTGAGCGCGATATGCAATTGTTGACGGGGGGTTGTGAGCGCGATACGCAATTGTTGACAGGGGGAGGGTTGTGAGCGCGATGCGCGATTGTTGACAGGGGGAGGGTTGTGAGCGCGATGCGCGATTGTTGACGGGGGGGTGACATGCCTACTCTCCACCACAGCTTCAGCACCACTGCCGCTTGGCATTACAGGGAAATGTAAAATGAAGGAGATTTAATATGAGTTCGGCGGGCCAGATATGGCCCATGGGCCGTAGTTTGCCCACCCCTGCTCTAGGTAATCGAGGTTTTGAGGTAACTCTGGATATAGTATATATAATAATAAACTGAAAAGTGGTTACTATTCAATAGTCTAAAAGGAGCCATGATTGATGGTTTGTGTGTGTGATGATGTGAATGTCCTCTAAAGGTGACTCAGAACTCATGATTGATCACCTAATGGCATGATAGAGATGTATTTTCCACGAAATTTGCTGTCGATGGTGATCTCCTGCCACAGGGTCCAGCCTCGCTGCGATACCACATGATGGGCAGCTGCTGGAGGGTGATGGCTTATCTGTGAGAGAGAGAGAGAGCGTGTACAATCACTGACAAACATTTCATGCAGTAACTATAAATAGGGTAGTTAAATATTTTAGATTAATAATTAAATATACTCACTAATGTTCAAAAGTTTGGTGTCAGTAAGATTTCTTTCATGTTTTTTTTTCTTATTTGATCTAAAATAGCCTATGGTAATACTGTGCAATCCTATAGCAATTTAAAATAACAATTTTCTTTGAATTCTTTTAATAATTTATTCCTGCGATCAAAGCTGCATTTCCAGCATCATTACTCCAGTCTTCAGTGTCACATGATCCTTCAGAAATCATTCTGATAAGATGATTTGCTGCTCAAGAAACATTTCTTATTATCATCAATGTTGAAAATAGTTGTGCCGAATAATGTTGTTGTAGAAACAGTGATTACATTTTATTAGGATTTTATTTGATGAATAGAACGTTCAAAAGAACCGCATTCATTTGAAATCTAGAAATTTCACTTTTGATTAATTTAATCAATCCTTGCTGAATAAAAGTATTAATTTCTTTAAAAAAAATCTTACTGACCCCAAACTAAGGTAAAATAATTATTTATTTATAAAGTATTATCATATTTTCTGATGTATTATTATTATACAGTAATCCCTCGCCACTTCGCGGTTCAAGTTTCGCGGTCTCAGTGCATCGCGGATTTTTCAAAAATATTCATTGAAAAATAAAAATTCAAAAATACCAGCATATACCGGCAGCCGTATTGAGGAAAGCAGCGTTGCTTCATCGTGATGCGAGAGAAACGGTTTCCCAGGATGCCAGACAAAGAAAGAAAATCTCTCAGAGGCTTTGTACACACCCACGGCACTCAAGACACGTGATTGGTTCCCGGCGCGAGATCGACCAATGAGAGGACGAGTGGATGTATCCCGTGAGCTGATTGGCTGATCCTACTATTTTCACCTATCGCGGGGGGTTCCGGTCCACATTAACCGCAATAAACGAGGGATCACTGTATTATAATTTATAATCAAATGATTATTTGTGTGCTACTTATGAGTGCGTTCTCAGACCTGTTCACAAATGGAGCGGTATCCGTACTCCTCCACGCGGTCCAGCTCATAGGTCTCTCCCAGCAGAGGGTTGAAGGGTTTCCCTGTGCGGTGGATGGTGGTTGAGTAGGATGAGACGGAGAAGGCGGCAACCAGACACATCTGCTCCAGAGAGGAGTCGCAGCGTGCCGCCCGGTCCAGGAGCTCGCTGTATTCAAGATCCTCCGTCAAACGCTGCAACATCGACAGGGGCTCGTTGAAGTTCACCTGGAAGTGAGGATTCAGACAAGCACATCCATATGAAGATTCAGATACCCACAGCTACACAACACACCAGATCTGAGCGGGTCTTACAGGCATGGGGATCTTGGAGAGCTCCTTGCCAATGCAATTCTTCATGATGCTCCACAGGTTCAGGGAGTAGTTGGGCTTATCTGGGATGCGACAGCGTCTGCCTCTGCGCAAGAAGCTACCAGAACTGTCCTGTGAACACAGAGGTAACACTAGTGAACAAGCACAAGGGACAGTTTACCCAATTATCAGCGTTTTTGCCGTTCCAAACCCATACGACTTTCTTTCATCTTCAGAACAAAAAGGACAAATCAGAACAAATCTGTGTTTTCTATTCCTCCACTGAAAGTATAATCACCCATTTTATTGCTTCCAAACATTCATAAAGAGATGTGAAATAAATCTAGTCAAATGATCATTCAGAAATTATTCAAATATGCTTTTTTTTTCTTTCAATGTTGAAAACAGTTATACTGCTTTGTGTATTTCTTAAAACCACCCACTTTGATGCTTCAAAATGTTCATAAAGGGATTCTTTAAAAAAATTGATATGAATTGAATGGTTTAGTCCAAATTTTGTGTTTTGATTCAAAGATGAACAAGCACGTCTGGGTTTGGAACAACACAAGAATTTTCATTTTTGAAAGATAACCCTTTAATTAAGACGTTTAACATGATTTGGCATGTGTGGTATATTTTGGATATGTTACGATTAAACAAAAGCCCAAACTCACATTGTCCTCCTGGCTCCAGTTACTGGATAAACTTCCACTGGTCACGCTCTGGTTACTGCTCAAGTGTCTGAGACACACAGAGAAACACAAGAGAAGGATGAAACAACATCTGCCTTTTATTCTATCCATGTAATATACTGGAGAAGGAAGATCATTCATTCTTCAGGCACAGAGTAGATAAAACTATTTGTTTCACAATTATTCCAAGTTGTATCCACTTCTTTTGGCAAAGAACTGCTCATTTATACAGGACCTGAAAAACATGATCCGTTTTGTTTTTACACACCTCTTAGGGAAATTAATGACAGCATAAATGTATCAGGGTTCTGCCACATTCGGTCTACTCATTTCTTGGTTTTGTGGCAGAGCTCTGACACTACCGTAATATCTAGTGTTTTGTGTGTGTGCGCGCGGATTTGAGTGTTCGAGCCGCCCGCGCTCTTGTCTGTGTAACGTCTTTTGTGCAGGTTATGATGTTAGGTCCCGTTGATGTTAGTTTCGGATTTGTGTCGGGATTCGGGCATTCATGTGTTCGTCCTTGTCGTGAGCGCGCGAGCCAAGTGGTTCCTCGTTCTTGCGCGCTCTACGTTCTGTGAGTGGGTGTGGTTTCGGGCTGTGCTTGTGTTTACATCGGTTTACATTACACCCGTTTTGGTGTCACGCGCACAGTTTGGTTGTCACCAGCTGCACGTCGTCTGTTTAATGTGGACACGCAGCGATGCACGTTCGCATTGGCTGCATGTTCATGTCTCGTCATTGTTTAGCCACCCCCCTTGTTCTCCTTTTTAACTATAATTTGTCCCAGCTGTTTCCCGTTCGATTACCCTTCCTCCTGTGTTTATTTAATCCCCTCGTATTTGCTGTCTGGTGTCGCGTCGTTGTCGTTATTTTGTATGTGAATTTCTGCCGTATTGCAGCCTGTCTAGTCCTGTCCTGTCGTGCTCTGTTTAGTCAGTCCAGTTACGTTTTCCCCCCTCGGGCAGTTTTTGTTTGAGTTTAGTTTATTTTCCATCAATAAAGAGCCACTTCCTCTGCATCTCTGAGTCCTCACCTCCTCCCTGCTACACCACACCTGACAAAATGACAGTTCACTGAAAAAGTTGAAACTATAGTGTAAATTGTGAAGATTAGCCTAAGTGAGTTATTAAAACCTGGGTATTCTGACTCACAAAAAATTGCGAACAGTCAGTCAATCAAATCTGATCTTGTTATTTTATCAATATGCATCAGACGGTCAGCGACTGGACTGTGGGTGGACTGTCTGGTTCAGAGAGTAAAAGCTATCAACTATTATGTGATGTATACAGTATATGAACCTGTGCTGTGAGTGATCGTCTGCAGGCACTGTGATGAAGGCTGGAGAATCTTCCATGGCATCAAAGAACTCTATGTCTTCATTCTCTTCACTGGATTCCCCCTCTGGTGTTCGTTCCACCCCTTCTGAAGAGCAACACACGGAAAGTCTCATTTAGCGCTGGGTCATTATTATTATAAACAAAATGCAATTTTACTTAATGCAGTTTTTATTTACACTACCACTGCGATCAGTAAGATCTCTTACGCTCACTAATACTACAGTTCTTTGATCAAACAGTAAAAACTGTAATATTGTGAAATATTACAATTTTAAAAAACGGTTTTCTATTCTATTTGTACTTTTTTGGAGAATGACGGCTCCAGTTTACTCTTCACACTCATTGTAGAGAAAAACATTCTGCAAATCAACTAATTGTGCTCAATGGAAGAAAAAAAGTCTCACTATTGTGTGTGCTGGGCGCTTCCCTCCAGGCTCTCTCCAGATTGTTGTGTTGTTTGGCTAGCTGCTCGATAGTCTCCTCCAGGTGGTGGCGCTGTTCCCTTTCATGCTGCAGCGCACGCTGCCACCGCCGGCTGTGTGTGTCCGCTAGATCCACAAAGTCCTGGCAGGCCTGATCCAAAACCAATCATTTTAGATTCATCGTTCATTGAATTTCGTTTAAAACGCAGAGTCGTCTACAAGACTCACATTGATCATAGCATTGGAAGTGATGCGGAAGAGAGTGGCTCTCTCGTTAACGGTCTTCAGCTTATCAGTGCCGTCGGTGGGGGTACGCAGGTCCTCCAGTTCACTGAGGGAGCGCTGGAGGGCGGCACCGTGCTTCCCTATGAGTTCATTGCAGGTGCTGAGGTCCTCAAGCTTGCTGGCCAGAGTCTTGAGTGCCCCCTGGATCAGAGCTCGATCCGGCTGCGCTAGTGGACCCTCGTCACCAGAGTCATCTACAGAGAAGAGATAAATGAAACGATAGATGGCAATAAGATGTTACAACCGATGTAAATCTTAGGTGGCCTCATTTTCATTGATGTCAATTTTCAATTTGCAAACAAATGTCCATGGAGAGCATATAACACAAAAATATTTTAGATCTTTTTAATACTGTATTTTCTAGGGCAGCGGTTCTCACCACTAATCACTGTCAGGCTTATGCACTGAAGGACTCGACGGGCCTTAACCCAGAGTAAATGCGTCAGCAACCAATTAGGCGCATCCTGCGACATCACAGCCTTACTCCCTAGAAAGCTCAGTGTTACAGTCACTAAGAAAAACCTTGGAGCCTCCAAGCTCAACTGTTTCTGAAATAGGGATTCTTGCATTAGTCCAGGCCACAGCTACAGGAGAGCCGTGAGCACCTAAGAGCAGACTAGCAGGGGAGACAATAGACATAGCCTCAGTGAAGTCCTCATCTAAGCTTTCCATCAAGTCACTCAAAGCAACTCTACATATAATCCTATCAGACCTGAACACAAGCCTAAGCATAACAAAAGGGAGCTGGAGGGCAACAGGGAATGGGTCGCTAACCACGCCACACCATGCCGACCTGTTCAAAGCCCTGTTCCGACATTCATAGCCTCGGGATGGGGATCACTCGCAAGGAGCATAATCCCGCTTCAATACCCAATGTAACAAATTGGAGAGGATGACAATTGAGGGAATGGGAGATCCCATACTTCAGCAGACCATGAGGTGCAGACATTTGACTCTGCCTCTCTCATCCCTCAAGAAAGGCAAGCGAGACCAAAGCAACCGCAATACGTTTAACATTCAGCTCCTTCGAGAATCGAACGTGTCATACGTATGATAATTACTACTCATGGAGTAAAAGTGTCACAGGTGAAGTAGCGAGGACTCAGGGATGCGGGTGAAGATATCTTTATTAGAATGAAAACAAAACACAAACAAAAACTTAACTAGACATGAACGAGTAAAACAAACAAACGAACCAGATGAAACACGGCATGGGTAAGAGCGAACAGGCACAAGGAACAATCAGCATAGACATAGAATGACAACGACACGACACAGGACAGCAAACATACAGGGATTAAATAGGGAACACATGAGCTGAGAACAATTAAGGGAAACGAGGGAACAAGACGGGTGGGGTTACACAATAACATGACACATTAAAAGGAGCAGTGTCAGAGCTCTGTCAACTAAAGCACTAGAAACCCAAACTGAAGTGACAGAACCCTGACAAAGTCTTAAAATTTATAGTTTCGGTCTGAATGATTGGCACCTTTGCAAATATGATCAAAGATGGCTTCACTCATTATTTTGTCCTTTTGATCTTTCATTCAATTTTTTGGGCAAAAATCTAACCTTTCATTTGACGTAAAAGAATTGACATTATGAAATAAGTGCTTTTCTCCAAAACACATTGGCCATGAGTAAAATATCTCTGAAGTAATCAAGCATATCAGGCTGACTAGGAACATGATATTGCCTAGCTATGACTCCTTGTTTCACAGGAGTATAACTGTGAGGAAACACAAAAGCCAAATTCCCTTAATCATCCATCATAATGAATAAAACCAGAGAATACAGTTCTGATGTACAGCTAAAGAATGTTCATCACAATATAGAAAATGGCCGTTAGAAAATAGCTAAAGCACTGACAATGACCATTTCCACCATCAGGGCAATAAATAAGAAGTTCCAATCAACTAAAGATATTATGAATCTTCCTGCAAGAGGACGTGTTTCTATATTGTCTTAATGTGCGGCGAGGAGGAACATTTGAGTGGCCAAAAAGTGTCCAAAAATTGCAAAGATTAGTTGAGTCTTGGGGTTAGAAAGCCTAAAACTACATCACATGTTATTTGGAAAAGTCTCAAGGTATTCAAACTCCAGTATATTCAGTTGTCAGACACGACTGAAACTTCAAATGGGACTAGTCAGATGACACAAAAAAATATATTTTTGGCAGCAAACCCATCTACTTTGGTGCAAACAGAGATAAAAAGTACTCCATGCTCAGTTAAATATACAGCAGGATTTTTAATGTTATGGGCCTATCAGATTAAATGAAATTTTAGAAGAATCAGAAAAAAACATGAAACCTCTTCTAGAATTATTATAATTGGCCGTGGTTGGACAATGATCCAAAAAAAAAAACATCAAAATCAACACAAAAATGTGTCACTGAGCACAAATGAAGCTTCTGCCGTGACCATCCCAGTCCCTGATCTGAATCCCAAAGAAAATGAGTGGGCTGAAGAGAAGAAGCATCAACATGGATCTGGGAATCTGAGGGATCTGGAGAGATTCTGAATCAAGGAACGGCCTCTGATCTCCAAACTCATCAGGCATTACAGGAGAAAACTCAGAGCAAGTCTTATCTTGCAAAACTAACTTTCAATTGTTTTACTCCAATGAAAGGTTACATTTTTGCGATTTGTTTGAATGAAAGATCACAAGGATTAACAATACACATTTATTTTTACAAACATCTTTGATTATATTTACCATGGGTGCCAATAATTCTGACCACAGCTGTAGCTGCCTTTACTTATTAGAAATAGGTTCCTAGTAAGTGGATCATCATACAGTAGAACCCCGACTTACGAAACGCTCTACGTACGAAAAGTTTGACGTACGGAATAAAGATTTTGGGGGTTTTTTTCGCCCGAGTAACGACAAAATGATCGAGATGCGGAAAACGAAATCTCAGCCGAGGCGACGATTTCCGAGTTTTGTTTTGAAATTTGCATGCCACTGACCCGTAAACTCACACCAATCGTCCCGCTCTCCCATTGGCTGTCTCCTGGCTCGGACGCTAGCTTTCACTGAAGCATCCTGCTCTCCTATTGGTCAGCATCGCTCCCACCAGCCTCTGCATAGCGGCGTTCCTCTCCCATTTCGTCTGTGCTACGCTAACGCTAAAGTTCGTCCGCGCTTTCGCATACAAGTTTTGTTTTCATCGTGCTGCATCGCCATTCTTTTGTGCCCATTTAACATAAACATTTTTCTAATCACTAGCCATGGATGTGAAGATTGTTACTGAAGTGAAAGGGAAGAAGAGGATGCTCTCCATAAAGACGAAAAGGGAGATAATTGAGAAGTATGAAGCTGGGATGTGTATAAAGCTAAGTATGAAGCTTTAGCTTTATTATAAAATTAAATGTGGTGTTTTCGTTGGGCTTGGAATGGATTAGGCAATTTACATGTAAAAGCCTGACCGACTTACGAAAAGATCGACTTACGAAGCCAACCTCGGAACGGATTATTTTCGTAAGTCGGGGTTCTACTGTATTTGGTGAGTTTGAAAACCTCTGGACTTCAATTGCAAGTGAATATGTGTGTCCAAATTTTTTAGATAATTTTTTTGTGTGCAAATTAAGGGATGGTTTAAGAAAAATAAGAAAGGCACATTCCTTCAAATAAGTTATTGTGTGTTATGGTGTTGTGCAGCCTACAGAGATTATCAAATTTACTGCAGTCCTACAGGCTGAACTAAAACACATTTATAAATAGCAATGCGCTGGAGGGGTCTGATGTGACGAATGAGAAACAAAACTGTCCTTTTGTGGAGGTCTTTTCAATTACAAGCATATTTTTCAGCCAAGCTTTAAATGGACGCTGAAAAAATACCACAGAGATGGACAGAGGTCATAATGAAAGAAGATGGCCGTCGGAGACAGCAAGAAAGAGAGGCAGACGATGGCATGTTCAAACAAAAAGCAATCAAGGGGAGAAAAATCCAGATTTAGATGTCATTGAAGGACATCCCAAATGAATGTGGGCAGTAGGTGATGGAATGAGCAAGTGTGAAAGCGAGGCGTCATAATAACCAACAAACCCATTCAGACACCAGATTTCTGTGAATGAACATGGTTACCATGGAAACTAGGTCCCACGCAATTGGAAGGATGGCTATTTTTAGAAGCTATGGAGAGATTAAAAAAACCCAAAGGGGCTAACGCATCTTGCTTTGCCTACTCTCTCACACAACATGGCCATCACTCAAGGGCTAATAGAAGGGGACAGGCTGCAAATCGCCTCTTGTGTGACGCAAGACATTTTTGGAAGTACTTGCTTGTAGGAGCCAGAGGCAGAGCAGTCGACATGCTGGCACACTGTTCACTGAAAACTCAGTCTGGATCTCAGTGACTGGAGATAAATTGGGAAGAACTGTGACTTTTAAATGACCTGCTGGACCCTGATCAGATGCTCAAGTCACCATGTTACATGTGTGTGTGTACGTATATATCACTCACTGTTCAAAAGCTTGAGTTCAGTAGGGTTTAAAAAAATAAATGAATGCTTATTCAGCAGCACATTAAAACAAAGCTGGCAGTAAAGACATTCATAATGTGTTTTTTTATCACAAAGAAATGCTGTTCTATTAATCTTGCTAAACTTGTATCACAAGTATAAATGTATCACAGTTTTCACCAAAGTATTAAGTGGCACAGCTGTTTTATTATAATAATAATAATCAGAAATGTTTCTCATCACATCAGAATGATTTCTGAAGGATCGTGTGACACTGAAGACTGTAGTAAAGCTCAGGTTTTGATCCCAGGAATACATTACATTTAAAAATATATTACAATAGAAAACAGCTCCTTTAAATTTAACTGTAAATTTTTACAGTATTAAAATTTTTACCATATTTTTAATCAAATAAATGTAAAAATGATTTAAATGATTCAAATACATGTTAATCAACAAAAAAAAAAACACATTAATAATATTATTTGTAAGCTTAACAGTTCTAAAATTAACACAAAAATTAATTTCCAACCATTTAAATAGCAACTTTTCATATTATTGCATTGATAATAATAATAATTTCAATATCAATGTTTTATTTCATTTTATTATATAGTATTAGTATTATATGTGGTTCATTTGTTTTATATAGTCTAAGTAAAAAAGAAAAAGAAAACAATCTGTATCTAATTGACCAAATCAAAAAAAAAAAAAAAATCAATTTGTTACAATAAAATAATAGATGTCCTTACAACATACACTGAAGAAAAATAGTGCTGGGTTTACTTTGAAACACAATTCTCAGTAAATTTCACAAATAGTTACAAAGAAACTGCAAGTAACACATTGAATTAAACAGTTTTTAAGTAGGAAGGCTGGAACAGTATTTTCCTTTAAAACAGTCCAATTATCTTTGTTTTACTTCCAATTTTGAAAAATCTTTTCACACAATGTTCTATATTCTTATTTTTAACAAATAGCCTAGATAAGCGTCTAATTAAGGTCAACAAAGCAACTTTTATTAAAACGATTTTTTGAGTATTCTTGTTCAGTTTACACAATATCATAAACTGACTCCCACAAAAAAATTTGAAAAAATAAAAACCTTTGATGAAGCTAGTTTTTAAAATTGATTTACATTTCTTACCCAAGCGAGCTGAGTTTTGTTTTATAGTGCCGAACCCAGCAGCTGCGAAGATTACATGATCACTGAACGGCCAGCTTCAGTCTTTCCATCCAAACTGCATCTATGTCAAAGCATATTTAACCCAATCCAAGCAAAAGATTGCAATTTTATGCTTGCCAAGAAAACAATCGGGAAAAGTGGATTAGTGTGGCTCTCTAGAGAGCAGAATCAAAAAGAAAAGAGCGAGTGAGAGAGAGAACTCCTCCAGTCTGATGAGCCACATTCAGCTATTGTGTGCTTGTGACTCCTGCCTGCCAAAGGTGCTCAATCTCCCATCCGATCTGCAGCGAGAGAGGAAGTCCTGAAGGTGCGATTCAGAGTAAGCGGGAGAAGATCACTCAGCCTCAGTGGGCGTAAGAGGAATCGATCGAGGATCACCTTCCACGGACCTGCTGGAAAGAGACGAGTGACTCATCCCTGACTAACCACACCTAGACTAACCGAAGATCACAGAAGAGAAACGATTCAAAGTGTGGAGTCAAACATGAACGGAGGAGCAGCGAGGAAAAGTCTAGAAGGATGTTTGAAACCGAGAAACAGCAAGGTTCACTGGCTGTCTGAAAATCCCATCAAATAATCTGATTTGCACAGAGTTGTGTTGGAAGTTTCTCACACTACTGTACAGTAATGAAGTGCTGATGAGCCAGACTCAAAGAAATGTGGGAGTTTTGGCACCAAGAGCATGCTAGCAACCACCTAGCAACGCCCTGACAACCACACTAGCACATGTTTTCTGAAAGAATTTAGCTATAAACGCAGGCTATACAGCGCATCGTGTCAAACATGAGCTCAATGGGTTCCCAATCCAAATCCTGAGATTTAGTTGTAAGAACTAAATGCATTTGACCCACAAAAGAGCATGTGACCACATGCGAACATCAACAAGTTGACTGACACAGACTGGCACAGCAGCCACAATGAGCTTCAGAACATCTACACTAACTGATCATAAAACGCTACAGCATATTTAACTTGAAATTAGGATGAAAAGCAGACTACTCCACCATTGGCTAAAAACATCTACGAACTGGGAATTTATTTTCCACTAAGACAAACGAAATGTTTTTGCATAGATGCCATTCAAACATATGTATTTATAATTTGTCCTACCTTTTCTCGAAAGGATGGAATCAGTGATAAATACAGAGCAAATGCTTTATGCGTGAAGCAGCGTTCCCGCTCGGTCACCTTCCAAGCTTCCCTCCCATCCCTCGCACTCCTGTTTTCCTTCTCACCCTCCCTCTTTCCCCTCACATTCTCCATCCTGCACAGTGGGCGGAGCTTATATGCTCGTCACTTCATTCAGTAGCAGATGAAATCATCCCGACAGGAAGGTGTTGCAGTGTGTGTATTAATCACATTTGGGATAAAGTAGGCTTATGAACATGTAAACCAAAACATAGATAAAAATATCTTTGCATTTAAAATATCAGTTATTCTGAATGCATTTTGGGGATTTGGTTTTGTTAAGAAGGATAGAAATCTGAGGATAGAAATACAAAGACATGGACTGCATTATGTAATTTCAAATTAAACTTGTCCCTCAAATGTAACACATGCATAGAAAACATAGTAAAAATATAATTACTTTGTGTATTTATGAATACTTTAAATGTGAAAAATATAAGCTTTACAAATTTCAGAAACAATGCTACCCCCTGGTGGCACATCATTCAAAAGAAAAAAAGATTAGAATATTAGAAAAGGCAAAGTTTTGCCTTATATGGTAAAGGGGAGTTCCAGTTGGATTTTTTAATAGAGATATTCAAGACACAAAAAATAAATGATGAACTCAGTCAAGCCAGATCAATCAAACCTGCATAAAACATCAAACATAAATCATCATCTCCATAAATCACATCATGTTCACAGCCTTTACATGTGTCACAGTCATGTTGCGTCTGTTCCTGTTCCCACTGAATTTCCTTCACCTGTTATGTCAGCCACTCCCCTTGTTAGTCTCGTCACCTGTTCCCCATTACTTTGTGTATAAAAGCCCTCACGTGTTCCTTTGTCTTTGTCAGTCATTGAACGTAACTGTTGATGTTAGAGTGCGCTCCGAGTTTCCTATTTCTCCATGTTAAGGGCCAGTCACACAGCGAAAACGCATGAATCACTCACGAATTACGCACAGATTTTCGTTTCTGCGCGGAGCGTGCGTCGTATGCGTAATTCGTCGGTGGAACGAACGTGGACCATCAGTGATTGTAAGTGGATGTACGTCGAAGGCGGTTTGTGCGTTATTTTGAGTTTTGAACGGTTCAAAATGTTTGCGTTATTCATGAGTCGGCGTCTGTAGTTTATGCGTCGAGTATACGTGACTATGCGTGGGACACGCGTCAGCCGTCAGTGCTTATGCGTCGGAACTGGTTAGAAACCGCGCACGTCCACGTCCGTCCACAGAAGCCCCACCTTCATATCACGCATGAACCGCGCACGTGTCACGTTCATTCCACTGATAATGTGGATTCTGAAAGTGCTTGTTCGTGGAACGTTCGCGAAGCGTGTGTGTTTGGACGCGCTCTGTCAGTGATTCATGCGTCGAATGTTCGTGGAATACTTTGGTCAATTTCTCGACGCACAAACCCAATCTGTGCGTGATTTGTGAGTGATTTGTGCGTGATCGGCTGTGTGACTGGCCCTTTAGCTTCTGTTTTGCACAAGTATGCCCCTTTCGTTCATATTCATAGCGTTTTTGTTTAATAAAGAGAGTTTTCAGTCTAACCCTGATCTCCGTGCCTTTCATCATCCTGCACCAACATCAGTTACAGTGAGATTAGATTAAACTGTTGTGGTGTAAAGTGGGTTCTTCTTTTATATTTAGAACGATTCTTAGAACTATATCTTTCTCATTATAAATATCATCCTAGGTGAGAACGGCCCTCCAATTATGTTTCTCTGTGCCGTCATAGTTATAGTTGTGGTGTGGATTCTGCTATTGAACAATGTTTTAGAACTTATAATTATCGTCCTTTATAGACACCAACAAACGCCCTTGGGTTTTACCATTGTGTCGGATCAGTGTGTAACCAGCTCTCTTTTTCGCCGACTGAACATGAATGAATCTATCGGCCTTGGCCTGTCTGAGAAGTGTCGTGCTGTGATCTGGAGACTGTTGGCTTTTCGTTGGCGCTGTGCCAGGACTCACCGGAATGGGGCATCATTTGAGTGGCGTTTGCTTTGGCCTGTTGCAGAGCAGAAACCCAGCGCTGACACTCCCCCTCTGTATATGCTTTCAGGTGGTAACTCCGCCCTCCACTTGTCAACACAAAGTGATAAGTGTCGCCCATCTCTATGTGCACCGTCGCTAAGGAAATGGTGCCTCGGCAGGTGTGAGCCATTTCTGCTTGAGTCCTAAAGACAAATTCACAGGCACACAAAGACACAATGACATGGGTTAAAAAGGATCAAGTAGCTGAGAGTAATCTGAGCAGATCCACACCATCACAAACACACCCGTATACTAGTGACAGAGCGAGGAATCAGCCAGACCGATTAACTAACACAATGGTGTCCCAACAGTCTTGTCAATAATTCATGCAGTTCCTGTCCAAATACTTGTGAATTCATTTATAATTGAGAGCGGTTATTGTGTAATACAGTACATACATATGAATTTATTATTGTGAACAATTATGCTGTAAAGAATCATTTTTATTTTTATAATGTTTTTTTAAGTAATTATTGTGGATTTTTTAATTTTTCTTTTTATTGGGGAATTTATTATTGTGGGTAATTATGCTGTAAAAAATAATCATTTACTTTTATTATTATTGGAGAATTATTGTTATAAGTAATTATTGTGTCAAAATTATTGTTTATTTTTATTATTATTTGGGAATTTATTATTGTGGGGAATTATTGTCAAAATATGTATTGTTTTAAATTAGAATTTGGGAATGTATTATTGTGAACAATTATGCTGTAAAGAATCATTTTTATTATGTTTTTTTAAGTAATTATTGTGGAAAAATAAAACTTTTGTTTTATTTTATTTTATTATTGAGTGACTTTATTATTGTGAATAACTATGTGTTAAAACATAATTTACATTTTTATTATTATTGGGAAATTTATTATTGTGGGTAATTATGCTGTAAAAAATAATAATTTACTTTTATTATTATTGGAGAATTATTGTTACAAGTAGTTATTATGTCAAAATTATTGGTTATTTTCATTATTATTTGGGAATTTATTTTTGAGTTTGAGTATTTTTGTTGTGTAAAAATAATAATGCATTTTTATGATTTTGAGTGAATATATTATCATGAGTAAATATGCGGTAAAACATAATTTTCTTTTATTATGTTATTATTATGAGTGAATTTTTTATTGTGAGTAATTACAGAGTAAAAAAACTTTTGTTCAAAATATTTTTTCTTATTATTAGTGAATTTATTATTATTGTGTAAAATAATGAAAAATAGACTTTACTTTATTTACTTACTGTTTTTCAACTATTTCCTTTTAATTTGCTATTATATCCTATTTTTATTAGATTATTGGTACCCTGCTCACATCAGCAATGCTGTTAGCCGCTGAAAATCCCAGACTGACATATCTGACTGGTAAAAACTAAAGTTGACTGCAGTAAATAACTGCTGGATTTCTGAGTCCATGAGCGCTGAATCAGAGCACCATTAATATCAAATCCAGTAACAAGGCATCATTACACTCACACTTGAGTGCAACTTAACTGCAATTGTTAAATGCTTTGGTATGTTGAAGGCTATGAACCCAATTATCATATGAGAATAATGTTAACAGCATTCAAAATGCAATATGCAAAACACATTCAAATCAGGCATTTTTAATTCAGAGTAACAGAAGGTCTGTGATGAGGTTAAGGCAAGTTTATGATATTATTTAGCATTTAAACTGCTTTATAAAGATGGACAGGAGTTCCACTGAAGCAAAATTTACTGAAGCATTCTCAGATGATGCTATTGATGTTATTACTCTTAAAAGAGACACCAAATCATAAGATATCTTGAAATTCATGTCATTTTTTTTACACTAATAGCATTGTCAATGCCCAATTCCGTATTAAATGAGAAAACAGCAATTGCCACATATAAAATGCACAGTATAAAGTGTATTAAACAATGTTCCTCGGTTAGGCCCTTGCAGAAGGATGGAAACTTGATCTAGGCTACTTGCTTCAGATGTCCCCATTACTAATTATAATCAGGAGAGGTATTGGTGCTGCATGGACAGCGAAGAAATGACTTGTGCCCACAGGTGCCAATGCCACCACAGGCAAGAGAGGCATTTTAATTCAAACTTCTGCGCAACTCCCATCCTAAATAAAACCACACAGTCTGTTAAAAGTCAGATAGCGTACGTACCGTGGGCGAAAGGGGCGACACAGCAAAGTCACGCGCGCGGAGAGTCTCGAGCGCTCCTCGTGCGCATCAAATGAAACGCAGTGCACATACCTGTAGTAAGACAGCAGGCCGTTGCTCAGGACGAACCACCGGCGCTGGTAGCCCTTCAGGTAGTTGGTCCATTTAAAGAGCCATCCTTTATAAGTGTCCGGGCCGGGACCCTGCACACCTGAAGGGGACGGAAGGGTCCGCACCACCAGTTCGGTCATGCTGACCGCTGAGTGCTGCTGTGTCACCGCTGCGGATCGCCAGACACCTGCCTTCGCATGTGTGCAACACGTTCAGGGCATGAGCGAGGAGAGGCGGCGCTTCTCAGAGAAATGATGGAAAACTGAGGCTACTGGGGGAAACACAGTGGATGACGCACAGAACACTCGGACTCTGCCGTATGACGCAAAGACTTTCGTGAGGAGAGAGAGCGAGAGCTCAAGCGCGCATCCCGAGAGAATCTCGACGTGAACGCAGGACTGCCTCCGATATCGACTGGATTCTTGACGCTTGCATTATGGCATTTGGTGTTGCAAAGTCATGCGGTGTTTTTCCTCTCCGCTTAATGTCTTGCTGAACAATATCTTAAACGCAGTTCGCTGTACTAACCAAAGGTGGCGCTATCGTCCCTTTACCGCTTACGCTGATTCCAATGTTTACTAGCATTCATCTGCCAAAACTTTCCCCCTCTTTGGAATACAGAAATGGGATGAATACTCCTCTTTTATGTATAATTCTAAGTTATTTGAAAAAAACAACTCCTTTTTAAGTTGTTACAGACCCGGGTTCTTTCAATTAACCCTTCAAACACAGCGCTCAAAGTATACTGTTGGACCAACGCAGGAGGAAAACAAAGGCAAGAACTTTATTTTTTCTTCAGAATTTTATTTTTTTGAGGTGAACTCTTAAACACTGTTTGAAATTACATTGGGGGCTGAAAAGCATCAGTTATTTACATAATTCAATTACAGAATATGACACTGTTCAGGTAATGACAATAAATGCAAAACAAGTGCATGGCTTGTCTTTTTTTATATATAGCCATGCATTAAAAAGAAAAAGGTTGATGTTTTTTTTATTCAACATTTCTACACATGAAAGCAAAGTAAAGCAAATGTGGGGTATTGGGAATAAAAAAAGAAAAATAATCTCACAAAGTTTCACAAATACATTTCTGACATATCCAAACGGCACACTGAACACCCTTCAATTTACATGTGCATCTGGATTCAATGACAATTCTAGACCGGAAAAGCAAGCGGAGAGAGAGAAAAAACACTTCAAATAAAAACCTTCACTGAGGACTAACAACAATTCAGTAATAAGTTCCATACTAACCACTTATAAATATGGAATTGCAACTTTAAAAAACATTTGAAAACGGACAGGTTGAGGATGTTGACCAGCGAGGTAGTGTCTCAATATGGTCTCTCTCTCCGGTCCTGGCGATGGTCTCCCCTGCAAAGAGAGAAACATCTTACTGTTCTGTTTTGTGGCTATGAGACCTTGACTGCATACTTTCTTCATACTCACTTCATATCCATTTTGCCAGGTGGTCCCATTCCCCGCCCCCTTCTTCCCATGTCATCCATAGGAGGCCCACCACGACCTCTTCCTCCAAAACCGCCTCTGTCCATCCCACGCCCTCCTCTGAAGCCTCCACGGTCCACGCCTCTGCCCCCACGAAAGCCACCAGGTCCCCCTGGCCCTCCACGGTCCATCCCACGGCCACCACGCATCCCACCTGGTCCACCACGACCACGGTCACCGCCTGATTCCCAAAAGACAGCTAGTGAATATTAACAATGCAAAAATCTGAAGCACCACGAGTCATGATGCATTGGTGGTGGTTGAGGAGATTCCCCCATACTGTGTAAAGCGCTTTGAGCTCTGGAAAAGCGCTATATGAATGTAACATTTCTTCTTCTTCATGAATATAAAAAGACAGTAACCTGGAGGAGGGAAGGGAGGAGGGCCAAAGCCTTCAGGTTTGGGTGCCTTGCACTGGTTACACTCCATTCTCCAGGCAAAGTTTTGGTTTCCACATCCCCTAGAAAATCAAAAGACTCAAAATCAGAGGCAGAACGCAATACATGGATTGAGCATCACCGCAGTGCCACTATAATACGTACGCATTTGGACACTGCCAGTCTCCTGCCCTCTGCTGCATGTTTCCTCCGGTAGGTCCTCCACGGCCCATTCCTCTGGGACCCCCACGTGGCATGAACCCTCCTCGATCCCCACCCCTGCCCATTCCACCACGACCCATCATTCCTACAGGAAAAAACCTCCAATTTCAGCTTATAATGCTTTGAAACAGTTTTCTGTTGCTTCGAAAACTGCAACGTACCTCCTCGTCCCATCATGCCACCTCTGTCTCCTCTCATTGGCATGCCTCCACGCATCATTCCCATCATTGGCTTGCGTCGGGCCATGGACACCTTCAGCTTCTTCCCCTGGAAATCTTTTCCTAATGAGGAAAAAAATCAATATGAGTCCCCTAAAAAAAACTCAGATGAAAGGAAAGACAGTCAGGACGGATTTGAGTAGAGAAACATACCATCAAACCACTCAACAGCTGCTTTAGCAGACGGAGGCTCCTCATAGGATAAGGTGGCATCACCTTTAGGCTTGCCAGTATCTTTATCTGTGTATATGTTCACAGCAGGCAGGCCCGTCCGTTTGTTTATCTTAAAAAGGAAATACCATTTAATCATTAGCTGCAAGCAATTCAATAAAATGCACGGGGCAACCCAAACCGTTACACGATTCAGTACTACAACTATACAGTAATACCTCGAGATACGAGCATAATCCGTTCCAGGACTGAGCTCGTAACTGTTTATCTCAAATCAAGTTTTCCCATAAGAAATAATAGAACACAAATGAATCCGTTCCAGATCCGTAACAATGGAAACAAATGTTTTTTTTTATGGGTATAGACACAATTATAGTGCATGTATACAGTGTGATACATGTGTGACATCACATAAAATGTGGTTTTAATTATACATTTTTACAGACAGTAGCGGCAGGTGCAGAGGAGGGAGGTGGTTGTGTATCATACCTTACACGAACACTACATAACTTACTTTTTTTAAACATTTCTACTTTATATTGTTTTTTTTCAATTTGTATTCTTTACTTTTGATCACTTTTACCTTTTTTGTTTAGTAAAAAATTTAATTTTCTTGAATAACAGGAACTAAGCATAACTGAACTATATTCAAACATAACTTCGATATACGGTAATCGTCACGCTCTTGGAAGGATCCACATTCATATTGTGGATGTACTGCGATCATAAGTGAGTGCTGGATCACTCATATTTATCCACAATTTCATGCTTCATTTCCATGGTCATCATTCGTTTCTTCTCACTTTCTTAGAACTCGTCGCTATTATGAATAATAATGCACAAAATAGAGAGAAAATCAGCTACTCACGGGCGATGCGTACAGAGGTCAACGAACACTTGAAGTGAACGAGCGTCGGCGTGAGTACGCGTGCTCATATCTCAAATATTTACTCGTATCTAGGAGCAAAAATCTGCCGGAAGGTTTGCTCGTATCTTGGATTACTTGTATGTAGAGACGCTCGTATCTCGAGGTATTACTGTAGTAAGATGGGGGGAAAAAGCCTTCCAGCTGTCTCCAAATCATGGGGAAATGTTTTTGTGTGTAAAAAATAAATTCAAGTACCCTAATGATTCCACTGTGCTTGAAAAAATCAGCAACTTCTTCCAATGTGGCGTTCTCAGTCAGCCCAGTGATATAGATAGTACTGTTTTCAGAGTCATCTTGCTCCTCTGGCCGTCCTGCAGAGAACATGCAGGGTGTTAAAAGAGGACAAAAAACGACAACAAAAAAACCCCTCAAACTCAAACCTACCCATGTCACCATCTGTTCCGGATTGTCATTAACCAGGACACCAAGAGAAAAAGACAGTGAGAAACAAGTTAGTTTATAAATTGAGCGTCAAGCACCTGAAAATATTATGCTACCATTTCCTGGTCAAGACTGCCCCGGCACACTTGCTCTGACCATTCAAAGACATAAAACGACAAAATACCATAGTACTGTTGACCCAAGAATGGTTTGTCAAAATGTATTAAGAGGAAACTATTCAAAAGCTACCTAGTTTTTATTCCAGTGTGCCTTAAAGAGAAAAAATGTATATATATTTTTTTGCAAAACCCTTGAAAAAACAAGGACCCAAATTGGACTCCATACCTGATATCATAAATTTGAAGTGGATGTAAACACTGAAATGGTGATGCTCTACATGGCTGGGTCGGCCATTTACCATTAACACCTAAATACGAGAGCAAAAATAACCTTTTGTTGGAGTCCACACTCAGGATTTTTAACCAATAAAAATAGGACTGAACCATTCCTATATGACCAATGAAAAAGCTGAACTCTTTAATTTTAGCCGGCAGTATATTTTTGCAAGGCATTAATTATTTCCCTTCTGAAAAACACTCATAAAAGGTGGAGAAGTCTAGTGTATGGTCTTGTGATTCTCATTAAACTTACCACCAGGCTTAATGAAGCCACCTCTGTCTCCAGCGATGCTGGGGGGGAATAAGCGAAGATATGAAGGCGATATCCCTTAAAACAGCCACTTCGGTACCACAAAAGGGGTAATGGGGGTATTTGCACAGTTCTGACTGACTCTTAAGCCTCAAAAGTCTTAAGACCCCTTATAAAAAAACACAGTATTTCTGGGGGTAACACTCAGTTGGGGTGCTGTAGCATTACAAAGTCTCTGCCCTTGGTCTGACTTGCTCGATTTACAATTGAATGACATTAGTGGCTGAACAGTATTGGGGTTGTATTAAGCAGTAAGGGTTGATCTTTATTACCATTGTAAGTGGAAAAACCCAGAAATTTTGTACACTGAAATTGGGATATAATTGTTTCAGACGCAGCCTTGCTACCAACTTTACCTGAAAACTAATGAGATCTTGCAATATTTAAAAACTATATCCGAATAAACTCAATTGAGCCTCAATAAGGAGGCCAAAATAAACGCACCAAAAGTAGCCCGTTTGTGGCTGCATCTCAAACAATCAGCTTACAGAAACCTGGTACATGCATTTTAGTCAAGTAAAAACAGAAAAAGCAGATAAACCATAACACCATTTCTTTCTTTACACAAATGTTTCTACTAAATTACACAACAAAAACTTTAGTAAAAAAAGTCATTAAAAAAGTAAACTTGTATGTCCAGATAAGCACTACAATTTCTCTCATTCTTGTAGGGAAAATCACATTTGGAACACCTCTTGACCACCAACTTTAAGTCCCCATTTCAAAAGGCTGCCGGCCCAGACTCAGAACTGAGTAGTGGTACTGTAATAGTATTGATGTGTTTACATGGCTCTCACTTTGTTACCTGTAGCGTATAAATGCGACAAAGCATGTTAAAGAAAACTTTTCATAATGCACAAGACAATTGCAATCCAAATGTGTGACAAAGAAAACATACCTTTTAATAAAGAAAATGAATGCAGTGCATTTTCACGGTTTGGAACGTACCTTTACTTTAAAAGTATCATTTCTAGACCAAATATATATTTATATGTACACATTTGTTTTAAACGCCTAGCAGGGGACACACTCGGGATAATGCATAGGGACAAAGACATTCTGTAACGACAGTTTAGTTGAGCATCACTGCATTCACTTTCATATTTGTTTTGCTTTAGCTTCTTTTGGCAGCATAATCAGTCTTTGGGAACCAATATTTTTATTCATAAAACACTTAGTTTCAATGCAAACCAATTAAACCCATTTTAAATCGTCTTCCAAAAACACCCCTAAATTTCACTTACCGTTGAGAGTAAGATTAGATTAAACTAAATGAGTAACTAGTGTGAAAGCCTGTGATTTGCAGGTCAATCTACAGAATACCAGTTAGAGTAACTAATACACCTTTTCATTTAATCCTAAAGCATCACTCTGCACTGATGATCTTATTATAACCACTTGGAGCACAGATCTTTGACTTGTGCTTTCTCTAGGGCCACGTCCACACGAAGCCGGTGCATTCCCTATCCGATCATTTTTTCCCCTTGTTCTAATTCTAAAATTCCATAAACACGGCGTCGTCTCAAAAAATATCCGCGTACACCAGACCTGCCTACCCTTACGCTTTCGCGTAATTTTCTACGCTTTTTGACCCTTTATTACGCTATTCCGCCTTATGCGTCAAAATTACGCTTTTTGCGATTGTTATTATTATTATTATTTTTTTTTTTTTTTTTTTTTTCCGTGTCCGACAATGATGCAATGGTCTAAATGTAGACCAGTATTTCGTATCCCGTTTCCGGTTTCCGGTCTCTCAATGAATCTCAAACATGGCGTCAGAAGCTAAGCGTGCACGTGTGACTGTGATTGAAACGCGAAACTGATGAAGAGAGTGAAGTTTGTGTAACAGCTGGTATTGAAAAAAGAGGCAAGGCTCTCAAGAAATCAGCATATCAAAAGTGCCGAGATGAGTATTTTCAAAATTGGCCTTTTTTGAAACCTTCCACGAAAGGAGAAGGCATGATTTATTGCAAGATATGCGACCGCCATTTTTCAATAAGACACGGCGGGGCCTATGATTGCGAGCGGCATATTGCAACGGCAGTGCATAAAGGAAATGCAAAAGACGTGATGCCATGCAAGACGATTGCAGCACATTTTGTTCAGATACAGCAGAGTGATGCTGTCAAGCAAGCAGACAGCATTATGAACGCAGAAATTGGCATGGCTGAAATGATAGCGGAATTAAATCTGCCACTGTCCACTGCTGATGCAATGGTACAGTTTTTTAAGAATTCATTTCCCGATTCGAAAATCGCACAAGGTAATGTTATTTTTTATATATTTTATTTTCCACTATATTATTATTATAGATGACTGGCTTTTAATTTAAAAAATAGTCGAACATTTTCGGCTTTCTTATCTGTATAGGCCTATTTAATATTGAGTAAGATTTTAATAGACCTAGGCCTATATCTCAGCCACTAACACTATGCATTAGATAGTCTGAAATTCTTGTTCATTCAAGTACCTGTTGTTAGTATAATTAACTTCTTGAAACACAGTATTAAGTAATATTTTCGACAAAATGTAGACCTTATCTTTGCTTGACGACTTGTAGTTGTTTGATGAATTTTAATCATTTTATGAAATTGTAGCTTCTTCTCTTTTATTGCTTTTAATATGTGGCCACAGTGGGATGTTTTTTAATTGTTGTATATGTAAAGTAATGTATCTTTATTAAGACACCCTGGCCTGATATCACCTTCATGGTGGACAGGGCTTGTCTCACATAATAATAATAATAATAATAATAATAATAATAATAATAGTAATAGACAGTTTTATTCACTCATTCACATAGTTTTTAGTTTCACTTTGTTTATTCCACTAAATTGGATGATCTATCATCTTTATGATTAAGCTGTAACAGTGTAAATAATATCAATTATTAATTATGCACTGCCAGAATTGAGAAATAGACCTTAGGCTAGATATTGGTATTGTCAGTATTGACTATTCATTATATGATTAAGAGGTCAAAGTAATGCCTTGTTATTTTATTTAGTTTATTTTATTTTAAGGTCTTTTATTTAAAAACAGTGGAAACAAAAGTGTCTATAGATAATAATATAATTTACTGCAGCTTTTTTTGGCATGTAATTTTTTTAATTTTTATTTCCTACTTTTTCTGCTTATGCTGTTTTGGGGAACCACTTTTATTGAAACCATAGCAGTTTTTTTTATTGCAAAGAGGAGACATTCATTTATTGTTTTCCACAATCAGGGATGCAGTGCGGCAGGAGTAAAACAACAGCAATTGTTAAAGATATTACAACTTTTTTCTTTGTATCTTTGGTCGTTTTGAGTTGTCGTATGTCATGCATATTATTACACTTTCAAGTTACAAATTCCTCTTTTTAGGCTCATGGATTATGCTTTTCCCTTATGGTCAGGTAGGCAGGTCTGGTACACACGAAACCACTAAAACCGACTGAAAACGATGTGTATATGCCAGGCCAGTATGGGGCGCTGTAATTCTGCCAGAGATATACATTATACACGGAGAACAACACTTTGAGCATGCGCATAACGACGCAGTGACGCAGCCGACACGTGATGAGATGACATCATCGTTTCACAAAATATACAGATTGGCTGTACACACGAAACGGCAAGGGTGTCGCTTTCAGATTTATCCACTTTAGGACCCGGTTTCAAAAAAAATATAGCAGATTCAGTCTCCCAAAACACCGGATCCGTGTGGACGAAACGCCAATACGATAAAAAATGTATACGTATACAGTGATGCGCGTCTCCGTGTGGACGGGGCCTAGGTTTAATAATCTTGTTCCCTCTTCTAACATTAAGTCCTTGTAAATTAAGATCCCACAAATGTACTTAATTATCATAAACGAGTATAGATGGATTGAACTAGTTATATTTTTTCCCAAAGCACATTCTCTATCATCTTACCTTAGGCCACAATGTAGGGTTGTAGCGTATACGGGTATGACGGTATATCACGGTATGAACACATACAATTTCCTCATCTAAGGTTTTGGGGAAAAAAAGTGGTCCTTGATGATAGATATCCAATTTGCAAAAAAGAGAGGAAAAACATTGAACATGTTCTCCTATACTCGAGAACACCATCCCCATATTACAAATTCCTGTTTGTAATTTAAGTCCATATGATTTCAGTGATGCCGAGGGAATCCCAGATTTCAGCCGTGAAAATTACAATATAATGTATGAGTCATTTAAAATAATCCATTTGATGGATAAATAAACCAAAAGAGCCATTCAATAAATCAAATTGTGATAAGCTCTTGTGTCTATGAATATTAAAGCAATGAAAGACTACTGTATAAATATATAATCAGCTTGATTGTTTCACCTCAAGTACGCGGGACGCTCAGTGTTTTCAGCATCCCGTCTCACTATTTGAGGACATGAACACCTCTAGAACTGCCCCGAGAGCTTAATGAGCAACTCACTTTATTAGACAAAAACAATTGTCAAATACCCTGAACCTCAAAGATCTACACAACCCGCCAAAATAAAGGCAAGTTGAAATTATTACTATTGTATAATAGAATGTACTTCAACTATAATAAACTTATTTAAAAGTGATGCATTCCTTTGATTACCAGCGCTTTAGATCATTTATTTGCTTTCAAATATAAAATAATCCAGAAATATTCACAGGACTATTACAGCCTACTTAATTTTAATAAACAAGTTGTTAATTATCTGTGCTTTTGTTTGAAATTTGCAAAACTAACAAATGGTTTCAAGATTGTTATGGGTCACTGGAAATAGTGAGAATTGTAAAACCGTATACCATGATACTTTCTGTGATGGTCATCATACCGTGAAAATCTCATACCCTTACAACCCTACCCTAATGAGGCAGAGCTGAGAGCAGCTGTGTGACATTGTCATCAAATTAACTTAAAAAGCTTTAACAATCAAGATTGTGATGTCAAAAACAGTTTGAATTGCTATAAGACAAAATTACAGCATATAACTCGAGCTTTGGCTCCAAAAGACAAAGCTACATTTCAGCCAGTTTACGACTATAGCGCAGCTCTCAGCCCTGTACGGCCTCTTTCAGCTCCTGTCTAAGGGAAAGATAAGTGGTGAGGTGAGACTGCACAAACGCACACTTACCCCATGCCTCCACGGCCCCCTCGCATGCCACCACCTCCTCGCATCATCCCCCGGTCAAACCCACCCCGGCCACGCCCGCGGCTCTCCCCCCCTCCCATGCCTCGGCCCTCTCCAGGGCCCCCATATCCTCCGGATTCAGGGCCCGAGTAGCCACCTCCGCCCATGCCGTTCTGGTGGTCTTGTCTGTAACTGCCTGTGAAGGAAAACTGTTAATCAAATGCAAAATCTTCAGGTGACGTTCTCTACCAAGCTACTACCAGAAGACTTACCGTACTGGTTGGGTGGTTTGTAGTCTGACTGGCCATAGCCTCCCCCAGTACTGCCCTGCTGCCCGTACTGACTGGAAGGGGGTTGTCCATAGGAGCCAGAAGGTGCGGTGTAGCTGGAAGGTGGAGCTTGCTGCTGCTGGGGAGTTTGTTGATATCCTCCCTGCTGGCTGTAGGAGCTCTGCTGTCCGTAGCCTCCTTGTTGGCCCTGGTATCCTCCCTGCTGCTGCTGCGAGTAGGAACTTTGCTGAGGCTGCTGGGAATACGAGCTCTGCTCATATCCCGAGGGCTGCTGGCTGCCAGAACTGTAACTGCTGAAGAACATCAAGCACAATCAGCGTCCATCAAAAACGCACTGAGAAACTTTGGGTACAATGAAGAACAGCAGAAGCCCAATACCTGGGTGGTGCAGCGGAGGCAGCCTGCTGCCCATATCCAGGATATGTAGACTGGGCACCGTAGCTGGTCTGCCCAGTATAAGAGGTCTGGTTACTGGTGGTGGTTGAGGCAGCAGCGGCGGCGGCAGTGGTGGAGTCGTAGCTGCTGCTCCCGTATCCCTGCACGGGCTGACTGTAGCCCTGCGGTGCGGCCGTAGCAGCATTATAACCGGCTACAAGAGGAGGAGGGTCATTGAATAAACACACAATGCTTGCAGAGACCAGAGAAATTCAGGGCCCGTCCACACGGAGACGCGTATCACTGTATACCAGGGGCGTAGCCAGAATATTTTTTTTTGAGGGGGCCCAGCTTAAAATGAAGGGGCCAAACTGCGTGCGATTGTTGCCGGGGGGGGGGGGGGGGGGGGGGGGGGCATAACGTTGTCGGCAGGATTCGAACCTGCGCAGTTCGCAGCGCGCCAATGTTGACTTTGTGGGTGCGTTGCGATCGTCTTGTCCGGCGGGCGATATGTGCTTTCGTTTTCGCAGTCGCGATTTTAAACAATTGAAAATCTGAGGGGGCCCAGGCCCACCCGTGGCTACGCCACTGCTGTATACGTATACATTTTTTATCATATTGGCGTTTCGTCCACACGGATCCGGCGTTTTGGGAGACTGAAACCGCTATTTTTTTAAAACCGGGTCCTAAAGTGGATAAATCTGAAAACGACACCCTTGCGGTTTTGTGTGTACATCCAATCCGTATATTTTGTGAAACGATGAAGTCATCACGTGTCGGCTGCGTCACATGTAACAGCGTATACAGCGCGCAAGGTTATGCGCATGCTCAAAGTCTTTTCCTTCTATAGTGTATTTCTTACAGCACCCCATAGTGGCCTGGCACACTACACAGTTTTCATTTTTTACGGATTTTTTTTTTTCGAACGAGGAAAAAAAGAAGATCGGATAGGAAATGCACCGGCTTCGTGTGAACGTGGCCTCGGTTCAAATTAACACAAAAATGGACCAAAGTCAAAAGTAACACACTGCTGGCTGGTGGCTGCTGTCCGTAGGATGATCCATACGGCTGCTGTCCGTAACTGCTGGAAGAACCACTGGTCTGAGAGTAGGTCGAATCAGCCGGTTGGCTGTATGAACTATAGCCTTGCTGTTGACCATAGGACTGCTACACACACACAGAGAACATACTGTAAATCACTTGTCCAGACAAAAAGCAAGCAGAAAAACAAGGTGACTGTTTACCTGTGTGCCCTGTGTATAACCCTGCTGTGAGGGCTGAGCTGCATAGGAGCCATACCTGATAACACAAGATTAATCATTTCCTTGTGTTATTAGTGACAAATGACAGACAACTATTATATAAAGGAATGTGTATATTTGACTAACACATTTCCATTATCATCCATTTCAATTGGTCATGACGGGCAAATTAAAGGCGTAGTTCACCTAAAAATGAAAATTCAGTCATTTACTGACCCTCGAGTTGCTCCAAAATTGTATGAATTTCTCTCTTCAGCTGAACACAAAAGATTATGTTGAAGAATATGGGTAATCAAAAAGCCATATTGACTCCTATAGGACAGCGGGGAAAAATATGGAAGTGAATAGGGCTCAGCAACTGTTCGATTACTGACATTCTTCATATCACCGAGAATGTTAATGGGAGAAAGAAATTCATACAGGTTTGGAACAACTCCAGGATGAGTAAATTACACCAGAACTTTCATTATTGAATGAACTAACCCTTTAAGATAAAACAGAGACTGCAATCACAGTATAACTAGAGACACTGTATAAACTTCCATGTGAATTTCCTAAAATACACACCCCTGTTGGCCTCCAGCCTGACCGTAACTGTTGTAATCTGCGAAAAGACAACATTAAATTTTTAAAACATCAAATATTTCAAAGCTTTCAAATGGGTCAAGAAAGCTATTTATACACATTTTACTTATCTTGATTCATTAAAAAAAGTCCTGTGGCTCAAACAGTAGTGGCGCTTGCAACGCCAGGGACATGGGTTCGATTCCCAGGGGAAGCAAGAACTGATTAGAATGTTAATTTAATGTGTTTCATGAATGCAATGCAAGTCACTTTGGATAAAAGCGTCTGCCAAATGCATAAGTTTAAAATAAAAGTGAATTGGGGGTAAATAAGTACAAAACATGAAGGAAAAAATAGGTTTATCCAGCAGATATTGGAGAGAATAGCGGAAGGTTTCGATGGGCGAGCAATACATACAAATGAACAAGAGAAAAGGGAGGGAAATTAATGCTTCTCTTTATTCACATTTTCTTACAGATTTTAAAAGAATGATGCATTTAGTGACTAACATTAACAGGATTAAGAACAGCAGCGGATTATTTACATTCACAGGAGATCGCGCGCTAATTACAATCAGCTTCTGGCTCGAGCGTTGCCAAGCAACAAACCAGCACGCGTACATTCAGCTAAAAATGACAAGGGGCGTATGATATTAATAAAAGCAACACCTGTGTGGTTATCGGTTTGAGAAAATATTTGGATGTGTCTGAAACGAAGCAAAATGCCGCAGTTTTCCACCCCCTCCCCCATTTCCAACGCAGACAGACCGAACCGGCTCGAACCACACCGGCAAACGCGATTTAATTAATATTTTATTGAACCAACGCGTTTTAAAGAACATTTAACATACTTTAACGATAGGTGTAACCAAAGACAAAACAAATATCAACACTGATGCTTTCTAAAATCGCTAACATTCTATAAAAGAGTACAAAAGGTTTCACATTACCCTTACCTGCAGCAGACGCCATTTCGTGTGCCTTCTGTCGCTCGCAAACTGCGCATGCGTGCGTGATACTCTTCAGACGCTACCACTTAATCAAGCGGGGGTGGACATTTATTACTAACGTTATAATGCGCGATTCGTTGGTATGAAATGCTATATATATACATATCATTTCTAAACGTTAACTTTGATGCAGTTTGTTTGGTAAAGAGCATCATGAAGAAAAATAGTTTAATATAGCGAAATTAAATGTTGCCGTCAATGGATTCGTCCTGAGGTTCTGGAGAATGACCTATTTTAAAGATCCCGTTTAAATAAATCCCGCATAGCAGAGACGCCATGTATGATGTATCAATGTACGAAACGCTATTAAACTGCATCACTATAAGCACAACTCTGCACTAGTTATATAATAAAAGTTCGTTTATAAGTGACTGAAACACAAATGTAAATTTACAGGAAAGCTGATGAAAAACATGGCAAACAAAACTTAAATCCCACGTACTTCTGTCGGTTTGTGAGTTCTTAAACCATAAACGCATATTAAAAATGTTTCACTTTAAATATGAATAAAGCATTGTCTTATAATTAAAAACAAAAACCTACCCTGGAAAACTGTTACACGCTAAATGCTGTAAATTATGCGTTCATATCACATTGGAAATTATATTTGTTATTTGGCATTGTTCATTGCACAGTGTAGCATTACCCACACTGTAATTTACCTGCAAAGTTTTTTTTTTTCTACGTGTAAGACCTAGCTGAAGCAAGCAAAAGTACAATTTAGTGTTGCATACAAAACTGTACATTGAAAAATAGTTATGGCACTTTGAAAATTGATATGACAGCAAATGCTTATGAAGGTGCAATACCAAATACAAGTCATATCTCTTAAGATAAATATAATAAAAGGACTTTGTTGACACTCCTCCAATGACAGTAGATGTCGGAACCACAGTTGATTCCCCCGAACCAGAAACATCTGATATGAACTGGAACAAATAGGGCTGTCAAGTTAGCCTTTTGATCCAACTGTGACCACATTTTGCAAGAAAGCAATTTTTTGTTTCTTTTACAACTGCTGGTTCACTGTCTGGTGCCCAAAGTTCAGTAGGTTATGATAAGCTACAGTAGGGGGTGTCCAGTCCGGTTCCTGGAGACCAACCTTCCTCTAAAGGTCAGCTCCAACCCTGAAACAACTGAAGCGGCTAAAGAACTTCAGGAGTAGTAGATAATTACAAACTGGAGTGTTGGATCAGGGTTGGATCTGAACTCTGCAGATAAGTAGAGCTACAGGAACAGGATTGGACACCCCTGCGCTACAGTGTCCTGTTCAAAGAGTCGTGGGTTACGGTCAGAGTAACCCATCTTGCTCAAAAACAGAAGGTAACAGGGAGAAGTCAAAGGGTGCAAATTTGATTCCTGTTCCACTGTAGAACTTGTTCTGAAATTCCACCCTGGAAAAAGAAAAAGTTACAAGAAATTAGCCCAAGAAGACAACCATTTCTGATGGTTAAACCTACCAATATCTGAGGCCGTGTGCTCACCAGTGAAGACGCAGAGCATGGAGGAAAGCAGACAGACCCTCCATGATCAGGAGAATGGAGACAGTGAGCAGAGCGAAGACACTGAACACAGGCACAAGGAAAAGCACGCCCAGTTTGGAGCTCATCCTCAGACCCAGACGCATCACCATCGCCCACAGTACCTCCGACAGCTCTAATATACAAACAAATGCAATACATGCATAAATAGTCTAGTAAAGATATTCATATGCCTATGATGCAACGAAACGTAGGCATTTCAATGTGTTTTCTGTATGAACAGCCAGACACTCACGGGCGTGGGCGAGACTCAGGGCCCAAAGACGCAAGTAGGAGGCTGTGTTGGAAATGCAGCCCAAACAGTACTCTATGGTGTGAATTGCTTGATGCAGGAAGACGTCTCCAAAATCAAACTGTTGGTAAACAAACAAGCTGTTTGCCACATTTCTACAATGAATAAGCAAAATCACTAGGTCGGATTCACCGAGTGTGTGTAAGCCCAAATTTGCACATGAAATCATCACAAACAAATCATGATTCATCAATAACTTTCATGCTAAAATGAAACGAAGTCAAAATTCTGAAACACTAAAACAAATTAAACCATGCATACATCTGGGTGGCCTTAAATTAGTGTTAAGCTAAAGCGGAGTCTGTATTAAAGGCGTTTTAAAGTGGTTTTCATAACTCGAGGACTTCGCTGTGCGTGAGCTCAGGTTTGTGTGTGTGTTTTTGAATCATATTTTTGGAGAGTGGCAAAAGGTTGTGAGGAAAGCTCTTGTATAGAAATGGTTTGGGAGTGTTTTATGCAAATGACTAATCTTAGGCATGTCGTCACTCAACGCGAACAATGTTGTGAATTAAGTAAAAAAAAAATGTGAGAAGCTCTACGTGCATATAAATACAGATGAATCCACGCACATATTAGTCACTGTGTGTTACTGCTGATTTTGTATGATAGGTCAACTTTAACCACCTGAGGCTTTCCTGAGTCACTTAGTCCCTCCTCTTCATCATGGACTACAGACGGCGACAGATCTTCTTCACTCACACGCCGAACTCTCTCGTAGCCCTAAACACAAAGGGATATGATGTAGCAGGTCATCATGCTTCAACATGTCAGTAAACATATTCTTTTACACACATATGCACTTACATCTGAAGACTAGATTTAGGTCAGTCTCATGAAAACATGTGGGTGACATTTCACTCCAATTCATAAAAGAATTACAAATAATAATTTTAGGATTAAGATGTACTTTTCATTGTGATTTTATCATGAAAATATAGAAAATCACAGAGTTCCCTTCAGTTCATTCCCCTTTTCATTACTATTAAAAAGTATATTATAAAAGTATATTTTTCAATAAAAAGACAAACATTTACAAAGGTATTAAAATTATAAATACTTAATTTAGATACAGTAATACCTCGGTTTACGAGTGACTTAGTATACGAGCAAATCGGTGTACGAGCATTGTATCGGTGTGCGAGAAAAATATTCCCTCGTCTACGCGCATTTTTGTGTGGAAAAGATCTAACGCTCAGCATCGTCGCGCACATTTTTCCTGGAAATATCCTAACGACAGCCTCTCATAAAACAGTCACGCGGTTCCAACCCCTTTATCACCCCTTCACTCATTCATTCTCTCAGCGTCGCTCGGTTCGGCTGCATCATTCACCACAGTAATACTTTTATAAGTGATTTACAGCGGTTTTACCTCGTGTTGTTAACATTAATTATGATCGCTATTGTTCACGTAGTGAAATATATCCGTACCGTACAGCATACAGAAAGAAGGTAGGAAAATCCCCCTCCTAAGCAGTAACGCCCCGCCCCGCTCCCCCTCCTCCCTCCCCCTTCTCTCATCTTCGTCACGCCAGCAGCGAAGCTGCTCAAAGCTAAAGTGCGCGTTATAGTAAATTGTGGAGTATTTTTAGAGTTTAATTGTCAATTATTAATTAGTATTTATATGAGATCTTAATGGTTATAATTTTACCTGTAATTAAAAAATATTTAAAATGGGCATTTATGGTCATGTGGAACGAATCAATTGATTTTTAGTGCATTCTTATGGGGAAAATTGTTTTGGTGTACGAGAATTTTGGGTTACGAGCTCTTGGAACGTATTAAACTCGTAAACCGAGGTATTACTATAATTTTAAAATATGAGTCGGTTCTACGTTTATTTAGGGATCAAATGTGTAAATATAGCATACTGATGATTATTAATTTTAATGATAAGTATGATTAATCACGTTTAATCACATAAAGTTGTGAAATTAGTGTTTTTCTAGAGCAGGCCAAAGCTCTATTAATTTATGAATGTATCATGTGATATCGAACATCAGATACAAACACATACATACACAAGAACACAGACAAACCCTGTGGACCCCCAGTCTCTTCCCGCCATGATGCAGCCAGTAGAGGTAAAGAGGTTTCCCGAGCAGCAGCACTGGCACGGACAGCAGAGCCACCACGACTAGAAACACCTGCAGTCCCATCTGTTACAAGAGGATTAAAACAAACGCAGATGTCAAGCAGATTGACTAGTACTCCCCCACACACACACACACACACACATACACACTCTCACACACCTGCCCAGGGTAAAGAGGTGTAGAGGCATTCCCCTGCATTAGGAACATGTCGATAAAGTGGATGAGAATGCTCGGAGCCAGCCGTGAGTCCTGCACTGAGAACGCCAGCCATTTGTAAAAGATCATGAAGACCAAGTACCCAAAGAGACAAAGTAGAAAGAGCAGCTCAGGAAGAAAGACAAGATAGATCTTAAACTTCTGTCGGAAGTGCCTGTAAATACACAGAGAGGAAAAAAGCAAAGAGAGCTTAATGCAAAGAGTAGCTGAGTAACAACTGATGTTGTATGTGCTTCTCATCATTTTCTATGCACCACACAGGACCTTTTCCGAAAAATGCGAATGTAACTATATATTGTCATGTATACATCTATATTGTGGGAGAAAAATTGTTTCAAGCATGATATAATTGGCCAAATTAATTCGTTTTCATGCTGTACAAAGGTAATTCTTTAAAAAACAGTCACATTAGTAAAGTTTTACATGTTTGTCTATTGTCAACAGCGTAGCGATGTATAAAAGCACAGATCACACAGAAGTTCCTTTAAAACTGAGCAGATGAAAGCATACTAGAACACTTTTTGAACTCAAGTACACACAGATTTTAGTAGTATTTGCGTTGGATAAAAGCGTCTGCCAAATGCATAAAAAGTAAATGAGAAGCATACCAAAAAAAATTAAGAATGCAAAACTAATTCAAAATATTAATAAACAATAGGAGTATTCCGATGATACTGAAACACTGCCTTGAAGTTCCCAGACACAAGTTTGCAAACCTCAATGAACCTCTACCATTACAAACACCAACACAATTATAAAAAAAATTGCTCACTTACAAGTGGTTGAAGACACTGAGCACCACCCCAAAGCTCATGTGGAGGACTCCAATGATCACAGACATCTTCATCTTGTAGGAGTTGAGGAAGGTCAGGCGATTCACGGCCATGTTCCAAATCTACAGGTCAATGCAACACGACAAATCAGATCTCAGCAACCAATATCAGTGAATTATCCAGAGCACTAATGTACAATTTCAGGATGTGGCTGCCACCCACACAAGAGCACTTCATAAATCTTCCGAGAGTGTGTACTCACTGGATCAATGCCCAGTGGATACGGTCCAGAGAAAACACCGGAAACGTTGGGATTCAAGGTGAGTAAAGTATTCGATTGTAGGGTTTCATTTCTATTCCAGAGTAAAAGAAGGAAAGAATTAGCATCCAATGAATCTTGGGATCTTAAATAAAATAAAAATGCAAATTTAGCTGCGAGCAGCAAAGACAGACCCAAGCACTATGAAAGCTGGAGGCTCTATGAAATCTACGCATATGCATTAAAGCAAATAAATATAAGAGGATCGTTCCAAAGTCTGCAGAAAGTGCCACACTTCCTGTTGACGCAATGACTTTCAGTGCTTGGGTCCTAAAAGTCAGCAGAATTACATTAAAGTCATGCTTTGCTTATACGATTTGTGTATTTTGTATCTTACGACCACTCCTGCTCTGTGAACATGGCCTTGACGCTCCAGGCTGAGCCAAAGATGTTGAGGGATTTGGAGAAACAGTCATTATAAATGAATCCAGTGTATATGGAGAATAATCCCATCATCAGGATGATGTACCGCCCATCAAAAAAGGTCGTCCAGATCTGAACAGAGACAAAAATGTATTCAAAAACAGAACATTGACACACTTGTATTGGCAAAGTATTATCACAACAGCTTACAACGGTGTAACTTTAATTGAGTTACACCGCTGACCTCATTTCCTGGTCGTCTCCGTGTGTGGTCTTTCTCAGTCAACACCATCCACAAAGCAAAAAGAGTCATGACTGCACCATGACCAACATCTCCAAACATCACCGCAAACAGGAAGGGAAAGGTAATAATGGTATAAGGAGCTGTGAGGAAAAGAAGAAAGAAAAAACAAAATAGAAATGTAACAAAATATAGCACTAGATGCTTAAAAATAAAGGTTCTTAATTGGCATTGACGGTTCCATGAAGGACCTTCAACACCCATGGAACCTTTCCATTAAACAAAAAGGTTCTTCAGATTGTGAAAATATTCTTCACACTAAAAAAAAGAAAAGTTAAATTAAGAACTGCTCATTGTTCTTGGTTCTTTTATAGTATCACCACCTTTTGCAACTTTTATTTTTTAGAGTTAGAGAAATTTCAGCCTGTTCCACGCATAAAGACAACGCACTTCTGTTAATTTTTTTTCCAGGTTAGTATGACTTTTTACATTTTCTTAAGATTTTATTTAGCAAGGATACATAAATTGATAAAAGGGACAGTACAAACGATTTCTATTTTAAATAAACTGTGTTCTTTTGTACTTTCTATTCATCAAATAATACTGAAAAATCCCGGTTTCCACAAAAATATAAGTGTTTTCAACACTGAATAATCAGCAATGTTGCTTGAGCATCAAATCCTTATATTATGACGAATATTCTAATTATTTTATTTTATATTCTAAATATTCTAATTATTATCTAGAATCTAATTATTCTAAAGGATCATGTGACACTGAAAACATGATGCTGAAAATTCAGCTTTAATCACAGGAATAAATTACATTTTAATACATATTCAAATATAAACAGTTATTTTAAAATGTTAATATTATTTCAGAATATTACTGTATACAATACATTACTGGTAGTTTAACGACAAGCAATATGGACCATTTTTACGGAGCCTGACAGACACTAGTCACTACAAGCTTTCATTGTATGGAACCGAGCAGCATGAACATTCTTGATAATATCTTCAAACATGAGGGTGAATAAATTAATTTTCATTTTACTTTAATTCCCAGTGTAAGCCATCTCAATGAAGCTGGTCTGCACTCACCAGGGCTGGCCTCCCTGTAGTCGCCCACTCCATAAGCTTCCACTATACTCTGGAAGCCCGAGGTAAACTTGTTGCTCCTCAAAAGCGTCGGCGGAGTGTCGCTGCTCGGGATACGGTTTACGAAGGATGGGACGGTGGCGTCACCTTTTCTCTATTAAGAAAATGAAAGAGGCTGCAATCACAGCACTTCTCTGTAGAATTGTCTAGATGCCACTTTCAAACTTCTCGTACATCAATAAGCAGTCACATGAGAAGGATTTTACTCACCGAACCCTCCTCCAGCGCCCGCCTCAGGTTGGTCAGGTCACTGACCGGGCACCACACTTCAGCGATGAGACACTTGTTGGTGACATCAAAGCTGCAGAGGTTGAGGATGTGATAGATTGCTTTCATCTTCTTCACTTGCAGCACCCATGAGTGTGCTGACTCAGACGCCTTATGCAAGACCTGCTTCAAGTAATCCTCAGTGCGGTGCAAAACCTAATGAGCAAAGATCGCTTCATTAGTGTTTCAAGTATGACATTGCAGGTTAATATAATTATGCTAATCCTCTGTAAAATAGTGCTGACGTTATCGCATCCACCAGAGGACAAACCAATAACAGAGGAGAATAAATCTCCCCCAAGGGGACACGGAAGCCATTTGGGAAAGCAGAAGACGCACGTTTTGTAAGTCTTGGATGCGTGTCCTCAAGCTGTCCATCACATCGGCTCTTTCTTCATCCGTTTCGGGGTGGGGGTAGAGATGGCAGTGGTAACTGGAGCACATGAGCAAGAATCAAAGAGAAAAATTCAACATGACTGAGGCAAGTTTCAGAGCAGAACATGCTCTCTTATACCATCTGAACAAAATTTCACTAATGTTCAGACATACTTTAAAGGGAAAGTCTTTGACTGTTTTCAGGGATTCACACCATAAATGCCACGTTTTAAGATGGCAGGTCAAGTTAAAAACAGTTCCATTTTTAGGTCAGAGACAAATTGGGTCAGTGTTCACGATACAGGAAAGATCTTAGACAAATCTATTAAAAATCTAAAAACACGTACCCAGTTTTTAGAAATGTACTACTTATATTTATGATGGTTTTATATGACTTCTTTTATTTGAAAAAAAAATACATGGCTGAAAAAAAAACTCTTAAAAATGTCTAGTACAAAGTACATATTTCCAAACATAAATATATACACAAATTAGAGAAGCATGATTGAATGTTTCAAGATCTCGATTCAAACACCTACGCAACTTGTTCCTTAATGACAACGATTCGGCTCTGTCTATTAAACCTTTGACAGGTACGATCACAGCATTCAAATAGGAGTAGGTTTTTTTATTCACACACTGTATTAAAATACAGTAATCCCTCGCCACTTCGCGGTTCAAGTTTTGCGGTCTCAGTGCATCGCGGATTTAAAAAAAATATTCATAGAAAAATAAGAATGAAAAAAACACCGCCATATCGGCAGCCGTATTGAAGAAAGCAGCGTTGCTTCATTGTGATGCGAGAGAAACGGTTTCCCAGGATGCCAGACAAAAAGAGAAACTCTCTCTGAGGCTTTGTACACACCCACGGCACTCAGACAAGACACGTGATTGGTTCCCGGCGCGAGATCGACCAATGAGAGCACGAGTGGAGTGGGAAACTCTTCGCCTCTCTCAGAAGCAAATGTTGACGATCCAGAGCCGATATTAGACGATGAGGCGCTTCCCGAACTGATTGAAAGGTCTCATTATACCAGTGCAGTAACACCTTCATCATCATCATCATCATCACATTCATGAACCGCACAGGTCTGTCACCGTCGTCATTACTGGAGTCTCAAGATACTGCTGTCATTGATGAGTGTAGAGCACCATAATACGTATCGTATGAGAGAGAGAGTAAATGTATAATATTAAGCTTTTATAATTGAATAGATTTAATTAAAATATATTTAAAGTATAAATATACATATTTTAAACATTCTGGTACCTACACACACACATATGGAAATTCCTAGGGGGGGCAATCCTACTTCGTGGATTTTCACCTATCGCGGGGCTTCCGGTCCACATTAACCACGATAAACGAGGGATCACTGTAACTCTAATTGTCACAGAAGTACTGGGATAACAGTTTATAGGATGTAAACACCGATGTCTACAGTAACCTGATGCTTTAATAAAGACTGTTACACCAGTAGGCGACGACAAGTGACTCATTGAATCATTCATTCAAGAGATTCATCCAGAAATGAAACCAGTAAATTAAAATTGTATTAAATATTTTAGACTAATATAGACTGCATATATATAGATCTTTTGTCAGAACCTCTATTAAATGACATATTTTATTTATCATCAAGGCCTTTACTCACCAGTCACAAATTTTTTGAACCTTCTGTCCAATCTGGTCGCCCCAAAAGGAGATGAGGAACACTACATTCTTATTGATCTCCCCCTGAAGCACGTAAACACAAGACAGAGCCTCAGTAAACAATCTGAATCATCACCCAGAATACATTAACATGCTGTGGCTGCAGCAGACGGGTGTGATCTAAAACTGTGAAACAAACACAGAGGCATGCTTGCGGCATATTCTGTTCAACCAAACCAAATTTGAATATAACTAGAGCCATTCAGAAGCAGGTTTTTTGGCGGACCGTTCTAATTTACACACAACGTTTGCATACCGTGTCAAGATCAGCCAGGCTCTCGTCCACCTCTGCGTAGCTGAGGATGGTGTAACCTTTACAGACCCGCCAGAGCATGCGCTCAAACGCCTCCACCTTCACCCGCTGGATCAGTCCTGAGATAAACCTGCAGCGCAAACATCACATACACGTAAAACACAGGCAGATAGAAGATGTAACAGTGTGTACTATGAAGAGTGAGACGTTCTTTGTGACTCACCCGAGTTTGGCGCCCAGTCTCTGCATACTGGTGCAGCCTGTCACTGATTCAGTGTCCAGAGACGGGAACTCTTCATACTGAGGGCCCAGGGCTTCATGCTAAACACGTACATGCACATTCACACATTTCATTAAAACCTGGAGAGCTACAGATAATAATCCTCTTCCTCAAATAAAATATTAATTTTTAACATTACTTAATATGTGATTGACTAATGCACTGCCTGGACAAAAAATAAAAAAGCAGCTATCTGGGTTTAAAGAGGCAAATGCTTAAGAGTCTATGATTGGATCATTATTGCAGTGATTATTATGTTATTAGTAGCATGTTATTTGTTTGGCAACAGTTCTTCTAAAGGCCCAGTCACACAGTGAAAACGCATGAATCACGCATGAATTACGCACAGATTTTCGTTTCTGCGCGGAGCGTGCGTCATATGCGTAATTCGTCGGTGGAACGAACGTGGACCATCAGTGATTGTAAGTGGATGTGCGTCGAAGGCGGTTTGTGCGTGATTTTGAGTTTTGAACGGTGTGCGTTATTCATGAGTCGGCGTGCGTAGTTTATGCGTAGAGTACGAGTGACTATGCGCGGGACACGCGTCGGCCGTCAGTGCTTATGCGTCGGAACTGGTTCGAAACCGCGCACGTCCACGTCCGTCCACTGACGCCCCACCTTCATATCACGCATGAACCGCGCACGTGTCACGTTCATTCCACTGATAATGTGGATTCTGAAAGTGCTTGTACGTGGAACGTTCGCGAAGCGTGTGTGTTTGGACGCGCTCCGTCAGTGATTCATGCGTCGGGTGTGCGTCGAATGTTCGTGGAATACTTTGGTCAATTTCTCAACGCACAAGCACACACAAACCCAATCTGTGCGTGATTTGTGAGTGATTCGTGCGTGATCGGCTGTATGACTGGCCCTTAACCCTGACTGACTGATGGAGTGTTTAGCTTTATATTTCATTGTTTTTATTTCAACAACCATAAAGGAAGACACATCATGGCCATAATCCAGGATGACAATGTTGTCAAATTATGAAAGATGATGAAGAATCATTTTCACTCATGAATTGGTACCTCTGAGTTTAGATATTAAATTCTTTGAGAGAGTGTATATATTGGTTAAACCAATTAATCAGCCAAAATTTGGTTCTTTTAAAATGATTAGAATTGTCTGATAAATTTGTCCACTTGACTAATAAACAGAATTGTGGTTTTTCAAGATGCATCAAGAGCCATGCAAATGGACAATATATATTATATTATTTTGTAAATGTTTACATTAATTTATACTAGTGCTATACAATACAAATAATAATTATTTAATAATCTAACATAAAAGTCTGTAATACATATGTATATAGAGGCAATTAATGGGTAAAACAAGTCATTTTTAATTACTTATTAAAACGCATTAAGCAATACTTGTTAATTTCATTTGCTTTCAATTAATAAACTATTATATATTAAAATTATATTTGTTTTTACTAAAAACATTTTTATTTTCACATGTTCAGCAATTTCTGGGACGCACCCTGGAGCGGCTGTGCATGAATGAGCGTGTGATTCTTAGCATGTGCGTGTACTCCGTCAGTTCCAGCAGGTTCCGCTGGAGCTTCTCTTTATTCTTGGCGACTTCGCTGAGCTCCACCTCCAGCCTCTGCAGTTGCTCCTGACAACAGCCAATGACTTTCCGTCAGTGATTTTAAAACAAATCATACTTAGACATTCAATATTTATAAAGGCATCCAAAACGAGACACACCAATCAATAAAACTCAAGACATAAAAACCCAAAACAATACTTAACGCACTAAACAAGCCTTGATAAAAAGGCATGGGTATATCGTATATTACATCAATAAACACACAGCAGAAAGCCACACATGATGAATCTGCTGTGCATAAATCAATTCCCACAGCAAGCTTTCTCTCAACAAATCATACACAATCAATCATACTAAATCAATTACCACAAACAACTGACCACATGGCCATTTAACCAAAATTATATGCTCTGTAATTGAACAAAACTGCATGGGAGAGAATATCCTTCCCTTTTAGGGGTCTATAATCTTAAAGGGACAGAAATTAAAAATTTGTCATCATTTACTCAGCCTCGTGTTGTTTCAAACCTGTGTGAGTTTCTTTCTTCTGTAGAACACAAACTAAGATATTTTAAAGAATGTTTGTAACCAGACGAGCATTTTTATTTTTTTACTATGAATTCAATGGGTGCCGTCAACTGTCTGGTTACCAACATTCTTTAAAATATATTTTTGCGTGAACTATTCCTATAAATGTCTTCAAAATTGTATTATATGACGCATTTTAATATATTTCTATAATTTGTAAGCAGATATCACAATATTCACAATAATACACAATATATAAGAGTCTGAATAGACAACTAAACAAAATAGTATGTAATTTACTAGAGGTTCGAACAAAATGTTAATTCCTGTAGTCTGTTTAAAACGAATAAAGATGCCCTGCAGTGAAAATAAAGTTTGTTAATGTTGTTTCTATGTTTATGTGGTTCTTTTACGACAAACCATGTGGAAAATCATGTCAACACCATTGCTGAGTGTTCTCTCTTTAACACTGCAGTGAACCAAAGACATAATGTTGAATGTTTCAATGTGATTTTGTCAAAGGTTTAATAGATGTAGATGAATTGTTGTCTGTGGTAAGGGGGCGTGTTTCAGTGTGATCTGCAACGGGGGAACGAGGGCAGAAACCGATAACTATTGTGTCTAACCCCTAACTTCTTCATCCTTCCTTATCTTTCTACTTTGGTGTCGACATGTTGCCAGCTAAAACCACGCCATTTGTTGAGTTTGGTGAAGACCAGCAATTTTCTTCATAAACTCCGCACCAGACACTGATGAACTTCAAGCTGGAACAGGAGGACCGCTTTCGATTGTTGGTTCAACTGCAGGATGAAGACCAGCAGATAATCCGGGGCCTGCTTGGCCAGGAGGTTGCCCCAGTCGCAGCCCCCACTGTTGCTCACGTCCTGCTGCTGAAGATGGGTCCAACAGGACGACCCGATGAGTTCATTGACCTCTTTGAGAATACTTTGGAGGCTTGTGGCTGGGTGCGTACTGAATGCTGCTGTCTACCTGTCATGAACCTCCTGGCCTATGAAGATCTGAAGGCTGTAGCCCTGAACAACATTGTCAACGATTCCGCTCAGCCAAACTTCCATGATGCCCCAACAGCTATGGGAGATGCTATAGCTGATGCCTGAGCATCGAGACTTTGAGGAAATGGTTGATCTGGTGGCGCTGGAGCATCGCTCAGCTACCATGTGCACTGCTGAATCCGGCCAACCAGCTGGTAGCAATGCGCCCCTTCGAACCCCACAGTGGGCGAATTCATTCTCAAGGTATAGGTCTGGGACATGAGGACCGTGGCGGAGAGCACGGGAGCCGCCGCTTCTTCCCCACAATCTCTTGGCCATTCTTCTGCCCGTGGGGCAGCGGGAAGGTCTGGGCCAGTCTGCTGAAGATGCGGGGACCCAGGTCATTTTCAGAATCTGCGATTTGGGAGCACTGATCTGGGTCCTTGACTCCACATAGGCTACCCTCAATCAAACTAGACAGTACCAAATACCTATAAGTATTAAGGGAGGAACATATCAAGCTTTGGTGTATTCAGGCTGTAACTAAACCTCCATTCATCAACCCACTAGTGCCTCTTAGTATTCAATTTTGGGGAAAAAAACACTGGGTTAATGTGGCAGTTAATTCTCCGCTTACACATCCACTAAAACAAGGTACAGATTAGCCAGCCTTTACACAGTTATTAGGGATTTTATGTGCAGATGCTTCTTGGGGGACACGGCTGGAGACGCTGTTTCAGGTCTGTCACAGGCTGATTCAGAGGAACAAAAGAGCTGGGGCAGAGTTAATACCACCTGAGCTAGATGACTTCTCTCTGGAGCAGTCTTGTGAGGAGACGCTTAAAAATGTGTATGACAGGGTCCGTACCATTGAGGGAAGGCTTCTTCAGCCTGATCAGCCACTCTCCTATCCCCATTTTTCCCTAATAGGTTGTATCAGGTGACCCAAGACACCAGGATAGCCAGACAAATACAACCCAATTATTAGTCCCATGGATGACCACTTGGGGGAAGCAAAGACACCAGCACATCTCATGGCTCGATTCTTTTGGCCGGCATTCATGAGATGAATGTGCAACGTGTCGTAAATGTCAGCTGGTTAACCCATCAGCCGCTTCAAAAGTGCCATTGCACCCATTGCCATTGGTACAGTTCCCCTTCGAGATAATTGGTATGGACCTCATCAGGCCATTAGAGCTTAGAATGTGGACATCGTTTTGCATTGGGTCTGGTCGACTATGCAACTTGATTCTCGGAAGCAGTGTCATTATGCTCCATTTCTGCCAAGACTGTTTCACGTGATCTCATGAGTGGGAATCCCCAAAGAGGGTCTCACTGACCAAGGCACGGCGTTTATAACACATACATTAAACAAATCACATGAACATTTGTCCATTAAATCGATTCACACCTGTGTCTACCAACAAAAAACAAACTGTTTCAAACAATTTAACCGCACTTTAAAATCCATGGTTTGTAAATTCGTAAATGGCTCGAGTCCCTGTTGTTCACAGTAGGAGTGGTTCCACAAGCCTCCACTGGGTTTTCCCCATTCAAGCTTCTCTATGGTTGTCAGTGGAGGTGTTTAATGTCATTAGGGAGACTTGGGAGGAGAGGCCTTCAAACAGCCATAGTGAAATGTAGCATGTCATAGACCTTTGAACAACTTCTGGGACGGATTCAGTGGAGAATTTGCTCCAGGACAGACAAAGTTGGCTGTACAAAATGAGCGTACAGTGGGAGAGAAAGTGCTTGTCTGGTGCTTTCAGATTACACCCATTTTTTACTCTTCCATTCGGGTTGTTTGGGGCTCCCGCTACCTTTCAGCAGCTCATGGACAAAGCACATATCTCGATATCATTACATCTGAAACATCTGCGCCCTGTCCTGAGATCGCTGAGTGTGGTAGTTCCAGGAGGTGGTGGAATATTATAAGAGATTTATTCCTAATTATCCGGCCACCAGCCCTCTGATTGATCTCACAGAAAAGGAAGCACCTGACCCAGTCCAGTGGACAGAGCTGTGCCAACAGGCCCTAACCAAGGTAAAGGCTGCCCTGTGCGGGTGCAATCCAATCTCACATGGTCAAAAAGAGAGGAGCGGCCAGTGCTGTATCTGAGTTGCAAGCTCTCCAACAGAGAGACCACATACCATTGAAAAGATTTGTTGGGCCATTCGGTGAGCCCAACTGTCCATTATTACCTCCTGGTACAGGAATTCACTCTCTGTTTGGACTCCAGTGGCCCCACCGCATGAAGGATACCAACGTGGAGATCACCCATTGCCATTTAGCTTTACAGTCTTTTAAATTCAAGGTGGTCCACAGGCCAAGATGGCTGTGGCCGACTTCCTCTAGAAATGAGGAGCTGGGAGCTGCAAGACATATGGCTCAGCAAGCTCTGCGGCAGGGGAATGAGGGCAGAGACAAGCAGTGATAAAGAGGTCAAGTGGTTAATAACTAACACCTGTGTCTAATTCCAGTGATTGGTGGAGAGATACATACGCCCCGCAGACCTGGGAGGGGACCAGGCATGGACATTTTAGTTGTGTGTGGGCCATTACTTTTATTTTCTTATTTATTATTAAAGTGTTTAAATGTTCTCCGGTTCCCGCCTCTTTCTACCCTGAACAACATACTGCGTTCCATTGTCATTTATGAGTAAGATCACGTCGGTCTTTGAATCAAGATTGCACTCTTTTAACAATTAATCGCACAGCTCTAACTCACAATAAAATAAAATAAATCAACTGCTCACTGTCAGTAGTATAGAGATGTATGAAGCACCACTCACACAGAACTCACTTTCAAACCAAGCAGCTTTACGTTGGTGTGTGTGTGTGTGTGGGGGGAAATTTTCCCATTGTGAAATCTGCATGGGGTGTGACAATTCAACTTAACAAAATTAACGGAACTCAGACCCAAGACAGTATTTATAAGGACTAGACATTCACCTTGTCTACAAAAACAGACAATATCTGTGTATCTCAGCACCTACCATGATCTCCAAGACATTTTTGGGTGCAGGAGCAACAGGAGGGACTTCAGCCTCTGGCACTGCAATATTAGCCCTCTTAATTTCTCTCAGAAGATACCCTGTAGGCAACAGAAGAAAAAAAAATCAGTTTTAAACAATTCACAACATACTGTTACGAAAACAATAACAAGGAAAAGGCACACCAAAACATTCATCATTTTTATAAGAGCACAAAGGCATAGCTAAATCCGGAACAAAGTCTGTTCTAATGTACAAAAATAGTCTGATCTGTGCTTATTTAGCAAAACTGCAGTATAATTCGTTTTAACTTTATGGGCCTGTGCAACATACCTTTAAAGCTATGATGGAAGGACATGCCTCACAAAATAAAGAAAAGTAATTTTATCCTAATTGTTAGCATTCTAACAGATAGATTTTGAGGTTCAAAGATCCCCTGCAGGAGAGGCTGAGGCTTGATCTAAAATGAACATAGTACTCAATAAAGATCCCTTACCCAGAATCCTCTCCATCTCCTCACATCTCTTGATCTCACTGACGAAGCGGCGCTGGAAGGAGCTGACACTGGGATTGAGCTGGAATAGGTCATCAGATTATGATTTATGTGTTTGGCGCAACAACTCATTACAATCTAAACAAGACAAGGCTGTGAGCATTACATTAATCAAATGTTATTTTGGTGATTTACAGGGAGTGCAGAATTATTAGGCAAGTTGTATTTTTGAGGATTCATTTTATTATTGAACAACAACCATGTTCTCACTGAACACAAAAAAATCATTAATATCAAAGCTGAATATTTTTGTATCAATATTTTAAGTAGTTTTTAGTTTTAGCTATTTTAGGGGGATATCTGTGTGTGCAGGTGACTATTACTGTGCATAATTATTAGGCAACTTAACAAAAAACAAATTTATACCCATTTCAATTATTTATTTTTACCAGTGAAACCAATATAACATCTCAACATTCACAAATATACATTTCTGACATTCAAAAACCAAACAAAAACAAATCAGTGACCAATATAGCCACCTTTCTTTGCAAGGACACTCAAAAGCCTGCCATCCATGGATTCTGTCAGTGTTTTGATCTGTTCACCATCAACATTGCGTGCAGCAGCAACCACAGCCTCCCAGACACTGTTCAGAGAGGTGTACTGTTTTCCCTCCTTGTAAATCGCACATTTGATGATGGACCACAGGTTCTCAATGGGGTTCAGATCAGGTGAACAAGGAGGCCATATCATTAGATTTTCTTCTTTTATACCCTTTCTTGCCAGCCACGCTGTGGAGTACTTGGAGTACTACGTGTGATGGAGCATTGTCCTGCATAAAAATCATGTTTTTCTTGAAGGATGCAGACTTCTTCCTGTACCACTGCTTGAAGAAGGTGTCTTCCAGAAACTGGCAGTAGGACTGGGAGTTGAGCTTGACTCCATCCTCAACCCGAAAAGGCCCCACAAGCTCATCTTTGATGATACCAGCCCAAACCAGTACTCCACCTCCACCTTGCTGGCGTCTGAGTCGGACTGGAGCTCTCTGCCCTTTACCAATCCAGCCACGGGCCCATCAAGACTCACTCTCATTTCATCAGTCCATAAAACCTTAGAAAAATCAGTCTTGAGATATTTCTTGGCCCAGTCTTGACGTTTCAGCTTGTGTGTCTTGTTCAGTGGTGGTCGACTTTCTGCCTTTCTTACCTTGGCCATGTCTCTGAGTATTGCACACCTTGTGCTTTTGGGCACTCCAGTGATGTTGCAGCTCTGAAATATGGCCAAACTGGTGGCAAGTGGCATCTTGGCAGCTGCACGCTTGACTTTTCTCAGTTCACGGGCAGTTATTTTGCGCCTTGGTTTTTCCGCACGCTTCTTGCGACCCTGTTGACCATTTTGAATGAAACGCTTGATTGTTCGATGATCACGCTTCAGAAGCTTGGCTATTTTAAGACTGCTGCATCCCTCTGCAATATATCTCACTATTTTTGACTTTTCTGAGCCTGTCAAGTCCTTCTTTTGACCCATTTTGCCAAAGGAAAGGAAGTTGCCTAATAATTATGCACACCTGATATAGGGTGTTGATGTCATTAGACCACACCCCTTCTCATTACAGAGATGCACATCACCTAATATGCTTAATTGGTAGTAGGCTTTCCAGCCTATACAGCTTGGAGTAAGACAACATGCATAACGAGGATGATGTGGTCAAAATACTCATTTGCCTAATAATTCTGCACTCCCTGTACAGATCGCAGGATTGAGTGATAATCAGGTCCGTTTGTTGATTAACAGAAGTTGTGTGTAATTTTCTAAAATTCCTTCACTGTATTGAATGAGGAAAAGAGATTAATCATTTAAATGGTTATGTGTTGGTTCAATTGATTCACTGAGTAGTTCTGATCCAAAGGAATGATTCATTCACATATTAGCTGATGATCGTTTAATATCTTACATGGTTTGTTCCTCACACAAAGCTCTCAGAAGGCGTATTTACTTGTGAATTATTTATATATTTGTTGTAATTGTGTCAATCAATCACTCATTTTTATTGGAAGATTATCCAAATAGAATGAAAATTAATTGGTGAGAAAAAGTGTTTGACCCCCTCCTGATTTCAGTATTTCTTTTGCATGATTGTCACACTTTCAGATGATCACACAAATTTAAATATTAGTCAAAGATAACACAAAATGCAGTTTTTAAATTAATTAGGTGTTAAATTATTAGGTGTTAGGGGGTAGGGAACTTTTTCACACAGGGCCATGTAGCTTTGGATTTTATTTTCCCTTAATAATAACAACCTTCATTTAAACACTGCATTTTGTGTTTACTTGTTATCTTTGACTAAATTTTTTTAAATTTGTTTGACGATCTAAAACACTTAAGTGTGACAAACATGCAAAAACGGGGCAAACGCTTTTTCACACCACTGTAAGTCATGATTTTGGAACAACATATGTAAATAATTCATGCTTGGGAGGAAAAATCTAATAATTTCATAATGAGCTGAATAAACATTCAGACTTAAGATTACAATTAATTCAAATGCATCCAAGAAAGTGTAGGTCTAATTTATTTTAGTATTTATTAATCATTTTAATTTGGTTTTATTTTTATATTTTCAGTTTTCATTTTAATTATAGCTTAAGTTTAGTAAAAGCATACATTCAATCAGTTTACCATATAAAGCGATTGTGTCTTTTCAGAAAAGTTGGACTCAACCGCTCGATTCATTTGAATTAGTTCAAATCTAATTGACAGTTTTGTGAACAGTTTTGTGAACAAAAAAGATTTTAATTTGTGTTCTGGAGATGAACGAAAGCCTTACAGGTATGGAACGAGTAAATGAAAGAATTGTCTTTTTAACTATCCATTTCATTATAATATTCTGAATCAGATTTGGTTGAACTATATTTATTTCAGTTTTACTACTTTAACTTCAACTTATTTTGTTTACAGGTGCCAATGCAACATTTATAATTGTATGCGTTTTTCGACCAATATTTATATTTTAGCTCCATTTCAGTTACTGAAAATGATTTATGATAGTTTTAATTAACAGTAACAACACACTTAATGTAACAAATATATAAGATGCATGCATCATTTAAAAACCTTTATTTTAAAACAAAATAGTTTGCTGACTGATGCCAACAAAACAGTAGACCACATCGCACACACACAGGACCAAAACAGGGTCCGTTAATGAGTGTCAAACACCCTCGGGGTGAATAGAAAACGCAGGCTTTTAACTAGACTTGCTCTGTTTTTTAGCCAGTAATTGATGCAGTTCATCAGCTGTAAGCAGGACACTAACCTGGCAAACACACATCGGCCTCCTTGTCTGACTAAGCCAAAATCTGCTCACTTCATACAAAATGTGATTCAAAACACATACAGCAGGCATCAAACAAATAAGGGTTGCCAGATACCCGCGATCATTTATGCTCAATCAATTCACTCTAATCTGTCTCTTAAGAGAATTAAGGTTGTGGCAAAGAGTCTAGCTAGACAGCATCTTCGGGGCATCAGCTGCGCGTGCGTTCCCCGCCTGCGATGCCCCAGAAATAATGCAGCCTAGGTAGGCAGCTCACTATGTTTAGATACACAACCGCTGAGTCCCAACTTACATCGCGAAATTCGACCAGTCCCATTTCGCCCAGTTCGCTGATGCAGTCGTACGCCGATCCGGACTGCAGGAACAGCTGCGCCAAGCACATCTCCTCGCTCCGAAAGCTCGAGCCCATCTTCCGTCGCCGCGCTCGGCCACCTTGAGCACTCACTCCGCCTCTGGCCTTTGCGACTCACTTTGATACACGACCAACCTCCTGCGAACGTCAAGCGTTCAACACAAATCGCATTGAGTCTGAATGCATCTAAACTGACTTGTTAGCGTGCATTCTGAAGTACCGAAGATCTGATGTCTGATTGGGTCGGGGTGGGATTAAATTTGTACCGAAAACGATTAACCTATAAATCCCATTTTTAGCAACCTAGTGAATATTTTCAGCATCCTAATGCAAAGTAAGCATATACTCCGAAATAAACTGCAGATGTATATCATATTCACAAAGCGTCTTACCTTGCAGGCTGGACAATAATAATCGATTGGCGTCTGTACCTTTAATTGCCGTCTTGCCATTGAAACGACAGCAATAGCGTGAGAGATTAAAGGATGATGACAAACACACAAATAAATACTAGATAGCCTTAAAATGTACGAATACAAGGAAGCCTTGATGTTGAAATAAATCGCATTACAAAAAGATCACAACCCAGAAAGCACAACCGTGCCGGTGTTACAGATTGCGCCCGTGAGTTGCCAGGTCAATCCTTACTAAATCCCCCTTGTTCAATTTTACGTCGTAAAACATCGTAAACTTTGAAAACGAATTATTGTTTTCAAAAACAGAAGCACAGCTTAAAATACTTTAAATATAAACATTTAAAGTCTTTCGTTGTCACTGAATGAAATGAATTAATATAAACGATGCATAGGCTATGGGAATAAATAAAACAAATACTGTACCTGTATTTCACACCTTATTAGTGCTTATTTAATTTGTACTTTTTATTGCAACATTCTATGATGCATTTAATAACTTTATATACATTTTCATTATTTAGTATGTTAAATCACTCCATAACTTTCATGTAGTGTAACTATATTTAATCAAATTAGAATGACTTAATTATGAACTGCCACTGATTTAGTTATTCGAAATAATATGAAGTTATTCTACTTCTAAGTAATAACTCATTCTAGTTATTCAGTGAACACATGGCTTGATTTTTATCTAAAGGTGCACTGTCATTTTTGTGTAGCAGTGGCTTTTTAAGTTTGACAATAAATAAATAAAAATAAAGCAAGAGTATTTAAAAACAAAATAATAACAATAATATATCCTAAACTGGATATCCTAAATACCCTAAACATACTTATTTTCTAATTTATTGATTGTTTAGCAAACAGGTTCGGGGTTTTCTGAAATCTGGCAACCACATCATCATTTCATATATTCTGTGGCTTTTTCCCTTAGACCAGAAGCAGACCATCTGCCTGTCCTTTGTGTAAATAAGAAGATTTTTAGGGGGGAAAAAACCCTTTATTACAAGGTCTTAAATAAACAGTGCAATATGATAAACAACTTTAAGTGGCGATGAGATTGTAAAGGTCCTGATGTGACAGTATCGTCTTTCAGTCCACTGGTCTCCACCTCATAGTACTCACACCATATAGTGCACCACAAATTTACTCATGTTCCACAAATCGTTCTGACGTTTATCACAGGAACATGTTAATAATCTTAATAGCTGAGAAATGTAGTGTTTTGGTTTTGTTTGACACATGCAATTTGTACAAAGTGATTTACGGTATTAATTTCAAATATAGTGCCGTCCAAATTACTTTCCATCATGTAAGAGTAAGAAAATAATTATAAAAATGATACGTCACAAAAGAGCATAAAGTCTTTTTAGGTCTTTATGTGAATTTTTAGGTCTTTATGTCATCAATTTAGGTCAATTTGGTTCAGATACAAAACAGGAAAAGAACCTCAAGTGTAAATTTATCATCATTAAAATTGATATTATAATTGGGATTATTACTCTGTAAATACTCTAATTTTAAAGTTTCATTAATATTATGAATTGCTTTTTAATACTTCCTCCGTCTCTTTAAGCCTCTTTTTAATACTTCCTCCATCTCTTTAAGCCTCTTTTTAATACTTCCTCCATCTCTTTAAGCCTCTTTGACCTCTTGTGTCCAAAAGAAACTGCCCCTCTGTTGCTTAGTGAGATACTCTCACCTGATCCGATCTGCCTAGTCTTTAAAGTCTTCCTCACAAAGCTTAAAATCTTGCAGTTATATGATTGGTAAAATATAATATTTCTGTATTGGCATTATAAAAATAAAATAAATTAGAAGACCCCTTTAGACCTTTACTATGTGTCAAAGTCAAGAAGCACAGATAGTGTCAGGAGGCAGTACAGCATCAAGTCAAGTCAAATCACCTTTATTTATATAGCGCTTTTTACAATACAGATTGTTTCAAAGCAGCTTCACAGTGGTCACAGGATAACAATAAAAACATAATTTGTTTTGGCTGAACAGCAGCCTGAAAAGAGCAGACGAATCAATACTATTGAGGAATATTAAGTGTTAAGTTTCTCCAACTGAGCAAGCCAGAGGCAACAGCGACAAGGAACCAAAACTCCAGCAGGTGACAGAATTTATAAATGAAGAACGGAATGGAGAAAAAACCTTGGGAGAAACCAGGCTCAGTCGGGGGACCAGTTCTCCTCTGGCCAACAGCCAAATAGTGCATTTCAAGTCCAATATTAAGTCCTATTTGGTCCGATTGGAGATGGGTTCATGATCGTCACAGGGGAGGGTTCAGTAGAGTCACAGTTTCCGCAGACACTTCAGGGCAGTGCTGTGCTCGTGTCCAGGTGCAGGTCCTTCACCTGATCTTTATTCCGGCTGACCATGGTAACCTCGGAATAAACAGAGAATATATCAGCGTAGATGCCATTCTTCTTCTGATGTATCGAGTACATCAGGTGTTATGGGAATGTTCCAGGTCCCGGCTGACCTAAATTATGCAGCCTAACAATCATTTTACATGATTTTTAAAAATGTATGTATAATGTGTTATGTGTATGCCAGGTTGAAGAGATGTGTTTTTAGTCTAGATTTAAACTGACAGAATGTCTCTGCTTCCTGAAATGTATTAGGAAGTTTAGGAGCTAAATAGGAAAAGGATCGACCGCCAGCAGTTGACTTTGATATTCTAGGTATTATAAGCTGGTCAGTATTTTGGGATCGCAATAGACGTGAAGGACTATAATGTGTTAGGAGGTCGCTCAAGTACTGTGGAGCTAAACCATTTGATGCTTTGTAAGTAATTAGCAAGATTTTAAAATGTATTCGGTGTTTAATAGGAAGCCAGTGCAGGTTTGACAGAACTGGGCTAATATGCTCATACTTCCTGGTTCTAGTAAGAACTCGAGCTGCTGCATTTTGGACCAGCTGGAATTTGTTTATTAAGCGTGCAGGGCAACCACCTAGTAAAGCATGACTATAATCTAGCCTTGAACTCATGAACAAAATTTCCGCATTTGTCTTAGAGAGCATATGTCGCAATTTAGATATATTTTTAAGATGGAAGAATGCCGTTTTACAGATGCTAGAAACATGGCTTTCAAATGAAAAATTGGTATCAAAGAGCACACCCAGGTTTCTAACTGACGACGAAGACTTGACAGAGCAGCCATCAAGTGTTAGGCAGTAGTCTAGATTATTACATGCAGAACTTTTTGGTCTAATAATTAGAATCTCTGTTTTTTGCAGAAGAAAGTTATTAGTCATCCAATTGTATAAGTTACTCATCCTGTTAATTTAGTGAATTGGTATGTTTCATCTACCTCATACCTATCTACCTCATCTTGAGAAGAAATGTAGAGCTGAGTATCATCATTGTAACAATGAAAGCTAATGCCATGCATCCTAATAGTTGCACCCAAAGAAAGAATAGCTCTGCAACTTCCCAAAAACGCAATCATAAGATGATTTATGCAGAATATATCTAAAAACTAATGAATTACATCTAATGATTAAGGGGTGCGTTACACTGTATTCAAGTAAAATGTTATTTTATACTATATGGCACTTTTAGTTATCAGAATGAACCTTTTAAAGTCAAGTCAAGTCACCTTTATTTATATAGCGCTTTTTACAATGTAGATTGTTTCAAAGCAGCTTTACAGGAAAAACAATATAAACAAAGTTTGTTTGGCTGAACAGAAGCCCCAAAAGAGCAGGCGAATCAATACAATTGATGAATTTTAAGTGTTAAGTTTCCCCAACTGAGCAAGCCATAGGCGACAGCGGCAAGGAACCAAAACTCCGGCAGGTGACGTAACGAATGAAGAATAGAATGGAGAAAAAACCTTGGGAGAAACCAGGCTCAGTTGGGGGACCAGTTCTCCTCTGGCCAACAGCCAAACCGTGCATGATTATTATACAACAATTCAAGTCCAATATGAAGTCCAATTTGGTCCGGTTAGAGATGGGTTCATGATCGTCACAGGGGAGGGTCCAGTAGAGTCACGGTCTCCGCAGACACCCCAGGGCAGTGCTGTGCTCGTGTCCAGGTCCTTCATCTGATCTGGATACGGCCCGGATCCAGCTGACCACGGTAACCTCGGAATAAACAGAGACCAATATCAGCGTAGATGCCATTCTTCTTCTGATGTATCGAGTACATCAGGTGTTATGGGAATAAAGTGTTACACATCTTTCAAATATAAAACTTCTGTACAGTAATCAAGATGATATCATTCATGATATTAACACCACACCTCTGGGCTTCACAGGTCATAGACAGACATTCACTCAATCAGGCCTATAAGAAATGTGTTTAACAAACCATTAAACCAAATAAGGCCGTCTTAGGTCACTTTATTGATTCGACCGTAAACAAGAGAAAGTACAGTCACCTTTTAGGTTTCCAAACAATGATTGAAAACTTTAAATGATTGAGTGTCTGTTGCAGCAGTGACTCTGGACAGATTATAAAGTATATCTGCGGACGGAACCATCAACACCTACATCACTCACATATCCTGTGATATCACAAAGAAATGCGCAGCCATATGCATTTGTACTTTTCAAAATATAAATGAACACACTGATTTTTTTCATAACTTAAATTTTTTTTTGTGATGTTTAATGACAAGCCATCTGATCGCTTATAAGCTACTCAAGGAGCTCTACTGGTTACCAACATCTGACTCCTCTTCTCGTGCACGCGCCTCTCACGTTAACCCTTTCGCACAAACATTAAATGTTACCATAAATATAAATTTTATTAATTTTACTGCATATCTGCAATCTGGCAACCATATAATAATTTCATATATTCTGTGGCTAATAACAGGCAGAACATCTGCCTGTCCTTTGTGTAAATGAATGAAAAGATTTATGGGGAAAAATCTTTATTTAAAAAGTTCTTAAATAATAAACACACACAGGGCAATATGACAAACAAGTTAAATATGCGATGAGATTGTAAAGGTCCGGATGTGAGAGTAATGTCTTTCAGTCCACTGCAGGTATTGTTCATTCCTTGTTGCATTTCATTGCTAACAAAATGAAATCATAGAAGATACATTTTAAAAGTTAAGGAATCTTATACTGGTTTAAACTATAATTAATTGTATATGTTTGATTTATGTTGAAGTGTTTGGGAAATAGTTTTTAATGGTGAGACTTTTGTTTTTTGTGATGTATATCCAAATTTCGATTTACATTTATCAGTCTATATGCCTTTCAAATATAAAGAATTATTATATCGACCAAAATGTTCATATTGCTGCATCCTTATTTTTGACGTTCCAATGTTTAAATTCATTGACTATGGATCATACCATGAAGATGGGATTACCTCAACACAACAGCACAATCTATTCTAAACAACTAAACCATTAAAGTCTCTATTTTCACAGCAGCTGCTCAGGCTTCATCCACTGGAGCAGGTCCTGAAGAGTCACTCCTGCTTTATTGGGAATATCCACGGATTCTGTACAGTTTTCTTTTCACAGGATTTGATCTGGTTTTGACTTCTTCTTCAGCTGGATTTAACAGCATTGGGGTTTAACTAGAGGTAAAAAGTGCTTAGAATACAAGAGATATCTGGCATCCCCTGCTCCTTGCTTCCCCCTGGCTCCTCTCACCCTCCACTCCCCCTTGGACAGTTGATTATCTTGAACTCATGTTTTTCTTGTTCCATGTTCTGTTATATTTTGTCTTCCTCCTGGACCCCCTCTCTCAGTTTTAGTTCCAGTATAGGTGAGAGGTCCTGCCTTCTCAGTCTCAGTCGTGTCTCATCACTTCCTGTTCCCTTCTGTGTGATTCCATTGTGTTTCCGTCAGCTGTCTTGTCAATCCGCTCGTTAGTCGTCAGCCGTATGTTATGTTTTATTAACAAAGTTTGGGAGGAGCACATTAAAAGGATTAATGTAATCAACTCGTTTAATCAAATCAGCAATTACACCTCATCCTAGCAGCATGTATATATAGACATGTTCGATTCACAGTTTCTAGCAGCCCTCCAACACTGTGACTCCTCACACTTAATTGTTACTATCAAAGTCAGGAATTTGGGGGGAGTGCTCCAGGTTCGGGCTCGGAGCTCTCTCCTCGGACAGCACGCCAAATACGCATACCATTTACTGCTCCTGCATCATTTGTGTGAATCATCATCAAGTGTGAACTAATATATACTTAAAAAAATATATTTATAAACCCATGTTTCCCTGTTTCTATATGGGTTGTTGATGTTGTTTCCCAAGTATATGGATGCCATTCCCTGTGTTTTGTGTTATTCTGAGTATTTCTAGCATTTATGCACGTTTTTGGTTTGTTGATATTTAAAGTTTTTTGTTTCTTGCTCAATAAAAGTATGTTTGAGTTTGATCCCGCACTCGTATTATTCTCCGCATCACACACTGTTCCCTGTTGCTAACATCAGCAAAGTTCAAATCCCCACAAAATAATTCATTACATTAATCAAGAGGACTCATTTTACACCCATGATATGAACACCCCACATCTCTGAGATTCACATTTTATAAACTAATTTAATCAGGCCCAAGAAATAAGTTTGGCAAACCACTAACCAAAATAAGTCAATATAGGTTACCAAAATAATTACTGACTGTAATGTCATGTGACGTTTTCGCTTCGTTTCTTTGTTTTGTAACTTGTGTGAGTTTTCTGGATATGATTTGTAATTCTCTCTTTTCCTTGTATTCGTTTATTTACGTTTTGATTGTAAATGCAGTGGAATCCGGTTATCTCGACGGCCTCAGGGGTTGCAAAAAAGCATTGAGATAACCAACAGCCAATATGACAATTTATTTGATGAAGATGATCTGTAAAAGGCATATATGCACCAACTAACAACAGAGATTTACCAGTATACAATAAAAAACACCTTTGATTCTCGATACAAACCTTTAATTATATTCTCCGACATTGCAAACACAATTTCTCACAGCGTAAACAGTCACAACATATTCATGAGGTCATCACGCTGTATTAGATTGCATACTTTCTTGCGTTCTGCCTGTCTAATGTGCTTTCTCAACAAATTCGGCTTCGTCCCGTCTTTTAACAACCTCGGCTCGTCAATCCACAGCAGTGCTGAGCAGAGTCACGTCAGAACAAAAACAAAATCTCAAAAATAAAAGAAAACAAAAAATACAACAAACTTCCCTAACTCCCTTTAACAAACCAAGTGCAAAAGGAGCACAAATACAATGGCATCAACCCCCCCCCCATCACCCGGAGATGATCAAATCAAAAAGATATTTACAAAGTATCAGCAAACAAATCGTGGTCAGACAGGCAATGGTCGGAAACAGGATTATTAGATACAAGATCACTAACAAACAAACGCACAAACACAAAATAAACACTAACAATCTCTCTACTCAACGATAACAAAACAAACAGGCGAATTAAATATTGCAACCACCAAGTCAATGAGTCTCAAAATGGCATGTAGCAGAGAATGGATGTTTGGGGAGGTCCTTATATCCAGATCAGGTGTTCGGCAGGACCAATCACAGTCTTCAAGTGATTAGCAGGAGGAAACCAATCTGCAACATACTCAGAGAAAAAGAGAGGGAGAGAAAAACAAACAATGTACACAAAGACAGTTGATAGTAAACTCAGGATCTCAACAGCACACAGAAGCAGATTAGGCTTTGGGATGAGGTGGGACCCACAAAGCACTCGCTGCTCGTTGAGAAGCGCAATAACGTAAATGTGCTTTCACTTCAGAGAGTCCTGTGTGGCACTGTGAGAGAAGCTACGCTGACAGAGTGAACCTCAATCTACGTGCAACGCAAACTCAGCGCATGCGCAGTGAACTAGCTAATATCTTTAGTCATGATAAAACCATGTGAAGTGGCGAATTTGTCACTCTTTTGAGCTCGAGATATTAAAGAATCGACATTACCGAAAATAAAATGCTAAGACAAATAGGGAGTTTGGCGGTTCCACTTCAAAAGCGTCGACATAATAGGATTGACGAGTTAACCGTGAGTCGAGTGTACTCCACTGTATCTTTATTTAATATTGGCTCACATCACTGGTAATATATTATTCACTTCTCTTTAATGACTCGTGTCAGTCGGATTCTCTGTGGGAAAAAACAAAACAAAAAGAAAGGTAGGAATTGCCCAGAGACTGTCTAATGTTAAAAATTAAAAATCAAAGAAGGGATGCAACACTGACAAAGTAGATAATGAAACATTCATTCAACAACAAAGAGAATAGGAAGTCCAGTCATACTTTTTAGATTTCCAAGCAATGATTGAAAGCCTCGAAATAATGACTTACTGTCTTGCGAGCACATTGATCCAAACGACACTGGATGAACTGTGAACATAAGGAATACTTGAATCGGGGTTTTACTAATAATGAAATTCTTGCATTATTAGTGGAACAATATAGGGCTGAGCAAACGCACATTTGAAACATAATGTCGACTTACCAAGTCATAATGTCGACTTACCAAGTCATAATGTCGACTTACCAAGTCATAATGTCGACTTACCAAGTCATAATGTCGACTTACCAAGTCATAATGTCGACTTACCAAGTCATAATGTCGACTTACCAAGTCATAATGTCGACTTACCAAGTGCGATTTTTCTTATGTGGCGGAAATGGGCTTCCATATTATGGTTTATCAAAACAGACAAAAATAACCTTTCCATGGAGGAGAGGAAGCGTTGCTGCTTCAATGTTTCTCAGAGTCGCAAAATGAACCTTTGAAGCCAGATATTTCCCTGAAGAGGGTTATAGAGTAAAGCATTATCTGTATCGGGTAACTATATGAATTATCTGTACTTGGAAGTGGGCGGGATTTAACCAGCTATGTTATTTTTAATCATGCAATTGATATGGGTAGATCAGAAATTGTTATATGTATTGCTGATTAGAAAACTATTTACATGACAGCATCAGTATTGAGCTTCAGATCAATGGTTTTGATCACGATAACCAACTATATACAGAACAAGTTTTGCAACAATGAATACAACACATGCAGTTGCAATTATGAAGAAGAGGAGTTGAACAACTCTTTTTTTAACTTTTAATTTTAGGATCAGTGTAATTTTTTTTTAAATTTCCACACAGAGAGAGAGGCTGAGGGGACTGTGTATTCTACGGATCAAATAGTCTGACACTGTTAAGATCTGCATTACTTTTTGTATGAAATACTGCAAGAAAGTTTCAGACACTCAGTGCGTGAAGTTAAACAACTGAAGAGAGCCAGCAGACTTAAAAACTCAGGCAGAGGCAACGCTAGTCGCATTCCATCAAGCACCACGTCTGAACAAACTCCACGTTTACCAGAACTATACTGGCTAATAAGTATTACAAACCGAAATAAAAAAAAGAAACCCTAAACGTTAACGAAGACCCGCAAACCCGAGTGACTGAGGGAGAAAGACACCTGTTCCCCATCTCAGCATTCTGCGCGTGAATGAGCAGGGCAGAGCCGCGGGACAGCAAAAACTGCACGCAGACACAGTCAGCTCACCAATGAGGATTTTTAATTCAATCCGAGCACAGATAATGACTCGTATTCGGCAAAAATGCATTATCCGTACAGGATACTCGTTTCAGCCGAATATCCGGCTCAACTCTAGTTATAACTGAAGCGCATGTAAAACATGAGAACTAGTGCACATTAACTTTACCATATTTAATGTGCATAAAACAGGAGAAAAGTGTATGGTTCAAGTTGGACTACTACCATTTTTGGTAAAAGTAGTCAATTAAAAAAAATAAAGTACTTAAGCAGATTAAAAATCCCCCAAAACAATAGGACTCATTTCATACCCAATATTAACAACCCACATCTGAACCCAGAATCTGGAATTCTTATTTTATAAACAGACATTAATTTAATCAGGCCAAAGATATACATCTTGCAAGTCATAACACATTGATTCAGCAGCAAACAGGAGAAGTACAGCTACACTTTTAGATTTCCAAACAATGACTAAACTTCAAGTGATTGAGTGCAGTGACTCAGGACAGATCATAAAGTACCGGTACATCTGCGGACGGAACCATCAACACAAACGACCCACAACAGTCCCAGGTCAAAGCTCACGTGCTTGTGGCCATTGGAACAGATAACCAGCGAGATCCAGTCTGTGCCAGCGGAGTTGGATCGAGTGATGCCAAGTCTAAAACAGACAAAATGGCTTCTTGAGCAACTTTTAATTTGTCAAAAAAAATCTTGACGTCAACATCAGTTAACTCACCTTTGGAGTAAGACCCCTTGCGCATTGACACCAAAGACACTGCCGTCAGTTGCTACTTCAATCATGGACAGAGAACCAGGAATATCCAAAAAGTCGCCTGATCCAGTACAGACAAAGCCAGACACATCCTGCACAAGACCCAAACAAACAAACACTATACAAGTCATATCAAGAAACAGTGGAACATGTACTCGCTCTTGTAAGTCACATTGGGACATTACCCTCATGACGTAGATTTGGTCAAGGTTGCTCACTCCCCAACAGCTGTACGGACCACAGCTGTAATACTTCAGCTTTCCATTCATTTGAGTCCAAGGAATGGTGCTGGCCGGCCATTTGTTGTTAGTATCCATATTTAAACAGAAGACATCATCATTCATAACGACACCAGCAATGATCTGATCACCTCCAGCATCCACCTGTTTGAGAGATCCTAACCATACAAGACAGGTTGTGTGAAAAAAGACAGTTTAACTAATAATGTGATGTCAGTTTTAAAACAACAATCCCAATGACTTACACACCATAGAAATCATGAGAAAAGCTTATCCTTTAACTTAGTTTTCTGCACAGTCAGTCCCTTTACCTGGAAACGGCACAAAGCTGCCGCCCTTCAACTTGAAGATCTTGTTTGCTGCATCCACCCCGAACAGACCAGCAGGACCAACACTCACGTGCTTTAGAGATCCATTGATCTTTGTGAAGACGTCATCTTTTAGGACAAAAACTTCATTGCGATTGTTCACTCCAACCACTGAACCAGATCCAGCGTCGATCTGCTTCAGATTGCCACTCATCACTTCACACTCTAAAGCTGCCAACACAGTCAAAATCGACTGTAAATGCTGTATATGCTTTTAGTATAACTACTTGGCACAAAAGAGGACTTTATAAGCAAATACAGTTCTTGATCACATTATTATCTTACCCAGAGTGTGAATGAACTGGCAGCTGAAGAGCAGCAGGATATTCTGACAAACCTTCATTTCTCCAAGACACAGTTTCTGCTTGAACCTCTTCATCACAAGAAATCATTTAAAAGTCAATTCAACAGACCATGAGCAAGGATGAACTAATGAAGTTCTACCATCTGACCTACTTTCAGAAACTTGTTTCCACCATGAGTCTTAAACAAAAAAAAAAAAAAAACACACAACTGACAACAGATGCCAACTTGCTCTCAATTGTAATTGTCATTCATTATCAACTGAGTCTCACAAGTCAGTGACAGAAAATATTTTAAAAACTGTGACCTTTAAACTGATAGTTGTGTTTTTACTCTTAACAGAGATATAAACTTGAGATTACCTGATTTAATTTTTAATTACCTGCTTGGCGGAAACAAGCTTCCATACCTTTCAACTGATCAAACATGAACATAATGTTACACCGCAGCACATAGGCGGAGTTTGGGGGGGGCTGGGGGGGGGCACTGCCCCCCCAGACCAAAGCCAATTAATGCCTGCCTTGTGCTTTGAATATGTTTTTTTGTTATTACAGAATTCATATTTTCTCGTTTTATTTGTTTTATCTTATTAGTTCTGTGTATAGAATGAGTAAGATGTGACTAATTAATTTTTTATTACTGTAACTTTATTACATTCTCCCGCGATTTGCGAATCTCAAAGTATCGCGGTACGTGAGTGGACGCTCTTCTCGTTCTGTTTTACGCGCCGAATAAACAAAATGGACATTCGTCGTTTTTTTAAATCCACTACTAAAAGTGTCAAATCTATCAGAAAAGAAGACAGTGGACATCTACACATCTCGGAAAAAGAGGTGGCTTCTTCTGCATTAGGTAAGATATTGTAATGTCTGAAGTAGTTCTATGACAGGTCAAGGGAGGATCTGTTTATTAACTTTAATCGGAACGAAGAACACACTGTAACAAGCGCACCCGTCTAACACACTTTTTGCCGCACTTCTGAACTCCCCGTGTTAACCCTATCACTGCCGATGCAAAACAAAACAGCAACTATAAAGAGTCTGTTCTATTCGCTATTCTTTGTATAAAGCAGTGGTTCTCAAATAGTGGGGCGCACGTTACCCTGGGGTACATGCTTTTTTTTGCCAGGGAGTAGGTTTTCTTGCACTGAACAAGAGCAGAAGTTCAGATAATCATCCCCTCATCCTTTGACGTGTACGATCACGCCGGTGTCACGTGATCAACCACTAAATTCACACGTGTTTTCACGCAATATCTGGCACTGAGCCAAAAAAAAAAGACGGGCTCTGAGCTTGTCATTTATCACAACAACTCAGTGTTTTCAACCACATAAGATTTCTTTTCGGTTTCAACAAGTTGAGCCAACAAGTTGGTGACTATTTTGAATTATCTATTATACAGCGCTTTTTGTGACTGCGGTATGTCAGGTGATAAGCATGACGTGTTACCATGGAAACAATAAGGCAAAGTTTTTGCTGCGAAATGTTTACCTCTTCCTAGGGGGGCGTGACAGAAAATAATTGAGAAGCACTGGTATTAAGTCATTGTTCATGTATTTTATATGTAAAATTAATGATATATAAATATGATATAAAAAAAACTGAGCTCGTGGTCTGGTGCCCCTCCCCCAAGCACAAAAGTGAAACCGATACCGATACCGATACCGATACCGATACCGATACCCCTGAGTCTCTGCACCCGCACCCAGCGCACACACTCACCGTATCTCTAATCACCACACCTGTACCTTGTTACCAGACCATCAGCACTGAATTTATACCAGCACACACTCATCGTCTGGGTCATTATCTGAAAATTAGAGGTGTAGCTTCGTGATGCAGTTCCACCCCTGACTGAAGCTTGGCCACTCCTCTGATGCACAAAACATATTAAAGTTTTAAAAACTTTTCTAATCAGAAAATTTTGACTCTTCATCTATTAATATGGGGAAAATAACAAGCCTAAAAATGCCTCTAATAAGGCAATGTGTGTTTGGGAAAGCAGCTTTACAAACAAAAACACATCAGAGCGACACCAGAGCGCAAGGATCAAAATGTTCTTCTAGCGCATGTTTACATTGATAAAGAATGGAAAAGCAGGAGGGGAATGAAAAAGAAAACCTAATGTTTAACAAATATCATACATGCATAAACGCTCACTCACACCTATATGACTCACATATCCTGTGATATCACAAAGAAATGCGCAGCCATTTGCATTTGTACTTTTCAAAATATAAATGAACACACTGATTGTTTTCATATCTTTTAAAAACTTTGAATCATTATTTTGTGATGTTTAATAAGGCAATAAGAATCATTTAACCTTCAGTAATGACTTAGTAAGTAGCTTCTGTTACATTTACATTTACTCATTTAGCAGACACTTTTATCCAAAGCGACTTACAATTTGAGGTACAGAAAGCAATGTGTCCTGAGGATACAAAATTACATAAAAGTGCTAACAATTGTGTATCATGTTAGGTGCTCATGGAAGCGGTGTGTTTTCAGTAGTCCCTGACAAGGAATCTGCGTTCCAGATGAGGGCAGGGAGATCGTTCCACCAGCCGGGGGTGGTGAATGAAAATGTTCTTGTGATCGTTCTTTTTCCTCTCTGTGATGGAACCACGAGTCGACGCTTGTTGATTGATCGATGGTTTCTGGTAGGTGTGTAGATTTGTAGGAGTGAGTGGAAGTATGAAGGTGCTGAACTTGTGTAAGTTCTGTATGCAAGAGTCAGTGCTTTGAATTTGATGCGTGGTGTAAGTGGGAGCCAGTGTAGTGAGATGAAGAGTGGTGTGACAAGAGTCCTTTTGGGTTTGTTGAAAACCAGACGAGCTGCAGCGTTCTGCATCAGTTGCAGGGGTTTGATCGCACTTGCAGGAAGTCCAACCAAAAGAGTGTTGCAATAGTCCAGTCTGGCAGTCTGGAAATGACCATGGCCTGCACCAGAAGTTTCATAGCTTGCTCAGTTAGGAATGGCCTGATCCTCCTGATGTTGTACAGTGCAAACCTGCATGTTCGAGCCATCTTTGCGATGTGATCTTTGAAAGTCAAAGATCTAAGGTCAAAGATTTGAAGGTCAAAGATTTTCTGCCAGGTTGAGTTGCAGATGATGCTCTTTCATCCATGTCGAGATGTCTGCTAGGCAGCTTGTGATTCTCACAGCCACCGTTGGATCATGTGGTTGAAATGATAGGTAGAGTTGTGTGTCATCGGCGTAGCAGTGATAGGAGAAGCCGTGTGCCTCTATGTTGGGACCCAGTGATGTGGTGTACATGAAGAAGAGAAGTGGTCCAAGAACTGAGCCCTGTGGAACCACCGGTGTTAGAGTATAATTGCTGTGACAATCTGATTGTAAGTGGGGTGGCCTAAAAACACCTTGTCAGACTGCAAAACCGCAAACTGTCTTTCATAAAAAATATTCTTCAGTTGACTGCACTTCTGATAACTGGTTCTCGGTTTAAATTCCCCTACATTGTGTGGTCAAAAGCATTTGATCATAACTCTAATAGGATGGGTTTATAAGTAAATTATTTATTGTTGGGACAAATAGAATCACAAAATATATAGCAATAATACCGTGGAATACGGTTATGTCGACGGCCTCAGGGTTAAAAGTGTCAATGCATGTTATTAATATTTTGTTTTATTTCAGTTAACAAAGGTTTTTAATACTTTTAGTTTTAAGTAACAATAATAACCCCACCATTGATGATAAGGAATGAAAAATTACAACTGAGCCTTTAGCCTTGACTAGAGATATAAATACCGAAGCGGACCTCCCTTCTTTGTCACACTATGCAGGGCAGCTTTGGAGAGCGCAGAGCTCATATTCATAACAATAAGCAGCTTAAAAGCAGTGGCTCTCCTTCACAAAAATTAACATCTTGCATAGTTTTATCACTGGTAGAATATAACAGATTAACACAACTCCTGCGGAATCAGGCTACTTTTTAAACGGTGGCCACAGGGTTTTCCTATGAAGAAAATGCTAAGTTGTTCGTTATAATGGCTTACTAATATTTCTTAGAGTCTGCTGCTTCTTTTTTTACAGTAAGTGCACAAAATGTCTAAAAATAGGAAGTGATGTCACAGAGAAGACGCCTGCAGACCTTCTTGACTGTGTTAGTCAAAAAGTTTCATTTCAGAAAGCTGTAGTTAACTTCAACTAACAAGATAAGACGTTTGTTAATGTTAGTTAACGCAGTATTTGTGTTCATGCTAGTTGAAAGTGCATTAACTAATGTTAACAGAAATAACTTTGAATTTAATAATGTATTACAAAATGTTGTGATTTAGATTAAGATGAATAAATCCTGTAGAGGTATTGTTCATTCCTTGTTGCTAACAAAATGAAACCTTATTGTATGGTGTCACAATTTTTCAAAACTTCACAAAGTTAAGGAATCTTACACTGGTTCAAACTATCATTAATTATGTATGTTTGATTTATGTTGTGTTTGGGAAATGTTTTTTAATGGTGAGACTTTTTGTTTTTGTGATCAGACTCTCGATGCATGCCAACATTTGGATTTACATTTATCAGCCAATATGCCTTTCAAATATAAATAATTATTGTATCGGTCAAAATATTCATATTGCTGCATCCTTATTTTTGACGTTCATATGTTTCAATTCATTGAATATGGATCATACCATGAACTTTCATGAAGATGGGATTAACTCACCATAACAGCACAATCTGTTCTAAACAACTAAACCATTACAGAGTCTCTGTTTTCACAGCACCTTCTCAGGCTTCATCCACTGGAGCAGGTCCTGAAGAGTCACTCCTGCTTTATTGGGAATATCCACGGATTCTGGACAGTTTGTTAGTAATGACAATCTTGTGAGAACAGCCAATGTGTAAAGCATTTCAATGTGTAAAGAATCAAGGCAAAACACAAAACTCTTCTCTGCTTTCTTTTCAACATCAGGACTAAATGCAGATATTATACTAGATACGATTGATGAAAAGTTATACCAGTGGTTTAATTACAGACATCAACAAACGTTACAAGACACATTTCAGAGCGTCTGCGAAATCATTCAAGAGGAACCGAATAGTTTCAAGTGCAGGTTTGACCTTGACCAGCAGGTGTCACTGTTGCGCAATAAATAAAGTAATTTTATTGATTAATTATAAATGCTCGGGAATGTAAAAAATACAAGTCAAATGAATTTCCCAACACCTTAGGCTAGTTTATAATGTAAAATATAATGTTTGAATATCAGACAAAATTTGATCTGGTTTTCACAGGATCTTGATCTCAGCTGGATCTAACAGCATTGTGTATAACTAGAGATAAAAAGTACTGCAAATAAAAGACAGACATCTGGAAGCCCCTGCTCCTTGCTTCCCCCTGGCTCCTCTCACCCTCCACTCCCTCTTGGACAGTTGATTATGTTGGACTCATGTTTTTCTTGTTCCATGTTCTGTTCCATCTTCTCTTCCTCCTGGTCCCCCTCCCTCCGCTATAGTTCCTGTATAGATGTGAGGTCGCGTCTTCTGACAAGAGGAGCTACCGTCTCAGATGTGTCTCATCACTTCCTGTTCCCTACTCTGTGATCCCATTGTGTTTCCTTCAGCTATGTTTTGTGTTCTTATGTTTCTGTCAGCTGTCTTGTTAATCCCCTCGTTAGTCTTCAGCTGTTTCCTATTATTCCATATCTATAAACTCTCATGTTTTCCTGTGTCTTTGTGGATTGTTGATTTTGTTTCCCAAGTGTGTGGATTCCATTCCCTGTGTTCTGTGTTATTTTGAGTATTTCAAGCATTTATGCACTTTTGGTTTGTCTATATTTAAATTTTCATTTTTTTATTGTTTGAGTTTGATCCTGCATTCGTGTCATTCTCTGCATTGCACAACAGCAAAGTTCATTAGCAAATCCCGCCAAAGTAATTCATTACAGTAATCAAGAGGACTAATTTTACACCCACCAATTTAATAAGGCCGAAGAAATACGTTTTGCAAATAATTACTGATAAAATAGGTAACCATAACACATTGATTCAATAGCAAAGAAGAGAATAGGAAGTACAGTCATGCTTTTTAGATTAACAAAGCAAAGATTGAAAGCTTGAAATTGTCTTGTTTTCATTCTGTTTCAAGCGAACTTGAACATTTGAATTATACTGACTGACACCATGTTCATTTGAAGAAAGTCATAGTACATGTGGCATGACACAAGTCCTAATGTTTACTCAATTATAAAAGCAGTTAATCACTTCCTGATAAGGGCATCTTGATAAATTTGGTATAAAAATGGCTTCTATATTCCTCAAATTGTAAGTCGCTTTGGATAAAAGCGTCTGCTAAATGAGTAAATGTAAATGTAAAAAAGTTTACCAAACTTCTCTTAAATTCTCACTAACGGTATATGAATTAAAGCAATTTAAGTGATAGCTAAAGGTTTATCAAAACAGACAAAAGTAATACCTCGAGATATGAGCGTCTCTACATATGAGTATTCCAAGATGCGAGCAAACCTTCGAGCAGATTTTTGCTTCTAGATACGAGTAAATATTTGAGAGATGAGCACGGGTACTGACGCCGACGCACGCTCACTTCACGTGTTCGGTGACTTCTGTATGGAAGTTATATAGAACGCCTGCGAGTAGCTGGCAGAAGGTTTCTGATTTCATTGAAAAGAAACACCCTGATAAATAATTCACTGGTTACGCTTCTGTGCTTTTTGTCGACACCTGCCTTATTTTGAATGAGAGACAGAAACAAGCCTCCCTCGATAAGCATTTTGTTAAAAGCTCTGCGCCAAATGAGAGTGAAGGTAGTCAGGTGAAAAAGGGAACAAATCAAAAGAGCAAAACAATAATATAAAGAAGTTTTTTTTTTAAATACACAAGTTCTGTTAATTTAAGTTTACGCAAGTTACGTAATATTCGTGTAAGTTACGAGATGTGACTCAAATGTCTGCGTACCAACCCCCTCCCTCCTCCACACTGGCCTGTAAAAACTTAATTTAAACCACATTTTACTTGATATCACACAAATCCTTATACTGTATACATGTACTATAATTGTGTGTGTCACTCTATACCAGTGCTTCTCAATTATTTTCTGTCACGCCTCCCCTAGGAAGAGGTAAACATTTTGCACAATCCCCCCCCCCGGAATGTTCGCCTTATGGTTTTCATGGCAACGCATCATGCTTGTCACAGGACACGCCGCAGTCACAAAAAGCGCTGTATAGTAGATAAATGTATTTATTTAGTTTCTCTTTATTCAAAATAGTCACCACCTTGTTGAAACCTAAAAAGAAACCTTGTGGTTGAAAACACTGAATTGTGATAAATGACAAGCTCTGATCGCGTCTTTTTTGGATCAGTTACATATATCGCATGATAACACGTGTGAATTTAGTGCTATATGCTTCTCTTGTTCAGTGCAAGAAAACCTACTCCCTGGCAAAAAAACAAACAAAAAAAAGCATGTAGGCTTACCCCAGGCATCACTATTTAAGAACCACTGCTCTATACCAATAAAATAAAAAACATGTTTTTTCCCCCCATTTTTAGATCTGAAATGGAATCATTTGTTTTCTATTATTTCCTATGGGAAAACATGATTTTAGATACAAGCAATTCGAGTTACAAGCTCCACCCTGGAATGGATTATGCTCTATTACTATATCACTTTTATAATTGAAGCTGAAACACGTGATCACTGGTTCTCATGGTTTACATTAACTTTACCATATTTAGTGTGCATAAGAGAGAAAAGTGTATATTCAAGTTGAACTAGTAACTTTTACTAGTCATCTAAAAGTTGTACTTCAGATTAAAACTCCCCCAAAATAATAACAAAAATAAAAAGACTTATTTCAAGCACATTATATGAACACCCACACCTCTGAGATTCTAATTTTTTTAAACAGACAGTCATTTAATCAGGCTGAAGATGCAAGTTTTGCAAACCATTAAACCAAATAACTGGAAAAAATTAGGTCATCGTAACACTTTGATTCAACAGTAAACAAAAGAGAAAGTAGAGTCATGCTTTTAGATTTCCAAACAATGACTGAAAACTTTAAGTGATTGGGTCTCTGTTGCTGCAGTGACTCAGGACTGATCATAAAGTACCGGTACATCTGCGGACGGAACCATCAACACAAACGACCCACAACAGTCCCAGGTCAAAGCTCACGTGCTTGTGGCCATTGGAACAGATAACCAGCGGGATCCAGTCTGTGCCAACGGGGTAGGATCGAGTGATGCCCAGTCTAAAACAGACAAAATGGTTTGAGAAATATTTAATGTCAGAAAATAATTATTGATGTTAGTCATATTTGCTCATACAACGTTAACATGATATCAGCTTAATTCACCTTTGGATTAAGACCCTTTGAGCATTGACACCAAAGACACTGCCGTCAGTCGCTACTTCAATCATGGACAGAGAACCAGGAATATCCAAGAAGTTGCCTGATCCAGGACAGTTAAAGCCAGACACATCCTGCATTACACACAAAGAAACAAACTAGTTAAACATTATACAGGTCATATTAAGAAACTGTTTGCTGCTTCCACACTAGTGGAACATGTACTCGCTCTTGTATTTCACATTGTGACATTACCCTCATGATATATATATGGTCATTGCTGTCCACTCCCCAACAGCTGTACGGCCCACAGCTGTAATACTTCAGCTTTCCATTAACTTGAGTCCAAGGAACGGTGCTGAACGGAAATCTGGTGTTAGGATCCATATTGTAACAGAAGATGTCATCATTCATACTGACACCAGAAATGATCTGATCACCTCCAGCATCCACCTGTTTGAGATCACCTAACAGTACAAATCAACAGGTTGGGTGACAAAGAGCCATGTTAAGTGTAACAATGTCATGTCAGTTTTAAAACCACAGTCACAATGACTCAATCATAACCTCTGTAGAAATCATAAGATAAGAGTAATCCTTTATTAATGTTGTGCTCTGTACAGTCAGTCTGTTTACCTGGAAACTGCACAAAGCTGCCACCCTTCAACTTGTAGGTCTTGTTTGCTGCATCCACCCCGAACAGACCAGCAGGACCAACGCTCACGTGCTTTAGAGATCCATTGATCTTTGTGAAGACGTCATCTTTTAGGACAAAAACTTCATTGCGATTGTTCACTCCAACCACTGAACCAGATCCAGCGTCGATCTGCTTCAGATTGCCACTCATCACTTCACACTCTAAAGCTGCCAACACAGTCAAATAGATTTAAAAAAAAAATAGTGCATTTAGTATGAATACGTCACACAAAAAGGGACTTTAATAAGGCTATACATTTCAGTTCTCCTGTCACATTATTATCTTACCCAGAGTGTGAATGAACTGGCAGCTGAAGAGCAGCAGGATGTTCTGATAAACCTTCATTTCTCCAAGACAAAGTTGCTGCTTGAACCTGTTCATTACCAGACAACATTTAGAAGTCAATTCAACAGACCATGAGCAAGGATGAAGCAATGAAAATAGTCAACCCACTTTCAGAAACTTGTTTCCACCATGGGTAAAAAAAAACTAAATTCAGATTCCAACTCATTCTCAACTGTGAGAGTCTCACAACTCAGAGATAATAGTATCAAAACTGTGAGCTTTAAACTCATAATTGCGAGTTTCTATTCCCCAACACTATCCCTTAACAGAGATATAAACTTGAGATTACCTTGTTTCATTTGTAATTACCTGCATGGCAGAAACAGGCTTCCATAATTGTCAACTGATCAAACATGAACATAATGGTACCCCACATCCCTGCAGCAGTGTGTGTGTGACTGTCACTGATGCATCTGATTCTCCGTCCCTCAACCCTCACACAGCACACACTCACCGTATCTCTAATCACCGCACCTGTACTTTGTTACCAGACCATCAGCACTGCATTTATACCAGCACACACTCATCGTCCGGGTCATTATCTGAAAATTAGAGGTGTAGCTTCGTGATGCAGATCCACCCCTGACTGAAGCTTGGACACTCCTCTGATGCACAAAACATATTAAGGATTTAAAGACTTTTCTGTTCGGAAAATTTTGACTCTTCACCTATTAAGAGAAAAGGAAAATAACAAGCCTAAAAATGGCTCTAATAAGGCAATGTGTGTTTGGGGAAGCAGCTATACGAACAACAAAACATCAGACACCAGAGTGCAAGGATCAAAATGTTCTTCTAGCGCATGTTTACATTGATAAAGAATGGAAAAGCAGGAGGGGAATGAAAAAGAAAACCTAATGTTTAACAAATATTATACATGGTTAAACGCTCACTGTTAAGTCAGACAAAAATGTTTGACTTGAAATTACTTTTCCTCTATATTCCTGAGGAGGGCAGTGCAGTTTTGTGACTGAGTGGGAACCTATAGAGTGAGTTGTGTTTCCAGGGGGAACAATAAAGTGGCACACACCTCAGAGTATAAAAGGTGGAAATGTTTGAAGGTCTCTTCAGCAACAAAGACCCTTTACGTTCAGCTGAAAAGCAATCTTGAAGACGCAACTGGTATGAGCATAGTTTATTTTAAGTATGTTTGGTGTAAACTAGCAACTTTAGAAAGACATAAAATGTAAGTATGTGTTTTCTTGTTTATTGAAGTTGATTGTAATATTGATTGATGCTAAGCGTTATGTGACTTGTGGTCAACGATAGTTTGAGTTGGAAATTGTACTTTGAAGTCAACATTATAATTTGTTTTTGAAGTACGTTGATGTTGTCTAATCTATGTCAATGCTTTGTTTGATTTACCACCTTAAAGGTTTTCAACCTACTGCATCTGCTACTTGTGACTACTGCTACATGTGGCTACTGCTACTTGTGACTACTACTTGTGTGAAACATCTGCTTGCATGGCTTAAACAACTACTTTTTTGCAACTACCACAATACCTTTGGAAATAAAACTAAGTAGAGTCACATTGAGTTGTCCTTGCCTCTTTTCAAGATTTGCATGCTGTTTTTAAGTTTGGGCAAAAGCTGAAAAAGATCTAGAGAACTTGACACTCACTCACACTGTTATGGAATATTTTCAGGAGACCCAGACAGAGTTTGTTTGTCACAGAATATATTTTATTTACTTGCAAGGACTCGTCTAACACACACAGTAAAGCATGTATGAGAGGAGTGAGAGGCAGTCTCTTCACTCGGCCAATTATACCCTCCTAAGTTACACGACAACATGCGTCATGGAAAAAGTTCTTTGCACACATAGTTGCAAACCTTACACGTTTGAGACAAGTACCAGTTGTTTGTCCCTCAATTCTCAGAATTCTTTTCACACTCTAGTCAAATTGTTACTTTCTTTTCCTGACTAGCTTCTTGTTCAACCTCGCTCACATAGTAGCTTGATTAAATGTCATGAGAGACACACAGATACTAAACATTTGCACAAGCATTTAAAGGATTATACATGCTTCTAAATTATCCTTACGTATTTTATTTCTATCAATGTGGTTTGACTATGTTCATTTACTCAGCAATATTGCCCTAAGCACACATTATTATCATTGTTATTACGAAATTCTTCAGAAGCATAAATCAATAACACATTGGATAAAATTTCCATTACAATCCACCCTTTGTCCGAATGACATTTAATTTTCCCATTCTCTCCAGGTATGACCTCTTCTTTTTCTTCCTGAATTATTGTTTCTATCTGTTCTTCTACCAACGTTTCCTTGTCTGGCTCATCTGGCAGGAGGCCTACTTCAAAGTAGTCTACTGTGTCCGTGCCCTGTACATACCACCAACACCCGTACTTCCCTACGTCCGATTCCGTCAAATTATGTATTGTCACCTTAAACATCCTATAACCACATTCATCGTTACCCACAGTTTTTATCTCTTCCAGGCCATACTTCCCCTTGGAATGTTTGTACAGATGATTTTTTAAACATTCAAATTTCGTTTGCCACCCACTGTAATAATAATACTCTGATTTTTCTTTATCATTCAGGTTTCTCCACCCACATTTGTACCCAGAGACGGTTCCCCATCCAGATTTGTAAGGTGCATAACAATAATGTTCAGGGTTGTCCAGTCCATTGTCCAGTATCATGTTTCCCCAGGCATGTGGAGATTTGGTGACATACACTCTGACTCCACTACCTTCTAGCTTGAAGCACGTCTGGTAATTTCTTAGAATCGGGGCGCAGGTTGCGGTCACGGTACCCCCTCTCTTCCCATACACCTTATTTCCTGTGGTCGTCTGGAGGACCCCCAGGAGTATCAGGCATATGGTTAGTTTAAGGAGTACCAGGCTGACTTGTAACGCCATGCTGTTGTTGATCTGTTCGTTTGCTTTGCAGTTACTTGTCCCGTTCTTCGATTTATCAGTGGTTTGTAGCCGAATTGAGTTAGGAAAAGAACAGAAGTGCTACCTGCTGTTGCTGATGTTGCTCCTGGTTCCAGTGGTATGCCTCCTAGTGCCTCAGAGTTCACGTTGAGTTGAGTTTCTGCTTTTACGAATGCCACGCCCAGACACGCTGGGTCGTCTCGCAGCAGTGAATTGGCTGTCTGTGTGAGATACAATCCTAGTAAATTTTGAAAATGGAATCTACCTGCTGGTTGGAGGTGACTCCACGGAGTGAATGCTCTTGCTCCTGAGTGGAAAGTGGCTTCTGGGTATTGATATTGTTCCCAGTAGGTGATGGGGAGTGGTCTAGATGCTGTTCTCAGGATCTGGGTCATTCGTGACCTCTGGTTCTGGTTCTGGGACCTTCTTGCAGTGTGATGCGTGAACCCACGTGGCTCTTTCTGCGACCTTCACTGCCGTCCTGGTCACTAGCAGGACCTGATATGGACCACACCACCTCGCTTCCTTCCACGACTTCCTTTTGCAGTTTCTGATGACCACCCACTGTCCCGGCTCGATCTGGTGGAGGGCCACTCCTGCGCTACGATCTGGTCTCGCCTGCTGCACCTGTTTGGAAATATCACGAGCAGTCTTGCCCAGGTTAATACAGTATTCCAACATTTCTTCCAACCCCTGGATTCCCTCTGAGCCTACTGTGGGAGGGCTCCACCCCATGTGTGGTGGTCTTCCCCACAATACCTCATAGGGACTGATTCCCAAGATTGGTCTGTTGCGCATGCGCATGTACATTAACGCCACTGGTAGAGCATCTGTCCATCCCAGCCCTGTTTCTGTCATTATTTTTACCAGTTTGTTTTTGATTGTTTGATTTTCTCTTTCCACAGCCCCTCCACTCTCAGGGTGGTATGAGCAGTGGAATGAGAGGTCCATGTTCAATTGGTCTCCCAGCGTTTTGATGGCTGAGCTAACAAAGTGACTGCCATTATCACTAGAGATTTTCTTTGGGATTCCCCATCGGGGCAGGATTTCCCTGAGTAGCATTTTTGCCACTCCTTTTGAGTCTGAGGCTGAGGTGGGCATTGCCTCCACCCATTTTAAAAACATGTAACTCAATATAGTCTATCATCAGGTGTTCAAATGGTTCCTTGGGCGTGGGATGGCTAGGTTGCTCCACCCTTTGACCCCTCCCCACATTGTTTCTGGCACACGTGACACACTTGGCACAGTGACTTTCTGCTGCAGTGGAAAAACCTTTTGTGAAAAATGACTCATTAATAGCAGATAGCATAGCCCCTTTGCTGGCGTGATCTATTCCATGTGTTATTCTGCAATACATTTGAAAAAAATTTCTGGGGAGACATGGCCTGGTTACATTTGTTTGTACTTCTCCATACCATACCCCCTTTGAGTCTTTTGAACAACCAGCGTTTTTCCAAATCATTTGATGTGGCAGTTTTTGCAATGATTGAGAGAGGTGTTGTTTTGTCTGAAATTGGTTTGTGCAAAAGCACGTGTGTCAGCTGCTGTTTAGCCGCAGATTTGGCTGCTATATCAGCCCTGTGATTACCTTTGCTTATGTCATCTTGTTTGCCCGTGTGGGCGGCACATTTAATGACACTGATTTTGCTTGGTTTTAGTATAGCGTCTAACAGGGCAGCTACCTTTTTGTGATGTAAAACAGGTTTTCCATCTGCCTTGAGGAAGTCACGATGCTTCCATAGCGCCCCAAAATCATGCACAACCCCAAATGCATATTACAGTTTGCCCTTCGGCGAGTTCGCATGCGCGCGTGAGTGCCACCAGTTCGGCTGCCTGTGCTGACATAGGGCCTAGGGGGCCGCTCTCTACTGTGCCAATATCATCCACTACAGCATAACCTGCGATAGTTGAATTAGCTCCATCTTTGGTAGAGCTGCCATCTACATAAAACACTTTATCTGGGTTTTGAATTGGTATGTCCAGGAGATCGGGGCGTGGTGTGCAGACCACTGACATAACCTGCAGACAATCATGCGGCTCTCCATCGGTGGGCAGTGGCATGAGTGTTGCAGGATTAATGGTGGTGCATCGTTGTACTGTGATGTTTGGCATGTCAATCAAGGAAGTGGTGTATCTTAGCCATCGGGCTGCAGAAAGGTGAGAGGTCTTCTGTTCTAATAATATCAGTGAGACGTTGTGGGGGACAAGCAGAGTTAACTGCCCATACCCCACAAAGTCCCGAGATGCCATTACAGCTTTTTCTGCTGCTGCCACTGCCCTGAGGCATGGAGGCAGGCCCCTAGCCACATTGTCCAGGCGTGATGAGAAGTAAGCCCTTATGACCTTCGCTGGCCAGATGACATAGTAATGCTACAGTGGATGAGAGGCACAGATCATAATTGTTTGCACATAGCAGCAAGTCATCGACATATTTTAATAGTATCACCCCTTTTGGCAGCTCCAATGGGCTTAAGCTTTCTCTTAGGGCATCGTTATAAATCGTTGGGCTCTCACAGTAGCCCTGACACAACCGTGTCCATGTGTATCTTCTGCCCTTAAATGTGAACCCAAACCAGAATTGACTGGCAGGGTCAACTCGAACAGAGAAGAAAGCATTGGAGATGTCAATAGCTGTATAGGTGGTAGTGTCTGAGGGAATTTGTGATAGAATGGTGTACGGGTTTGGAACATTCGGTGCACGGCTTTGGACAGCAGCGTTTACTGCTTGGAGGTCCTGGACAAACCGCCATTCTGTGGGTTGTCCAGGGTCTCTGATTTTCTTGACAGGAAAAATGGGCGTGTTGACAGGTGAGTCATTGCACGGAATAATTATACCCCTTTCTAGCAGTGAATTAAAAACGGGTGTTATTCTTTCTAACGCCTCAGGTTTTACCGCATATTGTGGCTGCCTGGGCCTGAAATCTGATTTTGGGGTGATTTGAATTGGTTGGCAGGATTTTATTAGACCCACGTCATATTTATCGACAGCCCACAGTGAATTTGGCACTGGCAGAGTAGATGGGTCCACCAGCGTAAGCGGTGTCGTTTGTTTGTTCGGAATTTTAATCTTAACCCGTTTACAGCACTGTTTTTCCTGTATAGAGTTACACATTTTAACGAATGGCCCCAAGGCTTCCCATCCTTCCTGCTTTGGTTTTGCTAGAGATAAATGGGGCGCTGCCTCAGCAACGTCATACAATTGCATACATTCGTCAGTCAGCAAAACGGATACGGCACATTTGTAGTCAGTCCAGTACATACACTCCAATTGCAATTCATCTTCTGTTGATTGGGCCCATTTTATTTCATAATCATTGTCAGGTGTCCAAGTAATGTGTGCCGTGACATGCAGATCTGAGGGTGTCATTTTTTCTGCTGTGGTCATGCACCTCTCTTTAGCTTTTTCAAGGAGGTGCATTCCCTCTGACCACATCCACTCATAAGCAGTCATTGATACTTCCTTTGCACATCTGACATTTATGCCAGAGGTTTTTGTGCATTCTACAACAGCATTTAATTTACATAGCACATCACGGGCACACAGATTCCATGGACAGCTGTCACTGATCAGAAATTGATTCATCACTGTTTTATGTTCATATGTTACAGACAGAGGCACTGTGAGCGGTTCCTTAACCACCTGGCCTGATGCCACAATACTTTCAGTTATTTTCCCTGACAACATCATTCCCTGAGCTAAATCTCGTTTAATTACAGAGATTGTTGCCCCCGTATCTACAATCATTTCAAAAGGTTTACCAGAAATTAACAACATAATGGTGGGGGTTTCTAAAAAAGCTTTGGCTAAAGTAACATTTTGTAAAGATAGAGAAAAATTGGTACTCACCCCCTCGTCGCCCTCAGACCCACTCACTTGTCAATCTGGCTGATTTCTGTGGCCGCCCCCTTGGGTTTGGTTCTCAGGATTTTGTGGGCATTCACGGCGCCAATGTCCAGTTTGTCCGCAGAAAAAGCATTTCCCGTCTCCTGGGTTCTGTCCTGGTTTGACATTTTCGCTGACCACGTCCTCTTGTTGTATTGGTAGGGAGGGTGTTGGCCGCATGGTTGATGAGGCGGCTGTTGTTGTTGTTGTCCCTGTTGATTCTGTGCCTTGAATAGTTTGTTTTGTTGTTGCATGTTGCTGACGTGCAGCGCACGTGTTTTCTTCATGAGTTTGTCTTCCTTGTCTTCCAGGCGTGTTTCGTGGTGTTTTGCGTGTCTCACCACCACTGGCAGGGTTTCAGTTTCATACCCAATGCATGTGTCCTTAATGCCCTTTTTCACGTCATCTTTGAGTCCTTCGAGGAAATAGACTTTCAGATGGTTATTGAACATAGGATTCTCTGTGTCGTTGGCCGTCCTTTCAGGAATTCCAGAGTGTTTTCTGAACACGTCTGTCAGGCAGTTGAGGAAATCCTCCACGCTTTGGTCTTTGCCTTGTTTGCAGTTATTCAGTTTGTGTGGGTTGGATGGTTGGGGGAAAACTTGTTCCATATTATTCAGGAACGCCCGGACTGCCTGAACATAGTCGTCGTCATTGTCCCACCCGTCAGTTCTCCGGTGGACATTTGTCATCCAGCGTCCTTCCATTTTCCTCCCATTGCTCAGTCCATTCACCTTGATGAAAACCTTGCGTAGTTCATCTGCCGTGGGGCTGCACTCCCTGCAGAAATCCTCCCATTCGGCTCTGACTCGTCCTCCTCCGTCATCCGCTTTTGGAAGTTGGCGGGCCAGTTCCTCGATGTCTTTTGGTGACCAGACACGCCTCACGAACTCCGGACCTGCAGCTCCTGCCACCATGACATATGGGAAACGTGTACCTGTTTTTTTTTTTTTTTTTGTTCTTGTCGGTTCTTTGGCGCAGTGTCCGGGTCGTGGAGGAGGTGGACATAGAGTCAGAATCCTGTTCTGCGTCTGTGTTCGGTGGGGAGAATGCCTCGGTGGTCTGTGAGGTTGTTGACCTTTGTTCCTCCTCCGAACTGTCTTCTTCATTGGGTCTGTAGGGTGGGGGGCGGTCATCATCTTCCAAGTGGGTCTTCAGGAGACGAGGTTTGGGTTCTGTACCTGAAAAAGAAAAAGCAGAGGGAGAAACACAAAGAGCGCCTCCAGGGGGAGGCCAATTAGGTAGTGGGTCAGGGTATAATTTGGGGGCCCCTTTTGACTTTTGAGGGTCAGCACATTCTGCCCTCGCCACTTGTTTGACCAATTGTTTATTGAGTCTTATTTCAGATTCTTTCAGTAGCATATCTACTGTATCTAAAATTTCAGAAAAGGGTGGGTCCCCTTTTTTCGGCCTTTGCCCATCTAGTAAGGTTCTTTTTAATTGTTGATTACCCTTTACACTAAATCCTACTGCGTGGCCATGTTTTCTCAACCAATTTACGTGTTCTAGCCAATTTGTACCATATTTCTTCCTCGTTCTGTGGCAATCCACTCTCTGTCACCTATCTGGGGGCGCTACTTCCCAGACTATTATTCGACTGTCCCATTGTCAACGGCGGATACAATTCCTTGAGTAGTTAAAAATTGGAGTTTTAATCAAAATTTTGATTAATTCTCCCCTGTGAAAATTTCTTTTCACTGTCAATGGCGGATACAATTCCTTGAGTAGTTAAAAATTGGAGTTTTAATCAAAATTTTGATTAATTCTCCCCTGTGAAAATTTCTTTTCACTGTCAATGGCGGATACAATTCCTTGAGTAGTTAAATTTGAGTTATTGATTAAAATTGTAATCAATTTCTCTTCCTGTGAAAATTTCTTTTCAACGTGCGTACTACCCCCACGCCCAGTTCCCTTTTTTGACAATAACCTGCGTACTACCCCCACGCCCAGTTCCCTTTTTTGACAATAACCTGCGTACTACCCCCACGCCCAGTTCCCTTTTTTGACAATAACCCAAATGACAGTATATTTACCGTGTCTCCAGAAATTCCAAGGGTTCTTTTCTTGGGGTGAGGATCCGTGGAGGGACACAACTCCCACTTCCCTTATTAGGGGGTTTGGGTCATCGACGGATTCCTCGATGAGTTGATCAGACCGTTGAGTCCTCCAGGACCGTCACCCCTTAGACCACCTCGTCGCCAATCTGTTATGGAATATTTTCAGGAGACCCAGACAGAGTTTGTTTGTCACAGAATATATTTTATTTACTTGCAAGGACTCGTCTAACACACACAGTAAAGCATGTATGAGAGGAGTGAGAGGCAGTCTCTTCACTCGGCCAATTATACCCTCCTAAGTTACACGACAACATGCGTCATGGAAAAAGTTCTTTGCACACATAGTTGCAAACCTTACACGTTTGAGACAAGTACCAGTTGTTTGTCCCTCAATTCTCAGAATTCTTTTCACACTCTAGTCAAATTGTTACTTTCTTTTCCTGACTAGCTTCTTGTTCAACCTCGCTCACATAGTAGCTTGATTAAATGTCATGAGAGACACACAGATACTAAACATTTGCACAAGCATTTAAAGGATTATACATGCTTCTAAATTATCCTTACGTATTTTATTTCTATCAATGTGGTTTGACTATGTTCATTTACTCAGCAATATTGCCCTAAGCACACATTATTATCATTGTTATTACGAAATTCTTCAGAAGCATAAATCAATAACACATTGGATAAAATTTCCATTACAACACCTATATGATTCACATATCCTGTGATATCACAAAGAAATGCGCAACCATTTGCACTTTTCAAAATATAAATGAACTCACTGATTTTTATCATAACTCTAAAAAAAAACCTTTGAATCATTATTTTGTGATATTTAATAACAAGCCGTTTGATTGCTTATAAGCTACCCAAGGAGCTCTACCAGTTACTAAAATCTGATTCTTCGTGCACGCACCTCACGCATTAACCCTTATGCACAAACGTTTATAATATTCTCGCTGAGACCCAGCGTGAGTTTTTTTTAGGCAAGTGTTATTTTACAACTTTCCTCATTATTTCCATAGGGAACATACACCACAGTGACACACCACAGGCAAAAAATAAATAAATATGCTTTATGACAGATGTGTTTTTTTTTTAGTAATAGCAGTCTTGTGAAAACAGGCAATGTGTAAAGCATAAAGGATCAAGGCAATGCACAAAACTCAAGATGGGCGGGGTTACGCTATCACAAGACACAACAAAGGAGCAGCTCTGTCAACCACCACACTAGAAACCCAAACTGAAGTGACAGAACCCTGACACTACCCCCCCCCCCCCCCCTCTAAAGGCCACCTGGCATCCCTACATTGAACACCAGACAAACTAACACAAATCAGAACATTACCACAGAAAATAGTAATCAACGTGAAGGGCAGGGGAAAACAACTCACATGAGCTCAGGCCGCGTTGGGGTTCAGGTCCGGCCGGCCACTCAGGCCGTGAGGGCTCTGGGTCGGCCGCTGGGACGGTAGCCCTGTGTGTCCTCCAGGCCCGCAGGGTCACCAAAACAAAAACAAAGGTCCACGACCTTCTTGGCTTCGGCAGGGCTGACTGGAGGTGCTACAGGCTTTGAGACGGCCTCCTGGCTGGCAGCGGGCTTCAGGACGGCCTCATTTCCGGCAGCGGGCTTCAGGACGGCCTCTTGGCCGGCAGCGCGAACAGTTGGGAGCGATGTGGTGGATGAGGTGGCAAGGTGTCCACGAACTCCCAAAAGCTCAGGTGGTCATGATCCTCCATTCTCCACCAGCTTTGGGGCATATCAAGGGCCAAATTAAAAAGGTATTTTAGTGCCACATCATTGTATCCTAGCCCCTCGGCTGCTGTAGCAAAGTCTAAGGCAAATTGCCTCAAATCAGCTCCCTGCTGGCGGAGGGAACTCAACCTCCTTAAACGGACCATCCATTCACAGAGAGGTCTGGACCCACCTGAAACTGGTGGCAGAAGTTCATCCTTCCCCCGCTGAGTCCTCATGGGTTGTGTCGTTATGTCAGATTGGTGCAGTAGTGAAGGCGAGTTTTTACCAGTTAAGACTTCTTAGTGTAAAGGTAACAAGGCTGTTACTTTTAACAATGAGTAATTTATTTCCTTTAGTTCAAACCCAATTCAATAATAAAAAATAAAATATATATTCATTTACATTTACATTTACTCATTTAGCAGACGCTTTTATCCAAAGCGACTTACAATTTGAGGAATATAGAAGCAATTTGTCCAAAGGATACAAAAACACATAAGAGCGCTTACAAAACAAAGTTTCAAACATTCTGAATACAAGTAGCACAAGCATGGGGAGTAGAGAAAAGGGATTTATTTTTTTTTTATGTGAGTGCATGTGTGTGTCATGTTAGGTGCTCATGGAAGAGATGCGTTTTTAGTTGCATTCCGGATGAGGGCAGGGAGATCGTTCCACCAGCCAGGGGTGGTGAATGAAAATGTTCTTGTGATCGTTCTTTTTCCTCTCTGTGATGGAACCATGAGTCGCCGCTCGTTGATCGATCGAAGGTTTCTGGTAGGTGTGTAGAGTTGTACCAATGAGTGGAAGTATGAAGGTGCTGAGTTTGTGTAAGTTTTGTATGCAAGAGTCAGTGCTTTGAATTTGATGCGTGCTGCGAGAGGGAGCCAGTGTAGTGAGATGAAGAGTGGCATGACATGAGACCTTTTCGGTTGGTTGAAGACCAGACGAGCTGCTGCATTCTGGATCAGTTGCAGGGGTTTGATTGCATTTGCAGGAAGCCCAACCAGAAGAGCGTTGCAGTAGTCCAGTCTGGAAATGACCATGGCCTGCACCAGAATTTGCGTAGCTTGCTCAGTTAGGAATGGCCTGATCCTTCTAATGTTGTACAGTGCAAACCTGCATGATCGAGCCGTCTTTGCAATGTGGTCCTTGAAGGTCAGCTGGTCCTCAAAGATCACTCCAAGATTTCTGACAGACTTTGAAGGGGTAATCGTGGTAGCACCGATCTGGTGAAATCATGTGAAATCTAGTGAAATCATGCTGTCGGGTTGGATCGGCAGGAAAGACTAAAAGCTCCGTCTTTGCCAGGTTGAGCTGCAGATGATGCTCTTTCATCCATGTCGAGATGTCCGCTAGGCAGCTTGTGATTCTCGCAGCCACCGTTGGATCATCTGGTTGAAATGATATGTAGAGCTGAGTGTCATCTGCGTAGCAGTGATAGGAGAAGCCGTGTGCCTCTATGATGGGACCCAGTGATGTGGTGTACATGGAGAAGAGAAGTGGTCCAAGAACTGAGCCCTGTGGAACCACCGGTGATCATTTGACATTCTTTGGAGACCTCCCCGCACCATGCCACCCTGAAGGACCTATCCGTGAGATAGGATTCAAACCACTGAAGTGGAGTTCCGGTGATGCCCAGTGACGAGAGGGTAGATAAAAGGATTTGGTGATTAACAGTGTCAAAGGCAGCAGAAAGATCCAAAAGAATGAGAACTGACGATTTTGAATCAGCTTTTGCACTCCTTAGAGCTTCCGTGACAGATAGTAATGCCGTCTCGGTTGAATGGCCCTTCTTGAAGCCAGACTGGTTGATGTCCAACCGGTCATTCTGAGACAGAAAAGAAGATACTTGGTTAAAAACAACACGTTCAAGAGTTTAAGATATGAATGGTAGGAGAGAGACAGGTCTGTAATTATCAACGAGTGATGCGTTCAATGTGGGTTTTTTGAGCAGTGGGGTTACCCGGGCCTGCTTGAATGCGGTGGGGAAGGATCCCGTGTGAAGGGATGTGTTGATGATGTGAGTAAGTGCTGGTAAGATTGTAGGAGAGATGGCTTGTAGAAGGTGTGAGGGGATTGGGTCTAAAGGGTAGGTGGTTGGATGGCTGGAAAGGAGAAGTTTAGATACGTCTACCTCAGTGAGTGGAGAGAAGGTTGAGAGAGTGTTTCTGGTTTCTGAGGGCAGTGTACATTCGTGTGTGAGTGGAGGTGAGAACTGGCTACTGATAGTTGTAGTTTTGTTAATAAAGAAATGGGCAAAATCATTTGCAGTTAAAGAGGTAGAGGGAGGTGGTGGAGGGGGAGAGAGTAGAGAGTTGAATGTTTTGAAAAGTGCATGCATGTTTGAAGTGCTGTTGATCTTGGTGTGGAAGTGTAAAGATTTAGCAGTATGGACGTCAGTAGAAAAGGTAGAGAGAAGAGATTTATACAAACTCAGGTCAGATGGGTCCTTTGACTTGCGCCATTTTCTCTCAGCTGCCCTTAGCTTGGCCCGGTGTTCACGAAGAACATCAGTTAGCCAGGGGCTAGAGGGAGTAGCACGTGAGGACTTGGAAGAGAGTGGACAGATATTATCTAGGCAAGACGTTAGAGTAGAACATAAGGTATCTGTTGCTGTATTCGCATCCAGAGTTGAGAACTGTTTGTGAGAGGGAAGAGAGGATGAGACGATAGAGGAGAAATGAGAAGGAGAGAGAGAGCGCAGGTTACGCCTGAAAGTGACTGGAAGAGGGGTTGGTGTTTCAGGATTAGTAAGATGCATATGAAATGTAATGAAAGAGTGGTCAGAAACATGCAGTGGTTTAACTAGAGTGTTGTCTGTGGTGCAGTTGCGTGTGTAGATCAAGTCGAGTTGATTGCCCGACTTGTGAGTACCTGTGGTGATGAGTCGGTTGAGGTCAAATGAGGCTAGGAGAGAGAGGAAGTCTGTAGCGCCAGGCTTCTCCAAATGTATGTTGAAGTCACCAAAGACGACCAGCGGAGTGCCATCTTCAGGAAATTTCCATCTTTAGGAAATATTCTTTGAAACTTCTCTACAACCTTAATAACCTGTTAACTGTTAATAACTGGTCACAACTGATTTCACAAATGCGTGTCACATAAACTCTTACAGTTCAACTCAGATGACAATTCAAACGACACAATTCAAACGACACAATTCAAACGACACAATTCAAACGACACAATTCAAACGACACAATTCAAACGACACAATTCAAACGACACAATTCAAACGACACAATTCAAACGACACAATGTCCTCAACCGGTTCAGATTGACAGTTGACTCTATTGAACACTCCATTAGACTCAGTCTTTATCAGTAAAGGTTCGTCGAAACGTGTGTGTGTGTATGTGTGTGCAACAAACTCCAGTACCAGTCCGTAGCAGTGATGACTTGCGATGACTGATGACAACGAACAACAGCTGAGACAGGGCAATGAGATGTCGGGAGGATGGCAGGGCAATAAACAGATTCAGCGCGCTCAGAACAAACTCAGGAACTCTTCAAAAAACATATTCTCAAAACGTCTGGATCGCAGGTGTCGTCAGTCTCTTCAAAAGATGCTTAAAAAACTCAAAACAATCTTTAGTAAAGAAAAGTATCACTCCTATCGCAGGAACGGATCAATGTCTCTCTATGGCACAACTGATGGATTACCCAGAGCAAAAAAACACGTAGGACTTAGTCAAAATTAACGAAAAAAAAAAAAAAAAAAAAAATTCACTCGTCATCCAAAAGAGGCTCACGGCTCCAGCATCTCTCTCATGCTCTCAGCCAGTCTCCGACTCCGTTCTTCGTCCGATGACGCAATCAAAACTTCGGTTTCTATAACGTCTCCGGTTCCACGCGATAATAACAGCTACACTAAAATCACAAAAAGTGAACCGTTGTTGTACCACTGCAACACTGACTTTCTCGCATAGAATCAACTTCATTCAACGTGTCCACCCCGATATGGATCTCTTCTTCTCCTCAGCATCTCCCGCCCACCACCAGACAGCAACCCATCAAAATAAAAGTCCCACAAAACACCTCCATTATATTAGTAAGGTCAAATATTTTTTGTCAAGAGCCGACCTTAAAAAAAAGCAATTCATGCCTTCATCAGTTCGAGGATCGACTACTGTAATGCCCTCTACACTGGACTAAATACATCACTCATCAGTCGCCTTCAACTGGTACAAAACGCTGCCGCACATCTTCTCTCTAACACATCGAAAAGGTCACACATCACCCCTGTCCTCCGCTCGCTTCACTGGCTCCCAGTGTCATGATACATTAATGGGGAGGACTCAAGTGCAGGGAAGGGAGTTTATTTATATAACAAAAGAACATAACACAAGAAATGAAAACCCACGAGGGGGAAAACATAACCTAAAATACAACACTCGACATGAACATAAACCATCCGGGAAGCAAAGCAGGACCAGGAACATAACACAGACCAGGCAGGAACACAGGAATGACAACGAGACCACGACAAACTGCAAACACAAGGGCTATATATAGGGAACACATGAGGGAAGGTAGTGATGAGACACAGCTGGGAATGATTAAGGGAAACCAGGAGGCGAGGCAGACACCAATGAGACACAAACACACGGGAGAGAGAGCAGTGCCACGGTTCTGTCCACTAGAACACTAATAACACTGGAAACAGAGACAGAACCGTGACACTACCCCCCCTCTAAGGAACGCCACCTGGCGTTCCAACATGAAACAAAAACCCAACACCGACATCACCAAGCATAACACACAAGACAGGAAACTCAAGGAATACAGAACACCAGGGAAGGGAGGGAGAAAAGGCCAAACAAAGAGCAAAACAAAAAAAGTCCACAACATCATGAAAGAAAAAAGAATAATTCAAAGGCAACCAAAAAAGTAGACAGTCCTCATAACAAAAAAAAAAAAAAACAGAGTCCAGGGAGGGGGAACAGGAGGAATGAGCCAGGGAGGCTCCAGGGGATCAGGGGTCCCAGCAGGCCGCCAGGGTGGGACCGGCGGGTTGAGCCAGGTGGGCTCAGGCAAGGCCGGCGGATCAGACGGGACCGGCGGGTTGAGCCAGGTGGGCTCAGGCAGAACTGGAGGGTCCGGCCGTGAGAGTTCAGGGCGTGGCCGCAAGAGTTCGGGGTGTGGCCGCAAGAGTTTGGGGTGTGGCTGCAAGAGTTCAGGGTCACCCGGCCAGACCGGCAGGGCGAGCAGTCTCGGTGGCCCCGGCAGGGCGAGCAGTCTCGGGGCAGTCTCCGGAACTGACGGATCGATGGAGACCTTTTTCCTCCTCCTCCGCTTACGAAGACATCAAGCGGGCTTTGAGACGGCGGCCTCCTGCCCGGCAGCGGGCTCTGGGACGACGGCCTCGACGGCCTCCTGCCCGGCAGCGGGCTCTGGGACGACGGCCTCCTGCCCGGCAGCGTGCTCTGGGACGACGGCCTCCTGCCCGGCAGCGTGCTCTGGGACGACGGCCTCCTGCCCGGCAGCGGGCTCTGGGACGACGGCCTCCTTCCCGGCAGCGGGCTCTGGGGCGACGGCAGCTCTGGGGCGGGCTCATCCTCCACTCACTGAGGGGTTTGTCAAGCACAGAATTAAACAAGTCCTTGAGGGCTGCATCATTATAATCCAACCCTTCAGCAGCATGACTGAACTCCTGAAGAAACACCTTTATCTCCACACCGTGTTGGCGGAGGGATAGCAGTGCCTTGACCCGCAGCCCCCGTAAAAAACACGGTTTGGAGTTCATGCTGGGTGGTGAAGGACGGAAATCCTTCCCCGCTGAGTCCTTAAATGGTGGTCTCGTTCTGTCACGATACATTAATGGGGAGGACTCAAGTGCAGGGAAGGGAGTTTATTTATATAACAAAAGAACATAACACAAGAAATGAAAACCCACGAGGGGGAAAACATAACCTAAAATACAACACTCCACATGACCATAAACCAACCGGGAAGCAAAGCAGGACCAGGAACATAACACAGACCAGGCAGGAACACAGGAATGACAACGAGACCACGACGGACTGCAAACACAAGGGCTATATATAGGGAACACATGAGGGAAAGTAGTGATGAGACACAGCTGGGAATGAATAAGGGAAACAAGGAGGCGGGGCAGACACCAATGAGACACAAACACACGGGAGAGAGAGGAGTGCCACGGGTCTGTCCACTAGAACACTAATAACACTGGAAACAGAGACAGAACCGTGACACCCAGTGCAGTTTAGGGTGGAGTATAAAGTCCTGTTGTTTGTGTTCAAGGCCATTCATGGTTTGGCCCCAGTATACCTCACTGACTTAGTAAAAGTCTATCAGCCAGTCAGAACACTCCACTCCTCTGATCACATTTCTCTGGTGACTCCAACATACAGATAGAAAAAGTTTAGAGGCCGGTCATTTAGTGTTCAGGGACCAAAATTGTGGAATGCACTCCCTGTGCACCTCCGAAGCATCACGGTGCTGAGTGTTTTCAAGGCACACCTGAAAACCCACTTTTTTAATTGAGTTTTTAACACATAGCATTAGACTTGATTCTGATTTCATTTCTTTAATTTTTTTTCTTTATGTTGTCGTTTGATGTTTGTTTTTGTTCTTTTGGAAAGAGCCTTGTGCACCCTTTGGCTGTTTGTAAGGCGCTATATAAATAAATTTGATTGATTGATTTGATTGATTTATGAAGGGAGGACTCATGTGCAGGGGAAGTGGTATTTATTTGTAAACAATAAATCAACATAAATGTGAAACAAAATTCCATGAGGGGGGAAAACATGACACTAACGTAAACGGGTAACACGTAAGGAATGCACAGAAATACCGGATGAACCGGTTGCACAAGGAGAGGGAAACCATCCAGGGAAGCAAACACACAGAACAATCCATGTAAGATAACGACACGACACAGGACAGCAAACATACCGGGATTAAATAGGGAACACATGAGGAAAGGTAACGAGCAGAGACAGATGGGATTAATTAAGGGAAACGAGGGAACAAGATGGGCGGGGTTACACAATCACAAGACACAACAAAGGGGCAGTGTCAGAACTCTGTCAACCACCACACAAGAAACCCAAACTGAAGTGACAGACCCTGACACTTCTCTGCTTTCTTTTCAAAATCAGGACTAAATGCAGACATTATTCTGGATATGATCATCGCTATGCACTACGGATATATGCATATATTTAATACTACATTTGATTGTGAGACGTTATGCCACTGGTTTAATTACAGACATAAGCAAGCGTTACACAACACCATTTCAGTGCCTACAAAATCATTCAAGAGGACCCCATTACAGTGATCCCTCATTTATGGTGGTTAATGTGGACCGGAACCCCCCCCCCCGCAATAGGTGAAAATCCCCAAAGTAGGATTGCCCCCCCCCCCCGCTAGGAATTTCAATATATATGTTTGTGTAGGTACCAGAATGTTTAAAATATGTATATTTATACTTTATACAGTATTCCAGTGACAGTAATCGTGAGGGAGGAGTGTGCGTGTCTGGCGAGAGGGGCATGGATGGATCCGTGACACATATAATACATGTGGCATGACATAAGTCCTATTTATAAAACCTCTTAAATCACATCGTTATAAGGGCATTTTGCTAAAAAAAGTTCAACAAACAGTTAATTGTACTTAAATTCTCACTAATGGCATATGAATTAAAGCAATTTACTAGCCTGTTAAAGGTTTATTAAAACAGAAAAAAAAACTTTCCTTGGAGAGGAAACATGGCTGCTTTAATATTTCTCAGATTCGGAAATTAACCTTTCTTTGAAGCCAGATATTTCCCTGAAGAGGGTTATAACTGAAGCTGAAACGCATGTGCACTGGTTCTCATGTTGTGCATTAACTTTACCATATTTAATGTGCATAAAACAGGAGAAAAGTGTATGGTTCAAGTTGAACTAGTACCATTTTTGTTTTTTAGTAAAAGTAGTCATTTAAAAATTGTACTTCAGCATAAAAAGAAAAAAGAAAAAAAAGAACTCATTTCATACCCATGATATGAACACCCTACAACTCTGGGATTTTCATTTTATAAACAGATACTGAATTAATCAAGCCAAAGATATAAGTTTTGCCATCAAACCAAATAACAAATGAAAAAAATAACTCATCGTAACACTTTATTTATTCAACAGCAAACAACAGCAAACAAGAGAAGAATTTCCAAACAATGACTTTAAGTGATTGAAGTGATTGAGTCTCTGTTGCTGCAGTGACTCAGGACTGATTATAAAGTACCGGTACATCTGCGGACGGTACCGTCAACACAAACAACCCACAACAGTCCCAGGTCAAAGCTCACGTGCTTGTGGCCATTGGAACAGATAACCAGCGGAATCCAGTCTGTGCCAACGGGGTAGGATCGAGTGATGCCAAGTCTAAAACAGATAAAATGGTTTCTTGAGCAACTTTTAATTTACACCAGAAAATAATTCTTGATTTTAATCACATTTGCTCATACAAAGTTTAACATGATATCAGTTTAATTCACCTTTGGAGTAAGACGCCTTGAGCATTGACACCAAAGACACTGCCGTCAGTTGCTACTTCAATCATGGACAGAGAACCAGGAACATCCAAAAAGTTGCCTGATCCAGGACAGTTAAAGCCAGTCACATCCTGTAAGAGACCCAAAGAAACAAACAAGTTAAACATTATACAGGTCATCAAGAAACTGTTTGCTGCTTGAAGAAACATGTACTCGCTCTTGTGTTTCACATTGCGACATTACCCTCATGATAGATATATCGCTATTGCTGTCCACTCCCCAACAGCTGTACGGCCCACAGCTGTAATACTTCAGCTTTCCATTAATTTGAGTCCAAGGAACGGTGCTGAACGGAAATTTGGTGTTAGGATCCATATTGTAACAGAAGATGTCATCATTCATACTGACACCAGAAATGATCTGATCACCTCCAGCATCCACCTGTTTGAGATCACCTAACAGTACAAATCAACAGGTTGGGTGAAAAAAGCCAGTTTAACTGTAATAACAATGTCATGTCAGTTTTAAAACCACAGTCCCAATGACTCAATCATAACCTCTGTAGAAATCATAAGAAAAGCTTAATCCTTTAACATAGTTTTCTGCACAGTCAGTCCCTTTACCTGGAAATGGTACAAAGCTGCCACCCTTCAACTTGAAGATCTTGTTTGCTGCATCCACCCCGAACAGACCAGCAGGACCAACACTCACGTGCTTTAGAGATGCATTGATCTTTGTGAAGACGTCATCTTTTAGGACAAAAACTTCATTGCGATTGTTCACTCCAACCACTGAACCAGATCCAGCGTCGATCTGCTTCAGATTGCCACTCATCACTTCACACTCTAAACCTGCCAACACAGTCAAAATAGATTTAAAAAAAATAGTGCATTTAGTATGAATACTTCACACAAAAGAGGACTTGAATAAGCCTATACATTTCAGTTCTCCTGTCACATTATTATCTTACCCAGAGTGTGAATGAACTGGCAGCTGAAGAGCAGCAGGATGTTCTGATAAACCTTCATTTCTCCAAGACAAAGTTGCTGCTTGAACCTGTTCATTTAGCAGAAAACATTTAGAAGTCAATTCAACAGACCATAAGGATGAATCAATGAAAATATACCACATTTGACCTACCATGAGTCTTTAAAAAATAACTCGCAATTCAGATTCCAACTCATTCTGTGAGAGTCTCACAATTCAGAGATAAAAGTGTCAAAACTGTGAGCTTTAAACTCATAATTGCGAGTTTCTATTCCCCAACACTATCCCTTAACAGAGATATAAACTTGAGATTACCTTGTTTCATTTGTAATTACCTGCATGACGGAAACAAGCTTCCCTACCTTTCAATTGATCAAACATGAACATAATGTTACACCACATCCCTGCAGCAGTGTGTGTGTGACTGTCACTGATGCATCTGATTCTCCGTCCCTCAACCCTCACACAGCACACACTCACCGTATCTCTAATCACCGCACCTGTACTTTGTTACCAGAGCATCAGCACTGCATTTATACCAGCACACACTCATCGTCCGGGTCATTATCTGAAAATCAGAGGTGTAGCTTCATGATGCAGATCCACCCCTGACTGAAGCTTGGCCACTCCTCTGAAGCTCAAAACATATTAAAGTTTTAAAAACTGACTTTTCTCTTCAGAAAATGTTGACTCTGACACCGAAAATGTTCACTTCACCTACTATTATGGGGAAAATAACAAGTCTTAAAATGTCTCTTATAAGTGCACATGGCACTGCTATTAATGAGTGTTTGGTGAAGCAGCATTACAATCAAAAACACGCCAGAGCGACACCAGAGCAAAGATCAAAATGTTCTTCTAGTGCATGCTTGCATTGATAAAGAATGGAAAAACAGGAGCGAAATGAAAAAGAAAACTAAAAGAATCCTGTGATATCACAAAGAAATGCGCAGCCATTTGCATTTGTACTTTTCAAAATATAAATGAACACACTGTTGCATTTTTAATAACTTTTTTTAAACTTTGAAACATTATTTTGTGATATTTAATAACAAGCCGTTTGATCGCTTATAAGCTACTCAAGGAGCTCTACTGGTTACTAAAATCTGACTCCTCTTCTCATGCACGCGCCTCACGCATTAACCCTTATTAATAAGCGTTATTTTATTTAAATTTCTGAAACCTAAAGTTAACATGATGTGATGAATAGCTGTAATCGAGCACAAGCGTGTGCCTCTCTGGATCAGCGACAGCCAATGCTTGAAAACATGTTTGAATTCTGCAGCGAATCACATGATGCATTTGGCAGATATATCATAAAAGAGCATAAAGTCTCAGCATCTATTTAGGTCAAAATGGTGCAGAGAAAATAGGAAAATAACCACTCAAGTGTAAATTTATCATGAACATTAAAATTAAAATTAGAATTGGTTTTATTACTCTAAGTTTTCATTTAGCACAATTTTTTATTTTTTTAAGTTTCATTATAGTTGTATTAATATTTTGAATTAGCTTTTTATATTTTTAGTTATGCTAGTGCTTCCTCCGTCTCCTTAAGCCTCTTTGATCTCTTGTGTCTAAAAGAAACTGCTTCTCTCTGTTGCTCAGTGAGATACTCTCACCTGATTCAATCTGCCTAGTCTCCTAAGTCTTCCTCACCTGGAGGGAACAGGGACATATTCACACAATATTTGACCACTACATTCACTGTCTGATGCATTTTACTCACTTTATTTGATTGACTGGAGTTACACAACATGTAAAGGTCTGAATATATGAGACAACTTACTGTAAGGTACGGTTGCCAAGTCTGTGAAAAACAAAAAAATAGCCCAATGGCCAAACACAAGTAGTCTAAAAACTATATCCCAAATATCAAATCTAATGCCAGACCACTTTTATAGTCAAATTAAAAAAATTAAAAAACACTTTTTCATAGTGATCATAAATACAGCTAAAAAGCTGTGTATCTCCTTCACACAGCTTAAAATCTTGCAGTTATATCATTGGTAGAATATAACAATTCAGTACAAGCAGTTCAGGCAGTTCAGGCCAATATGATGTATGCAATATGTCAAACCTTTAACCCAAGGGTGGATAGCCCTTAGCAACAGTTTTAAATATAGGCCAATTCCAAAAGAATGCATACGGCAGCCCTGCTACATGGGTCAGTTACATTTTACATTTATGCATTTGGCAGACGCTTTTATCCAAAGCGACTTACATTGCATTCAAGGAACACATTGAATTAGTTCTTGCTTTCCCTGGAATCGAACCCATGAACTTGGTGTTGTAAGCCATGCGTTCTGGTACGTGGTGTACGAGCGTTAGAGCGTCATGAAATTCCTCAAACCCCAGGGGAACACAGCAAGCAACCCTGTGGCAAACAGAGCAGGTTTTGCCATTTCTGTCAGAAAATGGGCCATGCAATGGAAAAATACTGGTCACTGGGTAGGGCTTGACCTCCACCTTATTTTAAGAAGAATAGGAAACCACTTTCGAAGGCCAAAGATCAGCAATCTTCACATACAGGTAAAACTCTTAGTGCGTTAACTGCATTGTTGATGCAAGGCCTCCAGCTATTGACTTCACTTGCTAGTGGGTTAGCAGCCTCATAACAGCGAGTTTAAGCTAATAGTTAAACACCCACATTGCAATCATCCTGTTCGTAGTTTCAAATTTCCTTTACATAAACACTGGTGTGGAAGATTTTGAGCTTCAAATTCTAGATCACACCTCATGCTAACATTCTTTTCATGCTCACATTCTCCCTGTGACAAAAACAGAACCAAATTTACATCAGAACTGTAAGATTTCTGCACATTGGTTTGGGGCATGATTGCATTTACACACAGCCACAGCTAAGTGCAGCCACATAAATGACACCATTTGATCTTCACAATTCATACTCACAAAAAAATATACACACAATGTAAGGTTAAGTCCTTTCCTTTTTGTATTAAAAATGTGAATTCCATCCAGTTCTTGTTTGTTTTGTTCTTCTTACCTTGACCATCTTATCAAGTACATTGATTTAAGGGCTTATTGCGAGAGAACGTTTTAATCTGACCACATCAAACATCTGACCAATGACAAATGACATGTATAGCTTTACTGTTGGTTGTGCTCTATGTGCTTTTACAGGATCCCTATTTCCCAAATTCATATATTGTGTCCTGATTCAGAAAGAGGGACAAGCATATTCAATGCCTGTTCTTGTGGAGGTGTGAAGAATTCAGTGGATGTTTTGCGTATCAAGGATTGATGTAACGTAACACCATATTATGGAGCCTTCTCATTCAGGGCTGAAAGGACAACAAAGCCTGAAAAGTGACCAAATACGTTAACTATTGCAACAAGTCTGGACAAAGTCTGAAGGCGACATCTACACACAACATAAAAGCATATCTTCATGGACTGTGCCACCTTTGAGTGTGGCCAAGGAGGTATTTTTTATGGTTGAAAATAATCAAAGATATTTGAAAATGAATAAAGACATGTGCTGTACTGTTTCAACACTCTCTCTCTCTCACTACAAGGACCATTGGGAATTCTCGAAGAAAAAGAGGTGTTGATAGTGGTCAATGCCTGTAGGACAAGATTTCATGAAGATTAAAGATTTCATTTAATTTAGCAGATGTGGTAAACATCTGCTAACATTTTAGGTTTCAGTAATATGGTCAAGGAAAGGATAAAAGACGATTGAACAGTTGCTCGGTCTCTTATTTTTGCGGGGGCTTTTTTACTCTGGCAGCTCTTCTCTTTGTTCTTCTCTTTCCCTGGTGCCACCTCTTGGGTCCTCTTCTTTTCTTTCTCTCTCTCTCTAAATATTTGCTGGTTATGGTTAATGGTATTTTGTCATCTTAAACATTTTTTATTTTGTAACAACTTTGGGTGTACCCTTAACCAGACATTGTCATTAAACCCTTTCAATTACGAATGATGTACTTACTAGTTTAGATTTGGTATTAACATTTATATGCTACCTATTGCAATAGAATATTGTCACACCATAGCAACACTCTCCCGTTTATTTCACTATTGTATCTGTGCTTATTTCCATTGTTGGGATAAGCAGCAGTGGGTGTTAAATAAGAAATGTACTGTTCCCTTTCATGGGAACTCGAGCTGCGTCAAAAGCGCTAGGAGAAATACCCTGACATCAGTCACGTGAAGATGTGTACAACCAATGAGAGAAAGACGCGTGTGAATGCGAGTCGCGGGTCAATGACGTCATGAACAGAGCATAAAAGCGCACCGGAAACCGGAAGTGAGAGCTTTGAGTGTCTTCAGCGTGCGTGTGTCTGAGAGATTGTGCTTGCGAGTTTACAACCACCTTCTAGTTAAAAAAGTTTGGGCTGGATTGTGTGTGTTTGTTTGAATGGTGACTGAGCAGACATTTATTCTGTCTGTTTTTCATTGTTCCCGTTTCATTACAGGTAAGGATACACACAGGCGGTGCGTCATCTCCCTGGGAGCGGAGCACGCTCGGTCAGCGCTCGAGGGCGCTGGCTGTGAGGACTGTGAGAAGTTCTCGCTGTGTACTCTCCGCTCCCGCCTGGCAGTGTTTGCGGACACTAACCAGGCTCGCGTTTCCCAGGACTCCGGACCTGCTGCAGTTGAGGCTCAGTGGCGTTCCTGCTCCTGGGGATTGCAGATGGATCTCACGGAAGGTCGAGAGACGGGCGCTCCCCCATCTCAGCCTTTTCGTGATGATTCTGGTTCCAGTCAGGATCCGGGAGCACGCTTTCCAGGCGCGGTTTCTCCCGATCTTGCTGGGACTTCGGCGCTAACGCTATCCACCTCTGAGGAGGTGGATGTGATTAGCGTCGATCTGGTCGAGGAGGATTCGCCACCCTTTTCACCGGCGTATGAGGAGTTAATTGAGGTTGTGAAGTGAGCAGTCTCTCATCTGGATATTAATTGGCCGAGACCAGGAATGCTCGTCCTAGGAAGAGCAAGTTGGACGAGCGTTACCTGCCAGCTTGCGTCGTCCCCCGGCACCGGGCACTGCCTTTCTTTCAGGATCTCCACACCGAGGTGTCGAGATCATGGAAAAGGCCAGCCTCCGACAGGGTACATACACCGCGTAGTGCTATGTATGCTACCCTTGCCCCGGCGCACCCCACAAAGCCGATACGGGTCACATATTCTTTGGTGGGGAAAGCATATTCTGCCTCTAGTTAGGCTGCAGCGGGTCGTACCATACCACGGCACTGCTGCAGGCTTATCAAATGGAATTGCTGGGCGACCTAAACCAGGGTGGCAGAGCTGCACCGGGCCATGGATCTCCGGACCACTAGGGAGACGGCCCACTCTGTCGGAGACGGAGAGACACCTATGGCTCAACCTTTCGGCCATAAAGGATAAGTATAAGTTTGTCCTGCTGGACGCCCCTCTGTCCCCTTCGGGCTTGTTCGGTGACACTGTAAAAAGTGTCATCGACAAGTTTCAGGAGGCTGCACGACAGTAGTCGCCGTTCAGCAAGGTCCTTCCCCGCTGGCCTTCACGTGAGCCCGCCAGTCAATTGCGGGCTCACAAATCCTCATATCAGGCCTCATAGAAGGAGAGTGTTGCAACCCATTTACCTCCCCCTAACAAAGGGAGGTCGGGCTGGCACTCTCAGGCCCAGCCTTCTAGGAAAAGGATGGATCTGAGGACCATCCTGGATGCCAAGAAGGCCACCAGCAAGCGTCCCTGATGCCAGAGGCAAGCCGCAACAAGGCGGCTCTTCCTGTGTGCGGCTTCCGAGGGAGTCCGCCATGGGAAAACTACCCCCTCCAAGGAGGGTCCTAGAGCATTCCACCCGATTGGTTTCCGGAAACCCCGGCCCTGTGGTGTCACTGCTCCTACCAGAGATCAGTCTCGAGAGACTTGTTCCCTTAGTAGAATTCCAGGCCGCGTGGTCGCGTCTGCCGGGCATCTCTCGATGGGTCCTGCGCACGGCAACCTCCGGGTACGCCATTCAGTTCAGGGCTTCAGTACCCCGTTTTTCGGGGGTCCTACCGTCACTGGTAGGTACCCAGCAGGCTCTGGTTATGGAACGAGAAGTAAACTCTCTGCTGGAGAAAGGGGCCATCGAGGATGTACCCCTCACAGACAGACAGTCCGGTTTCTACGGCCGGTACTTCATAGTTCCGAAGAAGGATAGAGGGTTGCGGACCATTCTGGATTCATGCGTCTAAAGTTCAAAATGCTGACGCTCGTGTTGCATATCAGGTCCGAGAACTGGTTCGTCACGATGGACCTCAAAGACGCATACTTCCACATCTCCATACTTCCACATCAGAGGAAGTTCCTTCGGTTCGCCTTCGGGGGAAAGGCGTACCAGTATCGGATACTTCCGTTCGGCCTATCACGGTTGCCCAACACGTTCACAAAAGTTGTAGACGCTAAGCTTGCCCCGTTGCGATCCCAGGGCATTTGTGTCCTCAACTATATCAACGATTGGCTAGTACTAGCCCAGTCATCACAGTTAGCAGCACGTCATCGAGATGTCGTGCTCGCTCACATGAAGGAGCTGGGTTTAAGGCTTGCTCTAATGAATCTGGAATGTTTTGCACGGTGGCCACAGCTCAAGAAAGTGTACCTATTTCAGTTATTTAGGTGACGCAGCACCATAATAGCGCAGAGTCATGTACCAGAACACATGGTGTACGAGTGTTAGAGCGTCATATAATTCCTCAAACCCCAGGGGAACACAGCAAGCAACCCTGTGGCAAACAGAGCAGGTTTTGCCGTTTCTGTCAAAAAATGGGCCATTGAATGGAAAAATGCTGGTCACTGAGTAGGGCTTGACCTCCACTTTATTTTAAGAAGAATAGGGAACCACTTTCTAAGGCCAAAGATCAACAATCTGCACATACAGGTAAAACTCTTAGTGCATTGACTCCAGCTATTGACTTCACTTGCTAGTGGGTTAGCAGCCTCATAACAACGAGTTTAAGCTAATAGTGAAACACCCAAATTGCAATCATCCTGTTTGTTGTTTCTAGTTTGAAACAGTGCGTAACACATTCAGCTCATAGAACACACTTTACAGTTGTTTGTGATACTACATGTAGACATAGACTAGCTGAGTTTATTCTTTAAAACACATGATTGCTTTAATGTAAGTGTTGAATGAAACCCTAGATATTAGAAAATGAATAAGGACATGTGCTGTACTTTATCAACACTCTCTCTCTTACCACAATGACAATTGGGAATTCTTAAAGACAAAGGTGTTGACGCTGTCATCGTCTGTAATGAAATGTTTCATATTTAATAAACCGAGTGTACTAAATTCCTTATTTATTTGTATTCTTCTGTTGTGTACGTGATGCCATTGTGCACGTACAGCGTGCTGACGGCAGTTCCGTCACCGCTATCTTTTTACTTTCAGTTTCGTTCCAGCTGCCATCTTCTGCGAGTGGTAAATTTGCGTGTTTGAATGTAAGTTCATTTGTATTATATCATTTGTATCTATCTGTTTACTGTGATATATTTAATAGTTTCCTGACGCAACTGTATTTCCGATCGCTGTTATTCAGTTTATATTGTGTATATCCGTTCAGATATATAAATGTGTTCAAGTGATGCACAGTGTATTCACATGCATATGTTTAGCACCATTTTACCGCGATGTTGAGAACATTAATCTGTATATTGTATACTGGGGTGAATTTATGTTATTGTATGCAGACAAATTCTGATATATATTTTATTTGTTTATTTCAGACAAAACCACATGTTTACCACCTCTGTGAACTAAATAGCTTTAAATCATCTTTAAGAGATAAACGGTTAAACAAACTCAAACCCAGCAGTCCTTCAGGTCCCTTGCTGGAGGAGCTGTATAATGTGGCAGCACAGTCCTCCTCATATCGCCTCTTCCTCCCTGTCGTGTTTCCTCCTCTTTATGAGATGCATTTACTCCTCATGCTCTTGCTCCAGACGGACTCTCAGCTCCCAGTAGCTCTTCTCATCTTCCCCTGTCTCCTTCCGCCTCTTTGACCTCTTTTGTCCTCAATAAGCTGCTTCTCTCTGTTCTGGTTCGTTACTTAGTGAAATTCTCTCACCTGATCTGATCCACAGTCTCCAAAGTCTTCATCATCACATAAGCAATCCCCCGGAGGGAACAGGGACATATTCACATATATTTTATCATGGATCATTGAACAACACACGCCTACTCTCCACCAAAGCTTCAGCACCACTGCCGCATGCAGCCGCGACAGAATGACATCACAGGGAAATGTAAAATGAAGGAGGTTTAATACAAGTTTGGCGAGTTATTATTAGACTATCATTTTTTACAACTCTCCGAGCCTCCACTGGCATGCTCTGGCACCCCCCAGGGGAGGCGCCCCACACTTTGAAAACCCCTGCTGTAGAGGTATTGTTCATTCCTTGTTGCTAACAAAATGAAACCTTGTTGTAAAGTGTTACCATTTTTTTAATAAAGATGATCCTGGAAGTATTTGATTTCACAGACACACTGAAATGGTGTTGTGTAACGCTTGCTGATGTCTGTAATTAAACCAGTGGCATAACGTTTCATGATCAAATGTGGTATTAAATATATACATATATCCGTAGTGCATAGCGATAATCGTATCCAGAATAATATCTGCATTTAGTCCTGATGTTGATCAGAAAGCAGAGAAGAGTTTTGTGCATTGCCTTGATCCTTTATGCTTTACACATTGCTGTTTTCATGGGGACAATGCAAATCTAAGACTATTGCTGAAACATGGAACAGATCCACTGAGACACAATCACTACATCTGACCACAGATACACCCTTAATCATGGCAAACGAGGTATGAGACTGTTCTCTGTAATATCAAGAAAGCTTTTTTATCTGTGTCTAATGCTGTTAACATTATCAATCACAGCTTATGATGACCTGGTGGTGCAATTACTAAAAAAAAACTGTCCAGAATCCGTGGATATTCCCAATAAAGCAGGAGTGACTCTTCAGGACCTGCTCCAGTGGATGAAGCCTGAGAAGGTGCTGTGAAAACAGAGACTCTGTAATGGTTTAGTTGTTTAGAACAGATTGTGCTGTTATGGTGAGTTAATCCCATCTTCATGAAAGTTCATGGTATGATCCATATTCATTGAATTGAAACATAAAATGTAAAATATAATAATTGAACATTAGACAAAATTTGATCTGGTTTTCACAGGATCTTGACTTCACCTCAGCTGGATCTAACAGCATTGTGTATAACTAGAGATAAAAAGTACTGCAAATAAAAGACAGACATCTGGAAGCCCCTGCTCCTTGCTTCCCCCTGGCTCCTCTCACCCTCCACTCCCTCTTGGACAGTTGATTATGTTGGACTCATGTTTTTCTTGTTCCATGTTCTGTTCCATCTTCTCTTCCTCCTGGTCCCCCTCCCTCCGCTGTAGTTCCAGTATAGATGTGAGGTTATAAGATGTAAGAGGAGCTACCGTCTCAGATGTGTCTCATCACTTCCCTTTCCCTTCTCTGTGATCCCACTGTCTTGTCAATCAACTTGTTAATCTTCAGCTGTTTCCTATTCTATACATAAACCCTCATGACTTCCGGTGTCTTTGTCGATTGTATACCTTGTTTCCTAAGTGTGTGGATGCCATTCCCTGTATTCTGTTATTTTGAGTGTTTCTAGCATTTATGCACATTGGTTTGTTTATAGTCCTTTGTTTCTTTTTCAATAAAAGTATGTTTAAGTTGGTCCTGCATTCACGGCGAACAGCATTCCCCTTTGCTCACATCAGCAAAGTTCAAACTCCCCCAAAATATTTATAGTATTCAAGGTGACTCATTTTACACCCATGGTATGAACACCCCACATCTCTGGGACTCACATTGTATAAACACTAATCAGGCTTAAGAAATAAGTTATGAACCACTAAACAAAAATAGGTATTCTTAACAGAGTCGGCTGCAGAGAGAATAGAAAGTACAGTCATGCTTTAGATTTTCAAGCATTGATTGAAAGCTTTAAATTGTGTGCATTTTGTTTTAGCAAATATTTAATTTATGTGGACTTAAAAGAAAGTTCACCTAAAGAGAGTCATAGTACATGAGACATAACACAAGTCCCAGTTACTACTTCACACTTCTGGGATTCTTGTTTTATAAACAGACATTCATTTAATCAGGCCAACTATACAAGTTTTGAAAATCATTAAACCAAATAACTACTAAAAAAGGTCATCGTAACACTTTATTGATTCAACAGCAAACAAGAGAAAGTACAGCCACACTTAGATTTCCAATCAAACACTGAAAACTTTAAGTGATTGAGTCTCTGTTGCTGCAATGACTCAGGACAGATTATAAAGGACATCTGCGGACGGAACCATCAACACAAACGACGTACAACATCCCCATGTCAACGCTCACGTGCTTGTGGCCAGTGGGACAGAAAGTATATTTGTTCCAGTCTGTGCCAGCTGGGTTGGATCGACTGACGCCAACTCTAAAATGATTTGAGCAACATTTAAATTTATGTCAGAAGAAAATCTTGATGTTCACCACAGTTGATCATACAAAGTTTAACAATTCACCTTCTCCATAAGGTCCCTTGAGCATTGACGCCAAAGACGCTGCCATCAGTAGCTACTTCAATCATGGCCATATCTCCAGGAATATTCACAAATTTGCCTGATCCAAAACAGACATTATTAGACACATCCTGCATGAGACATAAAGAAACAAGAGTCAAACATTATACAAGTCATCAAGAAACTGTTTGCTGCTTCCACACCAGTGGAACATGTACTCGCTCTTGTATTTCACATTGGGACATTACCACCACAATGAAGATCTTGTCGTCGCTGTTCACTCCCCAACAGCTATACGGACCACAGCTGAGATACTTCAGCTTTCCACCTATTTGAACCCAAGGAATGGTGCTGGACGGCCATTTGTTATTAGCATCCATATTGTAACAGAAGACATCATCATTTACATTGACACCAGAAATGGTCTGAGCACCTCCAGCATCCACCTGTTTGAGAAGACCTAACAGTACAAAACAGGTAAGGTGAAACAGCCAGTTTAACTGTAATAACTTGTGTCTTGGACTGTGGTTTTAAAAGTATGACTCAATCATATACATAAAAGAAATCATAAGACAGGTTTAATCATTTATTAATGTTGTTTTCTGCACAGTCAGTCTCTTCACCTGGAAACTGCTCAAAGCTGCCGCCCTGCAACTTGAAGATCTTGTTTCCTGCATCCACCCCGAACAGACCAGCAGGACCAACACTGATGTGCTTTAGAGATGCATTGATCTTTACAAAGAAGTCATCTTTTAGGAAAAAAACTTCATTGCGATTGTTCACTCCAAACACTGAACCAGATCCAGCGTCGATCTGCTTCAGATTCCCAGTCAACACTTCACAGTCTAAATCTGCCAACACATGGTCAAGATAGTTTGCAAATATACATGATTTTAGTATAAATATGTCCCACAAAAAAGGACTTAAATAAACCCATATATTATTATCTTACCCAGAGTGTGAATGAACTGGCAGCTGAAGAGCAGCAGGATGTTCTGATAAACTTTCATATTTCCAAGACAAAGTTGCTGCTTGAACCTGTTAATTTAGCAGAAAACAATAAAAAAAAAAACAGAAGGATGAACATTGAAAATATACAGAATTTTACATACTTTCAGAAACTTGTTTCCACCATGATGGTGTCCTTTTTTTAACAAGGACTCACAATTCAGACAGCAACTCATTTTCAACTGTGAGATTCTCACAACTAAAATGTCAAAACTGTGAGCTTTAAACTCATAATTGAGAGTTTCTATTGCACAATACTGACCATTTCCCCTCTTAACAGAGATATAAACTTGAGATTACCTGGTTTCATTTGTCATTACCTGCATGGCGGAAACAAGCTTCCATACCTTTCAACTGATCAAACATGAACATAATGGTACCCCACATCCCTGCAGCAGTGTGTGTGTGACTGTCACTGATGCATCTGATTCTCCGTCCCTCAACCCTCACACAGCACACACTCACCGTATCTCTAATCACTGCACCTGTACTTTGTTACCAGACCATCAGCACTGCATTTATACCAGCACACACTCATCGTCCGGGTCATTATCTGAAAATTAGAGGTGTAGCTTCGTGATGCAGATCCACCCCTGACTGAAGCTTGGACACTCCTCTGATGCGCAAATCATATCTTTCAAAGTTTGTACTTAAGAAAGAACAAAAACACACACACAAAAAATACATAAGAAGAAGAATAAAGTAAGATATGAATATGGAAATGATATATCATGAAAGAGCATAAAGTTTCAGGATTTATTTAGGTCAAAATGGTTCAGATGAAACAGGAAAATAACTTCTCAAATGTAAATTCATCATGAACATTAAAATTATTGTTTGTTAAAAATGATGAATTAATGAACATTAAAATCATCATTTTTATTTTTTATTTAAGTTTCATTATAGTTTTATTAGTTATTCTAGTGCTTCCTCCGTCTCCTTAAGCCTCTTTGACCTCTTGTGTCTAAAATAAACTGCTTCTCTCTGTTGCTCAGTGAGATACTCTCACCTGATTCAATCTGCCTAGTCTCCTAAGTCTTCCTCACCTGGAGGGAACAGGGACATATTCACACAATACTTGATCATGAGTTACACAACATGCAAAGGTTTGAATGCATGAGGCAACTTACTGCAAGGCACGGTTGCAAAGTCTGTGTAAAAACAAACAAAACAAAAAAAAACTAGCCCAATGGCCAAACAAAAGTGGTCTAAAACTATGTCCCAAATATCAAATCTGTTTGACATACCTATTTTATAGTCACAATTATTATAAGAAAAATCCCACTTAATTTATAAACATTATTATAAACACAGCTAAAAAGCAGTGTATCTCCTTCACAAAGCTTAAAATCTTGCAGTTATGTCATTGGTAGAATATAACAATTCAATATAAGTAGTTCAGGACATATGATGTATGCAATACTAGCTGAGCAGTTAGCCCTGACTGAAAAGTGTAAAAAACACAAGGAGACCATTGCAGATCTCAAGGATAAGCTAAATGCTAAAAGTCAGAGGAGACTTGCTCTAATGAATCTGAAATGTTTTGTTCGGGGGCCACAGCTCAAGAAAGTGTGCCTATTTCAGTTCCTTAGGTGACGCAGAACCATAATAGCACAGAGTCATGTACCAGAACACATGGTGAACGAGCGTTAGAGCGTCATGAAATTCTTCAAACCCCAGGGGAACACAGCAAGCAACCCTGTGGCAAACAGAACAGGTTTTGCCGTTTCTGTGCCATTCAATGGAAAAATGCAGGGTCGGGCTCGACCTCTACCTTGTTTTAAGAAGAATAGGAAACCACTTTCCAAGGCCAAAGATCAGCAATCTGCATATTCTGGTAAAACTCTTAGTGCGTTAACTGCATTGTTGATGCAAGGCCTCCAGCTATTGACTTCACTTGCTAGTGGGTTAGCAGCCTCATAACAACGAGTTCAAGCAAATAGTTAAACACCCAAATTGCAATCATCCTGTTCGTAGTTTCAAATTTGTAATTGTGCGTAACACGTTCAGCTCATAGAACACACTTTACAGTTGTTTGTGTTACTACATGCACACGTAGACTCGCTGAGTTTATTCTTTAAAACACATGATTGCTACAAATTGTCACAATTTGGGGTAAGTTCTTTACTCTGGCAGCTCTTCTCTTTGTTCTTCTTTTCATTCTCTCGCTCTCTCTGAATATTTACTGATTATGATTAATGGTATTTTGTCATCATAAACATTTTATTTTGTAACAACTTTGAGCGTAACCATAAGCAGACATTGTCATTAAACCCTTTCAATTACAAATTATGAACTAACTAGTTTTGATTGGGTATTAACATTTATATGCTACCTATTGCAATAGAATATTGTCACACCATAGCAACACTCTCCCGTTTATTTTACTATTGTATCTGTGCTTATTTCCATTGTTGGGATGAGCAGCATTGGGTGGTAAATAGACAAGAAAAGTACAGTTTCATTTGTTTAATGGTATGATAGGAAAATTCTACTTTTGCATGAATTGTATGAAACAGAAATTAGAAAGGTTTAAAGAGCTTCAATAATCTCATTACTGTACAATCCGAGAACAGTCAGATTATCTCTTCAGGGCTGGAAGGGAAAATGCTTGATAACAGTGATGTATTATTTGCTTTATGGAGCAAAAAGGTTGAGCCTACTTTGTGTAAACTCAAGAAAGAGTACATTGGGATTAAATGTTCAGACGATGAAACGCTCAAAAGTGGGACTTAATTGGTAAACATCAAAAGCAATGGTGAAATAATTGAGGCTTTAAACTTTGCAAGTTGTCCGCGGCTACGTAACATGACAAGACATCTAATTTCAAGTATAGACGCTAATATTAAAAAAGTGCATTCTAAAAATGCAGTGGCACAATCAACCCTATGGCAAACAAAGCAGGTTTTTCTGTTTTTGTCAGAAAATCGGTCACTGGGTAAAGCTCAACTTCCACCTTATTTTAAGAAGAATAGGAAACCACTTTCCAAAGGCCAAAGATCACCAATCTGCACATACTGGTAAACCTCATGCAAGGCCTCCAGCTATTGACTTCATTGCTAGTGGGTTAGCAGCCTCATAACGACAAGTTCAAGCTAATAGTTAAACACCCAAATTGCAATCATCCTGTTTGTTGTTTCAAGTTTTGTAATTGTGCGTAACACGTTCAGCTCATAGAACACACTTTACAGTTGTTTGATAATACATGTACTAGCTGGGTTTATACTTTAAGGGAATTTGAGTAGACCAAGAGGTCATCGATATGCACTATTACCCATCTGTCCAGCATGTCTTGGAAGACATCGTTGAAAGATTGGAATACCGATGGACTGTTTGCCAGGCCGAAAGGCATGACCAGATATTCGTAGTGTCCCGAAGAAGTGGAGAAAGCAGTTTTCCCACTCATCGCCTTCTCTGATTCGGATTAGATTGTATGCACTGCGCAGGTCAAGCTTGGTGAAGTATCTAGCATGACGGAGTTGTTCAAGTGCAGCTGGGACCAAGGGTATCTGAATTTAATGGTAATGTCATTAAGACCACGATAATCGATGCAGGGTCTCAAGCCGCCATCTTTTTTCTTGACAAAGAAAAACCCAGCTGACGCTGGGGATGTAGATGGTCCAATGAAGCCCTTTGCCAGTTCCTCCTTGATGCAAGACTTCATGGCTTCTGATTCAGGGTGTGACAACGGAAATATTCTCCCCCTAGGGGGTGTGGCGTCAGGTGGTAATTCGATGGCACACTCACTTGGGCGATGAGATGGTAGTTGAGATGCCTTAGTTTTACTAAATGCCTCTGTTAAATCAGAATACTCGGTGGGTAACTCTGAGAATTCGAGGTTGTGTTCATTAATATTAACAGCCTGCATGGGTAGAGGGGTAATGGGAGTCAGGCAAGTCTTATGGCAGGTTGAACCCCATTGAACAATTTGTTCCTCCTTCCAGGAAATGTGTGGGTTGTGTCATCGTAGCCAAGGCAGACCAAGCATGATGGAATTATGTGGAACATGAATGTTGTAGAAGCAAAGTAGTACTCCAACCTGCATAGTAACCTCTTCGGAGTTGTGTGTGGTCCTCCCCCTTCCAATGGGACGACCATCTAACGCCTCTACTGCCAGAGAGGAGTTGCATAGTGTTAGCTCAAGATTGTGCTGTTTAGCAAACTCATGACATAAAATTACCCGCTGCTCCAGACTCTAACAAAGGTGATGTGGAAAGGTTGTGGTCGTGAATGGTTATCTTCACTGGTATCTTGAGACATGAGGCATACTTTGATTGCAGGTTTACACTCACCGCTTTGGAATAAGATGCCATGGGACGGACAGAGCATGACGTTTTCAGGTGTCCAGCTTGGCCGCAGTACATGCACAGGTGATACTGGATGCGTCGTTCACGTTCCTCCAGAGGTTAGGTGTGTGTAGCCAAGCTGCATCGGTTCAGCAGCTGAGGGTTGAGTGTCAGCGAACAGTGCGGGTAGGACGCCGTGAGTGGATTAGGTTGCATATCTGAATTGAAAGTTCAATAAACTCACGCAATGATTTTCCCTCATCGCGACAGGCCAGCTCTGCTTGGAGATCCTGATTTAATCCCCTCCTGAATAACAGCTTTAATGTGTCCTCCACCCAGTTGGTTTGAGCAGCAAGGGTGCGAAAGGATAATGCATATTCCGCTGCCGTTCGTCTCCCTTGGTTCAATGCAAGCAGCTGGTCCCCCGCACTTCTCCCTCCAGCCGGATGATCGAATGCCTCTTTGAAGCGTTGCAGGAATACATTGAAAGAAGGGAACGCAGTACCGTCATATCTCCACGCCACGATGGCCCATTCTAAAGCCTTTCCAGTCAGAAGTGAGCAGACGAGAGATATCCTGCTTGAATCCATGGGATACAAGGTGGGTTGTTACAGTGAGCATTGCAACAAGAATCCTTTGCATTTTGTCGGTTCACCATCAAATTTTTCAGGGAACGCTAAACGTGGGTTCGCACTGGGGAGATGATGCATTGGAATGTCAGAGGGAAACGGTGCGGGCGCCGCCGCGGCCTCAGAGAGTGTAACGCGTAGATCTTGCAATGTTTGATGAGCTCCTCCGTCAAGAGGGTTAGGTGATTGAGCTGTTGCTGATGTACAGCGAGCTGGTGGCCTTGTGCTGACAGTTCAGAAGATAATTGCATGACAGCTGCTGGATCGGTATATGGCGAAGTTTTCTGTAACAAGGAATCCGACGATTGAGAATCCATCTGCAGCTTTATTTCAATGGGAAACCAGAGTACAGATAAGTGGCAAAACAGAATAGTGAACAGAGACAGGAAACAGGCTTGGGTCGAGGCAGGCGGCAAACATACACAAATCCAGACAAACAGGCAAGGTCAGGGCAGGCAGCAAAAGGGTCAAAGTGGTGATAAACAATCCAAGGTCATAAACAGACCAGCAATCCAGAAATAAACACTGAGCGATGATCATCATAGCAAATCAAAACTTCACACTGGTGGTGTGTGTGTGGTGTGTTAATATAGTGTATTTGATGAGGTGCAGGTGTGTACGTAATCAGTCTCAGGTATGAGAGTCAGTGAGAATTGTAGTCCGAATAAGAGTCAATATTCTGGTGAGGGCTCCCTCTGGTGATCCGGAGGAAGCGGAGAGGGAGCCTCACCTGTAACACACACACACACACACACACACACACACACACACACACACACACACACACACACACACACACTATTCATTTAAAAGAGTAAAGACATCTGTTTTCCCTTCACAGACTTAACTGGAACAGAATATTTTACTGATCTTTTAATTTTGCTAGTCGGAAATACTGCTGTTATTAACCGGTCTCCCTGTTTTGAACACTATCAGGCAGTTGAAATGACTCTGGTGGTTCTTGAATGCACCTTCCCTAAGCTACAGAGAATATCTGAACTTGAAGAAAACTCAAATATCTGCAAAGTGAATGAGCAGTTACCAGTGTGATTGGTAAGATCCTTTAAGAAAGTGACCCTTCTACCCAAAAACAGGAGTGAAGGGAGATGTTTTATGTGATAGATTTATGAGAGTTGAGTTGATGTCTTTGTATGGCCACCAGCATCATTCAGAGGGGGGACCTATGAGAAATTGCAGCAGTCTGCCCCAAAACTGAGCTCCTCCATACCAGATCACTGCAACCGCATTCCTTGAATGACTTGTGACAAGTGTCCCCCGATTGAAGAAGATGCCAGGGGATGAGACCCCCTTAAGTGGTTGTTTATAAAGAGTTAATGGTAATGGGCTTTCAAGAGCTGACTGACTTTTAGTTGTTGTAGAGACCGTAACAAAACTTTATAATATACATATCAAGAACATGATTTTGGGTTGGCTTATGGGAAAGAACTGAAAATTAATATTGAAATTGTACTAATATGTCTCTATCATAGTTTTCACTCCTGCAGGTCGTTAGACATGGTGGTGCCTAAAGATGAAGAGCGTTTTTGCAGATTAAAGAGACAACAAAGGTTAAGTGAATTTTAAACAAAGTAAACTTAGTAATGCTCCAAGCATCCTTTCGAAATGGGTCTAATTTGAGAGTTAAATATAAACATTTAAAAAATGGGTGAATTTTTAAGGTTTCTATATGGCAAAGAATTTACTATTGCATTCTGCCTAGGTTACAGTCTTAAGACAGAAACATTCGGCTGCTCTTTGAGAGAAAGATTGCTTGAGTGGAGGCAGGGCAGACAGAGTGGAGGCAAAGGATGGCACTCTGTTGTCAAAAAGACAAAGGAAAACAACCTAGCTAACTATTCTAAAAACAAATGAAGAATAAACAGACATGCTTTTAAACTGAAGAAGAGTTAAACCTAGAGAAGCTTCAATCTTTTTAAAGTAAACCTTGTATATGAGCGATTTGTATTCATGCCTGAGTATGTTTGTAACTGCACTTTATGTTTTGTATGTCCACATCATGTGCATATGTTGTCATTAACCTCTGGAATGAGTGTTGTATCATTACAGATGGGTTAAGTGAAATGACAAACTTTACAGAAGCCGATAATTCTGATTGAATCTGATGAAGAGACGATACAGTACATGGGACGAGCTTTAATTGGACTGAATATCCAGCTCTGTCAGCTAGTGATAAATATGACTACTTTTGTCATTTATGATGTTAATTTCAAGTTATTCTCTGGATTAGTTTAAATAATTGTGTAAATTGAAATAGTGAAGCCGAAGATTGCCGTCCATTATGGGGTCAAAACCCTTGTCTAAATTCAACTGAGGGTCTAAATTTTAATACTATCAACTATGAGTAATCTGAATGTTAAATGTAAATGTTATAGACTTGACGGCAGAGATAAAGTGACACACTGGCTAAGTCACCCTCCAAATTATCCAGAGAGCACCCTCACATTTATGGAAGGCCGGTGAGCGATCAAAGGAGTGAATATGACTTATAAAACGTTTTATTTATTTTCATCCATTAAGTGGATGCATGAAATTAGATCAGCCATTCATACAAAAATAATTGATGGAAAAAGCAGCTATGAGGCTATTTGTCTGTGACTTAGGGATTAAAGCACAAGTAATATTTTTAAAGACATATTCAAGGGCAGAACTTTTACTTACTGAGTAATTAGAATGTTTGAAACTCAGTTAATTATATTGAATTTGTCTAAATCTATGTTATCTGCCCTAATATATAGACCTCCAAACAGGAATGGGGATTTTATACATGAGATTTCTGAACTTTTATCGGTTATGATCCCTTCTTTTGACAATATTTTTAATTTTGGGAGACCTCAACATACATGTTTTTTGTCCTTTAAAGCACTTGGTCAAAGAGTTTTTACATTTATTAGAGCCTTTTGATTTTTTACAATATGTTTCTGGCCCAACACACGAGCGTGGTCATAGTAGTGTGTGGATTTTAGAAAGTATGTTATTTTTTATTACTGTTAAATCTTGCTGTATCATTTGATACTATTGACCATAAGATTTTCATTGATTGTCTTTGATATGTGGTTGGCATTGAGGGTTTGTCCCTGGAATGGTTTTACTCATATCTAAAAGGACTTCTTTTTATAAATCTTGGGAATTTCTTTTCATCCATTGGCACTCTCTTGTGTGGGGTCCTCATGGCTCAATTTTGGGACCAGTTTTGTTCTCCCTCTATATGCTCCCTTTGGGAATGATCTTGGAAAATATGCCATTCATCATAATTTGTATGCTGATGACTCTCAAAGGTATTATCAAGTATCCATTCAATCTTTGTATGAATGTTTAGATGAGGTTAATTGTTCTCACGTTCACTGTCATCCAGGACACTTATTTTGTCTCTTTTTGGTCACATGTTGTTTTTGTTCCAGAACTTTCCAGCACTCATCAGTTACCATAGTCACTAATCTTCACAGGTGTTTGTCTTTTGGTTAATCACTGTTAGTATATTTATTTCTCGTTCTCCACCTTTTGGTTGTTGTTTGTGCATACCTCATGTTGGTTTGAACTTTCAATTGGCGGTTGCCACATGTTGAGTGTTCACTGCTGTTGCGTTCATCTGCATTGATAATTAAATATATAAATGTAATTTATAATTACAAAGTTCTTTTGGATTTATATCTTCGTCTTCGTCCTTGCCATCAACCTGTGACAAGTGTTGGCTGGCTAACAATTTTCTCCAGCTGAATGAAAATAAGTCTGAATTTATTTTATTTGGTAATAATGAATGTCTTTGGGATGTCAGTGACTGCCTAGGATTCCTTTCAGGGAAAAATCTTTATAGTTTGAAAAAACCTTTTGACTCAAGTAAATTTGACTCAAATTTGATCATCAAATTAATGCATTTATTAAAAATAGTTTTAATCATCTTAGCCCAATATCTAAGTTGAAGTCTAAGCTAAGTCTAAATCTCAATATCTAAGTTATTGAAAGAAGTTATCATGACATGGAGAAAGTTGTGCATACCTTTATGCCGTCTTGTTTGAATTACTATAATGTTTCTGGGTGTGAGTCAGTTCTCTCTCTCACCTGCAGCTCGTTCAGAATTCAGCTGCTAGGCTTATAACTAAGCGGTACTAAGAAGAGAGAGTACGTATCCCATTGCTTATCTAACAAGAATTTAGAATTCATTCTAAAGTGTTGCTATTTGTTTTTGAAGCTTTGCATGGTCTAGAACCATAGAATATTTCAGATCTAATCACTCTGCATCACTCGAATAGGTCCCTACGTTCAAATGATCAATTACAGCTAATAGTACCTTGATCTCGCCTAAAATGCAAAGGTGATTGGGCCTTTTCTGTTGAAGCTTTAAGGCTTTGGAATTAATCTCTTCTGTCTGTTAAATCTTCTTCTACTCTTGGTTTATTTCAGAGTGTGAAAAAAAATCATCTGTTTTCAAAAGCATTTGAAATGATATTAAACTCTGCCGTTTGTTAGTGTGTATTATGCTTTATTTATTAATTGCTTTTATTCATTTATTTAACACTTTGGTTTCCACATTGTGGTGTTGAAAGTGCTTTATAAATAAAGGTTGAGCTGAGTTAACATCATAATTTTGTTTATGCAAAACAGTAGAGATAAGTGGGTCTGAGGCAATGCTGATAATATTTTTTGGGAAAAGAAAGACTAAACATTTGATAGAGAAATACCTTTACCAGTAATTAGAATGAAAAGGTTTATTTTTTGGTCATTTGTTGCTGATGCATAAGCAGGTTTAACAAACTGAGATACTGAGAAAAAAAATTACTCTAAAGGAAATCAGTATTACAGTGGAGTTCACTTATCTTGACTCACGGTTAACTCCCCAATCCTATTATGTCGACGTTTTTGAAGTGCAACCGCCAAACTCCCTATTTGTCTTAGCATTTTCTTGTAGGTAATGTCGATTCTTTTACATCACCGAAATCTAATATCTCGAGCACAAAAGAGGGACAAATTCGCCACTTCACATGGTTATCTCGTGGCTGAGAGTTCACTGTCATCTGTCTTTTTGCATCTGTCACTGGAAGCAGACACACTCTGTCAGTTTAAATGTAGACTAAAAACACATCTCTTCAACCTGGCATACACATAACACATTATACATACATTTTTAATCCAAATCATGTAAAATGATTGTTAGGCTGCATAATTTAGATAAGCCGGAACCGGGAACATTCCCATAACATCTGATGTACTCGATACATCAGAAGAAGAATGGCATCTACGCTGATATTGGTCTCTGTTTATTCCGAGGTTACCGTGGGCAGCTGGATCCGGGCCGTATCCAGATCAGATGAAGGACCTGGACACGAGCACAGCACTGCCCTGAAGTGTCTGCGGAGACCGTGACTCTACTAGACCCTCCCCTGTGACGATCATGAACCCATCTCCAATCGGACCAAATTGGACTTCATATTGGACTTGAATTGTTGTATAATAATCATGCACTATTTGGCTGTTGGCCAGAGGAGAACTGGTCCCCCGACTGAGCCTGGTTTTTCCCAAGGTTTTTTCTCCATTCTATTCTTCATGCGTTACGTCACCTGCTGGAGTTTTGGTTCCTTGCCGCTGTCGCCTATGGCTTGCTCAGTTGGGGAAACTTAACACTTAAAATTCATCAATTGTATTGATTCACCTGCTCTTTTGGGGCTGCTGTTCAGCCAAACAAACTTTGTTTGTATTGTTTTTCCTGTAAAGCTGCTTTGAAACAAACTACATTGTAAAAAGCGGTATATAAATAAAGGTGACTTGACTTGACTGTCAGTGTTGCCAACTTTATTGCTTTATTTAGCGAGTTTTCAGGCCACTCTAGCACAAATAAAAAAAAAAAACGACTAGCAACAAATTTAACTACTTTATCTTGAGTTATTGGAGACTCTCTGAAGTGAACACCCACGCACGCACGCTCAAACACAAAATATTTTAGAACAAAATAAAATGTGACTTGAAGGCAAAATAAGAGTACCGGATGAACTGTGCTGTGACATCTAGATGCCAAGCTTCAGAATTTTGTATTCCTTTTTGTATTTCTTTTTTGTGTTTTAGAGAACTTGTCTTTATATTTTACTGTTTCAGGCATGAATTTAATCCATTTCTGAAATGGAACTTGAAAATGGAACTTCAAGATCAAAAGTCCAGGAATCTTTTGGTCTGGGGGCCCAGTAAACACAAATGTTCCCCTAACGTTCCCGTTTGGTTATTTTTTTTGGGAACCAAATAAGAACGTTCTGGGAACGTTCTCTATTGGTTATTTTTTTATAACCTACAGACGTTCCCTGGAGGTTCTTTTTTTTGGGGGATAATTTTGAAACTTACAGAGAACGTTCCCAGAACAGCAGGGTAAGTTTTTGGTGTTATTTAGAAACTTATAGAGAATGTTCCCAGAACGCTCCCTGCAGGTTATTTTTTTTGGCTTAATTTTGAATCTTATAGAGAACGTTCCCAGAATATTCCTTGCAGGTTATTTTTTGGCTTAATTTTGAAACTTATAGAGAACGTTCCCAGAATGTTCCCTGCAGGTTATTTTTTTTCCGGTCGGATGTGACCAAAAGGAGCCCAATTGGGCAGGAACCAATTGTTGGCAAGTTAAAAGTTATCGGTACGCGCGTTTACGTGCTGCACTGTGTGATGCGCCACGAGGCATGTTCATCCCTCCTGTATTTCATAAAAAATGCATAAAATGATGTCTACATAAATTCATAGTTCCATACATTCATAAGAAATGAGAACTGATGCAGTTTTTCACTGTTTCCTCATTGTATGATTTATTTAGGTCTCATTCCATCAACACTAGAAAAGTCTTTGTAATAGAATTATAGGCAAGTTTTTCCTCCAACTGTCTATCAATTATTTATATAATAAATGTTATGAAATGCAACAGATTTGTATTTTGCACTGAGAATTTATTTTGTTGTGATATCAAAAATACAGTAATGTAAATAACACCACACCTCAAACCCCTTTCACATAATCAACCTTCTTTGTTATTTCTGGATTCTAGGAGCAACGGAAAATAATTTCTATTTCTATTATTCTATTATTAATTTCTATTAAATAATTTTTATTATATCTACACAATCATTCACAGTAAATAACAGTCTGTTGTTTATAAAATTTCTGTTTGACTCAAGTATGTTTCTTTGTTTTTGATTTGCAGATGATGGGGTAATGAAGTTTTTTTCACATTTTATTGTGTGTAAATATTGTTTTAATCTTCATGTTTATAATTACATTTTCTAAATACAATTTTGTAATACGTTTAAATATGTTCATGGCTTGTATATGTATGTTTAAAGAATATTCATGTCTCTCTTCCCTCTATCTACACATCACGTTATATCCGCAAAGCCACCAGCATTGTGGACGACCCCACACACCCACTTTTCACACTCATACCGTCCAGAAAACAGTATCGAAGCATTCAGTCTCTCACAACCAGACTTTTTCAACAATTTTTTCCTCCATGCTATCAGGCTGCTAAACTAAACCGCAAACGTACCCGGAACCAATCGCAAACATTCCCGGGAACGTTCTATTTCCATAGGGAAAACTTTCCTGGCGAACGTATGAGGAACGTTCTAATGTTTGGTTCCCAGAACGTTCTGGGAACCAAAAATTGTTAGCTGGGGGGAAGTGACCCTGACTCAAAATCAGTGTCATCACTACTGCCACTTGTTTCATGCTCACTTTCATGAGTAAATCCTAAAAGAGTACAGATGTTGTGTCTGTTTAATTTAACAAAGGTGTATAGAGCCTTTGCAGTGATCTTGTTTTCTAGCTGCTTACTAATCTCTGTCCAGATCCTCTGATTAGGGGTAGCTTTATTGCCTGTTGGTTTCTTGGGCATCTGTGATTAAGCAAAACATATTTACCCACTTAAATAATCCTGACCCTGTCATGTACAGTTTAAACTTATTTTCAACAAAGATAATATAAACAAGATTTATTTTGTAGATGTTTTGCGTTGGGTGGGGGGAAAACTTCACGCTGGTCACCAGCCGGCCTCCACAGTGCTGGACAAACTTATCCAGGTGCTAGAGGGCCTGTTGCCGACAGAGAGCCTTCCGGAAAAGGAATGAATCCAACCGGTCAGTACCATGCAACATAACGGCCACCACAAGATGTCATCATCTCCCAGCAGTCCTTCAGACCGCTTGCTGGAGGAGTTGTATAATGTGGCAGCACAGTCCTCCTCATATCGCCTCTTCCTCCCTGTCGTGTTTCCTCCTCTTTATGAGATGCATTTACTCCTCATGCTCTTGCTCCAGACGGACTCTCAGCTCCCTATAGCTCTTCTCATCTTCCTCTGTCTCCTTCCGCCTCTTTGACCTCTTTTGTCCTCAATAAGCTGCTTCTCTCTGTTCTGGTTTGTTACTTCAAATTCTCTCACCTGATCTGATCCATCCAGTCTCCAAAATCTTCATCATCTCATAAGAAATCACCTGGAGGGAACAGGGACATATTCACACAATATTTTATCATGGATCAATCCATTCCCTGTCTGATGCATTTTACTCACTTTATTTGATTGGCTGGAGTCACAACATGCTAAAATCTGAATACATGAGGCGACTTACTGTAAGGTTTGGTTGCAAAGTCTGTGTAAAAAAGCAAAAACTAGTCCAGTGGCCAAATATAAGTAGTCTAATTACAATATCCTAAATATCAAATCTCATTTCAATACCTATTTTATAGTCAGGTTTTGCAAATTGAAAAACTACTATATCATGGTGATCATAAGCAGCTCAAGAGCAGTGGCTCTCCTTCACAAAAATTAACATCTTGGACAGTTTTATCACTGATAGAATATAACATAACATACAAGCAACGGATATATGAATTACATAATTAACATTTTTGAATAAAATGAGTAAGAATATTCATCAATAAATATTTGTGAATGACTTGATTTAACTAAAAACTTGCATTATGAATTGACCTTTATAGCAGGGTTGCCAAGTCCATGGTGTTTCTGCAGAATCAGGCTACTTTTTCAAATGGCAGCCACAGGGTTTTACCACAAAGAAAATGCTAAGTTGTTCGTTATAATTGCTTAGTGCCATTTCTTAGAACTTTCTGCTTTTTTTTCTTTCAATGTCCACAAAATGTCTAAAAATAGGAAGCGATGTCACAGACAAGACACCTGTAGACCTTCATGACTGTGTCAGTCAACAAGTTCAGATCAGATAATTTCAGAAAGCTGTACAGATAACTTTACTAACATTAATTTACAAGATCAAAGACGTTTGTTAATGTTAGTTAACGCAGTATTTGTGTTCATGTTAGTTCTGTTAACATTATCTAATGTTAACAGAAATAACATTGATGTATTACAAAATGTTGCGATTAACATTAAGATGAATAAATCCTGTAGAGGTATTGTTCATTCCTTGTTGCTAACAAAATAAAACCTTGTTGTAAAGTGTTACCATTTTTCATAAAGAAAGTTGATCCTGGAAGTATAAGATACATTTTAAAAGCTAAGGAATCTTACACTGGTTCAAACTATAATGAATTACATATGTTTGATTTATGTGTTTGGGAAATTGTTTTTAATGGTGAGACTTTGGTTTTTTGTGATCAGACTCTCAATGTATATCAAAATTTGGATTTACATTTATCAGCCAATATGTCTTAAATATAAAGAATTATTGTTCATTTTGCTGAATCCTTATTTTTTACGTTCCCATGTTTCAATTCAATGAATATGGATCATACCATGAACTTTCATGAAGATGGGATTAACTCACCATAACAGCACAATCTGTTCTTAACAACTAAACCATTAGAGAGTCTCTGTTTTCACAGCAGTTGCTCAGGCTTCATCCACTGGAGCAGGTCCTGAAGAGTCACTCCTGCTTTATTGGGAATATCCACGGATTTTGGACAGTTTTTTTAGTAATGGCACCACCAGGTCATCATAAGCTGCGATTGATAATGTTAACAGCATTAGACACAGATAAAAATATTACAGACCACAGTCTCATACCTCTTTTGCCATGATTGAGGGTCTATTTGTTGTTAGATGTGGTGATTGTGTCTCAGTGGATCTGTTCCATGTTTCAGCAGCAGACTGAGATTTGCATTGTCCCCGTGAAAACAGCAATGTGTAAAGCATAAAGGATAAAACCAAAATATCCATAAACCAAACTCTTCTCTGCTTTCTTTTCAACATCAGGACTAAATGCAGATATTATTCTGGATACGATTATCGCTATGCACTATGGATATATGTATATATTTAATACTACATTTGCTTATGAGACATTATGTGGTTTAATTACAGAAATCAGCAAGCGTTACACGACACCATTTAAGTGTGTCCAAAATCTTTCAAGTGGAACCCAATAGTTTCGGATTTGGCACACAGGTTTCACCTTGACCAGCAGGTGTCACAGTTGTGCAACTAAAGTAGTTTTATTTATTTATTATAAACGCTCGGGAACGTAAGAATACAACTCAAATTAATTTTGCAACTCCTTAGGCTAATTTGTAATGTAAAATATAATGTTTGAATACAAGACAAAATTTGATCTGGTTTTCACAGGATCTTGACTTCATCACCTCAGCTGGAACTAACAGCATTGTGTATTAAATAGAGGTAAAAAGTACTCAGAACAGTGGTTCTTAACCTGGGTTAACCCTTAACCCAGGTGTTCGGTGGAGCAGTGGTCCCCAAACCCCTGTTCCGCGAATCAAATGGTATCGGTCCCCCTATGGAAATACAATTACGTCCATTTTATTGTTAGGAGCTGAGTATCGCGCAACCCACAACAGTCGATCACCGTGCAACACCCCCCCCCCCCCAATCAACAGTCGAGCATTGCGCTACCTTCTCCATAATGTCCATTGAGCATTGATACCAAAAGACACTGCTGTCAGTTGCTACTTCAATCATGGACAGAGATCCAGGAATATACACAAAGTTCCTCCTTCCTGCTCTCGTACAGTGCAGACGTGTTTTTTCCCTCTGCTCTCGCTCCCTCGCGCTATTTTTGTCTGTCTTTTTTTCCTCTGACCCGCTGGACTCATGGAGATACTGAAATGGAATTATATATGATTGGATTATTGATAGTGGGTTCCTATTCTTTGGCTTTGGGACTGCCCTGACCTATCAGAAGATTGGTAAGACAGCTGCAAGCAAATTCACCGAGCCGCTGTCTGTGGAAATTAAGGAATGCATCGGAGTTGTGTGTGTTCGTTTGAAGGAATTAGATCAGAGAGTGATACAGATTGAGGAACTGAACCGTAACAACGCAGTCCAGACTGCGGATACGCAAGGAAGAATGGGCTCCATCGGGAGTCAGATTGGTGAACTTTTACGTACTGTAACCGGTCTGGCCATGAGGCTGGACGTAATGTCCAGGGAACTGCACGGACCGAATGCGAACGCGATTGATTATGATCCAGACAAATTACCGAAGATCATCAAATGGATTAAAAACTGTCCATTAAACTTGACATTACCTGGTTTAGTTTTTAATTAGCTGAATGGCAGAAACAAGCTTCCATACCTTTCAACTGATCAACCAAAGCCATAATGTTACACCCCATGACCGTATCTCTAATCACCGCACCTGTACTTTGTTACAAGAACATCAGCACTGCATTTATACCAGCACACACTCATCGTCCGGGTCATTATCTGAAAATTAGAGGTGTAGCTTCGTGATGCAGATCCACCCCTGACTGAAGCTTGGACACTCCTCTGATGCGCAAAGCATATCTTTTAAAGTTTGTACTTAAGAAAGAACAAAAACACACAAAAAAGTACATAAGAAGAAGAATAAAGTAAGATATGAATATGGAAATGATATATCATAAAAGAGCATAAAGATTCATCCGCTATGTTTGGATGCCACTTGCTCGCCTGTTTTCTCGTGTTTGTTTGTTTTTTGCTCTTTTGGAAAGCGCCTTGTGCACCTTTTGGCTGTTGTAAGGCGCTATATAAATAAATTTGATTGATTGATTAGAGCAAGTCTCCTCTAACTTTTAGCATTTAGCTTATCCTTGAAATCTGCAATGGTCTCCTTGTGTTTTTTACACTTTTCAGCCAGGGCTAACTGCTCAGCTAGTATTGCATGCATCATACTGTCCTGAACTGCTTGCATTTAATTGTTATATTCTACCAATGATATAACAGCAAGATTTTAAGCTTTGTGAAGGAGATACACTGCTTTTTAGCTGTGTTCATGATGATGTTTATGAATTAAGTGGGGGGGGGGGGGGGGGGGGGGTGGTGAGGGGGGTATTCGCATAATTGTGACTGTAAAATATTTGTCAATGAGATTTGATATTTGGGATAAAGTTTTAGACCACTTTTGTTTGGCCATTGGGCTAGCTTTTTTTCTTCTTTTTTACACAGACTTGTCAACTGTGCCTTACAGTAAGTTGTCTCATATGTTCAGACCTTTGCATGTTGTGTAACTCTAGTCAATCAAATAAAGTGAGTAAAATGCATCGGACAGTCAGTGAATGTATTGGTCCATGCTCAAATATTGTGTAATATATCCCCGTTCCTTCAAGGTGAGGAAGACTTAGGAGACTAGGCAGATTGGATCAGGTGAGAGTATCTCACTGAGCAACAGAGAGAAGCAGTTTATTTTAGACACAAGAGGTCAAAGAGGCTTAAGGAGACGGAGGAAGCACTAGCATAACTAAAAATATAAAAAGCTAATTCAAAATATTAATAAAACTATAATGAAACTTAAAAAATTAAAAAGACGCTAGATGCAAACATCTGGTAATAAAACCAATTCCAATATTAATTTTAATGTTCATGATGAATTTACACTTGAGTGGTTATTTTCCTGTTTTATCTGCACCATTTTGACCTAAATAAATCCTGAAACTTTATGCTCTTTTATGATATATCATTTCCATATTCATATCTTACTTTATTCTTCTTCTTATGTACTTTTTTGTGTGTTTTTGTTCTTTCTTAAGTACAAACTTTAAAAGATATGCTTTGCGTATCAGAGGAGTGGCCAAGCTTCAATCAGGGGTGGATCTGCATCATGAAACCACACCTCTAATTTTCAGTGAAATGCAGTGCTGATGCTCTGGTAACAAGGTACAGGTGCAGTGATTAGAGATTCGGTGAGTGCTTGCTGTGTGAGGATGGAGGGATGGAGAATCTGGTGTATCAGTCACAGTCACAGTCACACAAACTGCAGGGATGCAGTGTAACTTTATGTCTGTGTTTGATCAGTAGAAAGGTATGGAAGCTTGTTTCTGCCATGCAAATGAAAATGAAACCAGGTAATCTCAAGTTCATGTCTCAGTTAAGAGGGGAAATGGTCAGTGTTGGGAAATAAAAACTCTCAATTATGAGTTTAAAGCTCACAGTTTTGACGTTTTTATCTGAGTTGTATGAATCTCACAGTTGAAAACGAGTTGCTGTCTGAATTGTGAGTTGTTGTTGTTTTTAAAAGAGACTCCATCATGGTGGAAACAAGTTTCCGCAAATGTGTCAATCTGTATATTTTCATTGGTTCATCCTTGCTTCTAGTTTGTTGAATTGACTTTTAAATGATTTCTGGTAATGAAGAGGTTCAAGCAGCAAATTTGTCTTGTAGAAATGAAGGTTTATCAGAACATCCTGCTGCTCTTCAGCTGCCAGTTCATTCACACTCTGGGTAAGATAATGTGATCTGAGAACTGAAATGTGTAGGCCTATTCACATCCTTTTTTTGTGGGATGTATTCACACTAAAGGAATGTGTATTTCTAATCTCTTTTGACCATGTGTTGGCAGATTTAGACTGTGAAGTGTTTACTGGGAATCTGAAGCAGATCGACGCTGGATCTGGTTCAGTGTTTGGAGTGAACAATCGCAATGAAGTTTTTTTCCTAAAAGATGACTTCTTTGTAAAGATCAATGCATCTCTAAAGCACATCAGTGTTGGTCCTGCTGGTCTGTTCGGGGTGGATGCAGGAAACAAGATCTTCAAGTTGCAGGGCGGCAGCTTTGTGCAGTTTCCAGGTGAAGAGACTGACTGTGCAGAATACAACATTAATAAAGGATTAAACCTGTATTATGACTTCTGTAGTGTATATGATTCAGTTGTAAAACCAGAGTCACAATGACATTATTAGTTAAACTGGCTGTTTCACCTTACCTGTTTTGTACTGTTAGGTCTTCTCAAACAGGTGGATGCTGGAGGTGCTCAGATCATTGCTGGTGTCAATGTAAATGATGACATCTTCTGTTACAATATGGATGCTAACAACAAATGGCCGTCCAGCACCATTCCTTGGGTTAAAATAACTGGAAAACTGAAGTATTACAGCTGTGGTCCGTTCAGCTGTTGGGGAGTGAACCACATTGACCAAGTCTTCATTATTGGGGTAATGTCCAAATGTGAAATACAAGAGCGAGGACATGTTCCACTGGTGTGGAAGCAGAAAACAGTTTCTTGATAGAACTTGTATAATTTTTGACTGGTTTGTTTCTTTGTGTCTCGTGTAGGATGTGTCTAATAATGTCTGTTCTGGATCAGGAAAATTTGTGAATATTCCTGGATCTCTGTCCATGATTGAAGTAGCAACTGACGGCAGTGTCTTTGGTGTCAATGCTCAAGGGTTCTTAATCCGAAGGTGAATTAATCCAATATCACGTTAATCTTTATATGAACAAATGTGGTGAACGTCAAGAATTATCTTTGGACATAAATTAAACGTTGCTCAAGAAACCATTTTTGTCTATTTTAGAGTTGGCATCAGTCGATCCAACCCAGCTGGCACAGACTGGAACAAATATACTTTCTGTCCCACTGGCCACAAGCACGTGAGCGTTGACATGGGGATGCTGTACGTCGTTTGTGTTGATGGTACCGTCCGCAGATGTCCTTTATAATCTGTCCTGAGTCATTGCAGCAACAGAGACTCAATCACTTAAAGTTTTCAGTCATTTTATGGAATTCCAAAAGTGTGGCTGTACTTTCTCTTGTTTGCTATTGAATCAATAAAGTGTTACGATGACCTGTTTCTTCTCAGTAGTTATTTGGTTTAATGGTTTGCAAAACTTAAATTGTTGGCCTGATTAAATGAATGTCTGACACTTTGTGGTGTTGGACTTCACAAACTGAAGGAGGTTGCTGGAATCCTCACTGCAAATAATATTTTCAAAAGTCACACAAGGATAGAGGTAAGAATTAGTCTTCCTCTTTTTGGGTGGAACCGCTAGTTCTCTCTCCAGTTTTCAAAAGTGTGTTTGCTTGTTGAAAGGACACTTGTTACAGTATCAGACTTCCCAGAACAGGAAGCTTCTTTTCTGGATTTCCATCTACACTGGAAGTTGTGGTGGGTAGTGGATTGGCTCCTGTGACGATCACTGTTCTTAAGCTGGATCCTCTTCACATTTTTTCCTTACCTTTTTGTTTTGCAGAACAAATCCACATGTTGCCTTCAATGAAGGACAGATTTATCACGTGTCTAGTGTTATGGGTAGGCAAGGGACGAAGAAATTGTAAGGCACAGGGTTTTCCATAAAGAAAAGTTCGTTATAATTGCTTGGTGCCATTACTTAGAGCCTGCTCTTTTTTTTCTTACAATATGTCAACAAAATGTCTAATAATAGGAAGTGATGTCACAGAGAAGACGCCTGTAGACCTTTATGACTGTGTGTCAGTCAACAAGTTCAGATCAGATTCAGAAAGCTGTACAGATAACTTTACTAACATTAACTAACGTCTTTGATTGTTTGTAAATGTTAGTTAACGCAGTATTTGTTTTCATGTTAGTTCAGAGCGCATTAACTATTGTTAACAGAAATAATACATTCTTTTTATAATACATTGATTTTAATAATGTTGAGATTAACATTAAGATGAATAAATCCTGTAGACGTATTGTTCATTTCTTGTTGTTAACAAAATTAAAACATGTTGTAAAGTGTTACCAGTTTTTTTTATAAAGAAAGTTGATCCTGGAAGTATAAGATACATTTTAAAAGTTAAGGAATCTTACACTGGTTCAAACTATAATGAATTATATATATTTGATTTATGTTGAAGTGTTTGGGAAATGGTTGTTAATGGTGAGACTTTTGTTTATGTGATCAGACTCTCGATGTATATCAAAATTTGGATTTACATTTATCAGCCAATATGTCTTTTAAATATAAAGAATTATTATCATATTGTTGATTCTGGACAGTTTTTTTTAGTAATGGCACCACCAGGTCATCATAAGCCGTGATTGATAATGTTAACAGCATTAGACAGAGATAAAAAAGCTTTCTAGATATTACAAAGAACAGTCTAATACCTCTTTTGCCATGATTGAGGGTTTGTCTGTGGTCAGATGTAGTAATTGTGTCTCTGTTCCGTGTTTCAGCAACAGTGTGAGACTTGCATTGTCTCGTGAAAACATCTCAGTAGGTAAAGGATCAAGGCAATGCACAAAACTCTTCTCTGCTTTCTGTTCAACATCAGGACTAAATGCAGATATATTGGATATGATTATCGCTATGCACTATGGATATATGTAAAAAATTAATACAGTATAAGAATGTAATACAGCAAATTTAATACAGCATGAGATCATGAGAAGTCACGTCACAGGTTTAATTGCAGATATCAACAAACGTTTTAAGACACCATTTCAGTGTGTCTGCAAAATCATTCAAGAGGAACCCAATAGTTCCAGATTGTACATGCAGGTTTGACCTTGACCAGCAAGTGTCAATGTTGCGCAACAAGTCAAGCACAGTTTATTTATTCATTATAAATGTTTGAGAGTGTAAGAATACAGCTCAAATTACTTATTTCATAGCTTCTTTGAATATCAGACAAACCTTGAACTGGTTTAGACAGCAGTAAACATCACCTCAGCTGGATCTAACACAGCATTGTTTATTAACTGGGTTAAAAAGTACTTTAAATACAAGACAGATATACAAAGGTTTGGTTGGAGAAAAAAACCCTCAATTGAATAAAAAAACGCAGTGGAGTTTGCCATCCCATACGGATATGACTGTTGTTCTTCAGATGAACACAAACATGGAGTTTTAGAAAACAATCCATCTCTCTGCTTAATGCAAATGAACAGGATGTCCAAAGATGACACCTCAAGACATTACACAGCATGAACCTGAAGGTAATCCATAGTAAACCAAAAGGGCACATTTCAAAATGTAAAATTTAAGGCGAGTCTTAATTGTAGTGAAGTCCCACTACAATAAAGATTTAACTGGTTGAGGTGGCTAAATATGGATCAGATTCCGATCAGAGATTCAACTATGGAGAAGTGATTCTTGGTAAAGAGGTGTGCAGCTGTAATATTTTATGGTGGTGCTTGTGTGTGCTATGCATTGCATGAACGCAGGTATAACACAGAACATGGCCAGCAGCATAACAAGCTATTAGCAGTCATCCAGTGTGACTGACTAATAAGGGGACACCGACAACAATCACAAAATATTAGCTCTGAGGACAGGCTTTCTGGCATTAATTGTTACTCAATTATAAAATCACTTATCCACTCCCTGAATCCTGATTACGCATTTAAATATACAGGTGTATCTCATGTTTACCAAAACGTTAATTGTATTTAAATTCTTAATAATATTATTTGAATTCAGCCAATTTACAACATAGACAGCTTTATTAAAACTGACAAAACTTGTATATTGCTCAGATTTGATGGTGAACCACTGGTTCCTGAATGCATTCACACCGTTTGATTCTGTGTATCAAAGGGTTAATACGCATTGCTGCGAGTTTAAATGGACTTTCTTGAGCATATCCGTTCATCACAACAAGCACTCAGAACAGACATGGAAGATTGTCTACCATTAAATAAATTAACTCATGTGTATAAACAATGCAACAACTAAATAAACGAACAAACAAACAAACAAACAAGCATGGCAGATCAATTCAAAGTGTAAACTGCCTGAGTTTTGACGGTGTAAGTAATAAAGCTTTGAGCATAACTGTTCATTTCACATTGATCAAATGCTGAGAAAATGGTAGGAAAAAGGTAGGAATGTTGAGTTCCTTATTCAATCAGTTGTTGATTACCTGTCACTCAGACCCTTTGTTACGCATATTTTTACGTCGTAGGTCACATGATAACGTAAACATTGCGGATTATCACAGTCATACTACATGCATTTAGGCTAAATAGTACATACACTTTTATGCTTGTTAAGTGTGTATTGAAATTAAATAACTAAACCTATGGGAAGTGGTTCGGGCATTACCGATCATGGAGGCACCATGTCTGTCAGTAGACAAACCAATCAAAAGAGTGATGGGGGTATTCTCACCTCCCTCATATATATCGCTCCAAGCCGTCCCCAATTTATTCTAGTTCTCTTCCCAGTGAAGGTGCTTATTGGGAAGCTATCCTCAGCAGATTTTTGTTCAATCACCTTGCTAAATTCGCTTGATTTGCTAAATTGTTCAATCGATGAGCCTGTGGCTTTAGATACGTTTCTGAACGGCAATTTTTTTTCCCTTATTCTTTCGAGGGAAAATTCACTGTGTGAATATAATAACAATACTATTTTACTTCTGCTGTCTTTTTTGGTGATCAATTGTTATGTTTTCCTAAGTACTGTTTTTTGACCAGGTGGTGCTGGGGCTAGAGGCTACTGTGTCAACGGTGACAAAAAGACACAAAGACGATTGAACGGATGGCTGTCTTCATCCTGAGATTAAAGTGGTATCGGGAAGGTTGATGGAGAACAATGTCATGACCAATTGTAAATCGAAAAGCGCAAAATGTTCCGGGGTGAGGGGAAGTCAGTTATGTTGGATTCCTAATGTCAGCTGAAAGAGTGTAGGTAGACCCTAAGGAATTGGAGGCTGTTTGATCCTTAACAACCAGGACTCCCCAGATAGTGGGTAATGTGAGGAGGCAACTTGGTTTCCTCAGCTACTACGGAGCCTTCATGCAGGCATAACCCCAGCACCACCCTGGAGACCTCCCTAACTCTGGGTACCCTAGTCTCTAGGGTGCTCTTCCTCGTTATGTAACGTTATGTTGGATGTTGTTTTATGAGTGTGTGGATGCCGCTCCGTGTCTCTGTGCTTTCAGAGTTTCCGAGGAAAGGGGAGCGAGGTAATTGGCTAACGTCTCCTCGACCTTAGGCATCACCCCGTAACCGGAAGCCGAACCCCCCTCGATAGTGGCATACAGGCATACATATCGAAGGCACACATCCTCCTGCTTGGCAATACCAACCCTAACGGAAGCCCACGTCACCACCACCTCAAACGCTGGCGATTCAACCAAATTACCAGTGTCAACACTCACGACATCTAGCTCCTCGGAACTGGACTGCCGCAGCAGCAAGCTTTCATCCTCAGAGTCTTTCATCCATTGCGTCAGACTCCACCCCCACTGCGAGGTCCACCTGTGATCCCCATGACCGCCACAACACTCAGCCATCATTCACTCAAATGATCAATCAAAACTTCCCGAGACAATCACACAGTACGTCTTCCAGTGCTTGTTGAAGACACAAAAGCTGCCGGTTTCGGTTTCGGCATGTCTTTTGTAGTCCTGGCTCATGACGACATCCGTGTCATTCTCACAGGTGTTTTCTATTGTGTTTCAAGAGTTGATTACGCAGCTATGACGCAGTGTCTCCCATAGCACCATGATGCAGCTCGAGTTCCCTTGAAAGGGAACAATGATCATTATCAGAGATTAGATTTGTGGCTAAATGTATTGAACATACCTTTTCAAGAAATTAATCAAAATACAAAGTGAAACTGAATAAAATGACATTGAAACTGAAACATTTAAATTACAAAATTTTCTACTTTGTTTTTAATACACTGCATACTTTACAAACTGTTTTCAATAAATTTAGACACAAATCTAATTCAATAGGAGAGTCCATTCACCATTCAGAGTATTTTCTCTGGACAGGAAATCTGCCCCCATATTCATTATTCTCTGGACATGCGTGGCCTGTTCTGAATGAAAATGCTCCATGCCCCACACAATCAGTTTCCATGCCAGAATGTGAAGCTGTAGGGAGTTTATACCACTGCCATAGTGTTCTCTGATATGATCAAAACATGGTGGTTCCTTAGGAACTACACAAGATGTTTCAATGCCAGAAACACTGTTAACAATTACAGGAAGTTAATGTGTGTGTTTTGTAACGAGACAGGCCATTTCTCTTTTGATAACAGGCAGGTGGGTCTACACTTGGCCTCAAAAATCCGTGAGAGGGCATTGGGTTTACCGTTCTTACTACCCGGGCTAAACAAGATGTTGAAATTAAACCTGCTGAAGAATAATGCCCAAACTAAAAATGGGACCCCCGTGCCCTCCAACAAGTGACGCCACTCCTCCAATGCCAACTTAACAGCCAGTAATTCTCTATTCCCGATGTCATAATTCTGTTCCGAAGGAGTGAGACGACGAGAAAAAAAGGCACAAGGGTGTATTATGTCATCCAAAGATGATCTCTGGGACAAAACTGGATGAATCGCCTGTAAAAATTTGCAAATCCCAGAGATCGCTGGACGGCCCTACAAAATCTTGGAAAGACCAAAAACACTGTATTGGACTTGACTGTATCATGAATAAGCTACCTGTGCTTGAATGGTCATTTCAATTTCTCAAAAATCTGGTCCTTTTCAGCACAATGATTTAAAAAAGCTATAGTATTCTTACAATGGTCACCCTCTAACTGCTTTTCAGTCACCGGGATATGCATCTTTGATTGCTCTTGGGGTCATAGAAATGATCCTGTACAGAAAAACTAAATGATTGCAGATGAGATTAATGCAAACATTTTAAATACTTTTCACTATACTAGACATCAAGAAATAAATATAACAACACAGAATATAATAGATCTAAAGCAGTGGTTCTCAAATAGTGGGAGCGATGCCAGGGGAAGCGCGCGTTACCCTGGGGTACATGCTTTTTTTCGCCAGGGAGTAGGTTTTCCTACACTGAACAAGAGCAGCATATATGAAGTTCAGATAACCGTCCCCTCATCCTTTGACGTGTGCGATCAAACCGTTGTTCATATGTGTCACGTGATCAACCACTAAATTCACACGTGTTTTCACGCGATATCTGGCACTGATCCAAAAAAAGACGCACTCAGAGCTTGTCATTTATCACAACAATTCAGTGTTTTCAACCACATAAGATTTCTTTTAGGTTTCAACAAGTTGAGCCAACAAGTTGGTGACTATTTTGAATGATCTATTATACAGTGCTTTTTGTGACGGTCTGTCAGGTGACAAGCATGGCGCGTTGCCATGGAAACAATAAGGCGAAAGTTCCAAAATGGGTGGAGGGGGGGGTGCGAGAAATTTGTACCTCTTCCTAGGGGGGCGTGACAGAAAATAATTGAGAAGCACTGATCTAAAGCAACACAAGATGTGGCACGGTTGCTGAAAACCTGAAATATGCCTTCACACTCCATTTTTAAAGCTTCTATTAGGTACTTAGGTACAATGAGAAAAGGTTTCAGTACTTAGATATCCAGTTCCTAATGGATTCAGTGATGGAAATAGTGTTACAAATCCCAAAGCACAATTAATTTATTTCGTAGGGTGGGCCAATCCGCAACTGCTTTTACATGCAGATGCCTTCAGGCGACAGAACGAAAAACGGGAACGAAACCGACCGTGCATGAAACTTGCACTTCTCCACCTTAGCAAACAAATGATTCTCAAGAAGCCATTGTAACACTTGTCTGACATGTCAGACATTTTCGTGTTCATTCTGGAAGGAGATATGGAAGTCAGCGAGATAAACAAATACAAACCGGTCGACCATGTCTCTGAGCACATCATTGACAAGAGCTTGGATAACTGCCGGGGAGTTAAAGAGTTCAAAAAGGCATAAGCAAATGCTCAAAGTGACCTGTGGGGGGTATTAAAGGCAGTTAATTTGTCCCCCTCCCTAATCCAAACTAGGTGATAAAAATTGCGTAGGTCCAACTTCATAAAGATGGTTGCTCCCTGCAAGAGTTCGAAAGCTGAATACGTCAACGGAAAAGAACCGAGAATCACTGATGTATCTCTGCATGGCCTCCCTCTCAGGTCCGGAGAGCGAGTAAAGGCACCCTTTGACAGAGAAGTATGGGAGGTTTGGAGGAAGAGACGAAGCCCGGTACTTACTGAATACAGCTCAGGTCATGGTAAGACTCCGGTACACTCAGAAGAAGATGCAGACACCAAACATTGAGACAAACAGAATGAGCTTCAAGCCACCACAGTATTATGTGCCCAGTCGATGTGCGGGTTATGCTTAACCAGCCAGGTGTGTCCCAAGACCACTGGAGCAAAATGAAAATGTTTCAGGAGTAATCAAATATGGATGATTTCCTGAAATGGTGAGGTTGACCAGACTGATGGAAAGAGTGATACTGATAAATAGAGTACCACACCGGGTCTTCGATGAAATCAGTCTTGCCAGGGGAACACGGGGAACAGCCAATCCAATGTCCATAAAATTGCCCTCTGTTCCAGAATCGACCAATGCAGATACCTGATTGGCTGTCCCTTCCAACTGCAGAAAAGCCGGAAGAATAAAATGACCAGATGGCTGGAGCGTGCTGGTAAAGCTCACTATGCTTCCTCCCCTGAAAAGTGTGTGCCACTTCTTGTCGGGTCACCACAATATGACCCGCCCCTCCACAGTAGAGGCATAAGTCCTTGGCGAGATGATGGCGCTTTTCCATGGTAGATTTTTCATGGAGAAAATGCTCCCACTGAGCTTTGGCATTCAAGCCACAGGAAGCTGCGAGTGTGCGGAATTCGATTGAATATTTCGACACGGAACAAGGGCTGTAACAAGGATGAGGTCATCTCAGTGGCAGATGCTGAACAGTCAAATACCATGCGAAACTCCTGTGAGATGTCCTCGTACAACCTACAGCAAACATGCTCATTGTCCCACATAGCGGTTTCCCACTCCTTCGTGAGCCTGGCCAGGTGCATGATGACAAAATCCATCCTGGACCTCTCAGTCGCAAATCAGGAGGGCTGCAGTGAAAAAGTCAGAGAGCACTGTGATAGAAATGAGCAACATGAATTGGACTCACCCGAATACGGAGCCGGTGGTTTGAGGCGAGACTCGGACCGGCGGGGAGCGGCAACGTCTGTGTTGGGCAGATGTGAAACAGTGAGTACAGCGGGAGGATTGGTCTGGAGCTGGTCAAGCCATTGAGCAATTCCGGCCAGCTGCTGAGACATCTCCATCATGGCTTGACAAGATGTCGTTACTCTCTCCTCTGCTGTCCCAAAAGAATGCCCTGTTGAGCAACGGCTCTGTGCAACTCATGTTCACCCGTTCAGTCCATTCTGGTCAGTTGATTCTTTTGTGGGAGTCCGGATGAAACGCAGGGCTCAAGATGCAGTTAAAAAACATATGTTTATTAGCAGGAGAAGAGACACAGAACATAACACTCCACTTGACACGTGATCAACTGACAACATGGGAAAGACAGAGCTGGAATTATAAAGGGTAGTGGGAATGAGCAACAGGTGAGGGAAGCACTGATTGTTCAACTTGCATGCTGAAGAAACTGACAGGACAATACAGACAACAGAAAAGAACAGGGTGACACACCCTGACCCGTGACACTTCCTGTTTGGCAGACGTACAACTATGAGCACGAAAGTTATTCAGCCCAATGAGCTCTATATGTGTACTAAGTTTGTTAACATGTACAACTGTGTTTGATATGTGGACCAAGTTTTCAAACCCCATTTAAGGGGGTGTGTCGAGGCCCTTCACCATGCCCAAGTACCAGCTTCAGTCTGGGCCCAATGGCTAACAATTTCAATGTGTATGCAAAGTTTCAAGTCAAGTCAAGTCACCTTTATTTAAATAGCGCTTTTTACAATGTATATTGTTTCAAAGCAGCTTCACAGTGGTCACAGAAAAAACAATTTAAACAAAGTTTGTTTGGCTGAACAGCAGCCCCAAAAGAGCAGGTGAATCAATACAATTGATGAATTTTAAGTGTTAAGTTTCCCCAACTGAGCAAGCCATAGGCGACAGCGGCAAGGAACCAAAACTCCGGCAGGTGACGTAATGAATGAAGAACAGAATGGAGAAAAAACCTTGGGAGAAACCAGCCTCAGTCGGGGGACCAGTTCTCCTCTGGCCAACAGCCAAACAGTGCATGATTATCTTATTGATAACAATTCAAGTCCAATATGAAGTCCAATTTGGTCCGATTGGAGATGGGTTCATGATCATCACAGGGGAGGGTCTAGTAGAATCACGGTCTCCGCAGACTCTTCAGGGCAGTGCTGTGCTCGTGTCCAGGTTCTTCATCTGATCTGGATACGACCGGATCCGGCTGACCACGGTAACCTCGGAATAAACACAGAATACAGAATCAGCGTAGATGCCATTCTTCTTCTGATGTATCGAGTACATCAGGTGTTATGGGAATGTTCCCGGTTCCGGCTGACTGAAATTATGCAGCCTAACAATCATTTTACATGATTTGGATTAAAAATGTATGTATAATGTGTTATGTGTATGCCAGGTTGAAGAGATGTGTTATTAGTCTACTCTTAAACTGACAGAGTGTGTCTGCTTCCCGAACTGTAATAGGAAGACTGTTCCAGCGTTTAGGAGCTAAATAGGAAAAGGATCGACCGCCAGCAGTTGACTTTGATATTCTAGGTATTATAAGCTGGTCAGTATTTTGGGATCGCAATAGGCGTGAAGGACTATAATGTGTTAGGAGGTCGCTCAAGTACTGTGGAGCTAAACCATTTAATGCTTTGTAAGTAATTAGCAAGATTTTAAAATGTATTCGGTGATTAATAGGAAGCCAGTGCAGGTTTGACAGAACTGGGGTAATATGCTCATACTTCCTGGTTCTAGTAAGAACTCGAGCTGCTGCATTTTGGACCAGCTGGAATTTGTTTATTAAGCGTGCAAGGCAACCACCTAGTAGAGCATTACAATAATCTAGCCTTGAACTCATGAACACATGAACTAACTTTTCCGCATTTGTCTTAGAGAGCATATGTCGTAATTTAGATATATTTTTAAGATGGAAGAATGCCGTTTTACAGATGCTAGAAACATGGCTTTCAAATGAAAGATTGGGAAATCAACAGTTTTTGAGTATGTTATGTGCCTCAAAAGTGCCAGAGAAGTCACAAAATAATAATAAAGCGCTCTTAATATAATAATAGAGCTCTTCACCCCTTTGGGAAAAAAATCTGTTTGAAGAAATGATTACTTAGGTGAAAAATATTTGAAGGCTACATGTTATGGTAGATATTATTTACATATGTTCCTTATTAGCATTGCAAATTCACTTATTTAGGTAATTTAATTTATTTTAAAATAAAATAATTAAATAGTTAAAATTATTGTGGAATTGGTACCAAAGAACCATGAATTTTATCATGGTAATAGTTTTTTATTCTCTGAATATAGACTTTATAAAAATAAAAAAAAGTTTTGAAAAATAGTGAAAATGAAGCAGTCTTGTTTGCTTGGTGAAGCCTGCCTCTTGGTTTTGTGACTGGTTCCTAAACCTTAGGAGTTTTTTCTCTTCAATCCACTGCGCAACTTGTCCATTCTTTGTCTACATAAACATGCATTTGAAGACAACTTTTGACCCTTGTGCTCTCGTCTCACTCTGGTGTGTTTTGTTTTGTAAAGCTGATTCGCCAAACTTGCATTTGGCATCTTGAGACTTGTTATTTTTTCCCATAATAATTGGTAAAGTGACAACTTAGATCATGTATGATGTGTGATGTGTAGACAGAGTCTGTACAGGGCTTTTGTGCCAGTGTCAAAGTGCTCTGAATGGAGAAAAGCTGTTAAAAGCATTAAATGTTTTGTGCAGGAGTGTCAGGAATGGCAAGAGGAGTGGCCAAGCTCCAATCAGGGGTGAAACTGGGCACCACGTAGCTACTCCCCAGATGGTCAGACAATGGTCGAACGAGTGTGCAGGGTATAAATGCAGTGCTGATGCTCTGGTAACAAGTTACAGGTCCGGTGATCAGAGCTAAGGTGAGTGTGTGCACTGTGTGAGGGTTGAGGTTAAGGAGAATGCGGTGTATCAGCGACAGTCTCATGCACTGTTGCAGGGATGTGGTGTCATGTTATGTTAGTGTTTGATCAGTTTGAAAGGTATGGAAGCTTGTTTCCGCCATGCAGGTATTAAAAAAGGAAACAAGGGAATTGCACATTTTCATCCCAGTTTAAAGGAAAAAAGGTCAAAATCATCAGATATAAACTTGCAATTATAGTTCAAACTTTATACATTTTATCTCTGAGATGTGAGACTCATTTGGGAATGGTGAAAATGAGTCAAAAGGACTACTGATCATTACTCATGGTCAGTTAGATTTACTTCTAAATGATTTCTGTTTATGAACAGGTCCAAGCAATACACTGTCGTGGAGCAATGAAGGTTTATCAGAACATCCTGCTGCTCTTCAGCTGCCAGTTCATTCACACTCTTGGTAATCTAATAATGTGATATGGGAATTTAAATATATAGAATTATTTGTAAAGGCCTATTAAAGTTGCTTTTTCCATTTTTTTGGGAAGTATTCATACCAAAAGCATCTATATTTGCAATCTTCTATTTTGACTGTGTTTTTGGCAGGTTTTGAGTGTGAAGTGTTGAGTGGCAATTTGAAGCAGATCGACGCTGGATCTGGTTCAGTGGTTGGAGTGAACGATCAAAATGAAGTTCTTGTCCTAAAAGATAATGTCTTTACAAAGATTGACACAACTCTAAAGCACGTGAGTGTTGGTCCTGCTGGTCTGTTCGGGGTGGATGCAGCAAACAAAATCTTCAAGTTTCAGGGTGGCAGCTTTATGCAGTTTCCAGGTTAAGAGACTGACACTTCAAAATTACAGAAATAAGATATTAAATAAGATATATGTTATAAATATACATTATTTTTTTAATCATAGTTTTAAAACCACAGTCCAAATGACATCAAATTTTTCAGTTAAAATGACAAATGTTTCACCCAATTTATTGATTTGTATGGTTAGGTTCTCTCAAACAGGTGAATGCTGGAGGTGATCAGTTCATTGCTGGTGTCAATGTAAATGATGAAATATTCTGTTTAAATATGGATGCTAACAACAAATGGCCGTCCAGCACCATTCCTTGGGTTCAAATTAATGGAAAACTGAAGTATTACAGTTGTGGTCCGTACAGCTGTTGGGGAGTGAACAGCCTTCACCAGATCTTCATCGTTAGGGTAATGTCACAATGTTAAATACCAGGGCTTTTTTAGGGAAGCAGCAAACATAGTTTTTTGATGTTGACTACATAATGTTTGACCGGTTTGTCTTTCTTTGAATCTCATGCAGAACGTGTCTGATAATGCCTGTTCTGGGTCCAACAACTTGGTAAATATTAATGGATCTCTGTCCATGATTGAAGTAGCAACTGATGGCAGTGTCTTTGGTGTCAGTTATCAAGGGGTCTTACTCCAAAGGTGAACTAAACAGTCATAATATTATATTTTGTATGAACAAACGTGATGAACATCAAGAATGACCTCACATCGTCAGTTAATGAAACGCTGCTCACTTTTGTCTGTTGCAGAAATGGCATCACTCGATCCAACTCCGTTGGCACAGACTGGACCAATCAGCAATCAACTCCCTCACCACATAACTTGAAAAGATATTGCTGGGACGTTAGTTCTCTCTGCAATTGTGTGACTCGTTTTTCTCTCTCTTTGTTTTCCTGGTATTCGTCATACTGTAACAGTTAATTTCACGGTCAAGTACCGGAAAGGGTCCTGTAATGTAGTACCTGATGCTTTGTCCAGAGGTATGCCTGTACAAGAGGAAGTAAGCCACATTGCCCTATGTCAACCTACGAAGCCAGATCCGAACTTGCCAGTAAGCTGCTCTCTCCTCACTAATGTCTCTCTCTATGAGCGTTCCTACACGTACCAGTTCGTCCACTGTAGAAACAGTACCCCTTAGAATACTTGCTATCCTTGGATTGCAGTTGCGAAGTGTCGCTTGGAGGATTTCCCGCTCTGTCATAGCTGGTTTCAATCTTAGACATAGTGCTCTATATTGGTATGCAAATGTCCGGATACTCTCATCAACTCTTTGTTTTCTCTCTCTGATTCTTCGTTCTACTTCCGCTTCATGATCATCAGATAAAAAGGATTGGCGAAAAGCAATCTTAAATTGTGCCCAAGTTCTTACCTTCCTTTTCTCTGCTACCCACCAGTCTTTAGCGGTGTGTGTCAATACAGCAGGAAGCATAGATAAGATTTCTACATCGTTCAAAGGTTGCATAGCTAAATATTCGTCACATCGCTCTAGATATGTAATGGGATCCTCACCGTCTAAACTTCCGAACTTTGGAAATTCCATCTTGATGGGTGTCTGGCAATGCACAGGTCGCGAAGAACCATGGGTTGATACTGTGTGGTGGAAACTTGGAGTCGAAGTCGCTCCCCCTGAAGTTTGAATTAGGGCTCTCAGCTGGCCATCTCTCCTTTTCAGACAATCCATAACCGCTTGTCCCAACTCCTGGACTTTAGTTTCCGAAGCGTAGTTTCAAACTTCAGGGGGAGCGACTTCGACTCCAAGTTTCCACCACACAGTATCAACCCATGGTTCTTCGCGACCTGTGCATTGCCAGACACCCATCAAGATGGAATTTCCAAAGTTCGGAAGTTTAGACGGTGAGGATCCCATTACATATCTAGAGCGATGTGACGAATATTTAGCTATGCAACCTTTGAACGATGTAGAAATCTTATCTATGCTTCCTGCTGTATTGACACACACCGCTAAAGACTGGTGGGTAGCAGAGAAAAGGAAGGTAAGAACTTGGGCACAATTTAAGATTGCTTTTCGCCAATCCTTTTTATCTGATGATCATGAAGCGGAAGTAGAACGAAGAATCAGAGAGAGAAAACAAAGAGTTGATGAGAGTATCCGGACATTTGCATACCAATATAGAGCACTATGTCTAAGATTGAAACCAGCTATGACAGAGCGGGAAATCCTCCAAGCGACACTTCGCAACTGCAATCCAAGGATAGCAAGTATTCTAAGGGGTACTGTTTCTACAGTGGACGAACTGGTACGTGTAGGAACGCTCATAGAGAGAGACATTAGTGAGGAGAGAGCTTTCTGGAGACAAAGACATCAAGACACCACCTCTAGGCCTCAAGAAGCTAACAAGTCCCAGAGAGGACGGTCATCCAATCCACACATTGCCGTTGTTACAGAAGACAAAAAAAAGCCGCTAACAACATTGACATTACCCATAACCATTCGAAGTCATCAATATCAAGCAATATTAGACACGGGAAGTACGTATTCTTTAGTACAAGAGTCATGCTGGAAGAAGTTGAAATTAGATCAAGAAGTCATGCAATCAAGTAGAGGACAGACCTTTTCCCTTGCTAATGGGTATGTACAGTCAGCCTTAGGAATAGTAGACTGGAAAGGTACAATCCATGGGCATAATTATCCGTTAAGAGCGTATGTGATGAGAGACTGTGATTTGACGTTCTCAGTGGTACTAGGTCTCGAGTTTCTGGTGACCTCAGGAGTCCTTATTGATTTTAGAAACTCCACCTACAAACTGCCCGAAGAATGTGACTCAATCCACACCTTCATGACATCTTCACCCTCACCAATGGTCAGTCTGCACATTGCATTACCTTTAGAACCAACAACTTCCTCTACACTAACTACCATAAAAGAGTTAGTGAATCGAGCAGATGCTTCCAAGGCACAACAGTCGTCAAATTGTAACTGTCACAAAAAGTAGCAGTAAAACTGTTACAATACTGTTCTCCATGTTTATTCAAGTAATGCCACTTTATATTATGTTCCTTTAGAACAGCGACTTTTTCTTTGCATATCAGACAGGTAACATTTCCATTAAACTCAAAAGTATTACAGTTTGCATTTTTTTAAACTGTCTGTGTTCTTTATCCACTTTCATTTTTGTTTTGGAAAGAGGAATATTTGTTGTCAAATAATATATAAACTACTAAAGCCTCTCTCTTCTTATCAAATCTGCTTGTATGAGAATTTTTTTAATGTGTACAGATGTTTTACTCGAAAGTCTCCCCTTCGCGTGCATGCGCCTACGCATTGCAGAGTTTAAATGCACTTCTTTAGGCATATCTATTCATCGATCATTCACACTGAGAGTTTTCACACTGCAAACAACCAGGAAGTTTTGTATACACTTAAGTCAATATTTTTTCAATAATTTCTCGTTTTACTAAAATATGTAATTTTCACTAAGTGAATATGTAATATAATTAAGTATTGGTCAGCATTTATCATTATTATTTTTCTTAAGTTTTGGTGTGGGCTATGGGCCGTGAGTTTGAGATCAAACTTTTTCACACTCTCCAAATGTTTGCTGGAATTGTCCCCTCTCAAACGTCACCATACCATCTGCAAGGAAACCCAGTCAAGAGGTTCATTCAGACTCTATGACAGATGGCAGACATTGGCGAGCAAAGAAAAAGTGATAAGTGATTTATTTCAAATCATCCATACCATTCTCCCTTTTACCTGTTGTATTTCCGACATCCTCACCTTCCTGTAGACCTGATTTTCAGATTGGTGGAGTCAACAGGCGACGTCCCACCAAAGGGATATGAAAATTAGTGGGTGGAGTGAATGGTCGAGGTGTAAAAAAAAAATCGCTGAAGGAAACGGAGGGAAGACTCAATATGACCGAAAGGAGAGAGGAGTGATACTTAAAGCAGGAGACCTTGAAGATCGAGAGGGTCCAAGGAAGTTACGATCCTACTGGGAAAAGGTGGTTTAAGTGATGTCTGATGTCTCAATTTATCTGTTGGCTGCTGTTGGTTTTTGACCCTTGTGATCTTGTTTGAATGAAAGCAAGTCGCAGTTCTTTGTCTTTTTTCTTTCAGTTTCTGCTGTTCTTGCGCATGCTGCGCATAGTTTAGGACAGTCTCAATTCTGCAAATTGAAGCATTGTGCTTTCATTGCTAGCGTGATCTCTAGTTTCAGTCCATTCATGAAGCTGTTTCTCAGTAACTGCTCAGTAATTACTTACTTAGGAACTGCTCAGTCCAGGATGACAAGCCGGGCAGAGTGTAGTTAGCAGATCTCTTGACCTCCTTTCCTAGGCAGAGGGTTGTTTCCTTCACCCCTGCCCAGAACTGTGGAGACTTTGCTCCTGGCCTCTAAGCCGGCTTGGCTCTTAGAATCTGGTCACTCAAACGAGGTTGTTAAGACCATTCTCCACTCCGGAGCTCCCTCAAACTGTATGCCTTGAATTGGAAACTCTTCACTTCTTGGTGTAGTGAAAAGTAGGTTAACACAGTTACCTGTCAGATTGGCAACATGCTGAAGTTCCTGCAGGACAGATTCACTGCAGGATTGTCCCTGTCCACCCTAAAGGTTTCCCTTGCTGATGTTTGTGCTGTGGCAGGCTGGTCCTCCTCGCACACATTCCATTCTCGAGTTCCCATAAAACAGAACGTCTCAGGTTATGTAAGGGGAACGAGGTGCTGCATCATCAGCTTCAGCTCCTTGCGCCTCTGGGCTCTCTTCAGACATGTATCCAAGCCTGAATCGTTGTTATCAGGGTACCAGAGAATCAAGTTAAGTCAGTATTTTTCAAGTTAAAAAATGGGAAAGTACTTGCTTTTTTTTAAGGTGAGAAGTATTTTATAGGTCATTGAGAGTACACACACACACACACACACACACACACACACACACACACACACACACACACACACACACACACACACACACACACACACACATACGGGTTTTTGTGGTTTACAAGGACACTGAGCCCCAAACCAGTCTGTTGGTGGTTTACGGGGACACCCCTTTCCGCTTGCTCTACAGAGATGAGACAACTATCAAAAATTTTCTTTTGAGCCCCACATCACAGATCTCACTTCAGAATTGCTATACACACAACACAACCTATAATATGACAACCTGACAATTTACCTACTAACGAGGACTCTGATAATTAGACGCACAAGCTCCGCCCATGACACAAAACTATATTATAAGGACTAACTGGAATTATGAGGACAGTTGCTGTACAATACACACAAGTGTCACAAACGTGTATTAGAGGGACACAAATGAATTAAGAGGACACGGTACACACATACACAACTGAATACATTGTGTATTATAAGGACACACCTGATTATGAGGACAGTTGCTATACAATACACACAAGTGTCACTAACGTGTATTAGAGGGACACAGTAAACACATACACAACTGAATACATTGTGTATTATAAGGACACACCTGATTATGAGGACAGTTGCTATACAATACACACAAGTGTCATTAACGTGTATTAGAGGGACACAAATGAATTAAGAGGACACGGTAAACACATACACAACTGAATACATTGTGTATTATAAGGACACACCTGATTTATGAGGACATATGATTAGTCACCTGTGGGATCATACTCACACAGACACAACCATTTAAAAAGATGATATTGTAAAAAATTGTGTATGATTATGTAAATATGCAACTGTATTTTATAGGACCTACTATTTGTGTTCTGATATGCACATATGAGCATTTAACAGACATGAGAACATATAACAGAGAACAAAGTGCAAAGTTTATTAATGTAGTTATTAATATTACAATTACATAAATCAAGTTACACATACATTTTTCTCAAACATTTTAAAAACATTTCATAAACAAATTGTAATAAAAATAGCTGAAAACAAACAAAAGGGATAGTTCACCCAAAAATGAAAATTGTCAAATTTCCTCACCGTTATGTTGTTCCAAACCTGTATGATTCTCTTGCATCTGTTCAACACAAAAGATGATATTCTTAATAATATAAGTATCCAAACATTTGACAGTAGCCATTGACTTACAGTGTGTGTGTAATATATATATATATATATATATATATATATATATATATATATATATATATATATATATGGGTGATTCTCATGAAAACATGGTTTTAAAAATGTCAAACATGAAAATTTAAAAAATGCTTGAATTAATAAAAAAATATTTCAGACATTTGAACCAAAGTCTAAATTATTTGTGCACATTATTTTAAAAACATTCACTTACAGTTTAAGACATTTTTGAACATAATTTCCAAAACAAGTCCTAAAAATTCTCATTACTGCAACAGTCTGAAAACGTCAATGTTGTTAGAAAAGCTAATACATTTTAACATTTTTAAAATTGGATTATTAAGAATCATGCACAGTAATTTGAAATTCTGAAATGTTTATTTTTAAATTAACAGGATTTTTATTTTGAATGCTTTTTCGCATCACCACAACACCTTCCACAATTTACAACCTATTTTTTTAGAATATTTAAATGAAACCTGACCATTTTTTTTAATTATGTGACAAATCTGAAGGAACATAATGTGTAGAGTCTGTACAAGTGTTGAAAAGTAAACTACAATTTTTCTTTTAATTAAATTAACATTTATAGAACTGTTTTGGTAATGATATATAGGTTTTGGAAATGAGGTTGATTATCTTGGTAATGATAATAAGTATCTAAGGTTTTGTTAAAATCATAAAATTTAATGTAGAACATAGCCATGGATTCTAGTTTAAATACGTTTAATTTTGTAGTGCAAAAATACATAGAATATTACATATTTAAACATAAGCAGAAGTAGTAAAAACAATAGAATAAAGATAAAAGAAATAAAGAGTCCTTCATGTTTTTCAGGTAGATCTAACTGTAGTTTCAGGAAACGTGTTTATCATAGCAGGTTTATGCCAAAAGCAGGAGCAAACTAGACAGAAGATATAATAAACCTAAGGTTGTTTATTGTGATTAAGATGGAGTCATGGGTTGTGTAAGATGTCCTCATAATTACTCCTGGTGTCATATTGTGGGGGATGGGCAGAAGTTCAGTGTTAATCTTATACAGCAGTCAGATGGAGTCATGGGTTGTGTAAAATGTCCTCATAATTACTCCTGGTGTCATATTGTGGGGGATGGGCAGGCGTTCAGTGTTAATCTAATACAGGACAGTCAGATGGAGTCATGGGTTGTGTAAGATGTCCTCATAATTACTCCTGGTGTCATATTGTGGGGGATGGGCAGAAGTTCAGTTTTAATCTTATACAGCAGTCAGATGGAGTCATGGGTTGTGTAAAATGTCCTCATAATTACTCCTGGTGTCATATTGTGGGGGATGGGCAGAAGTTCAGTGTTAATCTTATACAGCAGTCAGATGGAGTCATGGGTTGTGTAAAATGTCCTCATAATTACTCCTGGTGTCATATTGTGGGGGATGGGCAGGCGTTCAGTGTTAATCTAATACAGGACAGTCAGATGGAGTCATGGGTTGTGTAAGATGTCCTCATAATTACTCCTGGTGTCATATTGTGGGGGATGGGCAGAAGTTCAGTGATACTTAAATACAATAGTCAACACCCGTTATGCAAAAGTATTTATTTATAATATCTATCCCCTTAAGATTTCAACCTCAGCTGAGACTTGATGATAATGATCAACAGGTCATTAATTTACCTGTTACGTTTTGTCAAGATGATGCAGAATCTCCATGAGCTGCATATATTGTATTTTACAGAAAAGTAAAATTACTGTTCAATAAGTAAGCTTCTTTCTCTCTCTCTGACACTTTTTGAGAGCATTAAACAGGTCATTTATTTAGCTTTGGAAAAATTTGGCACGAGCGTTTATTTCTAATATGTTCTGTAATGGGCTCTCATGTTTCTCATACAGCAGTACATATGATCTACTGCCGATCTGTGCTATCTACACTGAATTTGCCTATCAATTTCTTTCTCCTTTTTTTCCTTTTATTCTCACATTCTTCTGCACTTTTTATTATTTTTCTTATATCTGTAAAAGATTTCTTAATTCTTTAAATGCTATTAAAGAAAAATCTAGTACTGTATTAGATTAGCACTGAATGTCAGCCACACAACTAAAAGTCTGTAGTATTGTAGTATTTTAAGTCTGATTGGATTTAAAAATTTGTCAATTAAACAACATATTAGAAATAAATGCTCAGGCCTATGCCAAAATTTTCCAAAGGTAAATACATTACCTGTTTAATGCTCTCATGAAGCGTCAACTGTTGATCAGTATTTGAGATCTTGCGGGAGAGAGAAAGGAGTTTACTTATTGAACATTCATTTTTTTAAACATACGCAAAACACAACTTTACATTTCTGTATATACATAAAAAAAGATTCTGCATCATCTTGGAAAAATGTAACGGTAAATAAATGAGCTGTTGAGTATTCTCATCAAGTCTCAGCTGAGGATCTCTTTCTGCACAGCTGACCAAACCATTGCACTGTTTTGTGTCAAATTGGATTCAAAATGAAGTACTTTAATTTCTCCACAAAGATCACATACTCAACATTAAAATGTGTGATTAGATAAGTACAGTGAGGAAAATAAGTATTTGAACACCCTGATATTTTGCAAGTTCTCCCACAAATCATGAAGGGTTTTGAAATTGTCATTGTAGGTGCATGTCCACTGTGAGAGACATAATCTATAAAAAAAAATCCATAAAACTCATTAACCCTAAACTGTTAGTTTGCCTTTAAATTGTCCACCTCCACTCCATGTATTATCCTATATTAGATGCACCTGTTTGAGGTCGTTAGCTGCATAAAGACACCTGTCCATCCCATACAATCAGTAAGAATCCAACAACTAACATGGCAAAGACCAAAGAGCTGTCCAAAGACACTTGAGAAAAAATTGTACACCTCCACATGGCTGGAAAGGGCTACGGGGAAATTGCCAAGCAGCTTGGTGAAAAAAGGTCCACTGTTGGAGCAATCATTAGAAAATGGAAGAAGCTAAACATGACTGTCAATCACCCTCGAACTGGGGCTCCATGCAAGATTTCACCTCGTGGGGTCTCAATGATCCTAAGCAGGAGCTGGTCAATGACCTGAAAAGAGCTGGGACCACCGTTTCCAAGGTTACTGTTGGTAATACACCAAGACGTCATGGTTTGAACTCATGCATGGCACGGAAGGTTCCTCTGCTTAAACCAGCACATGTCCAGGCCCGTCTTAAGTTTGCCAATGACCATTTGGGTAATCCAGAATAGTCATGGGAGAAAGTCATGTGGTCAGATGAGACCAAAATATAACTTTTTGGTCATAATTCCACTAAACGTGTTTGGAGGAAGAAGAATGATGAGTACCATCCCAAGAACACATCCCTACTGTGAAGCATGGGGGTGGTTGCATCATGCTTTGGGGTGTTTTTCTGCACATGGGACAGGGCGACTGCATTGTATTAAGGAGAGGATGACCATGGCCATGTATTGGGGAACAACCTCCTTCCCTCAGTTAGAGCATTGAAGATGGGTCAAGTCTGAGTCTTCCAACATGACAATGACCCGAAGCACACAGCCAGGATAACCCAGGAGTGGCTCTGTAAGAAGCATATCACGGTTCTGCCGTGGCCTAGCCAGTCTCCAGACCTAAACTCAATAGAGAATCTTTGGATGGAGCTCAAACTCTGTGTTTCTCAGCGACAGGCCAGAAACCTGACTGATCTAGAGTAGATCTGTGTGCAGGAGTGGGCCAAAATCAAACTTTTGACCTCTGTAATTGCAAACAAAGGCTACTGTACCAAATATTAACATAGATTTTCTCAGATTTTCAAATACTTATTTGCAGCTGTATCACACAAGTAAATAGTTAAAAAAAAAAAATACATTGTGATTTCTGGATTTTTCTTTTTAGATTATGTCTCTCACAGTGGACATGCACCTACGATGACAATTTCAGAACCCTTCATGATTTCTAAGAGGGAGAACTTGCAAAACAGCAGGGTGTTCAAATACTTATTTTCCTCACTGTATAAATGGGTTACAGTATACAATGCAATTTATATGAGTTACAATAGGAATTGTCCAACTGTGAACAGATTAGCCAGGGAAAACATTTAAAAAATACTTACCAGTAAACACAGCTGTATGTTACTCACCTTTAAATTAATTTATGTATTTTATTTCAAATCCATCTTCATCTTTTGGATTTAGTTTGGTCCTCTGGGATCTTGTTGCTGTCATCATCCCCTGCAAATCCCAGCGTAGATTAATGTTTAAAATGACTTTTACAGATCACTGGCCTAATCAAATGCTTTACACATTTATTTGTTATAGAGGGTTAAAATATTTGGAACATTACTGATTATTATAATTTACATGCTAGGAAGTGAAACTGTAAAACAATATATAGATTTTTCTCTCTCTTTCTCAAGCACACTGTGACTGTGTTATACGGACTTACATACACTTACATCAACATCACCAACTAAAAACAGCATTAAAAGTAATTATCTCAATTAAACAATGACGCAATCGGCCATTACCCAAAATAAGTGCACTACCAGCTATTATCTTTATTTGTATGACTTGTAGTGAGTAGCATCATACAGATATTACATTATTTACATTATAAATTAACAAATTAATAATAATAAATTAATTCCTCACGCGTTGTTATGAGGAAATGTAATATACATGTAGTCTGGTGCTATTTAATTTCACAATCGTCAAATTAGCTTTAGAATAACTCGAACTACAAACTATATAAACAGAAAACTTGACTTAATTACACATAAAACGGTTTATTTATCATTATTCTTACCTGATTGCTCTTCACGTCGGTGATTTCTGCGCATGCGCAGTCAGTCTCAGCAACAGAGCGCGTGCATCTCAGGTCGGAGAACAGGGTCATCAAAATATGGGTGATATTATCATTATTCCTTTTTGTTTTATTTAATTACTGTAGCTTTTTTAATGTTTTTGTTGTTATTTTGCAAGCAACGTCATTTTTTCCCCATAAACCTTTACACTGGTTTGACAAAAACCGTAATTATGAGGACATCAGGCGATCAGCCAATCAAAAGCTGCGATTCAGACACATGTGTGCATATGCATGAGATGGTGCATTACCGGGACCCGGCTACAGGGGCACTGTCTCATACACAGATTTTACACAAAATCAGGTTTTTGTGAACTATAAGGACTTGAACAGAAATTTTGTTTTCCAGCTCTCCCAATGCATAGAAACACTTTTACATTGTCCGAATTATGAGGACACCGACCCTGTCCTCATAATTCAAAATGTCCTCATAGTGTTGCGTGTATTCAGATGAAATGTCCTTGTAAACCACAACAACCAACACACACACACACACACACACACACACACACACACACACACACACACACACAATGCAGTAATCGAACTAAGGCCTAATCTTGGTTTAGTCTAAGTTCTGTCTGTGATATTATGAAAATCGTTAAACTCTAGATCTAAACAAACACACTTCACAAGTACTCAGGAGTACTATGAAAATCTTCCATTAGCATACCGACAGCAAATTAAGTTTAAGAGGGTAGTACACCTCAAACTAAACATTGTTAAAAAATGTGTTTCTTTATTTGTAATGTTAGATGATAAGGTTAAATTAAATAAGATTAAGATCAATATATTAAAAATGCTTGCCAATAAGAAAATTCTTTATGTACAATATGTAAAGTCATTAAAGGTCTGTAGTACCATCTGACAGCAAAAAACATGATTGAAACTTTCATATTGTTTGAGTCCTTCAGAATTTACTGATCATAAATTGAAATGAGTTCATATGTTAACAATGTGATGTGTGATGGCCAGGGTTTTTTACTTTGATTACAATGTTGGAGTGAGAAAAGTGAGAAATAGAAAAGTGTCTACTAGATAAATTGTCATTATTTTTTAAATATATAAATATTTCAAATTAGTGTGGTGTAAGGAAGAGGCTGGAGCCGTGTTTGAATCCATGTGCAGAAGTTTAATATGGCAGTCCAGACCGAAACATAAACCAGGCAATGAGTTAAAAACACCGTAACAGTCCAATAGGCAAACAAGTCCAAAGGGTAATCCAGAAACAGTGATCAATGTACTCAGGCAAATGGTCAAAGACAAGACAAACAGACAATACGTCGATCGCGATCTACCAGTCGATCTCCAAGGTACTATTGGTAGATCGCGTGACAAGGTGAGGTGACATTGTCATGAACTGACGCTATACAAATAAAGTTGAGTTGTTTTGAATAAAAACTAGACGTCAGCGTATCAGCCATCCCGTCACTTGATTGATACACAGGTTTGAAACACATCTGATTTTTTTCCGTACAATTAGGTCACTGTGCTCAAACAAACAACGCCCCTGAGCGCTGCAAAGCTAACAAGCTAGTCGTTAGTTACATCCTAATTTTTCGCTCGATTTTTTCCGCTTAAACGTAAGATAGGGTATAAAAATGAGTGGGGGAGCTGGACCAAGTAAGAAGAAAAAAAACATATCACTTTCATACGGAATGGGAGGAGGAATTTTTTTTCACGATGACATTTTCAAAGTGCGTTTGTCTAGTCTGCCAGTCTACCGTCGCAATACCAAAGAAGGGAAATGTGGAGCGGCATTTTCGGACTCTTCATGGAAAATACGACACTGAATTCCCACCGAAAAGCGAGCTGAGAAAGACAAAGGTGAAGGAGCTAAAATCCCAGTTGATGGGATGTACAAAAATTTTACATAATTATGTTGTGTTGTGCAACATATGTGGTTATACATCAACATAAGTTGTAAGAATCCTCAATATATTTCTCAATAAATATAATGGGTAGATCATTTTGACATGGTCATTTCAAAAGTAGCTCCCATGCTGAAAAAGTGTGAGCTCCCCTGGGTTAAACGCTTGGTAAGGCAGTGAAACTGGCAATACTTCGCAAGGTCTGGTCATGCCAAGCTTAAAATGGCTGTCAAACAGGAAGCAGTTGCAGAGTGATCAGGTCCCAGTCAGAATTCAGGTGAGGGCTCCCTCTGCTGGCGTGGCATTACATTTGGATTAAAAGTTCTTGCTGTGTAATTATAATCAGTACCAATAACCATTTATTTATCATGTTAATATTATAGTAATATGTCTATGTTGTTTAGTTTTTGAACAATAGTGAAAATAAAGCAGTCTTGGTGGTTTGGTGAGGTGTTGTGACCTCACCAAACAACCAAGACTGCTTTATTTTGTGATTGGTTTCTAAACCTTATTTTCCATTCCTTTTCTATGTAAACATGCACTTGACCAATGTTCTCTCATCTCACTATGGTATGTTTTTTTTTTCTTCACCAATCATGAATTTGCATGTTGCCATGTTCATTTTTTATAGGCATCTGTAGCCTAGTTATTTGTCACCATATTAATCGATGAAGTGACAACTTAGTTCAACTGGAGTGTGTACAGGGCCTTGGTGCCAGTGTCAAAGTGCTTTATATGGAGAAATAAAATTCTTTGCACATCAGGAGTGGTCAGAAGATTAGCCAAGCTTCAATCAGGGTTGGCACTGGGCACCACGTAGCCACTCCCCTGATATTAAGACAATGACTGAAAGATTGTGCTGTGTATAAATGCAGTGGGGTGCTCTAGTAAAAGTTACAGGTGCGGTGATTAGAAATAAGGTGAGTGTGCGCGCTGTGCGAGGGTGGAGGGAACGGAGAATCCGATGTATCAGTGACAGTCACATGCACTGCTGCAGGGATGTGGTGAAATATTATGTCCGTATTTAATCAACTAAAAGGTATGGAAGCTTTTTCCGCCATTCAGGTAATTAAAAATGAAACAAGGTAATTGCAAGTTTATATCTCAGTTCAAAGGAAAAAAGGTCAGAATTGTCTGATATAAACTCACAATTGCAAGGTTATAACTCACAATTTTGACCTTTTATCTCTGAGTTGTGAGAATCTAGCAGTTGGAATAGTGGAAACGAGTGTCCGAAAGAACTACTGATCAAATAGGGTATATCTTAATTTGTTTTGATATTGATCATGTTTTATCCTGGCTCATGGTCTGTTAAATTCACTTCTAAATGATTTCTGATTATGAACAGATCCAAGCAACAAACTAACGTGGAGAAATTAAGGTTTATCAGAGCATCCTGCTGCTCTTCAGCTGCCAGTTCATTCACACTCTGGGTAAGATAATAATGTGATTTGGGAACTATAATGTATACTATTATAATGGGCCTATTAATGTCCTTTTTTTTTTTTTTTAAATGTACAAGTTGTTTTTTGTTTGGAAAGTATCTATAACAAAAGTATCTATATTTGCAATCTCTTATTTTGGCAGCTTTAGAATGTCAAGTGTTGAGTGGCAATTTGAAGCAGATCGACGCTGGATCTGGTTCAGTGGTTGGAGTGAACAATCTAAATGAAGCGATGGTCCTAAAAGATAATGTCTTCACAAAGTTCAACACATCTCTAAAGCACTTTAGTGTTGGTCCTTCTGGTCTGTTTGGGGTGGATGCAGGAAACAACGTCTTCAAGTTACATGGTGGCCGCTTTGTGCAGATAACAGGTGAAGAGACTGACTGTGGAAAATTCCAGAAATCATAAGATATGTTTAATCTGTTATTAATGTACATGATTTTATTGAGTCGTAGTTTTAAATTCACAGTCCAAATGACATCAGCTTAGTGTTAAACTAACTAATCTTACTTCCAACCTGTTGATTGTGCATTGTACTGTTAGGTTCTCTCAAACAGGTGGATGCTGGAGGTGATCAGATCTTTGCTGGTGTCAATATTTATGATGGCATATTCTGTTACAATATGGATGCTAACAACAAATGGCCGCCCAGCCCCACTCCTTGGATTGAAATGAATGGAAAGCTGAAGTATTACAGCTGTGGTCCGTACAGCTGTTGGGGAGTGAACAGCAATGACTATATCTTCATCATGTTACAATGTTAAATACAAGGGCTTGAGTACATGTTCCACTGGTGTGGAAGCAGCAAACACAGTTTCTTTGGAGAACACACTCCAAAGGTGAACTAAACAGACATCGTATTATATTTTACATGAACAAACGTGATGAACATCAAGAATGACCTCACATCGTCAGTTAATGAAACGCTGCTCACTTTTGTCTGTTGCAGAAATGGCATCACTCGATCCAACTCCGTTGGCACAGACTGGACCACTATCGTTGCCTGTCCCAATGGACACAAGCACGTGAGCTTTGACCTGGGGAATCTGTGGGTCGTTTGTGTTGACGGTTCCATCCGCAGATGTTCTTTATAATCTGTCCTGAGTCACTGCAGCAACAAAATTGTATAGAAATCTAAGTGTCATTGTACTTTCTCTTCTCTTGTTTGCTGTTGAATCAATAAAGTTTTATGATCAACTATACTTTCTTAGTAATTTTTAGGATTTTGAGGTTCACAAAAGTTTTCTTAGGCAGGGTTAAATTCATGTTTATGTGTATAAAAATATAAAACCCAGAGCTTTGGGGTGTTAATAGCATGGTTATAAAATTTGATTGATCTTACCTGAGTCCTGTACTAAAGTATTATTTTTGAGGGATTTTTACTTTACTTAAGTACAAGTTTAAACGGACTACTTTTACTTAAAAATAAACAGTACTTTTTACTCTGTACTATTTTATTTAAACTTGAAGAGTGCTCCTTACATTCTTGCATTTTATTTTTCTTTAATTATGAACATTAAATATGGTAAATGGAAGCTCAAAAATGCGCACTTCACGTACGAGAACCAATGATGCTATAGGATAAGATTTGTGCTAAAATTCATTGTAACTTTTCAAGAAACTCATGAAAATATAAAGTGAAACTGAATAAAATGTCTTTAAAATTGAAAAAAATAAATTGCTGGTACAGTTTCCTACTTTGATTTTAATACACTGCATGCATTGCTAAATTTTTTCTCCATTTTCTTTCGCTGATCTGGACCTACAAATGCGCAAGTTTTCATTTACACTTCTGAAATTTTTGTTTACATTCTCTGAGTTTTCATTGTTGAAAGAGAAAGAGAGGAAGAGATTGTGCAAATTGCACAGTGTGTGAAACCAATAAAAATAAAGGAAAATATAATCATTTCCTGTGCATCCAGGCAGTGGGCCAAGAGCATGGACGCATGTGAAAATAAAAACAAAAATACACACAAAAACTTGTTTAAAATGCCACCTGCTCAAATGCAAAGTGATTGTAACGTCTCTCCAGCAGTAGAGAGATCACTCTTTTCTTGAGTTGTGGACACTTCTGGGGGAAGTTTCTCTTACAAAGGTGGTTACAACAGATGCATCTCTCACAGGTTAGGGTTTAGTGCATGAGGGCAGGTTATTGAAAGAGAAATGGCCTGTCTCGTTACAGAATGCACACATAAACTTGAGTGTTTCTGGCATTGAAACTTGTTGTGCCGTTCCTAAGGAACCACCACATTTTGATCATATCAGAGAACGGGGGTGGCATACATCACCAAGGATGCATACAATCCCTACAGCTTCACAGTCTGACATGGAAAGTGATTATGCGGAGCATGAAGCATTTTCATTCACTATGGTAACGCGTGTCCAGGTAATAATGAATTTTGGGGCAGATCTACTGTCTGGAGGAAATCCTCCGAACGGAGAATTGACTTCCGCCCCCAGGCAGTGAGTCAGTTGTGAGAGATGTTCAGCTGAGCTGTCGTAGATCTCTTGTTGTGGTTTTCTCTCTTCATCAAAACACTTCTCAAAGTGATGCCAGAATTTAGGCTTTGTTCTTTCAAACAAAACCGAGCAGCTCTGCAGTCAACTGTCCCTGCAGAGACAACCAAACCCCAGTACAATCTTAAAGTTTGTGCTTTCCTGTAGCTCAAACAGTAGGCACTTGCAATGCCAAGGTCATGGGTTTGATGCCCAGGGAAAGCCATAACTGATTAGAATGTCTTTGTACAGTGTGGGGACGTTTCGGAAATCCATTGTCGCTTGTATATATACTCTTTTCTTTTTCTTATTTGTACATATATTCTTTTCTTTGTCTTATTTGTACCTATATTCTTTTCTTTTTCTTATTTGAATGATTTGTAAAGACTGATTTATAATCAACTTAGGGATTTTTATTAGTTAAAGCCTTTCTTTGCTTTTCTGTATTTTTCCATAGAGTAAGGATGAATATTGTCTGAACTTCTCAACAGATAAAACATGTTATCAGAATGTTTTGAGAGTCTCACTGATGATAGTTGAAGCCTGAGCCGAGTTCAGCCTTGGAGAAGCTGTGCATCTGTGTGTGTGTTAATATGATCTGTATTGGTGATGTATCGGAATGACTTGTTGTTCTCGACAAGCCACGTGGAAGATCACTAACCCGTCACCCATGTGATCAACGAAGATATGCTTCAGACTGTCTGCTCTTGTGTGGAAAATTACTAGTTTTGTTTACCTTTCTTTCTTTCTTTCTTTCTTTCTTAGTCAATCAGAATCATTTAACCTTCATCATTGACGTTGTTAGTAGTCTCTGTTAGAGTATAATTGCTCTAACAATGTTATTGTATTTGGGGCGGCCTACGAACTCCTTGTGAGACCTGAAGCTTCTGCTGATGAAACTGCAAATTAAACTTCACTAAAATGTCTTCTATTGACTGCACTTCTGACTCCTGGTCTTCATTCAACATATCTGGTCCTTGTAATTCCCTGTAACTGTAATTGTAACCTATTATAGTTACAATTACAACTGTATTACAACTGTAATTCCCCTATTATAGCTTGAATGCAATGTAATTCGCTTTGGATAGAAAAGTCAGCACAAAGCTAGAAATAATAGTGGTTAAACATACCCTGTAAAAAATTGTATGTGCTATTTACTTAAAAAATATATGGTAACAATATTACACATGACATTTTTGAGCAGTTTTTCAGACTTGGTGGTTTTAATGGTATCTGCCTAAAAAAATCATGTACAATTATTTAGTCTATGTCATAACAAGTGTAATATATTTAGTGAAATGTGCTTTTTTTCTTCGGTGGACTCTCAAAAGAGTGTGATTTAGGGTGAATGGAAAGTATTTGTTTACATTTGACTTGACGCACATTTGAGTTATGTTGTACAATTAAAAGACTATATGTTGCTAGTACAGCTCACATAGACAAAACCATTTACTGCAGTAGAATTATTACAGCTTTTGCTCATACTACATCAATGCACTTTATGTTATTCCAACACTATTCCAAGAACATCCACAACCTAACCATAAGCTCTGTTCTTCTGCACAATGGTAATGATTATCAACTCTTTCAAATATCAAATATAAATGATCATTAAAACTTAACAGATGTTTCCCTACACTCAAAAGTGACTCTCCATTTCTAGCCACCAGAAAAGCATGCTGTGAACTAACATTTGATGTCTCTAAAAAAGCTGTATAATTGAGCTAATTCTCTTAAAATAAATAGATAGCTTTCTTTCCTTAATTTTATCAGCTTAATCAGTTCCTTAATTCAAACCTCAAAACTGTTTCCTTTAAAAAAATTAGGAATATATAATTATTTGTTTTTATTACTGAAGAAGTAATATGTAAGTCCTTTTAAGTGCTTTGAGCTCTGGAAAAGCGCTATATAAATGCAACTAATTATTATTAAATGTTCGTAATATTTTCTAAACAACACTGAAGCACAATTGTATTAATACAGTTTACACACTATTTTTAATGATCATCTTAATTGAAAAAATAAAAATATTATTTATATTTTTACAGTATATGGGTATATCATACTTGAACAACTTATTTTCTAAATAAAAATCTTCTCTCTTTGCCTCGCAAGAAATATTAGTCATTTCCCTCTATTCTTCATTGTAGTGAGAGATGGTCTGGATGCTCTGGCACACCCGTGGCCAAACCCATTGCTGTGTGTGTTTCCTCCTCTGTGTCTGATCGTTCCACATGGACAAAACATAAGCAGAGAATACGAGTTACGAGAGTTGTGTTTGTTCATACATCACTGAGTTGGATGACATGACTTGCTTGTCTATATCCCATAGTGAGATACAGAGCGAACATTTGAAAGAGAATTTTTTTGGTTTCTTGTGTAACCCCGCTTCCTTGATAACATAAGTGAGGTATCTCACAATGAAATACTTGGAATGAAGCATGAGACGTCAAGGCTGGGGATCATTGGGTTCTTGGATTCTTCTCAGAATAGTAGTCTTGAGTAGTATAAACATAAACGTCATGTCACTTTATTTGATTGATTGATGACACCAGTCAACCCATGTTTGACATGGTCCCTTATGTCAAATGTGATTGATATATTCCTGTGTGTGAATGGTTTGACTTGGATAAGTTCATATCATTGGTGTCTGACCGATATACGGTGTGATATTTGTCTGACCGGTAATTTAGATGATGCGGTATCATGTCGTGACAAGCTTTCCTGTGGCTCAAAGAGCAGAGCGTGGCACTTACAAAACCAATGGTCATCGGTTTGATTCCCAGGGAAAGTAAGAAGTGATTAGAATGTTAATGTGTATCTTGAATGCAATGTACATGTGCGACATGTCTGTTTTTTTTTGTTTAAAAAAAGACATGTTTGGTCAGTGCCTGCCTGGTCTATTCCCATTTATCGGGTGATTAGGGTTTGTGTATATGATAATCATGTTGTGTATATGTCAACTTTTCAGTTTCGACCGTGCCCATGCTTACGTGTATACAATCACGTCAGTTCATAAGTATCAATCCAAAATTGCTTGTGTCGGCGTCTGTATGAAAGCGACTCTTCCTTCTCCAACTACAATTTCCACGGCTAGTTTTGATATAGGTACCGGTAGTGTTCTTCAAGAAAAAATGTCTATCTATCTCAACAGTTGTGTGTTTTATTACTTAGGGTTATTATTGTTAAGAATATTTGACGATCCATTACTTGAAGAGGATCTGTACGCTCCAGGTGGCGAGGGTGATTTTAGTTTTTCCAAGATTGTCGAGGAAATTAAATTCCTTAATCAGTGGTACACATTTAATTATATACGTCTCACGTCTAGATGACGTGAGTGTGTATTGTAATCATATCGTTAATCATTACTGGATGTCTGAATCAAAAAGCCAGCTTTGCATCATCTTTATGAGAGAGCGCGTGAATCCTTGAGCCGGTTTGGGAATGTTATTAAGAAGGATTCAACCAATCAGAGCGATGTTTACTGAGCAGCGTCAGTCAGTGCCTAGCAGACAGCAAATTACGAACTGTGAATGCTCCGTTACAGCATCCTTTTCCTTCGGCAGTTGACTTATGTGAACGAGTTTATGATAAAACGTAAATTGTTTCCAATTATCACGTAACCACTGCATCGTGTTTGTTTGAAGATTTATGTCCTTTAGTTACCACGAGTTTGTTTGCACTTGCGACAGCTCACGCTAGAGCCTAAGCATCAAAGTTATGTATAATTAATGCTTGAGTACCTTTTATAGTGCAAGTAATACCTCTGGATAGTAATAATATTGTTATTCACCTATGTTTGTATATATATTACATTGTGTTATTTCCTTTATCTGCTATTACTACCTCTAAGGGCGTCCCTCATAATTTATAACTCCATGTGCGTACCCTAGATGCCATCTTGTGGACAAACTAAGTATTGCAATAGTTTAATAATGTAGTCAGGTTTATTGCCAATGTAAATGTTGTTGATTTAGCTTTATATTTAATATTAATTGTCATTCTTTGATATTTCAGACCACTGAAATCATTAGTAAACTGCACTGGAGGCTGTTAGTCAAAGTTCCACACTCTGGTAAAACCCACAGATAAAATGACAAAATTGATTGTGTACAAAACAACATGTATGTTCAAGGAAACAAATTAGGAACCCTCTAAAAAAAATTCAAGAAAAGTACCATTTATAATGGACATAGAATACAGAAAAATACATTCATAAGCAATTTGTAAGTTTTGTTACAAGTTTATAAATGTGATTTTACAAAATGATGGTTCTTTTTACCACTAGTGTCACACTTAGGTGCAGTGTGCAATGTGGAGGAACGATGTGAAGCTGCTCTGCATCAAAACTTAAAACGGCACAAGATGTGCAAAACGTCAGAAACACTCGGACCTGGGAAACACTGAACAGGGATACATCCACACACCCAACTCAGCAGAAACAGCTACAACAATCGACGATCACATGGGGAAACAGGAGGGTATTTATGGACAAACACGGAATGACAAACAGTTGACGCAACTAACGATCAGTGATTAGACACAGAGAGGTGCAGGGAAGACTGGGAAGATACACAAGGGAACCCGGATGTGACAGACGCGACAAGATTGTGACAACTAGATGTTTTGTTTTAGGTGAAGAGATTTTTCTATGTGTTGTCAACAAGTCTAAGTTCATGCTTTTTCTGAAACGGGAAAGTGTGTGATGAACAGACTTTTCATTTTAAAAAAAATTTAAACTTATATGACTAACCTTTTTTCTTTTCACAAACCAACATTTCATGTTTCGCAAAGGTGTTTAACGAGTGCAGAATCGCTCCCTTCAACACCCTACTGGTCATCAAATAGTATATTTTTCAACTATTATCACCATACACTTTAACTCATAAAGCCACAGCTCTGGCGTACTTTACATCAGTTGGAATAACCATCTGCAAAATGTGTTCATCTTTGTAAAAAAAAGAAATTACACTTCTGTCAGAGGGCCTATGTCACACTGTTGTAAGGCAAAGTTCCACACTTTTGTAAAGATATATGAAAGAATGACATTTAGAAAAACATTTGCAAAAAAGCATCGATATAACCGTTTATCGAGATAACCCATATAACATATATTACTGATTTTCCCACATAGAAGCAGATAATCATATAGCACACTCATATAACCAGCGGGTTTTGAGTTTTGTGCAAAAAAATCGTTGGCATAACCCGTACCTTGCAACACCTCCGTTTATGAAGGATGTCACTCTGAAGGTTTGCAAAGAAATAGTACGGAACTGAATAAAAGATAAAACCACTTCTTCAAACAAATACGTTTCCTGTGAGTTTATTCTCTAAATCAAATAAGTTTACCAACAACAAAAAAACAGTTTTAAGCCAATGTCTTTAAAGAGTCAATGTCAAACTTATCAAGATTGTCCAGAGTTAGACGAAATAGCCGAAACAGATGACAATGGGATGAGATGAGATGCAGATGATTCCGAATGGTTATTTGAGAGCGATGCAATGATATAATCCTGTAAATCCAGTTTGAGAGTTTGCGGTGCTGATCTGTGGCTCTAGCTCAATGTCTGAAGATCACTGAAGTCAGCAACCTCATGGGCTGAATAGCTACCCCAGTAGTAGTAGCATTGAAGTAGCTGTAGCAGTAAGAATAGAAGTAGGAATAGAATAGAAGTCCTTTTCTACAAAACAAATAATGCACAAACTTTTGTAATCACAACGTTTTCACAAAATCACAATTTTTTTTTCCACTATCTTTAAATCCTATTAAACAGATCCACCTTCCTTAAGTAATTCATTAATGCATTGAATATTTTATGATGCTTCAACCCGTTATTCAGCAGTATTTTAAGAGTAAGATTGCCTATCCCCATAGCTTTTAATTCTTCCAACAGTAACAACCGTTCAGTTTCATAAGCTGTACAATATAATAATGCATGCTCCACTGTTTCTGCTAATCCACATAGCCTACAATTCCCAGACTCATGTTTGTTCATTTTATGTAAGGAATAATTTAGAGCTGTATGCCCAAGGCGAAGTCTGGCAATAACTGTATCTTCTCTTCTACTGCCAAAATTAATTCTTTCGTCCCCAACTTGACTTTGAATACAATAGAAATGTCTTCCTCTTCCCTCCTCATTCCAAAGTTCTTGCCATTTCCTTTTCATTTCTATTCTGATCTTAGTCTTAACTTCACTTTTACTCAGAGGAATCTTAATTTCTATATTTGTTGATTTTAGTGCCTGTCTCGCCACAAAATCAACTTCCTCATTTCCCTCCACTCCCACATACGCTGGGACCCACAGGAAACATATCCTGATATCCATTTTATTTACTCTGTACATACTTAAAAGGATTTCATATAAAATATCTTGTCTTGAGGATCTTCCACTCAAAAGGCTTGCTAATGACGAAAGGGAATCTGAACATATCACCGCATTCATTGGCCGAGTATCCTCCATCCACCTAACAGCTAACAGTATTGCTACCATCTCTGTAGTATAAACCCCTACTTGATCAGATATTCTTTTGCCAATTTTTGTTTGAAAATGTGGGACATACACTGCTGCGGATGCTCGACCTGTTTCAGGATCTTTAGAACCATCAGTGAAAATTTTGATCTCATTACTGTATTTTTGCTCAATATACTGCTTGACCATTAGGTCCTTTGCTATCACTCGATTCTCATCATTAATCATTTCTTGTAAATTAAAATCAATCAATGGCAATGAGAACAACCAGGGAGAAATAGGTGACACTACTACAGTAGGGCTCAATTCTATATTTATTATTCCACATGTTTTGGCTACTTCTTCGGCAATCCATCCAAAGCTACCTACCTTTGCTGATTCATATTCCCAACAGTTTCTCAGTACCTTTTTAATTGGATGATTTTCAAAATGTCCTTTTACCGAAATCCAGTAATTTAACATTAATTTTAATCTTCTTATATCAAGAGGCATATCGTTCATTTCTACCTGTAAAGCAGGAACAGAAGAAGATCTGATTGCACCACAACATATCCGTAAAGCCTGTGACTGAATCATTTCCACTTTGTGTAGCAAAGTTTTGGATGCAGACCCATATGCTATACATCCGTAATCAATAGATGACCTAATTAAGGCACAATATATTCTTTTCAACGAATGACGTCTGGCACCCCAATCAACCCCAACTAAACATCTTAAAAGATTTAAAACTTTTTTGCACTTGTCAACAATTTTTTGAATATGGATTGCAAAAGTTAATTTAGTGTCTAACCATACCCCCAGATATCTGATCACATTTACTTGTTCTAATTGTTTACCATATAACTGTAATCCTATATTAGGACATTCCCTCTTTTTTGAAAAACAAATAACCTGAGTTTTCTGCACTGATAACCGAAATCCCCATTTATTTGTCCACTTTTCTACCTCATTAATTGCATTTTGCATATTTTTAACCACATATGAAACATTCCTACCTCTCTTCCAGAGTGCTCCATCATCAGCAAACAGAGACTTCTCAATTCCTGCACTAACCTGGGAAAATATGTCATTTATCATTACATTAAATAGAATAGGACTACACACACTTCCTTGAGGAGTACCATTTTCGATAAAATATGTTTTAGAGTACGTTGTTCCTACCCTGACTTGAATAGATCTATTAAAAAGGAAACTATGAAACCAATTAAACATTCTACCTCCAATACCCATCTCATCCAGTTTGATTAAAAGCCCCTCTTTCCATATCATATCATAGGCTTTCTCCACATCGAAAAAGACCCCTACTAAAACTTCCTTGTTAACTTGAGCTTTCCTTATGTCAGACTCTAAACATAAAACTGCATCCATAGTATTCCGACCTTTCCTAAAACCACTTTGGAAAGGAGTCAAACATCCTTTTCTTTCTATCACATGATTTAACCTAAAAATAACCATTCTCTCCATAATTTTACATAGGTTAGACGTCAAAGCAATAGGTCTATAACTAGACGCTGCTGACCTGTCCTTTCCTGTCTTTGCAATTGGGATAATTATCCCATGTTTCCAGGAACGTGGTAAAAAACCCTTTTCCCATATTTTATTAAATAGATATAACAGAATATTTAACGATTTATCTGAAAGATGTTTAATCATTTCATAGCATACTTCATCCTTCCCTGGCGAGGTATTTTTAACTCCAGAAATAGCCATTTTTAATTCATATAAAGAAAAATCATTATCTAATGTTTCTGACGATCCCCTATGGGATAATAACTCTGTTTTATCTCTTAAGAAACTCTCTCTACACCTTCTCATTTCCTCTGAAATATTATCATTGCTATGCACTTTAACAAAAGCTTTGGCCAACACTTCAGCTTTTTCAATGTCCGTCACAGCTGGTTTATTTTCATTTATAATAACTGGAATGCCATTATTTCTTTGTGCCCCATTCATCTTCTTGATCATACCCCACACTGCACTGATTTCTGTCTCTTCTCCTATACTATCACAATACTGTCTCCAATAATTTCTTTTTGCATCTTTAATTATTTTCCTGACAACTGCTTGTTTCCTCTTATACTCAATAAAATCATTAAACACAAATGTTTTCCTAACCTTTTTAAGCGCTTTATTTCGAAGTGATATTGCTTTACTGCACTCATCATTCCACCAAGGGACTGATTTCTTTCTGCTGCTTATTGTACTTTTACCAATCACTTCCTCTGTAGCTTTACACAGTCTACTACATATTATAGTATTCAATACCCTCTACAGGTTCTAACTCACTCACTCTACTACTTTTCCAGCTTATATACAGCCACCAATTACCTCTAGCGCCCTCTGAAGGCTGCTAATGGAATTACGGCATTTATGCATTAAAGAAAAAAACAATTATTTACACATATAACATTCTCTAATGTTACAACCTATAGATTGATGAACTTTTTTGTGTAAGATTCGAATTTCAAATGTTGCTCGCATGACGTCAATTATCCATAACTGTTCAGGCTCGGTACACAGTGCTTGTGCGCGAAATTCACAAAATAAGAAAACAAACACAAGTCAGAATCAGAAGAAAAAAGAAAAAGCAGTCTATGGCTGGCCGTCGCGTGGATTCTTCTTGTCTCTCCATACGTTGGTCGTTGGCAGAGAGAATCCCTTGAAGTTCCTGAAGACTCGCTGGATCCATGAGTGGTCAGTTCGTTCTGTCAGGCAAAACAGGAAAAACAACAGAATCCAATTGCGATTAAACGTGAGTTTAATGAACAGGGAATAAACAATCAAAAGGTGTTCAAAGGTGACAGTCAATAGGTGAGTTTCAATGGAGGCCGGGCACGACACAGGGAGCGCGAGCTCGGGCTGTAGTGACGCAGGGACTACAGCGGGCAGGGGCCGAAGAAGAATCCACGCGACGGCCAGCGAGGATCAAAGGAGAGAAGAGCACAGGAGGCTGAAGACTGCGTGATCTGAAACGAACTGACAACAGGAGGTGAATGAGAGGTGGATTAAATAGGGAGAGGATATGATGTGCAGCTGGAACGGATGTTGAGGAAATCAGTGACCACGCCTCCACAATACCACACAACAAGGAAGAGTCAATGAACCCCTTAACCGTGACAAAAACAGAGATTCTAATTATTAGACCAAAAAGTTCCGCGAGTAATAACCTAGACTACTGTCTAACACTCGATGGCTGCTCTGTTAAGTGTTCGTCGTCAGTTAGAAACCTGGGTGTGCTCTTTGATACCAATCTTTCATTTGAAAGCTACGTTTCTAGCATCTGTAAAACCGCATTAATCCATCTTAAAAATATGTCTAAATTACGACATATGCTCTCAATGACAAATGCGGAAAAATTAGTGCATGCGTTCATGAGTTCAAGGCTAGATTTGTCAGGGTTCAGGAAAGATACGAGGACCCAATCGCAAGGGGGAGGACAATTTATTGACAGAAATAAAAACAAAAACAAGACTCAAACAAAACCACCCCAAGTGGGGGAAAAACAGGCAAGGACAAGACTAGGATTCACTAGAAATTGCTAGGATTCAACTAGGACTCCACTTGGATTCAACTAGGTCTCAACTAGAAAATAACTAGGACTCAACCAGACATCAGGACAGAAGACAATGAAGCAGCACAGGACAGCAAACACTATGGGATTATAAAGAGAGCACATGGGGAAGTTAACGAGGGAAGGCAGCTGGGGCAAATCAAACTAATGATAATGAAACGAGACGGGTGGGGTAACAGACAAGACATGAATGCAGCCAATGCACATAGACACAACATAGCAGTAGTGTCAGAGCTCTGCCACAACAACAAGAGATTACTAGACTGAATGTGGCAGAACCCTGACACTACCCCCCCTCAAAAGGGACGCCACCTGGCGTCCCTACGAGGAACACTGGGAACAAGACAGACAGATGATAATAACAAGACCAATGCAAAACAGGACAAGGCAGGAAAAATAAAAATACACAAGGACAACGGGAGGGAGGGAAGAAAAGTCAGGCAAATAACTCAATCAAGCTAACTAAACAGTTTGCAAAACCAACATCATGAAACTACCTCAAAAAGTCCTCAATATCATGAAAAAAAAGTCACTTATCAAAACAGAGTCCTGGGGAGGGGGCATGGGGTGAGCCAGGGTGGCTCAGGGAGATCCAAGTTCTCAGCAGAGGACCAGGGTGGAGCCGACGGAACGAGCCCAGCAGGCTCAGTCAAGGCCGGCAGGTCATGTGGATCTGGGAGTTCAGGCACGATGGGTGGATCTGGAGGATCTGGCATGACTGACGGGACAGACTGGGCCGGCAAACCTTGGCCGGCATTGGGCTCTCGGACGGCCTCCTGGGCAACAGCGGGCTCTCGGACGGCCTCCTGGGCAACAGCGGGCTCTCGGACGGCCTCCTGGGCAACAGCGGGCTCTCGGACGGCCTCCTGGGCAACAGCGGGCTCTCGGACGGCTTCCTGGGCAACAGCGGGCTCTCGGACGGCCTCCTGGGCAACAGCGGGCTCTCGGACGGCCTCCTGGGCAACAGCGGGCTCTCGGACGGCCTCCTGGGCAACAGCGGGCTCTCGGACGGCCTCCTGGGCAACAGCGTCAGCAGCACTTTGCTCACTCCAGCATAGACCACAAAAATAAAAAAAGGGATCAGCAACCTTCTTAGCGACAGTGGGGCTGACTGGGCACTTCCCCCGCTGGGTCCTCATTGGCTGCTTCATTCTGTCAGGGTTCAGGAAAGATACGAGGACCCAATCGCAAGGGGGAGGACAATTTATTGACAGAAATAAAAACAAAAACAAGACTCAAACAAAACCACCCCAAGTGGGGGAAAAACAGACAAGGACAAGACTAGGATTCACTAGAAATTGCTAGGATTCAACTAGGACTCCACTTGGATTCAACTAGGTCTCAACTAGAAAATAACTAGGACTTAACCAGACATCAGGACAGAAGACAGAAGACAATGAAGCAGCACAGGACAGCAAACACTATGGGATTATAAAGAGAGCACATGGGGAAGTTAACGAGGGAAGGCAGCTGGGGCAAATCAAACTAATGATAATGAAACGAGACGGGTGGGGTAACAGACAAGACATGAATGCAGCCAATGCACATAGACACAACATAGCAGTAGTGTCAGAGCTCTGCCACAACAACAAGAGATTACTAGACTGAATGTGGCAGAACCCTGACAAGATTATTGTAACGCTCTACTGCTCTACAGCTCTCCTCGGCTATCCTGGTGAACTTCTACCGGCTATCCTGGTGAACTTCTACCGGTGCGCAATAGAAAGCATCCTGACGAACTGTGTCACAGTATGGTATGGGTGCTGTTCTGTCGCGGAGCGCAAGGCACTGCAGCGGGTGGTGAAAACTGCCCAACGCATCACAGGGACTCCACTTCCTGCCATCGAGCACGTCCAGAGGAAACGCTGTCTGCGTCGAGCTCGCAGCATCCTCAAGGACTCCTCTCACCCAGCCCACAGACTGTTCTCCCTCCTTCCCTCCGGCAGGCGTTTCAGGTGCCTCCGGACGAGAACCAGCAGACTAAAGAACAGTTTCTTCCCCAGAGCTGTCTCTTTACTGAACTCTAACCCTTGCTGACCCCACTCCTCTCTCACCATCCCACTCCCCTCAGACTCTCCTCTTACTCCCACCACCATCCCACTCCCCTCAGACTCTCCTCTTACCCCCCCCCCCACCACCATCCCACTCCCCTCAGACTCTCCTCTTACCCCCCCCACCACCATCCCACTCCCCTCAGACTCTCCTCTTACCCCCCCACCACCATCCCACTCCCCTCAGACTCTCCTCTTACCCCCCCACCACCATCCCACTCCCCTCAGACTCTCCTCTCTCCCCCACCACCATCCCACTCCCCTCACAGACTCTCCTCTTACCACCATCCCACTCCCCTCACAGACTCTCCTCTTACCACCATCCCACTCTCCTCATAGACTCCTTCCCCCCATCCCACTCCCCTCATAGACTCATCTCTCCCCCACCACCATCCCACTCCCCTCAGACTCTCCTCTTACCCCCCCACCACCATCCCACTCCCCTCAGACTCTCCTCTTACTCCCACCACCATCCCACTCCCCTCAGACTCTCCTCTTACCCCCCCCCACCACCATCCCACTCCCCTCAGACTCTCCTCTTACCCCCCACCACCATCCCACTCCCCTCAGACTCTCCTCTTACCCCCCCACCACCATCCCACTCCCCTCAGACTCTCCTCTTACCCCCCCCACCACCATCCCACTCCCCTCAGACTCTCCTCTTACCCCCCACCACCATCCCACTCCCCTCAGACTCTCCTCTTACCCCCCCACCACCATCCCACTCCCCTCAGACTCTCCTCTCTCCCCCACCACCATCCCACTCCCCTCACAGACTCTCCTCTTACCACCATCCCACTCCCCTCACAGACTCTCCTCTTACCACCATCCCACTCTCCTCATAGACTCCTTCCCCCCATCCCACTCCCCTCATAGACTCATCTCTCCCCCACCACCATCCCACTCCCCTCAGACTCTCCTCTTACCCCCCCACCACCATCCCACTCCCCTCAGACTCTCCTCTTACTCCCACCACCATCCCACTCCCCTCAGACTCTCCTCTTACCCCCCCCCACCACCATCCCACTCCCCTCAGACTCTCCTCTTACCCCCCACCACCATCCCACTCCCCTCAGACTCTCCTCTTACCCCCCCACCACCATCCCACTCCCCTCAGACTCTCCTCTTACCCCCCCCACCACCATCCCACTCCCCTCAGACTCTCCTCTCTCCCCCACCACCATCCCACTCCCCTCACAGACTCTCCTCTTACCACCATCCCACTCCCCTCACAGACTCTCCTCTTACCACCATCTCACTCTCCTCATAGACTCCTTCCCCCCCATCCCACTCCCCTCATAGACTCATCTCTCCCGCACCACCATCCCACTCCACTCATAGACTCTCCTCTTACCCCCACCACCATCCCACTCCCCTCACAGACTCTCCTCTTACCCCCCCCCACCATCCCACTCCCCTCATAGACTCCTCTCTCCCCCCCCCACCACCATCCCACTCCCCTCACAGACTCTCCTCACCCCCCACCACCCCACTCCCCTCACAGACTCCCCCACCACACCAGACTCCTTCACTGCCCCCCCCACTACTACCCTTATAGACTCTTCGCTCACTCTGTTACTTATTTGTGCCATTTGCACTGCTGACTGTTCATTACAGTAACAACTGTTTACAACAACTGTTTACTGTTTACAGTAACAACTGTTTACACTTGCACCTTGCACTACTGTACTTTAGCTGGAACATGCTCATTTGCACTACCAACTGTTCATACAGTACCAACTGTTTACATTTCGCATCTCACTTATTTGCACTGTCCATGCTCATTGCACTACCTTAAATTTAATGCTCACCTTAAGCTAACAATTGTATACATCTTCCTGTAAAATTCTGTTTATAGTTAGAGACATCTGTATATACATTTACATTTATAGCACATATTCACCTGTAAATGCTGTTTATAGACACCTGTAATTATATTTATAGCACACACTCACCTGTCATAGTAATAACCATCTGTATATTTATATTCATTGTACATATTACCTGTAAATCCTGTACATCTCCATATCCTGCACTTATGCAACCATTGTATATATCCTGCACTTGCTGCTATTGCACTTCTGGTTAGACCTAAACTGCATTTCGTTGCCTTGTACCTGTACTTGTGTAATGACAATAAAGTTGAATCTAATCTAATCTAAACTGGGTGGATGCCCTGCACGCTTAATACACAAATTCCAGCTCGTTCAAAATGCAGCAGCTCGTGTTCTTACTAGAACCAGGAAGTATGAGCATATTAGCCCAGTTCTGTCAAACCTGCACTGGCTTCCTATTAAACACCCCAGTACAGCCCCAGCGATCTCTTAACACATTATAGTCCTTCACGTCTATTGCGATCCCAAAATTCTGACCAGCTGATAATACCTAGAATATCAATGTCAACTGCTGCTGATCTGCGGTCGATCCTTTTCCTATTTAGCTTCTAAACTCTGGAACCGTCTTCCTAATACAGTTCGGGAAGCAGACACACTCTGTCAGTTTAAATCTAGACTAAAAACACATCTCTTCACCTGGCATACACATAACACTTTATACATACATTTTTTATCAAAATCATGTAAAATGATTGTTAGGCTGCATAATTTAGGTCAGCCAGAACCGGGAACATTCCCATAACACCTGATGTTTATGTCTATTAGTCTCTGTTTATCCCGAGGTTACCATGGTCAGCCGGATCCGAGCCATATCCAGATCAGATGAATGACCTGCACCTGGACACGAGCTACAACATATATACAAAAAACACTACAAAGAAATTAAAGCATTACATTCAATGAAATGTTTACTCTCCAACTTGAAATAAGTGACACTCTTGTCTGTGTGCCACTGCCTTGATTTCTCCATTATTGCGTTTAATTTGTTGACGTTTCTTGACGTCATGTGTCGCAAAGCACACAGTGCTGCGCCATGAATTGCGCATTTACAATAATTCTTTAAATTAATTTAAACATTTAATTTCAGTTTACTCTGTTGTAGTTAACTATAAAACAAACAAAATTATGTCAAATTAGAAATTACAATCTGTGTCGAAGGTATGTCTCCGTCTGTCTCGCGCTCGCTCTCTCTCTCTCTCTCTCTCTCTCTCTCTCTCTCTCTCTCTCTCTCTCTCTCTCTCTCTCTCTCTCTCTCCCCTCAGACTGTAAGGCGGGCCACAAATCAAAGGTTGGCCCGCGGCCCCTAGTTTGGGCATCTCTGGCTTATATATTCATAGCTGACTCACCTACAGTGTCGCAACAGTTTTTTTGCATCCCTACACCACTATTCTCTTTTTGTGTTTCACAAGAAAGTAATAGGTTTGGGGGTAAAATATGACAAAAGTCATTTTGTGTCATTTTAACTATCCCTAGTATAAATATGTTTCTATTGCAGCAATTATCAGTCAGTAAGTGTGGTCTTAACAATAAATGAAAGCAAGAAAAAACAAATAGCACAATTCTCCAAGTAACACAACAGATTTAGGTAATGAATGGAGAAAACTTTGAGAGATTCTTTCACTTATTATCCTCTCTATTAAAGGTTACCGCCACAACAGAATCGAGAGAGTCAACAGTCAAACTTAGTCAGGATGCGCTTCGCAAATCAAATATGGACGCAATGAAGTTCAATGGAATTTATGACTATAGTTATCTAGCGATGCTTTTGGGAAATACACCCCAGATCTATCAAATTCGTGAATAATTCATTGACAATATTTTTGTAAACAAAACAAATTGATTCATTTAAAAAGATGAAAAAAAAAATATTTGTTCACAATTCGGATAATGAACTCGCACAAAGGCGCCATTTCCTGAACATTTGTAATGAATTATTAAGGTTTAAAGTTTGTCTATTAAGTACACAAATCAATTGGCTTTATAAAACATTATTTAACGCATGATTAATTGGATGTCAATTCTATGTTTTATTAGACCAAATTCTTATAAATATTACATGTAGGCTAATGATAACCATACAAAGCTCAACGTATGAGTAAATGGGAAAATAAGGAATAAAGAAAATAATTTTCAAAGACCAAAAACAACTTACTTAAAGATGCTTTTTCAGATTAGATGTTGAATCCTTTGAAGCCGATAGAAGTTTTGTTGCAGGTAGACACAGTGATGTTACGTCCTTTTTCTTGTTTATAAGTAAAATTGTCTTTGAATTTCCACGAAAGAAATGCATTACGCGCTGTTTTCCCGTCCATTTTTTATGCGATTGCAGATCTACACTCTCCAGCTTGCTAACTGAACAGGCTGCGCACGCTTTTTATTTTTAAAGAGACAGAGTCGGTGTTACGGTTCTGTCAGGTTCAGTTCCGTTTCTAGTGACAGAGCCGTGGCACTGCTCCTCCTCCTGTGTCTGTGTCTCATTAGTGTCTGCCCCGCCTTCTCGTTTCCAGTAATCATTCCCAGCTGTCTCTGATCACTCTTCCCCTCATGTGTCCTATATAGTTCCCTTAGTGTTTGCTGTCTGGTGTGGCGTCATTGTCTTTCCATGGTTGTACTCCCCGTGTCTGTTCTGAGATCCTGCCCTTGTTGATGTCTGCTAGTGATGGCAAAATGAAGCCCCATGAAGCAGTGAAGCCCTGCAGGGAAATGCTTCACACACACATAGGGGCTTCAAGATGATTCATTTGCTCGACTACCCCATCATGTGGGCAGAAAAATGTATAACATGCTTGGTGCTTGCAATAAAATGGTGGGATGTGAATCATGCTCTGAATACAAAAATATTATTTGAAGAGTTTTAACATGAATTGTTTTGTGTTACTTTTGTGAACAAGTGAAAATGTTAAATAAGGAGGTAAAATAAAGAGTTTATTCATTTTTATTTAAAAACAAATTTTTCCACTATGGCTTTCAAAGTCTAAAAAATATAATTTATTGAATTGAAAAGTATTGAAATGTGATAATAAAGTGCTCAGCCAAGTCAACCTTCTCAGCTAAATTGAATTACATATGTAAGAGTTAAAAAAACAACTATACAGTGTAGTGTGGGGCTATGAATATAAATAGGCTACCTGAGCCGGGTTCAACCTGGTTGGTTTCCTCGTTGCCATGCAAGACTCTAAAGGTGCCTTAGCATAGTTGAGGTGTTGTTATTATTATAACTTAGCTCTTTGGAACACATCAGATGCTTCAGCTACAAGTATTCAGAAAAGTTGTCACATTTTATTTTATTCATTAATGGAATCTATTACATAGTAATTGCAGGTGCATTACCTTCTTAGGTGAGAACAACTCAAAGTGCTCCCAAACAGGGGAACATCTCCTCTTTCTTGCTGGTTCCATCGCAAAAAAGAAGCTCGAATCGAATGCCAAAAACAGCGCAATAAAGGGACCCAAAAACACAAAAAGCGAGGGACAATACATAGTGTTTCACTGCCGCTTTTATTTCGAGCTGCACTCAAACCTAGCGAATCCTTTCCTGAAGCAGTCACGTGGTACACCCGCTACGCGGGGCTTCAAACGTCAGCACTTACGTCAGCAACACGCGCATCGACCCGCGGTTCAAGAACCACTCATCTAGATTACTCGGCACACGCTTCATGGATTCGAACCGAGAAGCACATCACTAATGTCTGCCTGCCGTTTCATCCGGTTTGTCTGTGTTCCTTCGTTTGTTCCCCTTAGTGTTCTATATTGAGTTAAGTTTCTGTTTTCCCCCTCGTGGGTATTTCTTTTGTGAGTTTTGATTTATGTTTCTTTTGTTACAATTAAATATATCCTAACTCTCACCCTGCATTTGAGTCCTCACTTTAATCATTCCGTGACAGAATGATGCCACCATTCTGGACTCAGCAGTGAGGTGGATTATTTTTGTTTTTGTTTTATTTTTATGTGGACATTGGGATTATGGGAATTTTTCTGGGTCCCTCAGCCACCAGAGGATTATCCGTCTGCGAACGGATGCAGCGGCATGTCAACCAGGTTTATTTCCGCCAGCTGGGAACGGAGGTGAGGGTCTTCGCCCGCAGCTTTTTGATTGAGGTGGATAATTTCGATTACACCGAAGAAGACCTCAAAGAGGTTTTTAATCTCTGCCTGGACAAGCCCCTTATCTATTGGAGGATGGAAAAGCTGACTGACCTCTCGTTCTGGGAATTTGTCGACCACCTCGACGACCTAGAACTACAGGACCAAACTTCACAGAGGAGTTCCCAACCCACCTACTACTTCCCCGTTATTCCCGTTGTCAGCGACTCTCCCAGCTCTCAGAAAGGGCGGAGGCGGAGAAGGAAGAGCAGGGCCTGTCCTGAGGCCGCTGCTTTCCCGGAGCCCGCTGCCTCTCAGGAGGCCGCCGTCCCGGAGCCCGCTGCCGCTCGGGAGGCCGCCGTCCCAGAGCCCGCGGTACTTGTAAGCCCTGGCGAGGCCAAGAAGGCTGTGGACTGTTTTTTTGTTTTAGCAGCCCTGAGAGCCTGGAGGACACACCGGGCTACCGTCCCGCCGGCCGACCCAGAGCCTTCGCCGCCTGACCCAGAGCCTTCGCCGCCTGACCCGCCGGCCGACCCAGAGCCTTCGCCACCTGACCCGCCGGCCGACCCAGAGCCTTCGCCGCCTGACCCGGCGGCCGACCCAGAGCCTTCGCCGCCTGACCCGCCGGCCGACCCAGAGCCTTCGCCGCCTGACCCGCCGGCCGACCCAGAGCCTTCGCCGCCTGACCCGCCGGGCGACCCAGAGCCCTCGCCGCCGGGCGACCCAGAGCCCTCGCCGCCGGGCGACCCAGAGCCCTCGCCGCCGGGCGACCCTGAGCCCTCGCCGCCGGGCGACCCTGAGCCCTCGCCGCCGGGCGACCCTGAGCCCTCGCCGCCGGGCGACCCTGAACCCTCGCCGGAGCCCGCCTGGCTCGACCCGCCGGTCCCGCCTGATCCGCCGGACTCTCTGGAGCCCACCTGGTTCAACCCGCCGGTCCCGCCTGACTCTCTGGAGCCCACCTGGCTCGACCCGCCGGTCCTGCCGGATCTGCTGGCCTTGCTAAAGCCTACCTGGCTCATCCCCCCTGTTCCCCCCTCCCTGGACTTTATTTTTCTTTTTGGGGATTGTTTATTTTTTAGAAACTTCTTGTTTTTCTTGGCCTTTTCTAAATTTGGCTTTTCTTTAGGTTTGCACGGTCTTGATTTCTGTTGAGATTGTCTGTTTGCCCTCTCTCCCGTTCCTGATTTTTTCCCATTTTTCCTTGAGCTCCCTGTCTTGTATGTATCATGCGTGGTGGTAATATTGGTTGTGGGTTGTTTCATGTAGGAACGCCAAGTGGCGTCCCTTTAGAGGGGGGGTAGTGTCACGGTTCTGTCAGGTTCAGTTCCGTTTCTAGTGACAGAGCCGTGGCACTGCTCCTCCTCCTGTGTCTGTGTCTCATTAGTGTCTGCCCCGCCTTCTCGTTTCCAGTAATCATTCCCAGCTGTCTCTGATCACTCTTCCCCTCATGTGTCCTATATAGTTCCCTTAGTGTTTGCTGTCTGGTGTGGCGTCATTGTCTTTCCATGGTTGTACTCCCCGTGTCTGTTCTGAGATCCTGCCCTTGTTGATGTCTGCCTGCCGTTTCATCCGGTTTGTCTGTGTTCCTTCGTTTGTTCCCCTTAGTGTTCTATATTGAGTTAAGTTTCTGTTTTCCCCCTCGTGGGTATTTCTTTTGTGAGTTTTGATTTGTTTCTTTTGTTACAATTAAATATATCCTAACTCTCACCCTGCATTTGAGTCCTCACTTTAATCATTCCGTGACAGTCGGAGAATCATCAGACAGCTTATGTTAATATTAATGAATAAATGACACTAAAATTCAAAGTAATCACTTTGGTTATCTAAAATACTTTTTGAATGTAACTGTAATCTGATTACCATCAATTTAAAATGTAACTGTAACGAAATACAGTTACTCAAATTTTGTATTTTAAATACGTAACGCCGTTACATGTATTTGGTTACTCCCCAACCCTGTGCATTGTTCCATAGCGTGGGGCCAGCCACTTCAAAAGCTCGATTTCCCCTTCAAAAGGAGTTTTCCCTCCGCCTTGACCACCGCCTGTACCACGATTCCCATCCTGTCTGCCCGCCTTTGTGATTCCTGCCTGTTTTTGACCACTCTTAATAAAGACATTGCGATTGGATCCCTGCCTGTGAGTCCCTTCTGTTACAAGTATATCTAAAATAATAATAATAATAATAATAAATAAAAAATATTCTCCTGAAGTTTTCTGTATCTATTATATGTTTTATTATCAATCTTCCGAATTTTCTATTGCCTAATATCAGTTCTAATGTCATATTATTTGCACCTTCTGTTTGTATCTCTGTTTCTAGCATTTGTCTTTCTTTATTATATTTACACGGTAATAAAATATGCTCCACTGTTTCAATTTCACCACAACATCTACAAAACCCTGAAGGGTGCTTCTTGATTTTATGCAGGTTTCCATTAAAAGATGAGTGTCCTAATCTTAATCGTGTTATTATTACTTCTCTTCTTTAAAGTCACTTCCAGTCTCAATAATTTGTAATCCTACTTTCTTTCGGATTTTATATAGATGTCTACCTGTCTTCTCCATATCCCATTTTTGTTGCCAAGATTTAATAATAGCTTGCTTTATAATTTTCTTTGCTTCTGCTTTACTGATTTTCACATCAATTTCTACAATGTTTTTATTCAATGATCTTTTAGCATGTTTATCTGCCATTTCGTTTACATCTATTCCAACATGTGCTGGGACCCATAAAAATTACACAACCCTGTCAATGCTCATGTATTCCATACAGCAGTTGCATTATTTCTATAATAACATCTTGTCTGCAATTTGATTTACCCGACTGAATACTTCTTAATGCTACCACTGAATCTGAGCATACCACTGCTTTCTTAATCTGAGTTTCTTCCAACCATTGTAAAGCTATGGCAATAGCAATCAATTCTGTTGTAAATTCAGATAAGTAGTCTGGTGTTCTTTTTGTAATAATTACTTCTTTTTGTGGTATTACTATCGCTACTCCTGTCTTATTGGATTCTGGGTCTTTAGAACCATCTGTATAAATCTGTACATTATCATCCGTACATACGTTCCATATACTGATTCACTTCAATTATTATACCACTATTGGATTTTCTACTTTTAGTAAATATAAATCTATTACAGGCATTTTAAATAACCACGGAGGGATTACTGCTATAGGCACTGCATCACTGTATTTCCTATTTGCTAAATTCATTGTCTGTGCCATTTCTTCTGCAATCCACCCAAATGCTTTTTATATTTTCTCTCTCATGCTCCCAACAATCTTCAAATATTGCCTTTGCTGGATGTTTACTGCTGTGACCTTTTAAAGATACCCAATAAGTCATTTTTAATTGCATGCGTCGTTCCTCTAAAGGCATTTCACCCATTTCTACCTGCAGAGCAGCTCTGGGTGATGTTCTAAGCGCCCCACAGCATATTCTCAAAGCTTGCGTCTGCACCTTGTCAATTTTTTACAGAACTTGCTGGCTTGCTGATCCATATGCAATACTACCATAATCAATACCAGACCTAATAACTGCTAGATATATGTTTCTGAGAGAACTCTGACTAGCACCCCATTCACTACCTGCTAAACATCTCATAATTTTCTACATGGATGTTAAAGATCAGTTTCTCATCTAACCAAACACCAAGAAACCTTACCACTGATACCTGCTCCAATTGCTTTCCATAAAGAGACAACTTAATTTGAACATTTTTCTTTGTAAAACATATTACCTGCGTTTTCTCTACTGATATTCGAAAGCCCCACTTCTGTCCCCACTCTTCAACTTTATTCACTGCTTGTTGAACTTTCTTAACTGTGTAAGTTATATTTCTGCCTCTTCTCCAAAGTGCACCATCGTCTGCATATATTGACCTCCCCATCCCTTTTTCCATCTCATTTATCATTATGTTGAATAGAAGGGGGCTACAAACACTCCCTTGAGGGGTTCCGTTTTCATCTTTATAAACCCTAGAGTATGTTGTTCCCGCTCTAACCTGAATTGTCCTGTCAAATAAAAAATCCAAAACCCAGTTGTACATTCTTCCTGAAATACCCATGTTTCTCATTTGAATTAGTAGTCCTTCTTTCCAAAGCATATCGTATGCTTTTTCTACAGATATAAAAACTCCTATAACAGCCTCTTTATTTGTCTTTGCTTTTCTTATCTCGGATTCTAAGCATAGTATTGCGTCCATTGTTGTTCTGCCCTTCCTAAACCCACTCTGGTACGGTGTAAAAAGACCTTTATTTAAACAATTATTAGTAACATCACATTTTTTTGTTATTTCAGGATTATCTTTTTTAACTTTTTCCCTAATCTTTCTTGTTTCTTCTGACAGATTGTTACTGCTATGTATATTATAAAACACTTTAGCTATCATTTCTGCTTTTTCGTCATTTAAAATTGCAACTTCTTCTCCACTTCTTAACGCTGGTATACTTACGTTTTTATGCAGCCCACCCATTTTCCTAATCATACTCCAAATATCCGAAATTTGTATATCCCATCCAATATTATTACAATAATCCCTCCAATATTTCCTTTTTGTAGTTTTAATTATTTCCCTTACCAGTGCCTGTGCTCTTTTATATTTTACAAGATCTTTTATATTCTAAAATGATCATTTAACCTTCCTAAAAGGTCTATTTCTTTCTCGGATAGCTTCTCCACACTCTTCACTCCACCACGGAACTGTTTTCCTTGTCCTCATTGTTGTTTTCTTACCTATAATTTCTGTTGCAGTTGCATGAATAATATTGCAGACTTTTGTATTATATTCCTCCACATCATCTTCTAGATAACCCATATTGATTAATCTCTGACTACAGATATAACTGAATCTTTCCCAATCCGCATTTTTTAACTTCCATCTATCTATACTCCCCTGCTCCATTTTTGAAACTATAATTCCTATTCTACATCTTACTGGGTAATGATCACTCCCTATCGTTGATTCCTTTGAATGTGAGTTTCCATCTCTGTCCTTACGAATTTTAAAATCAAGATGCAGTTTTAACCATGTCTCTTGTTGGAACAAAGGCGGACTCACAGGCAGGGATCCAAGTGCTAGTCTTTATTAAGAGTGGTCGTACAGGCACAAGGTCAGGGCAAACAGAGGGCATACATGATCGATAATCCAAGCAGGGGTCAGGCGGGTGGTGAAGACAGGCAGATATCAATCACGAGCGATATTCCAGGCACAGGTCGGGGCAGGCAGAACAGGACCAAACACGGGCAAACAGGCAGAATCGGTAACAGGATAAACAGAAAGGAATAATAATGCTCAGAATGATAACCGTGGCTAATCAAGACTTCGCAGTGTGTACACAGATACTGGAGTCTTTTAAAGTTCATATGATGGATGACAGCTGGTGTGACAAACAGTCATGATGGTGTCCAGCTGGTGTGTGCAATCAGTCCAATGTGTGGGTTTCTGGGAAATGTAGTGTATATCAGTATATATGTGAGCTCCCTCTGGTGGCCAGGGAGGGGAGCGCAGAACTCATATTCATAACACTTTTATACAAATTATATTTGGCTTTTTCTCCAACTTATCTATATATTTTTTGAATTCTTGTCCATTTGCTAGTAGACTTCTTGCATTCCACTGTAAAATTTCAAGTCTCATTTTTATCCATTACTTTTCTGTGTTCCTTGGAGATCTCCTACAAGACTATCTTGTATTTTCTCTGCTGTTATTTCTCTTACATCAATGAGTGTATTTCTCTGCTACTCTGATTATGATTTTAATTCTTTCCATTCGACTTGATGTCTGGGCTGAACAGTTAACCACCTCTGCCATATATGTTACAAACTTGACCGTATCTATTATCAATGAGTCTTTGATTGGTTAGACATTGCTTTGATTGGTTACTTTTTGGATAGCCATCCTATCTGGTTTTTCATTTAGATCAGATGACTCACTATTTTTCACTTTTTAAATGCACACTGCTCCTTCACTGCTCTTTTCCTTACTTTACATCCCCCATACACTGCACTATGTTCTTCCCCCACAATTGCAACACTTCAATGTCACATTTTCTCCACACTCTCCATACTTGTGTTCTCCTCAACATTTACAACACCTTTGTTTACTTTTGCATACAGCAGCCACATGTCCAAATCTTTGGCATTTATAGCACCTCAACGGAGGTGGAACATATTCCCTTACATTGTAGCTCATATATCCCACCATCACCCTCACTGGCAGTGCCTCTTCATCTAACTGTATCATTACAGATTAACTGTCTTTTTTCCCTTCATATCTTGTGAATTGCAGTTGCTTCACCTTGCCAACCTTAGCATGTGTTATAATTCTTTTATTCCTTCTTCCGTAGGAATACCATATATCACCCCTCTAACTGCTCTTCTTTCTTTCCAGCTCACACATTTTACTGTGTTTCCAGCCAGGGATTTTACTACCAATGCCTTTTCTTTCTGTGCTTCATCTTTACATATTACCATTATACTTCCACCTTGCTATGTTTTGGCATACTCAATGTTCCCTAGTTTGCTCTTTAAATCTTTGCTTATCTTTTAATGGGTTCCTTGATCCTGGTGATTCAAGTGTAACAATGACCTTGTGGCCCTCTTCCCTTTTTATATCTGTCCATGTGCTTACCTCTTTATTGCTATCCGAATTTTGTTGATGTGTTTTTTTCCTTTTCTTATTTACTTGAATCCTTTTCATACTACTACCCTCGCCTCCTTCTGTGTCAAAGTTCCTTGAATGGAGTAGGGTCACGGATTCTCTGGCCAACTAACCACTTGGCAAGTATCATAGCAGAACAGCTGTCTTGGCAAGAATCATAGCAAACACAGATGGTCATGACTAAACCAAATGTAAACTATTGAGAAAGATATTGGATGTGTCAATATAAAGATGTTGATCAATAGATAAAATATATTGCATTAGGTCTTTAATTCTAATTAAAGTATAGTTCTTTAATATTTAACATTTCTATAATAAATGATGCTGTTGTTTTTATTACATTGATGCTAAATGTTTATTACATTTCTGTGTAAGCTTTCTAAGCATTAAAAAGCCCTTATCTGGCTGACATTGTTACTGCCAGTTTTAAGGATACAGTCCGATTGCCGTATGTAATATAATGCATATTCATTTGAATCCTTATTACACTATGCAGCTTTTGTTGTTATTAAAACAGTTATTTATACTTACGATTGATATATTCTTGGTTCATTTGTCATATCAGTTAACTGTTGTTAAGTGATTCTGGTATTTGTGTATTTGAGAAATTACCTCAAGTACACTACTAAGTGTATATGGTCACTTGTGCAATAAGCGGCTAAATCTGATGACTCAGACTCAGTTCAGCAGTGGTCAAAACACAACGACCGGCATTCAACGCTAACCATACTATTTTTATTCTTTGCAGGCATGCCATTTAACGTTTGATAACAAAATGCTGCTGGGGAGTGAACAACAATGACCAAATATTCATCATGAGGGTGATATCCCAATGTTAAATACAAGGCCTTTAGTAAATGTTCCACTCATGTGGAAGCAGCAAACACTGTTTCTTGATGTTGATTATTATATAATGGTTTACCAGTTTGTTTCTTTGGGTCTCGTTCAGGATGTGTCTGGTAATGCTGGTTTTGGGTCCAGCAGTTTTATGAATATTCCTGTACTTCTGTTCATGTTTTATGTAACAACTGATGGCCGTTTCTTTTGGTGTCAATGCTCAAGGGCCCTGTTGGATTTGTATTCCGGCCAAAGTTGGATTTGTATGCCTCATTCCTGTTCTCTCAATCAATGATTAAATGAACAATCACTCAATTTTCTCAACTATGTTTGCTTTTTGTTGGAGTACATGTAGATAAAAGTTTAAGGGAGCTTGTTTGTTGTTGTTGAGAGGACAGCGTGTTTCTCTCTGTGCAGGACTATATTTATTTAGATTTTTCAAGGAATTTATTATTGTGTATGTCTACTCTATTGAGGACTTTAATTTTGAAAAGCATTCAAGTCAACCTCTTTGTTCAGAAACTAAACAAGTAGTACTGCAGAAGTTCAGCAAGCTGCTGTAGGTGTGCAACATCATGCATCTTCTTTATTTGCATCTGTTAGACGCAATGTTTTTTTCACTGTACTGCCTTGTTAGATTATTCAGGCATCTAACTATCCAGTAAGTTAAACAGTTGAATCATAAAAACTTCAGAAATGACCCGATGTCTCAGTGAAGTTTTTTGAGGCATTGTTTAACTTACTGGATAGTTAGATGCCAGAATAATCTCACAAGGCCAGTACACTCTTGCTTCTTCCACATCTCAGACAACACGTCACACTTCACATGTTTTGACACCAGTATATATTTTTTATTGTTATTTAAATTACATAGTGACTTTAATTAAACACTTGGTTGTATCTATTCAACCATTTTCGTTGTAATTATAATAACTACAAATTATATAGTTTTATTTTTAGTTACACGTGACATTTCTGAAATCCCTGGCCCTTGTAAATCTGAAACGGCTGATAAGGCAGTCATCCTGGGCCAGAAAATCATTGTGGGCCCTAAAAACTCGTTCTCTTCGGATTCTGCCATTAGTAGTGTCCTCTAATATTGCCAAAGCTGCCATTGCCAGACTAAGGGTTGTGTCAATTTGCACGTGCTTACTTAATTGCATAATTTATAGAATTTTCCCATAAGGCTTGTGTGACAATATATATAAATGATTTTATACATTGCAAATTAATAGCAATGCTTCCCACAGACTTGTAGAACAATTTGTTGTATAATGTTTGCAGTTTCACTTCATTGCCTGTAGGAGTCGCCAACGGACAAAACAATGAGAAATGAACTTACGCCAGCCATGAACTTGCCGTGGAGAAACGCACATTGTCACGTTAGTTTCACTGTTAGTACATCCGACCGTGAACGTGAAAGCTGGCGAACGCAATGTTTTTGTGCGTAAGTAGTGTTGATAAATGAGGCCCCAGATATGCGGAATGAAGACCTGGGGCATATTCTTCGTACCTCGCTTACTACATCCAAGATCAAATGTCTCATCCGAGATGAGATAATCGCACTAACTATGATCTGGATGATTTGGTTCTTCAAACGCACCTGTTGTTGATTAGTATAGTTGGATTGAATTATCTGAGATCATTGCGCGTTCGTGGATTGGCTTAAAAGGCGTTATGAATCGATAGTAGAAACATTGATCAGCGAGCATGGCAAAAGAACTCGCACAGTATTTCTCGGCGGCGGAGCAAGAGCTCTTGCTCGAGGGCTTAGCTGAATTTCAGTGTTTAATTAAAACACAAGGCAAAGCTGCAAAAGCCAGGAGAGAGGGCTGGCAAAAAGTTGCAGACAAATTAAATTTGTGAGTAGCCTAGTGATCATGCGTGTAATTATATTGTCTTATATTAATTGTATTTCATAATCCTCTTTTATATTAGAGCCACCACAGGACCCAATATAACTTGGGAACAAGTAAAAGTTAAATACAAAATGGTAATCTTTACCACATGCGCTGTTCTGCTGTTGTCTCTTAGAAAGACTGTATTTAATTTGTTTGGCTATTTCTAATGGCAAACAAGAAGACCTTTAATAGGCCTTTTCTGTTTTGTTTATGGCTTTTTTTGCAAATTGCATAGGGTGACATCCGTTCCCTCTACAAGAGGAGTCTCGTCCAAAAAGTCCCCCTTGAGTGTACAATATTGTGATGATGATACAATATTGTGATTCGAGGTCATGCATGGCCCGTGTGTTCATCCTCGTTGTGGGTGCACGAGATGAGTGTTTGCTGTTGTGAGTGGTGGTGTTTTAGGGGTTTCCTCGGGATGTGCTCTCTCTTGTCTGTGTGTATTGTTTAGCACACAGTTCGTGTTTTCATCAGCCACACGGTTTCAGGTTGTGTTTCGTGTCGCGCGTAGTTGGTGTTTTCACTGTGGGCTGTCTTGTCTTAGTTCAAGTGGACACATGGCTATGCATTGGCCGCATGTTCATGTCTTGTAATTGTGTAACCCTGTCCGTCTTGTTCCCTTGTTACATTGATTTGCCCCAGCTGTTTCCCCTCAGATATCCTTCCTCTTGTTCTCTATTTAATCCCTTCATGTTTGCTGCCGCGTCGTTTTCTTTTCACTGTGTCACTCATTTTGTGATTCCTTTGTCTTGTCTAGTCGAGCTTACCCAGTCTAGTCTGTCTAATTATGGTTTTCGCCCTCTGGGCAGATTTGGCTTATGTTTTATTTTATTTTGTGTCGTATTTTCATTACGACAAAGAGCCTTCCTGCAAATGAGTCCTCGTTCATTCCTTACCTGCACATCCCTGACACAACGTTTAGAAACTGTAACAATTTATGTGATGGGTGAAAACTGGAATCAATGTCACAAAATAAAAACAGAACAACAATCCAACAAAAGTAAAATTGTGAACAACAAAAGACCTGTTCTTCCCTTAAGTGTTTCTCCCAACAACTCTTTACTTTTACTTTTTTATTTAAATTCAAATGTTGTTTTATAGTCTGAATTTTCCCCCTATTTTATGGTTATAGATATTCATATGTATTAACCCATAGTTTAATCATTTAAACTAGAGTCTCTTTGGATATCAGCCTATTTGTTAGCAAGTAGTGCTGGTGTGCGACGAGGAGACACGGAAGGAAGGCAGAACGGGAGTTGCTGCTCAAAGGGTTTATTAACGAAACCAAAGATACTTTAAATATAAACACAAAAGGCACACGAGGGTGAAAACTCAAAGCCAGCAGAGAGAACATCCACACACACGGTTAACATACAAGTAACACTGCAAATTACCGACAAAGACCAGGGGTAACATGAGGGTTTAAGTACACGAGGATATGGGAATCAGCTGGCAGGGTAATTAACTAACACGACAGGAGGGGGAAGGATCTGGAAGACACAGAGGAACCCGGATGTGACAGACGCAACAGGACTGTGACACTATTCAAAGCAGTTATATTATTTAACCAGTGAAATATTGATCCCATTTAAAACAGTAGGAAAAGGAAAAGTAATGTACAATAATCACCGTATCTCACAAAAAATAATAATAATACAATAATCACAGTTAAAATCAGTAAGAAAACAATTCAGCTCCTAAACAATGTAACAGAAGAATAACATCTCAATCAGTAACAGATTCTCAGTCCATAGAACTTTGTGTGTATTTATGAACGTTCTTCCTCCAAAGCAGGAAATAATCAGCTGCGTGTGCATGTGTAATACTCTCATGGTGCAAGTAGGCAGAGCAACAGTCAGTTGTGCAACGGAGACAATGGAGGAAAGAAAATCATTTCAACTTGGTCAGTGTAAAGGCATAATGTAGTTGTTATCGGTCCGCGGCTGTGTTAAACACGGAGACACAGAAGACGGCGATAACTGGAATAAACTCAAAAAATAGAACTTTAATAATGAACAATAAACAAAAGGGCACGCGAGGGTGCAAACAGAAACTCGGAATGATAACCAGGAGAAAACAACAAAAAGCTTCTTACAAATAACATTCAGTGACCTTCAAAGATTCAAACTACTAACATTCAACAACTGACAAAGACATGAGGCACATGAGGGTTTAAATACACTAGGAAATGACAAACAGGTGGCGAACTAAATGTGTAATCAAACTAACTAGACATCTACGGAAACACATGAGGGACAAACATAAGGATCATAACAGGACTGTGACAGTAGCTCCCCCTCCCGGAAGGCGCGACCTCGTGCCAAAACAAGGAACGATAAACTAGAGTCCATATAAATTACAACGTCCAGGGGGGAACAGGCGGGATCAGGGGCCAGGCAGAGGGAGGTGACCAGGGAGGTGCAGGCGGAATCAGGGGCCAGGCAGAGGGAGGTGACCAGGGAGGTGCAGGCGGAATCAGGGGCCAGGCAGAGGGAGGTGACCAGGGAGGCTCAGGTGGGACAGGGGGCCCGGCAACCAAGTCAGTCCACAGAGACACCGATGGGCCGAGGACCCCGATTGATGCCGCTGGCTCCGGAGGCCGAGAAGGAGCTGGAACGACGAGCCTCCGAAGGACCAGCGGCAGGCCCGAGGACTGACTCGGAGGCGGAGGGACTGAGGACAAAGGGAGGCCCGGAGGGAGGGGGGAGCCAGCCGGAGCCGCAGGTGGAGGCCAGGCGACAACCGACCAAGGGACGACCGGAGGGACGAGGGAGCCCGTAGGAGAGGAAAGGCTGAGGGATGCTGGTGGGACTGAGGGAGTGAGGAGTGGAAGTGACGCTGATGCGTCGACGGGCCGAGGTGGAATGAGGGGCACCGAGGTCGGAGGTGGAACCTCAATGACCCGCGATGCCGGTGTTCCGCCGACGCATGGCAGCTCCCCGGTGTTGAGGGGAGCTAGAGTGTGGGTGCGGGACACAGGAGGAGACGGGGCAGAGTGCAGACATGGTAGAGGTGGTGGGAGAGGGAGGCTGGGTGGGAGTTCAGGTGGCTCGGGTTCAGGGAGGTCTGGGAGGTCTGGGGGGTCAGGAAGGAACCAGAGGCCCGGGAATATAGGGAGTTCGGCCTGGGGCAAACACAGTTCATGGGCGGCCTGGGTCAAACACAGTTCATGGGCGGCCGGCGGGGCGGCCTGGGGCAAACACAGTTCATGGGCGGCCGGCGGGGCGGCCTGGGGAAAACACAGTTCAACACCGGCCGTCGGGGCGGCCTGGGGCAAACACAGTCCATTTTTGGCCGCTCGGGAGAAACACAGTCCATTTTCGGCCGACGGGGCCGCGGGAACTGGCGCTGACGGGCGTCGAGGCGCGGGAACTGACGCTGACGGGCGTCGAGGCGCGGGAACTGGCGCTGACGGGCGTCGAGGCGCGGGAACTGGCGCTGACGGGCGTCGAGGCGCGGGAACTGGCGCTGACGGGCGTCGAGGCGCGGGAACAGGCGCTGACGGGCGTCGAGGCGCGGGAACAGGCGCTGCAGTGGGTAGAGGAGCTGTGGGCGCGCACGCAGCTCGACCAGCGAGGTGGACTGGTCCGAGCTGCGTTCCGGCGGGCGCAGAGTCATCCTCTCGAGGAGCAGGCGTTGCGGCAGATTGGTGCGCTGCCGCTGCAGGAGAGATGGCATACTCCATTGCAGCTTTTCTCTGCCTTGTGGGTGAAGAGAAAACCCGGTCAGTTGTTCTGTTATCGGTCCGCGGCTGTGTTAAACACGGAGACACAGAAGACGGCGATAACTGGAATAAACTCAAAAAATAGAACTTTAATAATGAACGATAAACAAAAGGGCACGCGAGGGTGCAAACAGAAACTCGGAATGATAACCAGGAGAAAACAACAAAAAGCTTCTTACAAATAACATTCAGTGACCTTCAAAGATTCTAACTACTAACATTCAACAACTGACAAAGACATGAGGCACATAAGGGTTTAAATACACTAGGAAATGACAAACAGGTGGCAAACTAAATGTGTAATCAAACTAACTAGACATCTACGGAAACACATGAGGGACAAACATAAGGATCATAACAGGACTGTGACAGTAGTGAGGTAGTGCAGAGGTACTTCTCTTTTTTTGTGGGCTAGATTAACAGTTGTTCAGCAGCTCACCATCTCTGGGTTCGAAAGGTTCAATACAAACGGCAAAAAACCCTGACCTTTTCATACAACCAGTGTCTTAAGTATAAAAGCAATTAACATAACTTTTTATTTTTTAATTTTATCTTATTTTTTATAAATGCAATACATCTTATACAATCATCCTCAATCTAAAGAGACTGTCAGTGCTCCTTTCCCCCCCTTCACTCAGTACCTGTATGGCACATGAATTTGTCATGTACAATTTAACAGTTAAGGACTTGGGAAAATCACATTAAACTTCACAACCCTTCTTGTAACAAGTTATACACATAAACCACATAAAACATAAGCCACAAGACACATCACAGACAGGAGAGTGTGTGACTCAAGAACACTCGAAGCCACACGCTCACAGGAAGACCATAACGGCCCATCAGCCGGCGCCAGAGGTGCCGCTTACCCCCCTATCCCACCCTTTATCATGTACATCCCTGTCTTTGTCTGCCAGCCCTCCAGCCCTGTCTCTGCTGGAGATTGTCTGCCTTGCCGACCTCCAGTATGGTCGGCAGTTGGGGAATCCTTGGCTTCGCCTCCAGCCTCGGATCCCTTCTCTCCACCTCAGTCCTTCGACCTGTCGGTTTCACCCTGGCTCCTCCCGTCCTCGGCTCCACCCGTGAACTTCGACCTGGTGGTTCCACCAGGTTCCCTCGTCCCAACGGCTCCTCCTTGGTCAGTCGTCACTCCACCTTCACCATGGACTTACGGCACTTTCGCTACACTCTCTACATCCACCCCTTCGGCTGCAGTGTGCTCCTCCGTCCCTGTGTCGTCACCTCGGTCCTCTGTCACAAGGGCTCCTCCCTAGTCCTTCGGCTCTTCGGCTATCTTCTGGGACCTTCCAGACCTCCCAGACCTGCCGCCAGACCTCCTAGACCCACCGACCTTGCCTGAACCAGCATGGTCCGTTCCGCCGGCACTACCCTGGAACCATGTACTTTGGGCGCCCCAATGGTAGCATCTTTCAATTCCTCATGCTAGGAGGCGCTCTTGGGGTGGGGCTCTGTTATGATTATGAGCCACAAGCTTCCCCCCTCTAACTACTGGAGGGAGCTCTCACACATATACTGACTCACATACACTACATATCCCATGATGCCGTTCAGTGGACTGATTACTGCACCAACTGGACACTATTACATGAACTATAAAAGAAGTCTTGATTTGCTGTGGTGATCATTTCTTAGCGTTTATATCCATGTCTGTTTTCCTGTTATCGCTTGTGATTGTTATCTGCCTGTCTTGACTTCCCCGCCTGTTCTACAACGCTGTTTCTGTCCGCCTGCCTTTTCGACACCTGCATGGATTATAGTTTAGGTATGCTCTCTGCTTGTCATGATTATCCGCCTTTACGACCATTCTCATTAAAGACACGCTATTGTATCTCTGCCTATGAGTCCCTTCCATTACATACAGTGTGAAGACTGTTATTTACTTAAATTTTTTTTCGAGATCTGAGTCTATTTAGTCTATTTTTGCTTTTAGTAGGCTGTATACTTTGAATACATATGATAGTAGGGTGTATACTTTGTCATGGCTTCCACAAAGTATGAAGCAGCACACTATTTTCAACACTGATAATAAGAAATATGTCTTAAACACCTGAATTGGATTTCTGAAGGATCATGTGACTGTGAAGACTAGAATAATGATGAAAATTTAGATTCACAGAAATAAATTAAATTTTAAATAATACATATTCAAAGAAAAGTTTTTATATTTCACAATATGTGTTGTATTTTTGATTAAATAAATTTAATTTAGGGAAAAACTCTCACTAACCTCCCTTATGCAAGTGATTGACACTTAAATAATCACACTGTTAGACATAATTTTTTATACATTCATAAACTTTACAGTATTAATTCTAATCAATCTTTACAAAATAAAAACAAACAAGCTGCATTTCACCCGAGGAAGCTCTTTGACATCCACTGAATCAAATGATACTCAAAGAAACACTGTTAAGATGCCATCATAATCCTTTATTCATTCAAAAGCAATAAAGAGAAAAGTACAGGATGACAGACTATAAAGTGCATCTACGGATGGAGTTGTCAATACAGACAGCCCACAGGAATCCCAGGTCATAGCTCACATGCTTGTGGCCATTTGGACAGGCAGTGAGCGAAACCCAGTCTGTGCCATGGGGGTTGGATCGAGAGACTTCAGATCTGCAACAGATGAATATTGTTTCTTGAGCAGTGTTTCATTTACATCAGATGATCATTTCGGATGTTCATCACTTTTGTTCACACAATGTTTAATATGATGTCTGTTTAGTTCACCTTCGGAATAAGGACCCTTGAGCATTGACACCAAAGACACTGCCATCAGATGCTACTTCAATCATGGACATTTGTCCCATTATAGTCGCAAAGTTGCCGGACCCACTACAGATATTACTAGACACATCCTGCATGAGACCGAAAGAAAGAAAAACCCAGTCAACCATAACAGTCACATCAAGAAACTGTGTTTCTTTAGTTATGTCAGGGAGGGAAAAAATCGTTGCCTGAAATCTACTTTATTGTTGAACTTTTAAGAAACGTGGTTTACTTGTATTTAACATTGTGACATGACCTTCAAGATGTAGATTTGGTCATGGTCGTTCACTCCCCAACAGCTGTACGGGCCACAGCTGTAATACTTCAGATTTACACTCATTTGAACCCAAGGAATGGTGTTGGACGGCCATTTGGTGTTGTCATCCATATTTGAACAGAAGACGTTATCATTTGTATCGACACCAATAATAATCTGATCACCTCCAGCATCCACCTGTTTGAACTGGCCTAATACTACAAATGAACAGATTTGATGAAATATTAGACAATTTACTTGGAACAAGAACAATAATCATGCAGTTGGGTGGCTTTAAAACAATGACTACAAATTAGAATCATGTATTTATGACAGAATAAAAGGAAAATCAGATTAAACTTATGATTTCTGTCATTTTGCACTTTACATTAAGTCTCTTCACCTGGAAACTCCACAAATTTGCCACCCTGCAACCTGAGGACACTATTTGTCAGATTCACCCCGATCTGACCAGCAGGACCGACACTGAAGTGATTTAGAGATGCAAACATCTTTGTGAAGACATTATCATTTAGGACAAACACTTCATTTTGATCGTTCACTCCAACCACTGAACCAGACCCAGCGTCGATCTGCTTCAGATTGCCACACACAGCCTCACAGTTTAAAGCTGAAAAATAAGAAATATAAAATATTGATACTTTTAATCTAAAAACTTCAAAATACTGTAAAGTTCCTGTGAACCAGAAGTTGTAACTTTACTTTACCGACTTTACTTCAGTGTTGTGAAGTATGTTTAAATGAAAATGAATATTGAAAAGAGGGCATGGTTTAAGCGCACCTCCTCTCCATCCCTTGCTCAGAACAGACTGATGGTTGGAGGGAGTGTTTAGGGATATTCATCCCAAGCGTCAAAGTGACATCAGAGAAAAAACATCATTCCAAAGCAGAAGCGAACGTTCAGATTTTGATTAAAGATTACCCTGACAAATTATATTTATTCTGTTCATTAACTTGCATGGATGAATTGTTCACCAAAAGACTAATCTGTACTTACAAAGGCAATATGTTCAATTTTGATTATGACAACTTTAATAGTCCTGTACGTAGATTATATATTTATATTCCCACATCACATTATTATCTTACCCAGAGTGTGAATGAACTGGCAGCTGAAGAGCAGCAGGATGTTCTGATAAACCTTCATTTCTCCAAGACACAGTGGCTCCTTGAACCTGTTCATTACCAGAAATCATTTAGGAGTAGATTGAACAGAGCATAAGCAAGGAAAAAACATTATCAATATCAAAACAGATGAAAACATATTCTGTTTGATCAGTATTTTTTGGGGGTACTGGTTTCCACCATGGGGGAAAAAAGTAATTGAGATTCTTTCAAATTTCAACTCATCCTAGGCTGTGAGACTATCATCTGATTAAAAAGGTCAAAATTATGAGCTATAAACTCATAAGTCTAGACATTTTTTCCACTTAACTGAGATAGAATATCGGAATTACCTTGTTTAATTTTTAATTACCTCCATGGCGGAAACAAGCTTCCATACCTTTCAATTGATCAAACAGATCAGTGTATCAAAAGTTACACCGCATCCCTAAAGCAGTGCATGTGACTGTCGCTGGTACACCAGATTCTCCGCACCCTCAACCCTCACACAGCGCATGTACTCACCGCAGTTTTAATCACCGCACTTGTACCTTGTTACCAGAGCATCAGCACTGCATTTATACCCTGAACACTCATTGGGTTATTGTTTGACTATCAGGGGTGTAGATACGTGGTGCCCAGTGCCACCCCTGATTGAACCTTGGCCACCCTTGTTGTGCAAAGCATTTCATGGCTTTACCAGGTGACTTCCTGTTTTTCCATTTAGATATGATACACGCCAACACAGACATTTTGATGTACTTTTATAAGTGGTGAGTTGGCCAGTAAGTCAGTGACTCTTTATTGACTTTTCTCAATGCAAACCATGTTCACACTGGCACAAAGGCCACGTACAAACTCCATCTGAACAAGCGTATGATTACATAGATAAAGAACATTGCATCCTTATAAATAAGCTCCAAAAAATATAGATACCAGTGAAATTCACAATACTTAAATCCAACTTTTGACATCCTTTTTTGAGTATTCAGTGGTGAGTCAGTGACCCTGAACACTGATGAACTCAAAGGCATAAGGACATGTATAAGAACACATATGCAATAAAACAAAAACATGAAGTGGGTTCCTGTCAGCAAGTGTGATTGGAAATCTTTCATTGTGTGTAACGAGGGATGAATGACGAGGGCGAGGAAACAAGGGATCAACGTAAAACTTTTGAATTAAACAAAAACGAAAACAATTTACAGAAGTGCCTTCCATTTCCACTAAAGTGGAAGATAATGCTAATGTAGGTGGTTCAGTTTCAGAAACCAATTTAACCTCTGAATATTGTATAATTCCACCTTAATAATTGATTGAACATGATTAACACAACAGACACACGTCAGAAAAATACTACAGGTTAACTGAAACTTCCTTTTATTCAGAACGAAAAGAAAACACTTTAAATATCAAACAAAAGAAGCGCATGTGCAAAAACTGACGATAACTACGAGGAACCATGGAGAAACATCCCCACATGGCATAACATTTGACAAATGGCTCATGGCTTACAACTGACAAATACAAAGGAACACATGAGGGCTTTTTTATGAGGGATAATAGGGAACAGGTAACGAGATGAGTGATTGACACTACAGGTGAGGGAAATAACATGGGGAGCACACAGAAGGAAACAGGAAGTGTGAAGAGATACGACCGACTGTGACAGAACACCCCGTTCTGGAAGGTGTGACTTATAACACCTGACTTCATATGAGGAACATGTATTACTTACACTTATACACTTATTATTGTAACACATTACAAAATAATGTTTAAAAGTTATTAAAATACAGTTTGAAATACAGTGTTTTATTATATTTTGCAAAGTATAAATACATATGGTTGCACTTTTCTTTGTGCTGTCACAGGATATGTGTGTAATGTAGGCTACTGTGTGAGTGAGCGTGCACCATGTATTTCATTGTTAATTTTGCTGGCTAAATCTTTAATTTATTTTTTTTCCCCCTTCCACTGTGCTACTTTTCTACTCATGTTCTAAAAACATTTTTGGCCCTTGGCTCGCTCTGGTGTGTCTTTTTGTTTGTAAAGCTGCTTTGCCCAGAACGTATTATAGCATTGCCATGTCCACTTATTAATAGACATCTTTGGGCTTGCTTGTCACCCTTGGTCCTGTCTGTCCTGTCATCTTTGTCAAGTTCCTTGTGTCGTGTGTGTGGGATCTTGTCTCTTTGTGTTCCCTAGTATTTCCAAGTTTCCTCCGAGTGTTTCCAGGTTTTTGCACGACTAGTGCCGTTTTCTGTTTATATTTAAAGTGTTTTGTTTTCTGCTTTTGAATAAAGCAAGTTTCATTTGGAAGTCTGTTCTCCGCGCCTCACTCCGCATCCGACACATTCTCCAAGTGTACTGTTATTTTATTTTTCTCCATATAAATAGGGGAACTGACAGTTTAGTCAATTGGAGTGTGTGCAGGGCCTTTTTGCCAGTGTCAAAGTTCTTTAAATGGAGTAGGGTCACGGATTCTCTGGCCAACCAACCACTTGGCAAGTATCATAGCAGAACAGCTGTCTTGGCAAGAATCATTGCAAACACAGATATTTATGACTATACCAAATGTAAACTATTGAGAAATATATTGCATGTGTCAATATAAAGATGCTGATCAATAGATAAAATATAATGCATTAGGTCTTTAATTCTAATTAAAGTATAATTCTTTGATATTTAACAGTTCTATGATAAATGATGCTGTTTTTTTATCAATAATTTGGTGCCATTTGCACTGTGTATTTTGCGGATTAGCCCGCAAACATCGCTGCTCGTACTAAATGTTTATCACATTTCTGTGTAAGCTTTCTAAGCGTTATAATGCCCTTATCTGGTTGACATTGTTACTGCCAGTTTTAAGGATACAGTCTGATTGCATTCAGGGGTGCAATCCCCAACACTAACCATACTATTTTTATTCCTTGCAGGCATGCCATTTAACGTTTGAGAACAAAATGTATTCACTATTAACCAATGTTGCTGTATCAAAATATTGGAAAACTTTAGACACTGGCTAGGCAGTTAACAGTGGTGTGAAAAAGAGTTTGCCCCCTTCTGGATTTCATTTTTGATTTCATGATTGTCACACTTACATGCTTCAGATCATCAAACAGATTTAAATATTCTTCAAATATTCTATTTATATGGAAAAAAATAACATTAACCAGAAATAAATAACCAGAAACTTGACAACATCAACACTGATGGCTTAAGGACCAGGAAACACAAGAGGGTATATATAGACAAAGACGTGGGAAACACCTGAGGATACTGACGATGTAATTAATACACGACAGGTGTCGAAAGATCTAGAAGGGCCCGGAAGTTAACAGAAAGTGCTGACACGATAGGCAGGAAATGAAACAATGACCTTATTAACAGGAATTGAGAAAGATGACAGACAGACAGGACCAATGGTGACAAACACATTCGCTATCTTTCTCAACGGTTTACAACTGATTCACAGTCGCTGCTGTTAATCCATATGTCTGTATCACACTTCTGGACATGCACAGCCAGCAGCTAAACAGGCATGTCTGCTTGACATTTGACACCTTAAGCTTTTGGCATTTTTTCAAATTCTTTTGATGTGTAGGGTAAAGGGGAGATGCAACAATATTCAGCTTTCGCTGACCTGATCCACCTGAGTGAAAACTATTATCCGTTATCAGCTATTTATATCGAATGACTATTCACTCTAACATTTATTAGCCAAAGTAAACAAACTAAGAGAGGTTCAAAAGTATTTCAAATTTTGTGAATTAGTTTGAACCTGTCTTAGTTTAAACAGATTTAACAATCCAGTCGAGTGATGCATAAATTTGAATTTCAGCTTTATAGAGCATCCAAGCTCCCTCCAATGAGTCCATTTTTGAATATGTGTCAAACAGTAGTTTAGATTGTACGGATAGGCAAGGAGAGGGAATCAGTTGCGGGATGAGATTTTTTCAACTCAAAGAGATAAGGACAACAGTTCTCAGATCTTTTAGCAGGATGTAGCAGAAAGAGTCACTGTGCTGTGTAACCAAGGCAGGCAGGATGAAGGGTTGCATTCCGCAGGGCTGGGTAGAGGCTCAATGGTGGCAGGGAGCTTGTCAAGGGGACTAAACAGGAAACTGTGCCAGGTCCCAGAGAAACTTGCGGATCGTCAAATGGCACAGCGTCTTGGTGGAAGCAGAGGAATAAGCGCAGGAACTCAGACCAGGCAGACAGGGGAGCTGGGGAGACAAAAATAAAAAGGGAAAAAACAAGAACCAGCAAACGCTAAACTAGAAGAAAAGGACTAGGAAAGAAGAGGTTGAAAACTAGGTAAAGGAAAAGCCCTAGATACAAAAGCGACAAAAACAACAAACACTGACTAAGACCAGACACCAACTAGAACTAAGATAAACTAGGAAGAGCTAGAAACGCTAGAAAGTAGTGATGTTACGCTCTGTATCGAGGTTTCAGAGCGTGTGCCGAGAAATCCTGTAAGCTTTTAGTGAAGCGCGTATCGAGGCATGTAGATGACTAGGGACGATGACTAGGGACCAACCAAATTCACGATTTCACGGCCGTGACATTTTCCGTGAAATCGGCCACTTTCCGTGAAAACACCCAACAAGCGTGAAATACTGAAATTTTTATTGAAGATAAATATTTTTACTGATAAAGAGTATACCAGGAGCAGATGATCGTAGCGTCTGAGCCGAGTTTGCAGCCTACTAAACAGCAGCAAAAGAAGTTCCGCCGGATACGAGTATAACAGCATTCTGGCGTTCGCACAGCAGTCGGTTTCCTCTGCTGAGCCGGCTGCATTACGCTACCTTTCTGTACCAACGAACAGCGTTGACGCGGAGAGAAGTGTCAGCCAGTACACAAGCGTCAATACACCGCAGCGACAGAATATGTCAGCATCCACGTTGGTCAGCCAAGTTTTGGCCACGAAAAACTGTAAACTATTTAATTAATGTCACGTGGCATTGCGGAGTGTGTGCCTACGTGCGTTGTAGTCGTATTTTGTTTCCTTTTTGTTTTTTAATACAGGTGAACAGTCGAAAAGTGGTGTTTTAGAATACAAAACAGCGGGTGTGACAGCAGATGGACTGATTGCAGTGATTGGTGCCTAAAAATTGTACCCGTGAATTTTCCGTGTAATCGAGTGTTTTTTTAAAAACCTTCCGTGAAATTGCGAATTTTTACCCGTGAATTTGGTTGGTCCCTACCGATGACGTCAGAGATGATCTGTGAAGCAAATGGATTTGTGAGCAAATGAGGCTTCGAGAAATGAACCCTTTTGTGAACCTATTGGCTAAAAAGCTTCAATGCTTCATGAGGCTTCATCTCGCCATCACTACTAGAGAGACTAGAGCAGGGGTGGGCAAACTACGGCCCGCGGGCCATATCCGGCCCGTTGGGCTTTTTAATCCGGCCCGCCGAACTTGCCGAACCTGTATTAAACCTCCTTTTTACATTTCCCTGTAATGTCACTCTGTCGCGGAAAAGTGGCTCTGAAAGCTGTGGTGGAGAGTAGGCGTGTGTCGCAAACCCCTCTACACCCCCTTTTATGGCATTAAATTCCGTGCTAAAAAGGAACGTGCGCAAAACTGATGTTTGCGCGCGCGTAAATTACATCCGCGAGCGGAAAACAGAGCTACACGTAAATACGGATACCCGCAAGCTCATTTTAATCACTCGCGCGCGCGAACATTCGCCCGCTCTCGACTGCTGTTTTTGCTCGCGTGAGCACTTTTATTTTTGTCAGTCGTGGGGCGGGGCTTGCTCTTGTAATAGTAACATCAAACGTCATTGGTTAGTTCCCTTTTTTCCAGAGGTCAATTGTTATTGGACGCCTGTGATTGTCAATCTAGAGCTGAGGCAAAAATATGATTCAGTCACATTGCATATTATGTTTTTTCTGTCGAATAAATTGTATTAATATTGTTTTGTTGTAATTTCACGTGTCCCAGTCGAGTGATTTAAGACCAAACTATACTTTATACAGGTTTTCTAGGATTTCTTATAAGTAAATGCACAGGTACGACCTTCAACCTGGCCCCTCTGTCAATTTTAAGAAACCAATGTGGCCCGCGAGACAAATAGTTTGCCCACCCCTGGACTAGAGCTATGAGAGCCAGGGCGGTCTGAAAGACAGCAATACAATCTGATACAGGACAGACAGTGAGAGGGATCTATAAAGGGTGACAAACGAACAAGGAACAAGGTAACAAGCGGGTGGGGAAAACAAAGCACATGACACAACAGCAAAGAGATCAAGACAAACAAGGACAAGCACCAACAACTAGAGAGACACCCTAACATAGATATCTGGTGATATTAAACTGCTCAAGCTTTGTTACAACAAAACTGGCTACATAAAAGTAATCAGACAATTAAACATGCAGAGATACAAATTACATTACAGGACAGTTATAACTTCTAAATGTTTTGGAAGTTATACTTGAGACTTATATCTAAGGTATGCTTTACGCTACTTTAGGATGTCTACTGTAAACAGTTAAAAGTGTCATAATGTTATGTTTTTTGTTGTTGTTTTTTCTACCAGTTTTTTTATTGGCACATATGTCAAAAATGTAAAATTTTACATTTATTTTCTTAAAATGCGAACAGTAAAATTGGCTTATTTAAGAAATCCAAACCTGTCCATACTCTGGTCCACTGAATTTCCTAATGCAACAGCATTAAGGGTTCGCTGCGGTCTCATTGCCGATTGCACAGTGATGCCAGGGTTTGCCTGACCGTGAAGCTGTGCTTCCTGCCTCCTGCCCGCTGTGACCAGCTGTCTCTGCTGAAACTATTCAAAACTCACAAAACATAGAAATCCTAGTCACAGTATCATAGTCATGTTGTGTCTCGTCACTTCCTGTGAGCTCCTGTGTGATCCTTTGTGTTTCCGTCTCGTTTGCCACTCCCATTTCCCAGTTTCTGTTGTTTATGCACAAGTGTGCCGTTTTCTGTTTATATGTAAATTGTTTTCATTTTTGTTTAATTAAAACATTTTACATTGATCCCTTGTTTCCTCGCCCTCGTCATTCATTCCTCGTTACACACAATGAAAGAACACTGGAGACCAGATGTACCAATCACACTTACTGACAGGAACCCACTTTATGTTTTTGTTTTATTGCATATGTATTGCAATATGCCAATATGCCTTATGCCTTTGAGTTCATCAGTGTTCAGGGTCACTGACTCACCACTGAATACACTAAAAAGGATATCAAAAGTTGGAATTAAGTATTGTGAATTTCACTGGTAACTATATTTTTTGGAGCTTATTTATAAGGATGCAATGTTCTTTATCTATGTAATCATACGCTTGTTCAGATGGAGTTTGTACGTGGCCTTTGTGCCAGTGTGAACATGGTTTGCATTGAGAAAAGTCAATAAAGAGTCACTGACTTACTGGCCAACTCACCACTTATAAAAGTACATCAAAATGTCTGTGTTGGCGTGTATCATATCTAAATGGAAAAACAGGAAGTCACATGGTAAAGTCATGAAATGCTTTGCACAACAAGGGTGGCCAAGGTTCAATCAGGGGTGGCACTGGGCACCACGTATCTACACCCCTGATAGTCAAACAATAACCCAATGAGTGTTCAGGGTATAAATGCAGTGCTGATGCGCTGGTAACAAGGTACAAGTGCGGTGATTAAAACTGCGGTGAGTACATGCGCTGTGTGAGGATTGAGGGTGCGGAGAATCTGGTGTACCAGCGACAGTCACATGCACTGCTTTAGGGATGCGGTGTAACTTTATGTCTGTGTTGATCAATTGAAAGGTATGGAAGCTTGTTTCCGCCATGGAGGTAATTAAAAATTAAACAAGGTAATTCCGATATTCTATTTCAGTTAAGTGGAAAAAATGTCTAGACTTATGAGTTTATAGCTCATAATTTTGACCTTTTTTATCAGATGATAATCTCACAGCCTAGGATGAGTTGAAATTTTAAAGAATCTAAATTACTTTTTTCCCCCATGGTGGAAACCAGCATCCAAAAAAAATACTGATCAAACAGAATATGTTTTCATCTGTTTTGATATTGATAATGTTTTTTCCTTGCTTATGCTCTGTTCAATCTACTCCTAAATGATTTCTGGTAATGAACAGGTTCAAGGAGCGACTGTGTCTTGTAGAAATGAAGGTTTATCAGAACATCCTGCTGCTCTTCAGCTGCCAGTTCATTCACACTCTGGGTAAGATAATAATGTGATGTGGAAATATAAATATATAATCTACGTACAGGCCTATTAAAGTCGTCATAATCAAAATTGACCATATTGTCTTTGTAAGTACAGATTAATCTTTTGGTGTAAAATTTATCCACGCAAATTAATGAACAGAAAAAATATAATTTGTCAGGGTAATCTTTAATCAAAAACTGAACGTTCGCTTCTGCTTTGGAATGATGTTTTTTCTCTGACGTCACTTTGACGCTTGGGATGAATATCCCTAAACACTCCCTCCAACCATCAGTCTGCTCTGAGCAAGGGATGGAGAGGAGGTGCGCTTAAACCATGCCCTCTTTTCAATATTCATTTTCATTTAAACATACTTCACAACACTGAAGTAAAGTCGGTAAAGTAAAGTTACAACTTCTGGTTCACGGGGACTTTACGGTATTTTGAAGTATTTAATCTAAAAGTATCAATATTTTATATTTCTTATTTTTCAGCTTTAAACTGTGAGGCTGTGTGTGGCAATCTGAAGCAGATCGACGCTGGGTCTGGTTCAGTGGTTGGAGTGAACGATCAAAATGAAGTGTTTGTCCTAAATGATAATGTCTTCACAAAGATGTTTGCATCTCTAAATCACTTCAGTGTCGGTCCTGCTGGTCAGATCGGGGTGAATCTGACAAATAGTGTCCTCAGGTTGCAGGGTGGCAAATTCGTGGAGTTTCCAGGTGAAGAGACTTAATGTAAAGTGCAAAAGGACAGAAATCATAAGTTTAATCTGATTTTCCTTTTAATCTGTCATAAATACATGATTCTAATTTGTAGTCATTGTTTTAAAGCCACCCAACTGCATGTTTATTGTTCTTGTTCCAAGTAAATTGTCTAATCTTTCATCCAATCTGTTCATTTGTAGTATTAGGCCAGTTCAAACAGGTGGATGCTGGAGGTGATCAGATCATTATTGGTGTCGATATAAATGATAACGTCTTCTGTTCAAATATGGATGACAACACCAAATGGCCGTCCAACACCATTCCTTGGGTTCAACTGAGTGTAAATCTGAAGTATTACAGCTGTGGCCCGTACAGCTGTTGGGGAGTGAACGACCATGACCAAATCTACATCTTGAAGGTCATGTCACAATGTTAAATACAAGTAAACCACGTTTCTTAAAAGTTTAACAATGAAGTAGATTTCAGGCAACGTTTTTTCCCTCCCTGACATAACTAAAGAAACACAGTTTCTTGATGTGACTGTTATGGTTGACTGGGTTTTGTTTTTTTCGGTCTCATGCAGGATGTGTCTAGTGATATCTGTTCTGGGTCCGGCAACTTTGCGACTATAATGGGACAAATGTCCATGATTGAAGTAGCATCTGATGGCAGTGTCTTTGGTGTCAATGCTCAAGGGTCCTTATTCCGAAGGTGAACTAAACAGACATCATATTAAACATTGTGTGAACAAAAGTGATGAACATCCGAAATGATCATCTGATGTAAATGAAACACTGCTCAAGAAACAATATTCATCTGTTGCAGAACTGAAGTCTCTCGATCCAACCCCCATGGCACAGACTGGGTTTCGCTCACTGCCTGTCCAAATGGCCACAAGCATGTGAGCTATGACCTGGGATTCCTGTGGGCTGTCTGTATTGACAACTCCATCCGTAGATGCACTTTATAGTCTGTCATCCTGTACTTTTCTCTTTATTGCTGTTGAATCAATAAAGGATTGTGATGGCATCTATTTTAGCAGTGTTTCTTTGAGTATTATTTGATTCAGTGGATGTCAAACAGCAATCGGGTGAAATGCAGCTTGAACAAGGAAATGTACTTCATTAGAAGAAACATATCAATTTGTTTGTTTTTATTTTGTAAAGATTGATTCGATTTACTACATGTTTATGAATGTCTAAAAAATGATGTCTAACTGTGTGATTATTTAAGAGTCAACCACTTGCATAGCGGAGATTAGTGAGAATTGGACTCTAAACTAAAGTGAATATTTAACCCATTAATTTAATCAATAATACAACATAAATTGTGAAATATAAAAACTTTAAAAAATAAAAATAATTATGAAATACGATTAATATAAAACAATATAATTACACACACGATCACTAGGCTATTCAAAAATTTTATTTGTCTGAATTAACTTTTTGACAGCCCTCTCTCCTGGCTTTTGCAGCCTTTGAAGTGTTGCCTTGTGTTTTAATTAAACACTGAAATTCAGCTAAGCCCTCGAGCAAGAGTTCTTGCTCTGCCGCTGAGAAATACTGTGCGCGCTCTTTTGCCATGCTCACTGATCAATGTTTCTACTATCGATTCATAACGCCTTTTAAGAAAATCCACGAACGCGCAATGATCTCAGAAAATTCAATCCAACTATAATAATCATCAACAACAGGTCATAGTTAGCGCGATTATCTCATCTCGGATGTGACATTTGATCTTGGATGTAGTAAGCGAGGTACGAAGAATATACCCCAGGTCTTCATTCAGCATTTCTGGTCCTCGGGTCTTTAACTTTAATTCCTCTACATCTTCTTCCTCAGCCATGAGATCTAGTAATTAAGTTGTCTTGGAAGAGCCAATTTACTAATCTACTGTTTAAGAAAATTTATTTTATTCTTTGCAAAAGGGCTTTCAAACTTCAAACAGCAAACTCGGTTCAGACCTTTTCTGACTCAGGTTGTTATATCTTTAACTGATCTGACTTATGGTTTTCCAAGAAAAATCAAAATTTTCATTATTTTTAACGAGGTGGTCAAAATTTTTATCCATTATTTTAGCATTGTATTTCCGCTTCATTCACTGCCTATCACTGACAAAACCTACAAACTAGCTTCAGACATACCAGCAATATGCCATCTCATGCTAGCAAAATGCTATGGGAAATTTCTCTGTTCCAGCAGCAATTTTTAAGGTATGTTACAAATATAAATAATATACAGCATAATATATCATATGTATGTATGTATATATATATATATATATATATATACACAGCATATACAAAAACAAAAAAGTATATCAAGGATTACAGTGTAGTGATTGCACTAAAAACAACAACAAATTGCACATATTATTGCAGTGATAAAATAGCAGCAGTGAGTATCATGGTGACTCATTCACTGGGAGCAGCTCTGATTATAAAGTCTAATAGCAGCAGGGAGAAACGAGCGTCTGTAGCGCTCCTTCAGACACTTCGGATGTAACAGTCTGTCACTGAAGGAGCTGCTCAGAGCTGAAACCGTTTCATACAAGGGATGAGAGTCGTTCTCCAGCAATGATGATAGTTTTGCTACCATCCTCCTCTCTCCCACCTCCTGCACAGTATCCAGAGGAATTCCCAGGACTGAGCTGGCCTTCCTGATCTGCTTGTCCAGTTTCTTCCTTTGTGCACTAGAGATGCTGCAACAGAACACCACACCATAGAATATGGCTGAGGCAACCACAGAGTCAAAAAAGCTCTTCAGTAGCTCATTCTGCACACCAAAAGACCTCAGTCTCCTCAGCTTTGCCCTTTCTTGTAGATCGCCTCAGTATGTTCTGACCAGTCCAGTTTGTTGTTCAGATGAACACCCAGATATTTGTAAGATTCCACCCTCACAATGTCCGTTCCCTGAATGTTCACTGGTGGTAACATAGTTTGTCTGCGCCTACGGAAATCCACCACCAATTCTTTGGTTTTCCCCGCATTTAACTGGAGGCTGCTCCGTCGGCACCAGTCCACAAAGTTATGGATCAGTTCTCTGTACTCCCTGTCATCATCATCTGTGATCAGACCAACGATGGCAGAGTCGTCAGAGAACTTCTGTAGGTGACAGGTTGCTGAGCTGAACATGAAGTCTGCAGTGTAGATGGTGAAGAGAAACGGGGTTAGAACCGTTCCCTGCGGGGCTCCAGTGTTGCAGACAATCATGTCAGACTCACAGTCATGAGTTTTCACAAACTGTGGTCGGTCTGTGAGGTAATCCAATATCCAGGTCCACCATCTTATCCCTCAGAAGCGCAGATTGGATGGAGTTAAAGGCACTGGAGAAGTCAAAAAACATGACTCTCACCATGCTCCCAGCCTTTTCAAGGTGAGAAAAAGCCCGATTCCGGAGGAAGATGACAGCGTCTTCCACTCCAATGCCAGGTTGGTAGGCAAACTGAAGTGGATCCATTGATGGGCTCACTAAGGGTCGCAGATGGGTTAGCAGCAGCCTCTCCAATGTTTTCATCACATGTGAGGTCAAATGTCAGTCACTGCATTTACCATGAATTAGAAAGTTTGCTAAAATGAGTTAGCATTAACATTGATTCATTTAGCAGACAATTTTATCCAAAGTGACTTACAATTTGAGGAATACAGAAAGCGATTCATCCTGAAGATGCAAAAGTACTCATAAGTGCTTACAATACAGTTTCAAACATTACACATCCAAGTAGTAAAAGCCTGGGAAATAGAGGACATTTTTTAAACAAATGTTGAGGTGGTATGTGCGTGTGTGTCATGTTAGGTGCTCATGAGTTTTTAGCAGTCTTTTGAATATTGCCAAGGATTCTGCATTCCGGATGAAGGCAGGGAGATCTTTCCACCAGTAAGGAATGATTTTTAAAAAAATGTTGCTTCCTCCGTTAGGAACAGTCTGAACCTTCTGATATTGTGAAGTGCAAACCTGCATGATCTGGCCGTCTGTGATGTGATCTTTGAAGGTCAGCTAGTTCACAAAGATCACTCCAAGATTTCTAGCACACCTTGATCAGAATCAGAAGAGCTTTATTGCCAAGTGTGCCTGCACACACAAGGAATTTGTTTTGATGCTGAAGCTTCCAGTAGAATAAGCCTCTTATTCAACTGTTCAAGAGGGAAATGGCCTGTGGGAAGAAACTGTTCCCGTGCCTAGATGTTTTAGTGGCCAGTGATCGGAGTCGCCGTCCTGACGGTAACAGTTCAAACAGGAAGTGTCCAGGGTGAGCGGAGTCTGTGATGATTTTACCTGCTCTCTTCCTCACTCTGGAAGAATACAGGTCCTGGAGGGCTGGCAGGGGAACACCAATGATCCTCTCTGCAGTCCGGATTGTACGATGTAGTCTCCTGATGTCAGATTTGGTAGCTGAACCAAACCAGACAGTGATGGAGGTGCACAAAACAAACTCAATGACAGCTGAGTGGAACTGAATCAGCAGCTTCTGTGGGAGGTTGAAGTTCCTCAGCTGACAAAGTACAGTCTCTGCTGGGCCTTTTCATTCAGCCTTGTCATTGTCATAGCAGTGATAGGAGAATCCGTATGCCCGTATGATGGGACCCAGTGATGTTAAAAAGATTTTAATTACAAAACAACAGACTTTAAGTGCAAAACAAACTAACACACCTGTGCATAAAATAAACTTTAACAAAACACTGGAAAACTCGGGAATACTGAGACAACACAGACACAGTCAACATCCACATTACAACTTCAACAACCGACAAGGACAAATGAACACAGGAGGGAATATGTATGGAGACACGACATGAGGAGCAGCTGGAGAGACTAATGACAGTGATTACATGACAGGTGTAGGAAGTGAAACGATAACAAGACTGACAGGAAGTGACAAAGAAGACCCAGACAGACAGGAACAAGTGTTACAGTTATGCTCTAGCTACTCAAGGAGCTCTACTGGTTATGATACTCAGACAGCACATGAACGTTGCGGAGACGTCTGTGCGATGTCCTGAACTTCATCTGATGATGTATATTTTAGGCATTTGTTTGTCTGGAATATGTCACCAAGATGTCTCTGCCAGAATGACGTCTAGAAGATGTCCTTAAGACGTAAAGAATTTAATCAACTGTGATCCGAACTTTGATGATATATCAAAGGTTCTGTCACACTTTTATGGCAGGGTTCTGTCACAGTCACAGCATTGTGAATCAGGAAAGCCTTCTAGAACTGAGATCTCTTGGCAATTACTAGGTTTTCGCCAGGGATTTCAGAAATTCAGTCATGTGTAACTAAAAATAAAACTATATAATTTGTAGTTATTATAATTACAACGAAATTGGTTGAATAGATAAAACCAAGTGTTTAACTAAAGTCACTTTGGAATTTAAAATAACAATTAACATGTGAAGTGTGATGCGTTGTCTGAGATGTGGAAGAAGCGAGAGAAACACGCTGTCCTCTCAACAACAACAAACAAATTCCCCTAAAATGTACCTATTTGTACTCCAACAAAATGCAAACAAAGTTGAGAAAATTTCTCCCCCAGCATTGAGTGATTGTTCATTTAATCATTGATTGAGAGGACAGGAATGATGCATACAAATCCAGCTTTGGCCAGGATACAAATCCAACAGGGCCCTTGAGCATTGACACCAAAAGAAACAGCCATCAGTTGTTACATAAAACATGAACAGAAGTACAGGAATATTCATAAAGTTGCTGGACCCAAAACCAGCATTTCCAGATACATCCTGAACGAGACCCAAAGAAACAAACCGGCCAACCATTATATAGTCAGCATCAAGAAACAGTGTTTGCTGCTTCCACATGAGTGGAACATTTACTAAAGGCCTTGTATTTAACATTGTGATATCACCTTCATGATGAATATTTGGTCATTGTTGTTCAAACAGCTGTACAGGCCACAGCTGGAAAACTTCATCTATCTGTTCATTTGAACCCTGTAGGGCAATTTACAAATAAAGACCCTAGGACCAGATATGTTGAAGAAAGAACAGCAGTCAGGACTGCAGTCAATTGAAGAACATTTTTCTATGATGTTTTATTAACAAAGTTCGGGAGGAGCATGTTCAAAGGATCAACGCAATCAACACATCATCAGCAATTACACCTCATCCTATCAGCATGAGAGGAAGCATGTATATATAGACATGTTTGACTCACCTACAGCTCTTGAAATTTTTTCGGCAGCATGACAGTTTACGGCATTTTGGCTCCGCTCTCTGGTCGCGATACAGCTGAAATCGAGCTTTATACGTTAGATGGATTTTCTACGAAAACCTCCGGACTCAGGAGTGATCCTTATCCGCCTAACACCATATGACCATATTATATCACCCTCAGCATTATATTATTGGTGCGAGACCAAACAAACGGATCCCGAGCAACAAACAATCAAACGCGAGGCCTGTTCTCTCCACCGCAAGCGAAACCACACAAGTATCAAGAACTTATTGCCAACACTGCCTTGATGTTTCAATTTAATCAGGTATTAAGTGGACTCACTGGAAAAGAAATCATATGCATATGCTTCTTATTTCAAAGTAATTCACTGCCTTCACTGTCTTCAATCCTTTAAGTCTATGATAAGTTTTGTAAATCTATGATATTTGGATGAACCCCTTCCAGCGTTTATTCAAAGCCAATAAGTTTGTGAACTTTCATCAACTTTGATATTCCGAATTCCAACAGGTAAGTAAGTGTGTTTTGAAATTATATCTGTTTTAAATTCAACTCTCTGTCAATTTTATAATTGAAAGGTTTTTACTTTATGGAAATCAATGTATTTTACAAAACATAGTGATTTATTACTTGCGTGTATTTAGACGTCTGCAACCTAAAATTATTTTCAAGAGATTGAAAACACTGAATAGCAACAAATGTTGAGAGCTTTCTCTGGCTCAGCGCCAGCCAATGTGTTCAAATTTAGCAGGTGATCATGTGATGCCCCGCCTTTCGCCACATTGTCTAAGATTGAGATGTACCTGTTTGATGATGAACACTTCCTCTCTCTTCCTCTCCCTTCGCTGTATCCCACTGATGAAAGGAGCTCTTGCGCTCAACAAACACTGCAACCAAGCTTTCAACAACACCACACGGTCGTCAGCTCTGCCGCTCCATTTTCGCACCCTATGACGCCGAGGCTTGCCCTCACCTCCACCATCAAGACATCCACCTTCTTCTTGCTCAACTTCCTATGACACCTTAGCACTTGCATCAATAGTGAAAGGAGGACGACCAAAGCAAAACTAACTAGAATAGGTCTCACTCCAGTCCCTTTCTACCCCTTTTGTCTCTCTCCGGGCTCCAGATGTCAACCCAAGCGTGAGGTTGGCCCCGCAAGTGGCTTCGCCCCTGGCCTTTTTCCTCCTAATTCTCTCCACCATGCTAAATCTCCTTTCATCCTGTTCTCTGCAATGCTCATGCCATTCCACAAATACTCCCGCTTGGAACCACCCCTGTCGCCAACAACAGTAGAACACAAATCCTCACTGTAGTTAAGGCTGCTGCCACCAGAGGCGGACCCATTCCCAACCAGTATATCAATATTCAGAGTTGATATTTCTCGACGCCTCTCAATTTCCATTCTTCAAGCCTTTTTCTCTTCAAACCACTAATTTTTGGAAGATTATATGTGGAGCGGAAGATTTCAAGACTTTCCACTCCACATATAGTCTGCTTAACATGGTCTCTACCCACTACCACCGATTCATATTGCATTTCAATAACACCAAGAACCTCCAAGCCAGCTTCACCATGGGTTACCTAGGTGAAATCTACTTCTCTCTGCTGAAATCTAATCCTCTGCTCATCAAAGGTATATCAAGAACTCAACCCACCAGCTCAGACATCAGACAACCAATTGGAAATCCGTACCCCCACTCTCCGCCAAGGATTCCACCCAAATGTCGTCCGACCACTCAACGCCATGGTCGAGCCATATTGGTTTCAGTTTCCTCAGATTCCATCACATCCAACCTTAATCCAAATCCATCCATATTCTGACTCGTCAGCGCTGCACAACGAAAATAAGGTAGACCGAACCATAAAGGCCTTTATCTTCCACCAACAGCATCAATCCTTCAAAGCCTACCTTCATTTAAGAGATCAGGCCAAACTGCCATCCGACCCACCCTTCACAGACGACTTAAATCACCCCATCACGTTTTGTTCCAAAACCAGCAGATCCAAGCACTGGGCCGCAGGTCATCGGAAGCTTTCAGGAGTTAAATTTGATCAAATCAGTCTCTCCAGAAATGGCTTTCACTGCCACAAGAGACAACAGAAGTTGAGGAAAGAGACAATCTCTGTTATCCAACATGTGATAAGTTTCAAGATGAAGTTCTCCATTACCGCAGCAGTGATGCACCTCCACACTCCCGCATGAGCTCAGTTCAAATGGAAATTATTCCACTGCCGCCTCCATTGCCGCAGCAATGATGTTCCCCCACACTCCCGCAGGAGTCAGCCAAGGGGAAATTATCCCACTGCCGCAGCAGTGAAGCCATGCTCATATTGGCTTTTCGGTTTCCTCAGATGCTCATAACTCACCATTACATCCAGCTTTAACCCAAAATTACATCCTGCAAATTCCGACTTGTCAGTACTGGACGATGAAACCATTTCTTCTTCACCAAATGAAGAAAGGCCATTTCACCTACATCTTTAATCTTCTATCACCAATCAAACCACATCAAACCCTCCTACCCTACCTCCATGTCAGAAACTCGCAGGCTAAACTCCCATCCGACCCACTCTTCATAGATGATTCCAACCCCATTACATGTTTTAGTTCCAAAACTTCTTAAAGCTACGCTACTCCAAACCAGATTCCAAACAGACCATTTATCCAGCCATTCCTTCCCATAAGCGCAGCAAACATGGCTGCACAAAAAAGGCCTTTCCCAACAGCAAATACAAGCATTGGGCCACTGGTCTTCAGAAGCTTCAAGAGCTACATCAGATCAAACAGATCGCACATCAAACAAGCTCTTCAAACTCTCAGCAGTTAAACATCAGCTCCTCTCCACTTACAACTTCATGGCCACTGCTTTTCCATTGCCGCAGCAGAGACGTTCCCGCAGGAGCCAGGTCTCTCAATTCTCTACTGGCGCATCAGAGACGCCCAGCCAATTCTCTCTAATTATCCACTTGCGCAGCAGTGACGCTCCCGCTGGAGCCAGATCTCAAATTCTCCACTGCCGCACCAGCTACACTCTCGCAGGAGCCAGCTCTCGAATTCTCCACTGTCGCAGCAGTGACGCTCCCGCAGGAGCAAGGTCTTTCAAATTCTCCACTGCCACAGCAGTGACGCTCCCACAGGAGCCATCTCTCGAATTCTCCACTGCCGCAGCAGTGTTGCTCCCGCAGGAGCCAGCTCTCTAATTATCCACTGTCGCAGCAGTGACGCTCCCACAGGAGCAAGGTCTCTCAAATTCTCCACTGCCGCAGCAGTGACGCTCCCGCAGGAGCAAGGTCTCTCAAATTCCCCACTGCTGCCACAGGAGCAAGGTCTCTCTAATTATCCACTGCCGCAGCAGTGACTCTCCCGCAGGAGCAAGGTCTCTCAAATTCTCCACTGCCGCAGCAGTGACGCTCCCGCAGGAGCAAGGTCTCTCAAATTCCCCACTGCTGCCACAGGAGCAAGGTCTCTCTAATTATCCACTGCCGCAGCAGTGACGCTCCCGCAGGAGCAAGGTCTCTCAAATTCTCCACTACCGCAGCAGCGACGCTCCCGCAGGAAAATTGGTTTCCACCACCGCAGCGACGATGTACCTTTTCGGTCCTGCAGCCGCCCAGAGGGGTTTCCACTGCTACGAAGGTGATGTGCCTACTGCTGCTGTGGGGGCCCAGAGGGGTCTCCACTGCTACGACAGTGACGTGCCTCCTGCTGCTGCGGGTGCCCAGAGGGGTTTCCACTGTCACGGCAGCGACGTGCCACCTGCTCCCGCAGCGGCCCAGAAGGGTTTCCACTTTCACAGCAGTGATGTACCTCCCGCTCCTGCAGCGACCATGGGGGTTTCCACCGCCGCGGTGGCGACGTGCATCCCTACGGCAGCCCGGGGGACGAGTTTCATATGTACCCCTTTATACTCCAGGAACCATGTTTCACCCAACTCACCTTCTTGCAACAAACTGAACAACAAGCACATCTCCAATGCTAAAGCAATATCATCTCCTCCATGCCTCAAGCCTTCTACAGCCACCCACCAGTGATGCTCATCTTTCTGGAAACACGAACACCAAACTTCCTTGCCAACGAGACAAGAAACCCTCCCAAACTCGCGCCTTATCCCCCTCAGCTTTCACCTCGCAATATTTTGGGGGCCATCAACACCTTCCCAGTGGCTGTCCGACTAGGTTGCAATTTTTGGGGGAGTGCTCCAGGTTCAGGCTAAATACCGAGCTCGGAGCCCTCTCCTCGGACAGCACGCCAAATACGCTTACCATTTACTGCTCCTGAATCATTTGTAAGTGTGAACTCTGTGACAAGCATGACGCGTCGCCATGGAAACAATAAGGTAAACATTCTAAAATAACGGTCGCCTAAAAAAAACTCACTCTGGGGGGTCAGAGGGAATATTTAGAACTTACGTGCGAAAGGGTTAACATTGGGATATCACCTTCATGATGAATATTTGGTCATTGTTGTTCACTTCCCAAAAGCTGTACAGGCCATAGCTGGAAAACTTCATCTATCTGTTCATTTGAACCCTGTAGGGCAATTTACAAATAAAGACCCTAGGACCAGATATGTTGAAGAAAGAACAGGAGAAAGGAGTGCAGTCAATTGAAGAACATTTATGCAGATAGTTTGCAGTTTCATCAGCAGATGCTTCAAGTCTCACAAGGAAAGTAGATTTCCCACTTACAATCACATAATTACAGCAATAATACTCTAACAGAAGCTACTATGTCATGATTTAAGGTTAAATAAATCACAGAAACATTGGTTAATAGTTGATACATTTTGTTCTCAAGCGTTAAATGGCATGCCTGCAAAGAATAAAAATAGTATGGTTAGTGTTGAATGCCGGTCGTTGTGTTTTTGACCACTGGTGAACTGAGTCTGAGTCATCAGATTTAGCCGCTTATTGCACAAGTGACCATATACACTTAGTAGTGTACTTGAGGTAATTTCTGAAATACACAAATACCAGAATCACTTAACAACAGGTTACATTCAATAATAGACACCTTTAACTGCACAAATATGACAAATGAACAAAGAATTTATCAATCTTAAGTATAAATAACTGTTATAATAACAACAAAAGCTGCATAGTGCAATAAGGATTCCAGCGAATATGCAATATATTATATAGATGTTGCAATCGGACTGTATCCTTAAAACTGGCAGTAACAATGTCAGCCAGATAAGGGCATTATAACGCTTAGAAAGGTTACACAGAAATGTAATGAACATTCAGTACGAGCAGCGATGTTTGCGGGTTAATCCGCAAAATACACAGAACTATACAGAATATTAAAGAACTATACTTTAATTAGAATTAACATATATTGCATTAGGTCTTTATCTATTGAGCAACATCTTTATATTGACACATTCAGAGAACTATGCTTTAATTATAATTTAAGACCTAATGCAGTGTGATGGTGAGATGCAGTGGTTATACCGTCACCTGGTCCTGACAACAGGAGTGCATGAGCACAATGTACAGTTTTTCAGTAATTCACATTCAAACATTAGAACTGTTTATGTTTCAAGAAGTTTAATGGTATGCATCATTCATTGTGTTGCTTTCTGTATTGGAAATGAATATGCTGTTGTGTATGTTTGTTGATAGGTGCACGTCAACAAATTTTACCACACTCTTCATTTACCAATTCCATTGTTAGTTTTCATTTAAATAACCACAATAAACTATTGGTTTACTATACAGTTTATTTGAAAAGATGACAAATGCAAACGCGCGCCTCTGCCGTCTACCGTAGCTTGGATGCTCGCGTTTACTTCCGGGTAGGATCGCTGGTTTCCTAAAGGGGCAGGGGCCACCAGGGTCACATATTTAAAAGACTGGAAGGAACCAATTGTGGGGTCTTTTTGTATGTTTATATGTAATGTCTCTTTTACAAAGATATTCATGCGATCTGTTTATTAGTTGTATATTTTATGAATGTTTATTTTTTGTTGCTGTAGATGTCTAGTTACTTTGAGCTCAATGTGTTTGTGTGTTTAGTGTTGCTACCCTGTTACATCAATGGTTTGGTCCAATTCCAATCTGGCGGGAATTTAAAGGATTTAAGCCAGACCTTCTCAGCCTTTGGCGGAAAGGGGGTTCAGTGAGTTATGTCAACTGCTATGTCAAAATTGCACTTTTGTACTTATCCTGGGGCATATTCTTTGTACCTCGCTAACTTTGCTAACTAGATTGTTGGCGATTTTGCATGATCTTGGATTGTTGCAGGTCTTGGATTGTTGCAGGTCTTGGATTGTTGCAGGTCTTGGATTGAACCTGCTCGGGGGCAGACTTACTTCATGATGGCAGGATTAGATCACGGCTTTATGAACGGATGTGTTTATTTATATATATATATATATATATAAACTGTATATTGTGTTTATTAGTGTATTTTACTAACTTTGAAGTTCCTTTTGAAGCAATTCAATCTCAGGTCGGACTTTTTGCTTCATTAGTTCTTGCAATTCTATTTCATTAATTAACTTTTTTTTGCAGAACAGCGCAAGTAGTAAAGATTACCATTTTGTAGAATATTTTTGCATTTTACTTAACTTGTTCCCAGGTCCTAGTGGGTCCTGCGACGGCTCTAATATAAAAGAGGATTATGTAATACAATTAATATAAGACAATATAATTACACACACAATCACTAGGCAAATCACAAATTTAATTTGTCGGCAACTTTTTGCCAGCCCTCTCTCCTGTCTTTTGCAGCCTTTAAAGTGTTGCTTTGTGTTTTAATTAAACACTGAAATTCAGCGATGCACCGCCGAGAAATACTGTGCGCGCTCTTTCAGCATGCTCGCTGACAAATCAAAATGTTGCTGACCAGTGTTTCTACTATTGATACATATCCCCTTTTAAGCCAGCACGTGAACGTGCAATGATCTCAGATAGCTCAATCCAGCTATACTAATCGTCAAGAACAAGTGCGTTCAAAGAACCGAATAATCCAGCTTATAGTAAGCGCAATTATCTCATCCCGGATGTTTCATATGATCTTGGATGTAGTAAGAGACGTATGAAGAATATGCCCCTGGTCTACACCAGCGTCTCCCTATAACCTCCCTTGACCTCTTATGGTAACGTTACGACATGCAGTATATCTTATCTATTGATCAACATCTTTATATTGACACATTCCCTATCTTTCTCAACAGTTTACAATTGGTTTAGTCATGGCCATCTGTGTTTACTATGATTCTTGCCAAAACAGCTGTTCTGCTATGATACTTGCCAAGTGGTTGGTTGGCCAGAGAATCCGTGACCCTACTCCATTCAAGGAACTTTGACACTGGCAAAAAGGCCCTGCACACACTCCAATTGACTAAACTGTCAGTTCACCTATTTTGGAAAAAAAATAACGGTACACTTGGGGAACGTGTACGATGCAGAGTGAGGCATGGAGAACAGGTTTCCAAATGAAACTTGCTTTATTCAAAAGCAGATAACAAAACACTTTAGATAGAAAATGGCACTAGTCGTGAAAAACCTGTAAACACTTGGAGATACTAGGGAGCGCACGCGCACACGCACACCAACACTGATAGCTTAACATAGTCAACAACTGACAAGGAAACACAAGAGCGTATATATAGGCAAGGCAAGGCAAGTTTATTTGTATAGCACATTTCATACACAATGGTAATTCAAAGTGCTTTACATAAAGAAGAATGATAAAAATAAAACATTAAAAATGATTAAAAGAATAAAAAGATAATACGTATAAAATAAAATGCAAACAGTTCGGACATAGCACAGTGCTCAATCTGCAAATGCATAGGTAAAAAGATGTGTTTTGAGTCTTGATTTGAATGTGGCTACTGTTGGAGCACACCTGATCTCTTCTGGAAGCTGGTTCCAGCTGCGGCTGGCGTAACAGCTAAAAGCAGACTCTCCTTGCTTTGAGTGAACCCTGGGTATTACTAAGTGACTTGATCCTGATGATCTTAGTGATCTGTTAGGTTTATATTCTATGAGCATATCTGCAATGTATTAAGGTCCTAGGCCATTGAGTGATTTATAAACAAGTAACAGTACTTTAAAATTAATTCTAAATGTAACTGGAAGCCAGTGCAAGGACCTAAGGACTGGTGTGATGTGTTCATATTTTCTGGTTCTGCTCAGAATCCTGGCAGCAGCGTTCTGTACGAGCTGCAGCTGTCTTATGGTCTTTTTGGGAAGGCCGGTGAGGAGCCCATTACAATAATCCACCCTGCTGGTGATGAAAGCATGAACAAGTTTCTCTAAGTCTTGATTGGAGACAAAGCATCTAATTCTTGCAATATTTTTGAGATGATAATATGCTGATTTAGTTATTGTTTTTACATGGCTACTGAAACTCAGGTCTGACTCCAAAATCACACCAAGATTCCTGACCTGATTTTTAGTTGTTTGACCCCTAGAGTGAAGGTATGCGTTCACTTTGAGAAATATAGACAAAGACATGGGAAACCTGGGGACACTGACGAGGTAATTGGTACAAGACAGGTGTAGAAAGATCTAGAAGGGCCCGGAAGTGAATAGGAAGTGCTGACACGATAGACAGGAAGTGAATCAATGACCTTATTAACAGGAAGTGACAAAGATGACACAGACAGACAGGACCAAGGGTGACAAACAAGCCCAAACATGCCTATTAATAAGTGGACATGGCAACGCCATAATACGTTCTGGGCAAAGCAGCTTTACAAACAAAAACAAACTAGAGCGAGCTCACTCACACAGTAGGCTACATTACACACATATCCTGTGACAGCACAAAGAAAAGTGCAACCATATTTATTTGTACTTCGCAAAATATAAACAAACACTGTTGTATTTTAATAACTTTTAAACATTATTTTGTAATGTGTTACAATATTAAGTGTATAAGTGTAAGTAATAAGTGTTCCTCATACGGCGTGAAGTCACAACTTCCAAAAGGGGGTGTTCTGTCACAGTCTTGTCGTGTCTCTTCACACTTGCTGTCTGGAAGGTCTGGCAGGTCCGGTGGTCCGGTGGTCCGGTGGCGGGGTCACAATTTCATGCCAGCTCAAGCAGGTGGTGTCTGGAAAGTTCCCGGACAGGTGGGGTAACGCTCCGATATCAAACAGCATTTTGACGATGTTTTCATGTACCGTGGCACAGCAAGCCACATAGGTGAACTCCACTGCAAACTATAGAAAGTCCCGGTGGCGTTGGGCTATCGTTAACAGTTGCAACTCGCTCTCCATTTTCTGGGAAAAAAGTCGCTCGAGGGTGACTATCCCTGGTCGTTTGTTTCTGTCACACTTTGGTGGCTGACGTGAGGGATTAACTGAAAACCAAAAATGAACAACACTATTAATACAAACTCAAAACGGCTCTCAGTTGTGCAAAACTCGGGAACTAGAAATAAGGAACACTGAGGACACCCATACCTGGCGAGACACTGAAACAGTTACAACAAACGACAACCACATAGGGACTCAGAGGGGTATTTAACGAGAGGACACATTAGGGACACCTGACAGGACTTGAAAAGGTAAGTGATTGACACGACAGGGCAAACAAGGGCACGGAAGGATACACAGACAGGCCCGGAATTGAAGAAAATAAGAGACCGTGACAACAACACGACGAGACTGTGACACAATGAAAGAACACTGGAGACCAGATGTACCAATCACACTTACTAACAGGAACCCACTTTATGTTTTGTTTTTTTATTGAATTATGTGTTCTTATACATGTCCTTATGCCTTTGAGTTCATCAGTGTTCAGGGTCACTGACTCACCACTGAATACTCAAAAAAGGATGCCAAAAGTTGGATTTAAGTATTGTGAATTTCACTGGTATATATAGTTTTGGTAGCTTATTTATAAGGATGCAATGTTCTTTATCTATGTAATCATCTGCTTGTACAGATTTTTTTTTTTTTATGGATGGAGTTTGTACTTGGCCTTTGTGCCAGTGTGAACATGGTTTGCATTGAGAAAAGTCAATAAAGAGTCACTGACTTACTGGCCAACTCACCACTTATAAAAGTACATCAAAATGTCTGTGTTGGCGTGTATCATATCTAAATGGAAAAACAGGAAGTCACCTGGTAAAGCCATGAAATGCTTTGCACAACAAGGGTGGCCAAGGTTCAATCAGGGGTGGCACTGGGCACCACGTATCTACACCCCTGATAGTCAAACAATAACCCAATGAGTGTTCAGGGTATAAATGCAGTGCTGATGCTCTGGTAACAAGGTACAAGTGCGGTGATTAAAACTGCGGTGAGTACATGCGCTGTGTGAGGATTGAGGGTGCGGAGAATCTGGTGTACCAGCGACAGTCACATGCACTGCTTTAGGGATGCGGTGTAACTTTATGTCTGTGTTGATCAATTGAAAGGTATGGAAGCTTGTTTCCGCCATGGAGGTAATTAAAAATTAAACAAGGTAATTCCGATATTGTATCTCAGTTAAGTGCAAAAAATGTCAGATCTGTGGGATCTAGACTTATGAGTTTATAGCTCATAATTTTGACCTTTTTTATCAGATGATAATCTCACAGCCTTGGATGAGTTGAAATTTGAAAGAATCTAAATTACTTTTTTCCCCCATGGTGGAAACCAGCATCCAAAAAAAATACTGATCAAACAGAATATGTTTTGATCTGTTTTGATATTGATAGTGTTTTTTCCTTGCTTATGCTCTGTTCAATCTACTCCTAAATGATTTCTGGTAATGAACAGGTTCAAGGAGCGACTGTGTCTTGGAGAAATGAAGGTTTATCAGAACATCCTGCTGCTCTTCAGCTGCCAGTTCATTCACACTCTGGGTAAGATAATAATGTGATGTGGGAATATAAATATATAATCTACGTACAGGCCTATTAAAGTCGTCATAATCAAAATTGACCATATTGTCTTTGTAAGTACAGATTAATCTTTTGGTGTAAAATTTATCCACGCAAATTAATAAACAGAAAAAATATAATTTGTCAGGGTAATCTTTAATCAAAAACTGAACGTTCGCTTCTGCTTTGGAATGATGTTTTTTCTCTGACGTCACTTTGACGCTTGGGATGAATATCCCTAAACACTCCCTCCAACCATCAGTCTGTTCTGAGCAAGGGATGGAGAGGAGGTGCGCTTAAACCATGCCCTCTATTCAATATTCATTTTCATTTAAACATACTTCACAACACTGAAGTAAAGTCGGTAAAGTAACGTTACAACTTCTGGTTCACGGGGACTTTACGGTATTTTGAAGTATTTAATCTAAAAGTATCAATATTTTATATTTCTTATTTTTCAGCTTTAAACTGTGAGGCTGTGTGTGGCAATCTGAAGCAGATCGACGCTGGGTCTGGTTCAGTGGTTGGAGTGAACGATCAAAATGAAGTGTTTGTCCTAAATGATAATGTCTTCACAAAGATGTTTGCATCTCTAAATCACTTCAGTGTTGGTCCTGCTGGTCAGATCGGGGTGAATCTGACAAATAGTGTCCTCAGGTTGCAGGGTGGCAAATTCCTGGAGTTTCCAGGTGAAGAGACTTAATGTAAAGTGCAAAAGGACAGAAATCATAAATTTAATCTGATTTTCCTTTTAATCTGTCATAAATACATGATTCTAATTTGTAGTCATTGTTTTAAAGCCACCCAACTGCATGTTTATTGTTCTTGTTCCAAGTAAATTGTCTAATCTTTCATCCAATCTGTTCATTTGTAGTATTAGGCCAGTTCAAACAGGTGGATGCTGGAGGTGATCAGATCATTATTGGTGTCGATATAAATGATAACGTCTTCTGTTCAAATATGGATGACAACACCAAATGGCCGTCCAACACCATTCCTTGGGTTCAACTGAGTGTAAATCTGAAGTATTACAGCTGTGGCCCGTACAGCTGTTGGGGAGTGAACGACCATGACCAAATCTACATCTTGAAGGTCATGTCACAATGTTAAATACAAGTAAACCACGTTTCTTAAAAGTTTAACAATGAAGTAGATTTCAGGCAACGATTTTTCCCTCCCTGACATAACTAAAGAAACACAGTTTCTTGATGTGACTGTTATGGTTGACTGGGTTTTGTTTTTTTCGGTCTCATGCAGGATGTGTCTAGTGATATCTGTTCTGGGTCCGGCAACTTTGCGACTATAATGGGAAAAATGTCCATGATTGAAGTAGCATCTGATGGCAGTGTCTTTGGTGTCAATGCTCAAGGGTCCTTATTCCGAAGGTGAAATAAACAGACATCATATTAAACATTGTGTGAACAAAAGTGATGAACATCCGAAATGATCATCTGATGTAAATGAAACACTGCTCAAGAAACAATATTCATCTGTTGCAGATCTGAAGTCTCTCGATCCAACCCCCATGGCACAGACTGGGTTTCGCTCACTGCCTGTCCAAATGGCCACAAGCATGTGAGCTATGACCTGGGATTCCTGTGGGCTGTCTGTATTGACAACTCCATCCGTAGATGCACTTTATAGTCTGTCATCCTGTACTTTTCTCTTTATTGCTGTTGAATCAATAAAGGATTGTGATGGCATCTATTTTAGCAGTGTTTCTTTGAGTATTATTTGATTCAGTGGATGTCAAACAGCAATCGGGTGAAATGCAGCTTGAACAAGGAAATGTACTTCATTAGAAGAAACATATCAATTTGTTTGTTTTTATTTTGTAAAGATTGATTCGATTTACTACATGTTTATGAATGTCTAAAAAATGATGTCTAACTGTGTGATTATTTAAGAGTCAACCACTTGCATAGCGGAGATTAGTGAGAATTGGACTCTAAACTAAAGTGAATATTTAACCCATTAATTTAATCAATAATACAACATAAATTGTGAAATATAAAAACTTTAAAAAATAAAAATAATTATGAAATACGATTAATATAAAACAATATAATTACACACACGATCACTAGGCTATTCAAAAATTTTATTTGTCTGAATTAACTTTTTGACAGCCCTCTCTCCTGGCTTTTGCAGCCTTTGAAGTGTTGCCTTGTGTTTTAATTAAACACTGAAATTCAGCTAAGCCCTCGAGCAAGAGTTCTTGCTCTGCCGCTGAGAAATACTGTGCGCGCTCTTTTTCCATGCTCACTGATCAATGTTTCTACTATCGATTCATAACGCCTTTTAAGAAAATCCACGAACGCGCAATGATCTCAGAAAATTCAATCCAACTATAATAATCATCAACAACAGGTCATAGTTAGCGCGATTATCTCATCTCGGATGTGACATTTGATCTTGGATGTAGTAAGCGAGGTACGAAGAATATACCCCAGGTCTTCATTCAGCATTTCTGGTCCTCGGGTCTTTAACTTTAATTCCTCTACATCTTCTTCCTCAGCCATGAGATCTAGTAATTAAGTTGTCTTGGAAGAGCCAATTTACTAATCTACTGTTTAAGAAAATTTATTTTATTCTTTGCAAAAGGGCTTTCAAACTTCAAACAGCAAACTCGGTTCAGACCTTTTCTGACTCAGGTTGTTATATCTTTAACTGATCTGACTTATGGTTTTCCAAGAAAAATCTAAATTTTCATTATTTTTAACGAGGTGGTCAAAATTTTTATCCATTATTTTAGCATTGTATTTCCGCTTCATTCACTGCCTATCACTGACAAAACCTACAAACTAGCTTCAGACATACCAGCAATATGCCATCTCATGCTAGCAAAATGCTATGGGAAATTTCTCTGTTCCAGCACCAATTTTTAAGGTATGTTACAAATATAAATAATATACAGCATAATATATCATATGTATGTATGTATGTATGTATGTATGTATATATATATATATATATATATATATATATATACACAGCATATACAAAAACAAAAAAGTATATCAAGGATTACAGTGTAGTGATTGCACTAAAAACAACAACAAATTGCACATATTATTGCAGTGATAAAATAGCAGCAGTGAGTATCATGGTGACTCATTCACTGGGAGCAGCTCTGATTATAAAGTCTAATAGCAGCAGGGAGAAACGAGCGTCTGTAGCGCTCCTTCAGACACTTCGGATGTAACAGTCTGTCACTGAAGGAGCTGCTCAGAGCTGAAACCGTTTCATACAAGGGATGAGAGTCGTTCTCCAGCAATGATGATAGTTTTGCTACCATCCTCCTCTCTCCCACCTCCTGCACAGTATCCAGAGGAATTCCCAGGACTGAGCTGGCCTTCCTGATCTGCTTGTCCAGTTTCTTCCTTTGTGCACTAGAGATGCTGCAACAGAACACCACACCATAGAATATGGCTGAGGCAACCACAGAGTCAAAAAAGCTCTTCAGTAGCTCATTCTGCACATCAAAAGACCTCAGTCTCCTCAGCTTTGCCCTTTCTTGTAGATCGCCTCAGTATGTTCTGACCAGTCCAGTTTGTTGTTCAGATGAACACCCAGATATTTGTAAGATTCCACCCTCACAATGTCCGTTCCCTGAATGTTCACTGGTGGTAACATAGTTTGTCTGCGCCTACGGAAATCCACCACCAATTCTTTGGTTTTCCCCGCATTTAACTGGAGGCTGCTCCATCGGCACCAGTCCACAAAGTTATGGATCAGTTCTCTGTACTCCCTGTCATCATCATCTGTGATCAGACCAACGATGGCAGAGTCGTCAGAGAACTTCTGTAGGTGACAGGTTGCTGAGCTGAACATGAAGTCTGCAGTGTAGATGGTGAAGAGAAACGGGGTTAGAACCGTTCCCTGCGGGGCTCCAGTGTTGCAGACAATCATGTCAGACTCACAGTCATGAGTTTTCACAAACTGTGGTCGGTCTGTGAGGTAATCCAATATCCAGGTTCACCATCTTATCCCTCAGAAGCGCAGATTGGATGGAGTTAAAGGCACTGGAGAAGTCAAAAAACATGACTCTCACCATGCTCCCAGCCTTTTCAAGGTGAGAAAAAGCCCGATTCCGGAGGAAGATGACAGCGTCTTCCACTCCAATGCCAGGTTGGTAGGCAAACTGAAGTGGATCCATTGATGGGCTCACTAAGGGTCGCAGATGGGTTAGCAGCAGCCTCTCCAATGTTTTCATCAGATGTGAGGTCAGAGGTCAGTCACTGCATTTACCATGAATTAGAAAGTTTGCTAAAATGAGTTAGCATTAACATTGATTCATTTAGCAGACACTTTTATCCAAAGTGACTTACAATTTGAGGAATACAGAAAGCGATTCATCCTGAAGATGCAAAAGTACTCAAGAGTGCTTACAATACAGTTTCAAACATTACACATCCAAGTAGTAAAAGCCTGGGAAATAGTTGAGGTGGTATGTGCGTGTGTGTCATGTTAGGTGCTCATGAGTTTTTAGCAGTCTTTTGAATATTGCCAAGGATTCTGCATTCCGGATGAAGGCAGGGAGATCTTTCCACCAGTAAGGAATGATTTTTTTTTGTGCAAACCTGCATGATCTGGCCGTCTTTGAAGGTCAGCTAGTTCACAAAGATCACTCCAAGATTTCTAGCACACCTTGATCAGAATCAGAATCAGAAGAGCTTTATTGCCAAGTGTGCCTGCACACACAAGGAATTTGTCTTGATGCTGAAGCCTCCAGTAGAATAAGAAACTGTTCCTGTGCCTAGATGTTCTAGTGGCCAGTGATCGGAGTCGCCGTCCTGACGGTAACAGTTCAAACAGGAAGTGTCCAGGGTGAGCGGAGTCTGTGATGATTTTACCTGCTCTCTTCCTCACTCTGGAAGAGTACAGGTCCTGGAGGGCTGGCAGGGGAACACCAATGATCCTCTCTGCAGTCCGGATTGTACAATGTAGTCTCCTGATGTCAGATTTGGCAGCTAAACCAAACCAGACAGTGATGGAGGTGCACAAAACAAACTCAATGACAGCTGAGTGGATCTGAATCAGCAGCTTCTGTGGGAGGTTGAAGTTCCTCAGCTGACAAAGTACAGTCTCTGCTGGGCCTTTTCATTCAGCCTTGTCATTATCATAGCAGTGATAGGAGAATCCGTATGCCCGTATGATGGGACCCAGTGATGTTAAAAAGATTTTAATTACAAAACAACAGACTTTAAGTGCAAAACAAACTAACACACTTGTGCATAAAATAAACTTTAACAAAACACTGGAAAACTCGGGAATACTGAGACATCCACACACAGACAACATCCACATTACAACTTCAACAACCGACAAGGACAAATGAACACAGGAGGGAATATGTATGGAGACACGACATGAGGAGCAGCTGGAGAGACTAATGACAGTGATTACGTGACAGGTGTAGGAAGTGAAACGATAACAAGACTGACAGGAAGTGACAAAGAAGACCCAGAGAGACAGGAACAAGTGTTACAGTTATGCTCTAGCTACTCAAGGAGCTCTACTGGTTATGATACTCAGACAGCACATGAACTTCGCGGAGACGTCTGTGCGATGTCCTGAACTTCATCTGATGATGTATATTTTAGGCATTTGATCGTCTGGAATATGTCACCGAGATGTCTCTGCCAGCTGTCAGAATGATGTCTAGAAGATGTCCTTAAGACGTAAAGAATTTAATCAACTGTGATCCGAACTTTGATGATATATCAAAGGTTCTGTCACACTTTTATGGCTGGGTTCTGTCACAGTCACAGCATTGTGAATCAGGAAAGCCTTCTACAACTGAGATCTCTTGGCAATTACTAGGTTTTCGCCAGGGATTTCAGAAATGTCATGTGTAACTAAAAATAAAACTATATAATTTGTAGTTATTATAATTACAACGAAATTGGTTGAATAGATACAACCAAGTGTTTAATTAAAGTCACAATGTAATTTAAAATAACAATTAACATGTGAAGTGTGATGCGTTATCTGAGATGTGGAAGAAGCAAGAGAAACACGCTGTTCTCTCAACAACAACAAACAAATTCCCCAAAAATGTACCTATTTGCACTCCAACAAAAAGCAAACAAGGTTGAGAAAATTTCTCCCTCAGCATTGAGTGATTGTTCATTTAATCATTGATTGATATAAATTGATTCCATTGATACAGGAATATTCATAAAGTTGCTGGACCCAAAACCAGCATTACCAGGCACATCCTGAACAAGACCCAAAGAAACAAACCGGCCAACCATTATATAGTCAACATCAAGAAACAGTGTTTGCTGCTTCCACACGAGTGGAACATTTACTAAAGGCCTTGTATTTAACATTGGGATATCACCTTCATGATGAATATTTGGTCATTGTTGTTCACTCCCCAACAGCTCTACAGGCCACAGCTGGAAAACTTAATCTATCTGTTCATTTGAACCCTGTAGGGCAATTTACAAATAAAGACCCTAGGACCAGATATGTTGAAGAAAGAACAGGAGAAAGGAGTGCAGTCAATTGAAGAACTTTTTTACATTTTGTTCTCAAACGTTAAATGGCATGCCTGCAAAGAATAAAAATAGTATGGTTAGTGTTGAATGCCGGTCGTTGTGTTTTTGACCACTGCTGAACTGAGTCTGAGTCATCAGATTTAGCCGCTTATTGCACAAGTGACCATATACACTTAGTAGTGTACTTGAGGTAATTTCTGACATACACAAATACCAGAATCACTTGTAGGGGAATTTACAGTTAAGACCCGAGGACCAGATATGTTGAATGAAGACCAGGAGTCAGAAGTGCAGTCAATAGAAGAAATTTTACTGAAGTTTAGTTTGCAGTTTCATCAGCAGAAGCCAGCTTCAGGTCTCGTAAGCCAACAAAAAAAATAATAATAATAATGTTCTTGATATTATAAAGTTTTGTTATGGTCTCCACAACAACTGAAGGTCAGTCACATCATGTTCTCAGCCAGCTCTTGAAAGCACATTCCCATTATCTCTTCATAAACAACCTCTTCAGGGTCTCCCCCTGGCATCTTCTACAAGTTGGGGACACTTGTCAAGGAATGCGGTTGCAGTGACCTGGTATGGAGGAACTCAGTTTTGGGGCAGACTGTTGTAATTTCACAGGTCCCCCCTCTGAAGGATGCTGCTAGCCAACCACAGACATCTTCTCAACTCTCATCCAGTTGTCACATAAAACATCTCCCTTCCCCTGTTTTTGGGTAGATGCCCAGGAGTGGCGGCGAACCCCTGGCTTAGGTTGTCCCCAATGTGGCCATTAGAGGATCTTACCCATCATTGGGCCTGAACGCCCTCGTACTCACCTGTTAACCCTTTCATTCCCTTTGCAGATCTTCGAGTTTTATTCAGGTTCAGGTATTCTCTGGAGCTTAGGGAAGGTGCATTCAAGAACCACCAGAGTCATTTCAACTGCCTGATAGTGTTCAAAACAGGGAGACCGGTTAATAACAGCAGTATGTTATCAGTAAAAACTATTAACATATTCAAAACAGCAGCATAGCTTATTATCTGTATTTAATCTCAGTGTCGCTATCACCATTGTCTACTCCATCAGCCTTGTACCATGGTGGAGACTATGAGACAAAACAAAAATTACTGGTCATAACAGTTTAATCAAACAATTTAATCTCCCTTTTATAATAAGGTCTTTATTATTATTTTAAACTTATTTTAATTTATTTTAAAACTCCTCTTTAAAGGCACTTAGTTGTTGAAACAAATTTAATGTACACAATCCTAAATGTGGAAGTTTTGAACTGCCTGTACCATGATTTCTTTTAACGTCTCTGTGTCTATGATTTTCACTGGAACACTTCCTGTAAATTGTTTATCACTGATGACACAGACTCAGATAACAGCATTTAGCTGACTTTGAATGAGAGAGAGAAACTCTGAGGACTGAGGACTTCAAGGACTGGAACAATGCATTTTTGTAAACTTTTAACGCTCATCTACTTTATTGTGACTGGTCTGTTTCAGAATTCTTTGCCCAAAGAATACATTTTCAAAAAATTATAATTTTTATAGTTGTCTTTTTGCGAATTACATATTACTGAAACTCCCATGTTTTGGAGTCCTTGTCTGTAATTTGACGCAATTTATCCTTATCCATTCACTATAAAACTTCTCATTACAAATCTTTCTTTCAAAAGAATTCCTGAAGACTTTAATCTTATTTTTGTTCTTTTCAGACGAAAACGTAAATGTTGGTATATTAGACACTGATCTTCTTTTCAAATCTAAACACCAGAAATATGTCACTTTATCACATCTAGCAGACATTTATATCGTTCAAGCTCTTTCCTTGCTTACAACTTTCCAATCAAATTAAAACTAGGAGCATTTTCTTACTGAGCTCTGAAATTTTGCTTTTGAAGAGCAGAGCTGTGTACAGCCTTTAATATCTTCTCTTCTCCGTTTCATTATTTTATCATGACTTCCAACATTATTTTTACAATCAGAATTAAAAACACAGACCGACCAAATTCACTTTGAGAAGCAGAGCTGTTTACAGCATTTAATCTCTTCTCTGTTTCATTATTTTATCATGACTTCCAACCTTGTTTTTATACTCAGAATTAAAAGCACAGACTGACCATTTTCCTCCTGAGCTCTGAAAATTCACTTTGAGAAGCAGAGCTGTTTACAGCATTTTCTCTTCTCCTTACTTCACTAATCAGTAATAATCAGACTACTCAGTTATTGTTAGCCATATTTTAGTCAAAGTTCATACTCACCTGAAGTCATGGTAGGAAGAGATGGAGGCGGCGATCTTTGAATAACACAGCTGTGGCTTCTGCGTGATGAAACCACAAAGTATACTACAAAAACACCAAGTCACATATCCTGGTCCAAACCAATTCGGGTCACAAAATTTTCTCGTAAAATTTACTTTTGCAGGAATCGTTCCAGATGCATCCCTGGCAAACAAGTTATCCCTATATTTATTTCATATTATTTATTTTATAACTAACTAATGGTTTAGTCCCTAACTGCCTGATTCACTAAATTCGGGGTACCCCTATCTGAAGTGGAAGTGATCAAGTCAGGTTCACAGTGCCACGGATCTTTGGGAACCTCGGGACTCTAGCCCGTGTTCCCATCCATGTCTTACACTCCTTTGTGGGACTTCCCCTGTCCAACGAGTGCGTTCCTTTGTGATGCCTTCCGCCTACCTGGAAGAAGAGACTTCAACCAGTCTACGGATTCCAGCGACTATTACACCTTGTGACGTCCCTGTTATTCCCTGTTAACAGTCCCACCAACCGTATGATATTTATTACATATTATATGGCCGGTGTAATTTTCAGCACTCACTTCTGAGTGATGCTATCCCGATCCCCTTTCCAGTCACTTCCACTCAGACAGACTAACACTTTCTACCTTGTTTGTTGTTCGACCAGGGATGTCACCGAAGAATGAATTGCCCGCGCATTCTCCACCATTAACTGTAGGGGAATTTACAGTTAAGACCCGAGGATGAAGAATGAAGACCAGGAGTCAGAAATGCAGTCAATAGTAGAAATTTTAGTGAAGTTTAGTTTGCAGTTTCATCAGCAGAAGCCAGCTTCAGGTCTCACAAGGAGTTTGTAGGCCACCCCACTTACAATAACATTGTTACAGCAATTATACTCTAACAGAGGGTGCTAACTACGTCAATGATGATGGTTAAATGATCCTGATTGGCTAAGAAAGAAAGAAAGAAGGATAAACAAAACTAGTAATTTTCCACACAAGAGCAGACAGTCTGAAGCATATCTTCGTTGATCACATGGTTGACGGGTTCGTGACGTGGCTTGTCGAGAACAACAAGTCATTCCGTCTCCTGATGGTGCCAGTTAATCACCTCAACAATACAGACCATATTAACGCACACACACACACACACACACACACACAAATACACCGCTTCTCCAAGCCTGAACTCGGCTCAGGCTCCAACTATAAACCAAAACATTCTGATAACTCGTTCTCCTTCTAAAATTGAAGGACCGTCACGTATTCCATGGGTCGTGATGACCTCTAAGACCATTGCATAGGCAAATACAATACGGACATCAGAAGAATATTAGAGCAATTACACAATAATATGGTTGTTTATAAATGTAAATCATTTAGAATCATATAATAATAAAATAAGTTTTCAAGACATTGATTAATGACTTAATACTGAGGTTATAGTCATATATGTCAATCATTCTAAGAGAAATAAGAGAAGGAAAAGACAAAGAAAATAATATATATATATAATGTAAATAGAAGAGACAAGAGATTTTGATTATATGCCTTCACACTTAACAGGTTACAATCAATAATAGACACCTTTAACTGCACAAATATGACAAATGAACAAAGAATATATCAATCTTAAGTATAAATAGCTGTTATAATAACAACAAAAGCTGCATAGTGCAATAAGGATTCCAGCGAATATGCATTATATTATATAGATGTTGCAATCGGACTGTATCCTTAAAACTGGCAGTAACAATGTCAAACAGAGAAGGGCATTATAACGCTTAGAAAGGTTACACAGAAATGTAATGAACATTCAGTACGAGCAGCGATGTTTGCGGGTTAATCCGCAAAATACACAGAAGTATACAGAATATTAAAGAACTATACTTTAATTAGAATTAAGATATATTGCATTAGGTCTTTATCTATTGATCAACGTCTTTATATTGACACATTCAGAGAACTATGCTTTAAATATAATTTAAGACCTAATGCAATATATCTTATCAATAGACCCTTTTCACATGACGTCACGCAACTTCCGTTTTAATTCAAAGCAGGGTATAGTTACTTCCGCCAGCTGTCATACTGAACGCGATAAAGTTTACACAGTCCCTTCTACATCTGCCAGACAAATGTCTATTATGTACAGCGACTTTCAGACACATTTTCACTTACAACACGTTCTAAACTTGATAAAGGACACAAACCAGTACCAAAGAGGTCCAAGAATCGTGCCCATACCGTTGTGAAATGTACACTGTACAATGCATATGGCAGTAAGAGTGACTCTTCAGGATCCAGCTGAGTAACATGACAAAGGCTGTGAATACTTCTGTACATGCGAGTTGTTTTATTAATAAATTGGCAAAGGTTTCAAACAAACTTCTTTGACGTTGTCTTTTTTTTGTAGAATTTTGACAACAGAGAAACAGGAAATGCAATTCAACATTACATTAAAATATTTAGGGCAGATTATCAGATTATCACAAATGTATGATAGATGTATGACAATGGTTTGACAGATAGATTGGATAAAGAGGGGGTCATTCTAAACAACTGTGCTGGAATACATAATATAATAAGTTAAAACTTATTAGTAAACTTCAGGCCACACAGGCTGAGAGCGATGCATATTTTTCCTGTTGCTACAGACTAACCTACTTTACCATCCAGTTCACGCACATGTTAAAGAATTGTAAACTGAATGCGCGTACGGCTAAACGGAAGTGAAGATACCCTGCTTTGAAGAAAGGCGGAGGTTTTCTGAAGTCATTGTGAAAAGGGTCTATTGATCAACATCTTTATATTGACACATTCCCTATCTTTCTCAACGGTTTACATTTGGTTTAGTCATGACCATCTGTGTTTGCAATGATTCTTGCCAAGACAGCTGTTCTGCTATGATACTTGCCAAGTGGTTGGTTGGCCAGAGAATCCGTGACCCTACTCCATTCAAGGAACTTTGACACTGGGAAAAAGGCCCTGCACACACTCCAATTGACTAAACTGTCAGTTCACCTATTTTGGAAAAAAATAACGGTACACTTTGGGAACGTGTACGATGCAGAGTGAGGCGTGGAGAACAGGTTTCCAAATGAAACTTGTTTTATTCAAAAGCAGACAACAAAACACTTTAAATTGAAAATGGCACTAGTCGTGAAAAACCTGTAAACACTTGGAGATACTAGGGAACGCACACGCACACGCACACGCACACGCACACGCACACGCACACGCACACGCACACGCACACGCTGATGGCTTAACATAATCAACAACTGACAAGGAAACACAAGAGCGTATATATAGACAAAGACATGGGAAACACCTGGGGACACTGACGAGGTAATTGGTACAAGACAGGTGTAGAAAGATCTAGAAGGGCCTGGAAGTGAATAGGAAGTGCTGACACGATAGACAGGAAGTGCTGACACGATAGACAGGAAGTGAATCAATGACCTTATTAACAGGAAGTGACAAAGATGACAGACAGACAGGACCAAGGGTGACAAACAAGCCCAAAGATGCCTATTAATAAGTGGACATGGCAACACCATAATACGTTCTGGGCGAAGCAGCTTTACAAACAAAAACAAACTAGAGGGAGCCAAGGGTCGAAAATGTTTTTAGAACAAGAGTAGAAAAGTAGCACAGTGGAATGGCGCACGCTCACTCACACAGTAGGCTACATTACACACATATCCTGTGACAGCACAAAGAAAAGTGCAACCATATTTATTTGTACTTTGCAAAATATAAACAAACACTGTTGTATTCTAATAACTTTTAAACATTATTTTGTAATGTGTTACAATAATGTGTATAAGTGTAAGTAATAAGTGTTCCTCATACGACGTGAAGTCACAACTTCCAAAAGGGGGTGTTCTGTCACAGTCTTGTCGTGACTCTTCACACTTGCTGTCTGGAAGGTCTGGCAGGTCTGGCAGGGCCGGTTGGACCAGCGGAGGCTCTGGGAGGTCGGGGAGGTCCCACGGGTCTGGGCAGACTGGGAAGTCTGAGGCGGCCTGGGGATACACTTCTAAGGGAGCCTGGGAACATGGGTCAACAACGGCCTGGGGAATCAGTTCAACATACAAGGATTTCATTGTACTCGGGATGGGGTTCAAAACACTCGGGACAGGGTTGAAAACCCCCCGGTCGCGGAGCTCGGGAGCGATGACGTGGCCGCCGAGCTTGGGGGCGATGACGTGGCTGCCGGCTTCGGTTGTTGAGATCCAGCCGAGATCCAGCTGAGATCTTTAGGTGTCTAGAGGGTAAACAATCTCCAGACACCTAAGCACGACTTCATGCCAGCTCAAGCAGTTGGTGTCTGGAAAGTTCCCGGACAGGTGGGGTTACGCTCCGATCTCAAACAGCATTTTCATGTACCGTAGCACAGCAAGCCACATAGGTGAACTCCACTGCTAACTATAGAAAGTCCCGGTGGCGTTGGGCTATCGTTAACATTTGCACCTTGCTCTCCATCTTCGGGGGAAAAAGTCGCTCGAGGGTGACTAGCCCTGGTCGTTTGTTTCTGTCACACTTTGGTGGCTGATGTGAGGCATCAACTGAAAACTCTTTAATGAAACCAAAAATGAACAACACTATTAATACAAACTCAAAACGGCTCTCAGTTGTGCAAAACTCAGGAACTAGAAATAAGGAACACTGAGGACACCCATACCTGGCGAGACACTGAAACAGTTACAACAAACGACAACCATATAGGGACTCATTTAACGAGAGGACACATTAGGGACACCTGACAGGACTTGAAAAGGTAAGTGATTGACATGACAGGGGAAACAAGGGCACGGAAGGATACACAGACAGGCCCGGAATTGAAACAAGAAGAGACCGTGACAACAACACGACGAGACTGTGACACAATGAAAGAACACTGGAGACCAGATGTACCAATCACACTTACTGACAGGAACCCACTTTGTTTTTTTGTTTTTATTGAATTATGTGTTCTTATAAATGTCCTTATGCCTTTGAGTTCATCAGTGTTCAGGGTCACTGACTCACCACTGAATACTCAAAAAAGGATGTCAAAAGTTGGATTTAAGTATTGTGAATTTAACTGGTATCTATAGTTTTTGGAGCTTATTTATAAGGATGCAATGTTCTTTCTCTATGTAATCATGCGCTTGTTCAGATGGAGTTTGTACGTGGCCTTTGTGCCAGTGTGAACATAGTTTGCATTGAGAAAAGTCAATAAAGAGTCACTGACTTACTGGCCAACTCATCACTTATAAAAGTACATCAAAATGTCTGTGTTGGCGTGTATCATTTCTAAATGGAAAAACAGGAAGTCACCTGGTAAAGCCATGAAATGCTTTGCACAACAAGGGTGGCCAAGGTTCAATCAGGGGTGGCACTGGGCACCACGTATCTACACCCCTGATAGTCAAACAATAACCCAATGAGTGTTCAGGGTATAAATGCAGTGCTGATGCGCTGGTAACAAGGTACAAGTGCGGTGATTAAAACTGCGGTGAGTACATGCGCTGTGTGAGGATTGAGGGTGCGGAGAATCTGGTGTACCAGCGACAGTCACATGCACTGCTTTAGGGATGCGGTGTAACTTTATGTCTGTGTTGATCAATTGAAAGGTATGGAAGCTTGTTTCCGCCATGGAGGTAATTAAAAATTAAACAAGGTAATTCTGATATTCTATCTCAGTTAAGTGGAAAAAATGTTAGATCTGTGGGATCTAGACTTATGAGTTTATAGCTCATAATTTTGACCTTTTTTATCAGATGATAATTTCACAGCCTAGGATGAGTTGAAATTTGAAAGAATCTCAATTACTTTTTCCCCCATGGTGGAAACCAGTACCCCAAAAAATGACTGATCAAACAGAATATGTTTTCATCTGTTTTGATATTAATAATGTTTTTTCCTTGCTTATGCTCTGTTCAATCTACTCCTAAATGATTTCTGGTATTGAACAGGTTCAAGGAGCGACTGTGTCTTGGAAAAATGAAGGTTTATCAGAACATCCTGCTGCTCTTCAGCTGCCAGTTCATTCACACTCTGGGTAAGATAATAATGTGATGTGGGAATATAAATATATAATCTACGTACAGGCCTATTAAAGTCGTCATAATCAAAATTTACCATATTGTCTTTGTAAGTACAGATTAATCTTTTGGTGTACAATTTATCCATGCAAATTAATAAACTGAAAAAATATCATTTGTCATGGTAATCTTTAATCAAAAACTGAACATTCGTTTCTGCTTTTGAATGATGTTTTTTCTCTGACGTCACTTTGACGCTTGGGATGAATATCCCTAAACACTCCCTCCAACCATCAGTCTGTTCTGAGCAAGGGATGGAGAGGAGGTGCGCTTAAACCATGCCCTCTATTCAATATTCCTTTTCATTTAAACATACGTCACAACACTGAAGTAAAGTCGGTAAAGTAAAGTTACAACTTCTGGTTCACGGTGACAATATTTTATATTTCTTATTTTTCAGCTTTAAACTGTGAGGCTGTGTGTGGCAATCTGAAGCAGATCGACGCTGGGTCTGGTTCAGTGGTTGGAGTGAACGATCAAAATGAAGTGTTTGTCCTAAATGATAATGTCTTCACAAAGATGTTTGCATCTCTAAATCACTTCAGTGTTGGTCCTGCTGGTCAGATCGGGGTGAATCTGACAAATAGTGTCCTCAGGTTGCAGGGTGGCAAATTCGTGGAGTTTCCAGGTGAAGAGACTTAATGTAAAGTGCAAAATGACAGAAATCATAAGTTTAATCTGATTTTCCTTTTAATCTGTCATAAATACATGATTCTAATTTGTAGTCATTGTTTTAAAGCCACCCAACTGCATGTTTATTGTTCTTGTTCCAAGTAAATTGTCTAATCTTTCATCCAATCTGTTCATTTGTAGTATTAGGCCAGTTCAAACAGGTGGATGCTGGAGGTGATCAGATCATTATTGGTGTCGATATAAATGATAACGTCTTCTGTTCAAATATGGATGACAACACCAATGGACTGTCCAGCAACATTCCTTGGGTTAAAATGAATGTAAATCTGAAGTATTACAGCTGTGGCCCGTACAGCTGTTGGGGAGTGAACGACCATGACCAAATCTACATCTTGAAGGTCATGTCACAATGTTAAATACAAGTAAACCACGTTTCTTAAAAGTTCAACAATGAAGTAGATTTCAGGCAACGTTTTTTTCCCTCCCTGACATAACTAAAGAAACTCAGTTTCTTGATGTGACTGTTATGGTTGACTGGGTTTTCTTTCTTTCGGTCTCATGCAGGATGTGTCTAGTGATATGTGTTCTGGGTCCGGCAGCTTTGCGACTATAATGGGACAAATGTCCATGATTGAAGTAGCAACTGATGGCAGTGTCTTTGGTGTCAATGCTCAAGGGTCCTTATTCCAAAGGTGAACTAAACAGACATCATATTAAACATTGTATGAACAAAAGTGATGAACATCCGAAATGATCATCTGATGTAAATGAAACACTGCTCAAGAAACAATATTCATCTGTTGCAGATCTGAAGTCTCTCGATCCAACCCCCATGGCACAGACTGGGTTTCGCTCACTGCCTGTCCAAATGGCCACAAGCATGTGAGCTATGACCTGGGATTCCTGTGGGCTGTCTGTATTGACAACTCCATCCGTAGATGCACTTTATAGTCTGTCATCCTGTACTTTTCTCTTTATTGCTGTTGAATCAATAAAGGATTGTGATGGCATCTATTCTAGCAGTGTTTCTTTGAGTATTATTTGATTCAGTGGATGTCAAAGAGTTTCCTCGGGTGAAATGCAGCTTGAACAAGGAAACATACTTCATTAGAAGAAACATATACATTTGTTTGTTTTTATTTTGTAAAGATTGATTCGATTTACTACATGTTTATGAATGTCTAAAAAATGATGTCTAACTGTGATTATTTAAGAGTCAACCACTTGCATAGCGGAGATTAGTGAGAATTGGACTCTAAAGTGAATATTTAACCCATTTATTTAATCAAAAATACAACATATATTGTGAAATATAAAAACTTTTCTTTGAATATATATTCCTTAAAATGTCATTTATTCCTGTGAAGTTAATTTTCATCATTATTCTAGTCTTCAGAGTCACATGATCCTTGAGAAATTCAATCCAGGTGTTTAAGGCATATTTCTTATTGTCAGTGTTGAAAATAGTTGTGCTGCTTCATACTTTGTGGAAACCATGACACAGGATGTACAGCACAGCCTACTAAAAGCAACAACAGACTAAATCACCTCAGATCTCGAAAATAAATGAAAGGAAATAATAGTCTTCACACTGTACATTCAAGGTGAATAAACAAGAGTCAGGGTTCTGTCACTTCATTGTAGTTCTCTCGTGGTTTTGTGACAGAGCTGTGACACTACTGTATTGTCGTGTCTTCCTGTGAGTGTGCGGCTTCGAGTGTTCTCGACTCACGCGCTCTCCTGTGTGTGACGTCTTGTGTGCGAGGCGAACTTTTAATTTGTTTTCCTCAGGCTGTCAACAGTTTTTATCTGATGAAAGAAACAAAGCATGTTTCTTCTCTGATTTGATTAGTTTTCTCAAATATTTTGACATTGATGAGTGGTTACTGACCAATGAGTATGAGGCTTAGATAAACACACACACCTGCTTCTGTTCTGATGTGCGCTCTGCTCAGCGCCGCTGCAGATTGAAGAACACGGTTATTGAATTTGTTGAGACAGCACATTACAACGCAAGAAAGTACGCAGTCTAGTACAGCGTGATGACCTCACAAATATGTTATGAGCAAATGTGTGTACACGTGTGTTGTGACTGTGTTTACGCTGTGAGCAATCATTGTGTTTGCAATTTTGGAGAATATAATTAAAGGTTTGTATGAAGAATCGAAGGTGTTTTTTATTGTAAGCATGCCGATCGCTTCATCAAACAAATCGCCATATTGGCTGTTGGTTATCTCAACGCTTTTTTGCAATCCCTGACACCGTTGAGATAACCGGATTCCACTGTATTAGAAAGCAAAAACACATTACCTTGTGTTAAAATAACAAGTGTTGAACTACTGTGGAGTAATCTGTTGAATTGTTGGAGGTATAAAGATGCTAAATATATAATATATGAGACATTTTGCTGTAAAAACATGTTTTATTATGTATGGCTGTCAGGGGAGCTCCAGTAATCAAACATATCATGTACATCTTAAAGACCCTATTATACTAATGTCAAATTATGCTTGTCAGGGTTCTGTCACATTCAGTCTTGTTATTTCTTGGTTTTGTGGCAGAGCTCTGACAATCCCATATGACAGAAAATATTTTACAAAAAGAACCCAGTGCACAACTGATGTTTGCACACGCGTAAGTTACAAGCGAGTATCACAGTCTTGTCGTGTCTGTTCCTGTTGCCTTCCTTGTACTTTCCATGTCATTTCCTTCACCTGTCGTGTCAATCGCTTCCTTGTTAGTCTCATCACCTGCTCCCAAACTCCTCTTGTACATAAACCTTCATGTTTCCCTTAGTCCTTGTTTATTATTGATTATGCTTACTGTATGTAGATGTCCTCTCTGTGGTCCGTGGTTCTCCAAGTTTTCCTAGTGTTTGCACAAAGCAAAACTAACTAACTACCTTAGTTTCAGGTATGTTTTTTTCAGCACACAACGCCCGCCAAACACTCAAAATGGCGTCCGAACAGACAACACCACACTTAATAATAATAACAAATAATAATAGACAGATGCTAACTGGAAAAACACTCCCAAATCAAACAACACGCAACACAAATACTTTCATATGAACAAACATTTCATTAACACATAACCCAGGTGTGAAACACACCAATTCGACCTATTTTTAACAATATTTTCTATAATCCTCAGTGAATCAAACTCTTTATATTACATGTACAGTACTTCACACAACAAACTCTTTATTGTAAACTCTGGTGCATTTCTGTGCGCATAAGTGCAATCAAAAAGAAATGTGTCTATGCATGTGATACATTCATACCTGTTGAAACACAAAGAGACCGATCAGAGAGATATTTCCTCAGAGGCAGTCAGTTTATTACTGAACCCGGATGAAGCTACTCTCGGCTCTTGACTTGGACTCTCATGCGCATCCAAGCCATCTAGTGGCGCAGCGGTGTAATTACACAAGAAAAAGTTATTACAGTCACACTTCAAAAGATTTATGTGGGGTGGCTGTTTTAAGTCACATTTTTAATAATTAATGGCATTTTCTCAACCCATTACACGGGTTTGTCATCAAAAACAAGCCCAATTTTTAGCGACCAACCCAATGCATTTCTTTCCGGTCGGACGTGACCAAAAGGAGCCCAATTGGGCAGGAACCCGCCCAATCTGGCAACACTGCTTTTGGAAACCCGTTTCCGCCACAGCTGAGAAAAAAAAGATTATTTAAGTCGAAATAATGACTTAGTATCTCAAAATAACGAGAAAATTTCTCGATATAAAGACTTAACTTCTCGTGTTTCTCCGCATGGTCAAAGCGTGTAAATGCGAGATCACAGCAAACATGACACATTCTGTAAAACAGCTCTTAAAGTCAGTGTGTTAATCAATAATATAGACTCTTTTCAGGTGACGTCACCAACCCGGAAGTCGGCCATCTTTGAGACACCACCGGTCACTCGTTCAACGCCATTCACACTGAGGATCAAGCAGAGCGTAACATATATTACAATATAACTAAATATATATATCGCAATGCCGCAGACGAAGAACATGAATGATAAATCATCAGTATATGAGAGGGATTCTATAGTATATAGTATTTAATTCATTTGTATTTTTGTGTAGGAACAAGTTCAGCACAGTGATTCATGGATTTTAAACAGAGGAATTATAGACTGTTATATTATGGTATTGTATAGTGTTGTATTATATTATAGTGACTGTTTATGATGAACCTGCACATCAAAGACCATCCACGAAATTCGCGTTAATATTAACACATGTACCCATGCATTTTATGAAGACATTACACTTCAACTTAACGAATAAATCCAGCGTTACTCCGATAGTTTTGTAAATCGGGTTTTGCATTTTTCATGCAACAGTTTCCACTTTCATACCTTCCTATGCGCATGGAAAAGTGTGGAAAAATACTGATAATTTATCATTTATGTTACTATAGATTGCATTTTATATATTACACTGACTTTTAACTAATTCAAATGTTTTAACAGAACGTGTCATGTTTGCTGTGATCTCGCATTTACACGCTTTGACCATGCGGAGAATCACGAGAAGTTGTAATTATTTCGAGAAAGTTTCTCGTTATTTTGAGTTACTAAGTCATTATTTGGACAGTTTCTCATTATTTCGAGATACCAAGTCATTATTTCGACTTAATCTTTTTTTCTCAACTGTGGCGGAAAATATAATTTCATAGGAGATAGATATATTGATAGACAAATTTATAGATATATAGAGAGATTCGTATATATATATATATATATATATATATAGCTTCATATATAGATTCTTTACACAGCAGAGCAATTAATAGTTTTGAATAAAAATCTGTAAAAACAAAACAAAAATGAGACCATTGTGGATTGATTTGTTTTACTAATTTTCATTTTTTATGACCAAAATAACCCAGTTGTTATTATTATATATTATAGCTATATAGTGAGGATGTTAAAAACTCACCACATTAACAAAAACACACACAAATTTTTTTTTAATGGATGTTGTCAAAGTTGTTTCAGATAACCTGCAATTGACCACTAGGTAGATGTCACTGTGGAGACGGGTAGGATTGAGCCTGGTTAGTACCTGGATGGGAGACCTCCTGGAAACAACTAGGCTGCTGCTGGAAGAGGTGTTAGGAGGCCAGCAGGGGGTGCACACCCTGCGTTCTGTGTGGGTCCTAATGCCCCAGTATGGTGACAGGGACACTGTACTGCAATAAGCATCATGTTTTGGATGAGTCGATAAACTGAGGTCCTGACTCTCTGTGGTCATTAAAAATCCCAGGATGTCCTTCGCAAGAGTAGGGGTTTAACCCCGGATTCCTGGCCAAATTTGCCCGTTGGCCTTGGTTCATCATGGCCTCCTAATCACCCCATACTCTAAATGGCTTCATCACTCTGTCTCCTCTCCACCAATAAGCTGAGCGTTCTGGCGTAATATGGCTGCCGTTGCATCATCCAGGTGGATGCTACACATTGGTGGTGGTTGTGGAGATTCCCCCCTACTATGTAAAGTGCTTTGAGCTCTGGAAAAGCGCTATATAAATGTAACGTATTATTATTATCCCCTAACTGTGGATGCAAACAAATGTAAAAGATGAGATTCAATGAGAGAAATCACTTAGTTTCCATAGTGACTACATTTGAATTACTACTTATTTTGGCACTAAAATTATACATTTTTGTGGAAGTAGATGGTACTAGGGTCTCTGGGGTCATTTCATGTAAAATCATGGTTGTCTTAGTATGGGTAACATAAAATAATATTCTTCCACCCAAAAACTTAAAGTAGTAGACTTACAGTAAAATCTGACTTGTGTCTGGCGTGTTAATCGTGTTCAATCAATTATTAAAGTGGAATTATACAATATTCAGAGGTTAAATTGGTTTCTGACACTGAGCAACCTACATTAGCATTATCTTCCACTTTAGTGGAACTGGAAGGCACTTCTGTATCAGACGACAGCAAGTACGTTCCTGGTTCCTGTAATAAATTAAATTCTGATTGTAAATTGACAGCTGTAAACTATTTCATATTTTATTTACTATGAATTAAAACATAATTTTTTAAGGGGAGATGTCCAGAGTGTTCTGAATGGGCATGATGTTTAAACAGCCTTTCTGCTCAGGAACTGCTCATCTGGGGAGTCGCTATATGGTGTCAGATCCACCCCTGATTGAAGTTTGGCCACATTTCATGCTTTTCTTTCCCTTTTATGGGAAATATCCGACCTTTTTCATCCATGAACATCCATGAACACAGGCTGTGTCTTATAAAATTACACTATAACTCTGATCGGATGGGTTTAGTGTGATTTTCTCAGCCTTAAAATGACACCTTCAAATCACACTCCCCTCACCAGCGCAGGTTTACAAGATCACAGACTCACCAGATTTATGTTTTTGTCACATCTTGGTATTGTTACGTAAGTAGCTGTGAAGCGCTGGGGTGCGATGCTGAGAGAGAGAGGCGCGGAGCACGGAGTCAGGAAACAAAACACTTTAATAATAAGAGGGAAACGAAACAGCACGTAGGAGTGCAAAACAGGGAAGCATCCACACGTAGAACATCCAACTCAAAGATAACGTTAACAACTGACAAAGACATGATGCACATGAGGGGTTTAAATACACGAGGAAATAACAAACAGGTGGCGAACTAAATGGGTAATCAAACTAACTAGACATCTACGGAAACACATTAGGGACAAACATAAGGATCATGACATGACTGTGACAGTAGCTCCCCCTCCCGAAAGGCGCGACCTCGCGCCTAAACAGGTCTACAGCGGAGGGAGGGGGACCAGGGGGAGGACTGAACAAAATACAATATAGAGTCCAAAAAATAATCAAGTCCATGGGGGTGCAGGAGGGATCAGGGGCCAGGCTGAGGGAGGTGTCCAGGGGGGAGCAGGCGGGGTCAGCCCGCAGGAGAGGAGAGGCTGAGGGACGTCGCTGGGGCTGAGGGGGTGAGGAGTGGAGGCGCTGACGATGCGTCGACGGGCCGAGGTGGAATGAGGGGCACCGAGGTCGGAGGTGGAAACACAAAGATGCCGGTGTACCGCCGACGCATGACCGCTCCACAGTGTTGGGTGGAGCCAGAGTGGGGAAGCGGGACACAGGCAGAGATGGGGACGGGTGCAGGCTGGGTAGAGGTGGTGGGAGAGGGAGGCTGGGTGGGAGTTCTGGTGGCTCGGGTTCGGGGAGGTCTGGGAGGTCTGATGGCGGCTCGGGCCACGGCGGTTCGGGCCACGGCTGCTCCGGCGGTTCGGGCCACGGCTGCTCAGCCGCTCGGGGAAAACTCAGTTCAGGCGCGGGAACAGGCGCAGACGGGCGTCGAGGCGCGGGAACAGGCGCAGACGGGCGTCGAGGCGCGGGAACAGGCGCAGACGGGCGTCGAGGCGCGGGAACAGGCGCAGACGGGCGTCGAGGCGCGGGAACAGGCGCAGACGGGCGTCGAGGCGCGGGAACAGGCGCAGACGGGCGTCGAGGCGCGGGAACAGGCGCAGACGGGCGTCGAGGCGCGGGAACAGGCGCAGACGGGCGTCGAGGCGCGGGAACAGGCGCAGACGGGCGTCGAGGCGCGGGAACAGGCGCAGACGGGCGTCGAGGCGCGGGAACAGGCGCAGACGGGCGTCGAGGCGCGGGAACAGGCGCAGACGGGCGTCGAGGCGCGGGAACAGGCGCAGACGGGCGTCGAGGCGCGGGAACAGGCGCAGACGGGCGTCGAGGCGCGGGAACAGGCGCAGACGGGCGTCGAGGCGCGGGAACAGGCGCTGACGGGCGTCGACGCGCGGGAACAGGCGCTGACGGGCGTCGACGCGCGGGAACAGGCGCTGACGGGCGTCGAGGCGCGGGAACAGGCGCTGACGCGAAGCTCGGGAGTGTCGAGGCTGTCGCGGCAGGCTCAGGCGCAGGAGTGGTGGCTGGTTGGGCTGGCTGTCTGGACCGGGGATACATTCTCTCCAAACACCGCGAAACGGCTTCCCACCAACTCAGTCCAGCGATGTCTGGGAGAGCTCTAGGATGGTGAAAGTTCGCCCCGATCCAGAACAGCGAGTTCAATGAGTCATCGTCAAGGGGAGCGACGGCAGCGAGCACGCTGAATTCAAGGGCAAACCGGAAAAAATCCTGGTTCCTCTCCGCGACCGCGATGAATAAAGCATGGTAATCCATGGGAAGTTGTTTTTGGGTAACTAACCCGGTCAGTTGTTCTGTTACGTAAGTAGCTGTGAAGCGCTGGCGTGCGATGCTGAGAGAGAGAGGCGCGGAGCACGGAGTCAGGAAACAAAACACTTTAATAATAAAAGGGAAACAGCACGTAGGAGTGCAAAACAGGGAAGCATCCACACGTAGAACATCCAACTCAAAGATAACGTTTACAACTGACAAAGACATGATGCACATGAGGGGTTTAAATACACGAGGAAATAACAAACAGGTGGCGAACTAAATGGGTAATCAAACTAACTAGACATCTACGGAAACACATGAGGGACAAACATAAGGATCATGACATGACTGTGACAGGTATGGAGATTGTGTCGCCAAAAAGCATTTGATATTCTAACAGGATAGGTTTGAAAGTGAATTATTTATTGTTGTGAAAAATAGAAACATAGCATAAATATTTAGGAATATGTATTTTTATATGACTTTTTCATGGCCTGTATTAAATTATTTTCTACAGTATGATTTAACACTGAATTACATTAATATATATACTAAATAATTACATTAAAATAATTGAAAAAATACATGCACTTTACATAATAATTTCATTATATGTATTTATTTTATTTTGTCTGTTAAATCACTCCATAATTTCCATTGAGTGTTTCTGAATTGTAATGACTTAATAATGAAATGCCTAAACACTGATTTAGTGATTCAAAATAACATGAATTTATTCTATAAACCCACAGTGAAATCATGACAAACAAGATAAAGATGTAATGAGATTATAAAGGTCTACGTTCAATTTGTACAAAGTGACTGAGAGTGTTAGTTTGAAATACAGTGCAGCCCAAATTACTTTCCATCATGTAAGAAAATAGCTACAGAAATTATATATCACAGAAGAGCATAACGTCTCAGCATCTATTTATGTCAAAAGGGTTCAGACACAAAACAGGAAACGAGCTTTTCTATTATCCATTTTAAATCGAGAGTTATTGCGAACATTAAAATGTATATTAGAATTGGGGGTTATTACTAGTTATTGTTACTAGTTTAATAAAAAGTAACTAGTGTAATTTTAATTTAATTTGTATTCATATTTTGAATTGGCTTTCTATATATTTTTAGTTTTGCTAATTGAGTTATCTTATTTTGTAGTGCTTTCGTTATGTGCTTTTATATATTTAATATCATTTATTTTTCGTTCAGTTTTTACGTGACCAGCAGATGTCACTGTTGCAACATAAATCAACCTTATTTGTATATCAAATATAAATGGTCTTGAATATAATACAGCTCAAATTAATACACACAGCGTGAACCTGATGATAATTCATATAACCCCGGCTGATGAATAAATATCTGTGTGTTTCTGTGTGTGAAAGAAAAACACTAATATTTTAAACGTAAACAGTTCGTAGTTTATGAAGCGGTCTTGTACACTTACATTATACGGACTAAAAATTTTGTTCATCTAAAGACAGTCGATCATAGAGTACATTAGGGTGAGTCCTAATTGTTACTTAATTATAAAACCAATTATCCATTCCCTGGTAAGAGAGTTTTGATTAAAAAGAAAATAACATAATTTAAATAAGTCCTGTCCACCAAAATAATAATTGTACTTAAATTCGCATAGATTTTTATATGCATTCAGCCAAAAGACTTAATAGACAGACTTGATTTGGTGGGGGTGACACTGCAAAGCATGTGTTACTCAAAAACAGCGATCATTGGTGCTCGCATGTGTTTGAACTTCCATTTACCATATTTAATGTGCATTAGATGGTAGAAGAAACAATTCCTTTCATTTAAATTCCTCTTGAAATTAAAGAGGAAGTAAACAGTATGTTTCTGTTGTTTCAAGTAAAAAGAATACTTGAGTAGTAGATAAGTATAAATCCCCCACACTAACACTTTGTTATGAATATGAGCTCTGCGCTACCCTTCGAGAGGGAGCCATCGCCCGAATATTGACACACCTCACACACCCACAGACACACTACATTTCCCAGCAACCCTCACACTGGACTGATCACACTTGCCAGCTGCACTCCATCAATATTGTTTGTCACACCACCTGTTAGTAATCACCTGGACTATAAAGGACTGCCTCACCCTTCAGTCACTGCGAAGTCTTGATTAGCAATTCTGAGCGTTTCTATTCCTGCCTGTTATCCTGTTTCTGAATCTGCCTGTTTACCCGTGTTTTGATCCTGTTCTGCCTGCCCTGACCTGTGCCTGGATTTACGTTTACGATTGCAATCTGCCTGTCTTGACTTCTCGCCTGGATTGCCGTACCTGTATCTGTCTGCCTGCCTTTGTGACCCCTACCTGGATTATTGACTACGTTTGTTCTCTGTTTGCCCTGACCTTGTACCCGTACGACCATTCTTAATAAAGACAAAAGCGATTGGATCCCTGCCTGTGAGTCCCCTCTGTGACACACTTTCATTACAGTAATCAATATTACTTATTTTGCACTCATGGTACACCATGTACACCTCTGCACTTTACATAAACAATAACTTAATCAGGCTTTGTGAATCACTAAACCAAATAATTACTGATAACAGAGGAGGGAAAGTACAGTCATGCTTTTACATTTCTACACAGCTCTAAAAGAGCAGTCGAACCTGCACTGATGTTACTCTGCCCTTTTCTCTTTTTTGACCATGTTTTACACTGTGTACCTGCTTGATCCGTCTTGATTTCAGTCAGAAACTTTCATAAACATCTTACTGCGCTTCATTTAGAGGCAATTTTGACTTGTAATATTGAACAATTACAATTATTTAAACTGTAAGATCTATTTTAAAACATTTATGGCATTTGGCATTCTGATTAGGGCCTTTTTTTAATCACTCTTAAGATTTAAGCATTGTTAAGCATTAAATTGATCAATGACAGTAAAGACATTTGCAATCTTATAAATAATGTATTTCAAAGAAATGCTGTTCTTTTGAACTTCTATTTAAAGAATCTTGAAAACAGACACTGGTTTCCACACTTCCATAAGCAGTACTTTCTTTTAAGCATGACAATAATCAGAAATGTTTCTTAAGCAGCAAATCATCATAGAATGATTTCTGGAGGATCCTGTGACATCAAAGACTGAAGGAATGAGCTCTGCCATCACAATAATTATTTTTAAATAAATATATTAAAATAGAAAACAGCATTTCACAATATTAAAATTTTTGTGCAGTCTAGGTGAACATAGAGTACTAATACCAAATATTTGAACAGTAGTGTAAGTCTATTAAATTAAAACAAACAAAAGCACACTTTTCATGCAAAAAAAATACATTATTTTGCTAAATTCTTTTGTAAATAATTCTTTAATTTAAGAAAATTCTTTTGAACATCAAATTGCGTAAAAGGATGTGAAATATTTTTCTCAATTACAAAAGTTACATTAAATTATTACACTTTTGTCCATACAATTTTAAATCAAAATTGATTTAATTGATTGCTCTATATGTACAAAATGAGTAAGAATATTTTTTTTAAAAAAAGGCACAAAATACAAAGGTAGAACACAATGAAATGTAATGAATGTATAGCACTATTTGAAGTTTGCAGTGCTTTATCTTTATTCTACACTAAGTGAATATTGCTGCATTCATTCAGGAACTGCACAAAACATGCAAGCTAATAAAACATTCTAAACCGTTTTGAAAGGATATACAATTGAAGTGTATTTAGACATAAATTATATTTACCTTCTTTAAAAAGAGACTAATTAAACTTGCAGAGAAAAAAAAGAGGAGTATAAACTAAAATTCTCAGTTTCACGCGAATATCCGGGAAATCATGAATATTCATGTGGGCCTAAGCTCCTCCCACTGAAACCGATAATCCCAGAAACCGAAAATCTCGTAACAACGACATCATCATCATTATTATTATTATTATTTATCATCATCACTGTCATCATCGTTATTATTATTGTGGCCACTAAGGGGCACCGTTTCCACATCTTATCAGACCGGTAAACTACAAAGCATAATCCATACAATAAATACAAACTACTTTAATAATAAATATGTTCCTACTGAGAGTGTGAAATCACACCTCATGTATTTTTGGTTTCATCGATTTACTTAATACACATAATCTGCACATCATTGTCCTGTCCTACGTTTTAAACACTATAGTGATCTTAGGAATTTGTCTTTGTCTCATTGTTTTGAAGGAACTATTGTTTTGGGATCTTTAGAAGAAAGCAAATCTCCGTTCTTGTCTTGTTTATCTTGCCAAACGAAGCTCTCCTGTCAATCATGTGTCAGCTGAGAAATGATTGATCATTTGATCAGTCAGTGTTGCTGATGTTGGGCTCTCTTGTGATTGAGTCAAACCAACCAACATGAACAAAAAAACATCTATCAAATCCCTGAGCTGAAACTCCACACTTCAGTCTGGTGATGATTTCATCAAGCTGAGATAGTGGCCAATTACAAAGCCTATTAGAGCAGACCCAGCCGGACATGTTACATAATCACCTTGCATAATCATCAAGCAGCATTCTGTCTGTCTGTCTGTCTGTCTGTTTGCATATTAGGTTCCCTCTCTGTAGAAAAAAAGGAGAATGTTTAAGTAATTTCAACTTGACTCTAAATACATCAGAATGAGTTGAATCTTCCATAACTTAAAGACAAGTTTTTAAAACGTAGTGTATGTAAGTCAATGTAACAAAAAATGTTGTCATAGCTTATTGATCATATCATGATCACACACTATACACACATCACACACTGTAATCAATACAATAATCAAGTAATTAAGTACAATTAATTAAGTAATAGTAGTAAATGTAGTATAATCCATATAGCTTTTATTAATATTTTCAATTCGATTTTATTTTCATATTTTCCATTTTTAATTTGATCTTCATTCATTCATTCACTACAGTTTTGTCTTTTTTTTATTCCGTTTAAATGTTACTTTTACTTATTACTTTAATATTATTTTTTTACATTTAATTTATTTTCATATCCGTTTTTAGTTTACTTTTTTAATTTTTTAATTTCTGTACTTCAACCAGGTTAACATTTTTAATGTTCCTTTAAGTCAATTCTGGGCAGCATTTTATTTTACAGTCGCAAAATACATTCTATATAGCTGTGAGGGCCCGCTGTGAGGCCCCGCGGTGAGGCCCGTTCACTGGTCCAAGGACGGTAGCCAATGGTGGTGAAGGGTCTTTGCGTGTCACTGTCTTTCCATATGCGCGCATAAGATTAATTTAAACAGATTTTCTTATTTGTATTACCTCTTTATTTGCTCTAAATTGTCTAATAGGCACTCAACATTACGGGCTGACTTCGGTTGTAAAAATCCTTGACAAATTCACAATCCAGAGCGTCTGTGGGACACTCAGCATGGTAAAGTCTCCTGGCCACCAAAAGATTCTGAAACTTTCCTTTCAGTACTCGGACCAGGACAGAACAATGGACCTTTTGGTTTGAGAACAACAGACGGTAATTCGCTTGGAAGACCATTGGAGGGGCAAACCCATCCAAAATAATCCAGACATATCTAAACTCTTTAATCTTTAACACTTTTGGTTTGCTTCTTATGGGAATAATACCTTTGTAACAGTCACACTTAGACATTTCAAATGATACCAAACATGTATAACATTGTATCATAATTTTTCACATTAAGCCATGTATTCTGTTGGGTCAGTTTCAGGCCATTTGGAGAGAAGAGGTGGGGGAAAAGGTGTCACCCCCCTCAGAGGGAGAGATGCAAAAGTGAGAGTGAGGTGTTAGCAGCTCAGCATGTGTTGCCTGTGGAAGGTCCTATAGTTATTTAATTATGAGGGTGAGATGTTTGCAAATCAGTGGGGTGCACTTCGAGAACGTTTGTCTGTGGTCAGTCTCGAGCGATTGCGCCTGCCTTACAACCCATGTTTGGGTCAAATATGGACAAACCCAACCATTGGTTTTCATTTTTGAATTAAGTTGTAAAGCCAACATTTGGCTTTGCCCACATTTGACCCAAAAATGGGTTGAAACAATCCAGCACTTTGTAGAGAGAAAGAGAGTAACCCACAGTTACTGTATATTACCCAGTACTTCACTGCAAGCACACATACTGTAAAACAAAATGCCACCCAATTTTGCTATATTTCATATTTTATTTCAATCTTTTTCTTGTTACCAATACTAACCCTGGTATATGAACTATGTAAGTATTTGATTAAATAATTATCTATTTACAAAAAAAACAAGGTTTTCAATTGGGACCCCTAAGGGCCCCAAAATGATACATTAAAGATAGTTTAAATTTTATCTATTAAATGACACACCGTATTAAGCCCTACATAATGTTGCAGCGTTAATACGTTCAGTTAAAGCTATTGCAAAGTGTTACATAAAGAAAATCTTACAAGTGTTACATAAAGAAAATTGTATAAGTGTGTTACATAAAGAAAAAAAATCTAGCTTTTTAATATTAGGGGTCTATACGTCTGGATGCGGGACGTTAAAGTGAAAACCCCCTCAAAGAGAAGCAGCAATATCACTCATGTTGTAGTAGTGCACACTTCTAAGTGTCTTCGCATGCCCACTTGACTCAGCCAGCACTTCCTGGAATGTGAGCGCGCACGCATTAAAGGATGGGCTTAATCTGGGAATAAAGCTGGAGTTGCGTGTCAATCGCGTAGAGGAGCGCACATTCCCACAGTCTCTTCATATTGATCTGGCAGGACCAGGGAGATGCTGTGAACAGCACGTGAAGTCTCTGTGAATTGGTATTCTCGAGTAGTTCGTGTCGGCTGCGTGTTGAGAGGGATCATGGGTCTGCAGACGGTGTTCCGCGCGGTGATCATGGGGGCCCCGGGCTCGGGGAAGGGGACCGTGTCTGCTCGGATAGCGCAGAGTTTCGGGCTCAAGCATCTCTCCAGCGGGGACACGCTGAGGGCCAATATCGAGGCGAAGACAGGTGAGACTCTCACCTCTCGTACTAGGACACTAGTCACTTACAGGACTCGATGAATTGCGTGTTTTGCTGTCTGCTACGACCGTACTTCAACTTCCTAAAGGGTTAAACAACATAAAAATGGCTGCAAAACTTCAGGAGCTCCGTTTTATGTGAGCAGGATTGGGTTCTTCTCAGAAGTTGGGTTGCGTCTCAAAGCGTAGTGACCTGCCCTATCTAGACAGCAGTTTCACACTTCTCACTGAGCTTGTGAGCACTTTTACATTTCTGCATTTGGCAGACGCTTTTATCCAAAGCGACACATTGACATTCTAATCAGTTCTTGCTTTTTACCTGGGAATTGAACCCATGACCGTGGTGTTGCAAGCGCCACACTCTATTTTTTGAGCTACAGGACAGCTTTCTTCCAGTGTTGGTGTCTGGAAAAACCATTGACGTCTTTATGTTTGTGGCATCACTCTTTTTATGTGTAGACTATTAAGTGCACAGCGTTTGTTTAACTTTTGAGGGGGATGTCTTTCTCCAAAGAAGACGTCCTGCATACTGAACATGTCTCAGGGGACTCTTGTTGCATGTTAGAAATGCAGACATAACTCATAAATGTGTAAGATTGTGTTGTGTAAGTGCAGGTGTCCTTTAAGACAGAAGGGTTTGTTCTGTAACGTGTCCCAAATGGATGCCGGATGCTCCGTGTGTGTCAATTGCATGTTGTGTGACATTGATTATTTAGGCTGAACTCATCTGTTATGTACAGATCAATTTACCACAGCGAGACTAAACCAGATTCAGCAGGAAACAAATAACCATCACATGAATGGTACACACGCAACACTAAATGGAGCCGGATATATTTCAAGTAATATTTGAGTTTCATATGTTCACTGATCAAAGTAGGATCTTACAAAAAAGGAGAAATTCTCTCGTCATACATCACCTTTATGTCTTTCCAAATATGGCAAGCCATTTTATCTTTTATTCATTCCAATGATATGAATTCTTGATATTTTCACTAGTTAAAATGCTAATTCTTGGTAACAGGAATTAGATTTCTACTATTAACAAGTAGAAGTAGTAACACATTTCTAATCATCATCAAAGTTCTGTTGTAAAAGGAAGTTTGCAGCCAAATTTTCATTCTTCTCACAAGAAAAGTAGGCCTGAATAATGAGTCCTTCTGGAAATCCTTCTGGGAATCCTCCTGGGAATCCTCCTGGGAATCCTTCTGGGAATCCAAGGGCTTTTAGCCTCTTGATTTAAAATTTCCACTAGTAAACACTATAATTCTTGATATGAGGAATTTATATTTTTACTAGTAAAAGTAATTATCAAAATCAAAAAGAATTTTATTAGAATTGCAGTTCTAACATAGACAACACAGATATTTCTCATATATAATATCTCCTTATAGAAATAATACTTATTCTTAAATCAGAATGCTCATTTCTGATTGAACTATCCATTTAAAGTACATTTTCATCAGTTGAATACATTTTAAGAATTGACACAGCATGCACGTAATGTAAATGTAAATGCATTTTTCTTAATAGTATGTATACATTTGGGTAGATTCATTGTCTTTTTGAAAAATTTAAGTGAAAAGCTAAAAATATTTAAAACGTTGGAAAAAAAAACTTAATATAACCGTAAACCGGTACAGAATCTGCCACATTCCTGAAATGTTGGTCATCTCTTATCCCCGAAAATACAGTAAAACAGTAATTTATTTAAAAAAATATGATTCAAATTTCAAATAACTGTTTTCTATGTGAATATGTTCAAATCTATTAATGTGATTAAAGTTGAATTTTCAGTAGTGATTTTAAATACGCTATTGTAGGCCTAAAATATTTAGCACTGAACAGTAATATCACTGGATAATTCTTAAAAAGTTATTAAAATGTGTAGAGACACCTTTAAGTTTGAATGTAAATTACTAAAACTCATTGTATTGGTCACACATCATTTTCTTTTGAGTAGAAAATAGGAGAGCGAGAGTAAGGTAATGATCAACCTTACAGCCATCAAACTAGAAACCATGAACTTTATTAAATGTTCACCTTACATGACAGTATTTCAAATAAGACTTTATGAGTAATGGCAGATGCATACGCAGATGCGTATTACTGTAAACATATTAGTTATTTTATTAGTAAAATTAAAATCAACACAGATACAGCATAAAAAGTGAATTTCTGACTATATTTGGAAGTCGCAATGAGAACATTTAAATTCAAATAATAAAAAATATAAATAATTTTTACATGCTCTATTAAAAAAACCTAAAAATGAATAACAATTTGTTAGAATCAGACAAAAAAAAGACTGAGCTTACCACCTGTTTGAGTTCGTGGAGGCAGCAAAGTCAATTTTGCGAAGTTTTCTGAAGGTTCCTTAAGATACCTTCAAATCTCTGGTAACAACACCAAATTTGGCACACACCAAGTCTACTCTAGTCTACTTTTTTATGGATTATCATAATGAAAGGAAAGATTTAGGCAGGTACACTTCTCAGAAAACGTAGAGATAAAGATAAAATTAGATGTTTGATTGCTCTTTGGAGCTTTGGAATCGCTAGCCGAGGGCTTAATTAACTTGTTTCTGTGAAAACCTCAAGTTTGACTAAAATGAATTTCTTCTGTAGTTATTGAATGACTAATCATCCCTTATGCACCTGGGCAGATTTGGGTCTTCTGATGAAGTCATGTATCGATCAGGGTCAGCTGGTTCCTGATGATGTCATCTCTCGTCTCATCCTGTCCAGTGTGAGAGGAATAGAGCAGACCAGTTGGATACTGGACGGTACAGCTCTCAAACATGCTCTTCTCAAGCATATTGTTGATGAATTGTGCAGTTTATTCTTGGGCGTTCCTCACCCTGTTCCTCTGTGTCCTGGCAGGGTTTCCTCGTACCGTGGCTCAGGCCGAGGCCCTGGACGCTGTGTGTGATGTGGACTCTGTTATAAACCTGGACGTGCCTTTCCAGACCATCAGAGAGCGTCTGACGTCTCGCTGGGTTCACCTTCCCAGCGGCAGGATCTATAATATAGACTTCAACCCGCCGAAGAAGCCGGTGAGTCCTCTAACATTTAACTCACGCTGCTGTTGAGATATTTACAATCCTGTTTAACATTACTTCAGGGAACTGTTGATAATTAAAAGAAACAGGAAATTTCTTCCACCTCTGCTCATATGAAAACGCTACAGTTTTAGTACACTAAAAAGTTGTAATCTTATGCGAAAAACAAGCATGTGGCATCTTTATTAAATTGTGTTTGAACTTCTGTTTTTGCGGTAGCTCTGTATATTTCTATGGCATCGCTTTTCGAGAGTAGGTGGAGAGTTAACGAAAGTTATCATGAGCTTTGTAATGTTTGAAACGGATGTCATAACAAATGTGAGGAGACCGGGAAGATTTTAAAACAAACGACTCATTCATCAATCCATAAGATCTTATCTTTATGCTGCGGAAATACATTGCTGAAAAGGGGCGGGGGCACATAAGGTCTATAATGCAAAAAATGCTCTGAAAATATGTATTGTTGCCATGATCAATAGAAATGTAAGAAAACATACTTAAAATTTGTTTTAATCCCTGTTTTCTGCAGCAAATAATATTGCAATTTCGTCAGGTAAATGATGCTGAGTTTTGTGAATTTGTTAGCCTCATTTGCATAAGGAGGTGTATTTGCACTAAAAAGACTAACATTGACATTTGCCTGGTTAAACTGGATTGCAGGTAATTATTGAACTTTTGTTTTGCGCTGAATTGCTGTTCGCAAGAGTGGTGCAATTGAACTCAGAGAATGCTTTAAACAACACTTAACGTACTTAAGATACATAATAATACAATGGAATCTGGTTATGTCGACGGCCTCGGGGGTTGCAAAAAAGTGTTGAGATAACTGTTTAGTAAGATAACCAACAGCCAATATGGCGATTTGTTTGATGAAGCGATCGGCATGCTATAAAAATTTACATACACTGTATATGTTTGCTAACAACAAAAGGCATATGTGCACCAACTAACAGCAGAGATTTACCAGTATGCAAAAACAAACACCTTCAATTCTCCATACAAACCTTTAATTATCTCGGTGGCATAAGAGAATTGACAACCCATTAGAAATGCTAAGACAAATAGGGAGTTTGGCGGTTCCACTTCAAAAGCGTCGACATAATAGGGTTGGCGAGTTAACCGTAAGTCGAGATAAGTGAACTCCACTGTACATAAAAGAGTATTATTACTTTGTAGGAATATACTTAAATGCGCACTGAATGTACACTTAAATGCATGATAGTTGCAATTAAATGAACATGTTGTTTAAATTGATATTAAATGCAATTAGCTTCTTAAAGTGTGCTTAATTAGGACTTAAGTACATTTTACATGTAATTTCTTAATTATTTTGTCTTTGAAATATGGTTAACTTGTATTGCTGAATGTAGTGAGAAGCTGTTATGGAAAACTAAAATATAATTTGATGTAATTTCTATTGAAACTTGTATGCTGTGATTATACATTTGTAACAAAGTGGCAATTTAGGCAATTTAAAGGTAGCACTTTATTTTACAGTGTCATTGTTCTGTGTAGTTACTATAATAATAACTACAAATATTGTATAATTACAACCCTAAACCAAACCCCAATCCTAACCTCAACCATACAGTAAAAACATGTACGTAAAAGCATAACTGTAACCTGGACACCTTTCAAATATATTAACTTTAAAGGATTACATTCCCCTTTGGGTAAAGTTACTTTTAAAAGTACTGCATTACAATACGTTATTCCCTAAAAAGTAACTAATTGTGTTTCTTACAGAAAGTAATGTATTATTTACTTTTGCGTTACCTTTTCTCACCTGTGTTGATCTTGCTTGTTTGTTTTTTGATAACAGAAGAAACACATCCCCTTACTTCAATGACGCTTATCTAAAAGTCATTTTTACTTATTCGAATGATTGAATTGGATCATCAAAGGTCAGCAGCAAAGACATTGGTTAATAAAGTGAGATTAAATACATAAAGTACATTTGTGTTATTTCAGAATTAATTATAGCAGGTTTGTGTAATATTCTGAGTTTACGTTTCACTGTTTTTATTCATTTTAAGGAATACTGAATCTGTTTAAGTGCCAGATGAGTAAATGCTTTAGTCTGGATCTACAATACCCATCATGTTACTTAAAAATCGAATCTGATTATGTTAATTGTAACACTATTTAAATGTAGAAACACAGTACGGTTAAAAATCAAGTACTACATGTGCTTTAGTATTGTAGTTAACACGTCAAAACAAGCGTACTTTTTACAAACAAATATTTTTTTAAACACAAAAATATAATTATGATTAAAAAGCTTTTAATATAACTTTTTTTTAAAGTGTACTTAAGTGTGATAAGAAACAGTTATGAATCCGTGCCCTCTTTAAATAAACTTAAGTGGCCTTATAATAACATATATTATATTATTATATATTAAGTACACTTTAAAAAAAAATACATACTTAAATATATAGATTTGAACTGCATTAGAAGTGCACATTCAGCACACTTTCTTTTCACAAGGAATAATACATGGAAATATATAGATACATTTTCTGTATAATTTGTCTATAAAATAACTGCTGTGTAAGAGTTCATCACAAAGGAAATAGAAAATAATAATTAACAAGCAATTTTTCTTTAAATTTAAACAATGAACAATTTAATGTTAAAAACAGTAAAAAGCCAAGAATGGAGTTCCGGATATAAATGTGTGTGTGTGTGTGTGTGTGTGTGTGTGTGTGTGTGTGTGTGTGTGTGTGTGTGTGTGTGTGTGTGTTGGTTGTTGTGGTTTACAAGGACATTTCATCTGAATACACGCAACACTATGAGGACATTTTGAATTATGAGGACAGGGTCGGTGTCCTCATAATTCGGACAATGTAAACGTGTTTCTGAGCATTGGGAGAGCTGGAAAACAAAATTTCTGCTCAAGTCCTTATAGTTCACAAAAACCTGATTTTGTGTAAAATCTGTGTATGAGACAGTGCCCCTGTAGCCGGGTCCCGGTAATGCACCATCTCATGCATATGCACACATGTGTCTGAATCGCAGCTTTTGATTGGCTGATCGCCTGATGTCCTCATAATTACGGTTTTTGTCAAACCAGTGTAAAGGTTTATGGGGAAAAAATGACGTTGCTTACAAAATAACAACAAAAACATTAAAAAAGCTACAGTAATTAAATAAAACAAAAATGAATAATGATAATATCACCCATATTTTGATGACCCTGTTCTCCGACCTGAGATGCACGCGCTCTGTTGCTGAGACTGACTGCGCATGCGCAGAAATCACCGACGTGAAGAGCAATCAGGTAAGAATAATGATAAATAAACCGTTTTATGTGTAATTAAGTCAAGTTTTCTGTTTATATAGTTTGTAGTTCGAGTTATTCTAAAGCTAATTTGACGATTGTGAAATTAAATAGCACCAGACTACATGTATATTACATTTCCTCATAACAACGCGTGAGGAATTAATTTATTATTAATTAATTTGTTAATTTATAATGTAAATAATGTAATATCTGTATGATGCTACTCACTACAAGTCATACAAATAAAGATAATAGCTGGTAGTGCACTTATTTTGGGTAATGGCCGATTGCGTCATTGTTTAATTGAGATAATTACTTTTAATGCTGTTTTTAGTTGGTGATGTTGATGTAAGTGTATGTAAGTCCGTATAACACAGTCACAGTGTGCTTGAGAAAGAGAGAAAAATCTATATATAGTTTTACAGTTTCACTTCCTAGCATGTAAATTATAATAATCAGTAATGTTCCAAATATTTTAACCCTCTGTGTCTATAACAAATAAATGTGTAAACCATTTGATTAGGCCAGTGATCTGTAAAAGTGATTTAAAACATTAATCTACGTTGGGATTTACAGGGGATGATGACAGCAACAAGATCCCAGAGGACCAAACTAAATCCAAAAGATGAAGATGGATTTGAAATAAAATACATAAATTAATTTAAAGGTGAGTAACATACAGCTGTGTTTACTGGTAAGTATTTTTTAAATGTTTTCCCTGGCTAATCTGTTCACAGTTGGAAAATTCCTATTGTAACTCATTTAAATTGCATTTTTTACTGTAACCTATTTATACAGTGAGGAAAATAAGTATTTGAACACCCTGCTATTTTGCAAGTTCTCACACAAATCATGAAGGGTCTGAAATTGTCATTGTAGGTGCATGTCCACTGTGAGAGACATAATCTAAAAAGAAAAATCCAGAAATCACAATGTATTATTTTTTTAAAAACTATTTACTTGTATGATACAGCTGCAAATAAGTATTTGAAAATCTGAGAAAATCTATGTTAATATTTGGTACAGTAGCCTTTGTTTGCAATTACAGAGGTCAAAAGTTTCCTGTAGTTTTCCACCAGGTCTGCACACACTGCAGGAGGGATTTTGGCCCACTCCTGCACACAGATCTTCTCTAGATCAGTCAGGTTTCTGGCCTGTCGCTGAGAAACACAGAGTTTGAGCTCCATCCAAAGATTCTCTATTGGGTTTAGGTCTGGAGACTGGCTAGGCCACGCCAGAACCGTGATATGCTTCTTACAGAGCCACTCCTGGGTTATCCTGGCTGTGTGTGGAAGACTCAGACTTGACCCATCTTCAATGCTCTAACTGAGGGAAGGAGGTTGTTCCCCAATACATGGCCATGGTCATCCTCTCCTTAATATCACCCTGTCCCATGTGCAGAAAAACACCCCAAAGCATGATGCAGCCACCCCCATGCTTCACAGTAGGGATGTGTTCTTGGGATGGTACTCATCATTCTTCTTCCTCCAAACACGTTTAGTGGAATTATGACCAAAAAGTTATATTTTGGTCTCATCTGACCCCATGACTTTCTCCCATGACTATTCTGGATCATCCAAATGGTCATTGGCAAACTTAAGACGGGCCTGGACATGTGCTGGTTTAAGCAGAGGAACCTTCCGTGCCATGCATGAGTTCAAACCATGACGTCTTGGTGTATTACCAACAGTAACCTTGGAAACGGTGGTCCCAGCTCTTTTCAGGTCATTGACCAGCTCCTGCTCCTCTGGGTTGATTTTTCACCTTTCTTAGGATCATTGAGACCCCACGAGGTGAAATCTTGCATGGAGCCCCAGTTCGAGGGTGATTGACAGTCATGTTTAGCTTCTTCCATTTTCTAATGATTGCTCCAACAGTGGATCTTTTTTCACCAAGCTGCTTGGCAATTTCCCCATAGCCCTTTCCAGCCATGTGGAGGTGTACAATTCTTTCTCAAGTGTCTTTGGAAAGCTCTTTGGTCTTGGCCATGTTAGTAGTTGGATTCTTACTGATTGTATGGGATGGACAGGTGTCTTTATGCAGCTAACGACCTCAAACAGGTGCATCTAATATAGGATAATACATGGAGTGGAGGTGGACAATTTAAAGGCAAACTAACAGTTTAGGGTTAATGAGTTTTATGGATTTTTTTTATAGATTATGTCTCTCACAGTGGACATGCACCTACAATGACAATTTCAAAACCCTTCATGATTTGTGGGAGAACTTGCAAAATATCAGGGTGTTCAAATACGTATTTTCCTCACTGTACTTATCTAATCACACATTTTAATGTTGAGTATGTGATCTTTGTGGAGAAATTAAAGTACTTCATTTTGAATCCAATTTGACACAAAACGGTTTGGTCAGCTGTGCAGAAAGAGATCCTCAGCTGAGACTTGATGAGAATACTCAACAGCTCATTTATTTACCGTTACATTTTGCCAAGATGATGCAGAATCTTTTTTTATGTATATACAGAAATGTAAAGTTGTGTTTTGCGTATGTTTAAAAAAATGAATGTTCAATAAGTAAACTCCTTTCACTCTCCCGCAAGATCTCAAATACTGATCAACAGTTGACGCTTCATGAGAGCATTAAACGGGTAATGTATTTACCTTTGGAAAATTTTGGCATAGGCCTGAGCATTTATTTCTAATATGTTGTTTAATTGACAAATTTTTAAATCCAATCAGACTTAAAATACTACAATACTACAGGCTTTTAGTTGTGTGGCTGACATTCAGTGCTAATCTAATACAGTACTTGATTTTTCTTTAATAGCATTTAAAGAATTAAGAAATCTTTTACAGATATAAGAAAAATAATAAAAAGTGCAGAAGAATGTGAGAATAAAAGGAAAAAAAGGAGAAAGGAATTGATAGGCAAATTCAGTGTAGATAGCACAGATCGGCAATAGATCATATGTACTGCTGTATGAGAAACATGAGAGCCCATTACAGAACATATTAGAAATAAACGCTCATGCCAAATTTTTCCAAAGCTAAATAAATGACCCGTTTAATGCTCTCAAAAAGTGTCAGAGAGAGAGAAAGAAGCTTACTTATTGAACAGTAATTTCACTTTTCTGTAAAATACAATATATGCAGCTCATGGAGATTCTGCATCATCTTGACAAAACGTAACAGGTAAATTAATGACCTGTTGATCATTATCGTCAAGTCTCAGCTGAGGGCCAGTCTTGGTTGAAATCTTAAGGGGATAGATATTATAAATAAATACTTTTGCATAACGGGTGTTGACACTGCTGTATAAGATTAACACTGAACTTCTGCCCATCCCCCACAATATGACACCAGGAGTAATTATGAGGACATTTTACACAACCCATGACTCCATCTGACTGCTGTATAAGATTAACACTGAACTTCTGCCCATCCCCCACAATATGACACCAGGAGTAATTATGAGGACATCTTACACAACCCATGACTCCATCTTAATCACAATAAACAACCTTAGGTTTATTATATCTTCTGTCTAGTTTGCTCCTGCTTTTGGCATAAACCTGCTATGATAAACACGTTTCCTGAAACTACAGTTAGATCTACCTGAAAAACATGAAGGACTCTTTATTTCTTTTATCTTTATTCTATTGTTTTTACTACTTCTGCTTATGTTTAAATATGTAATATTTTATGTATTTTTGCACTACAAAATTAAACGTATTTAAACTAGAATCCATGGCTATGTTCTACATTAAATTTTATGATTTTAACAAAACCTTAGATACTTATTATCATTACCAAGATAATCAACCTCATTTCCAAAACCTATATATCATTACCAAAACAGTTCTATAAATGTTAATTTAATTAAAAGAAAAATTGTAGTTTACTTTTCAACACTTGTACAGACTCTACACATTATGTTCCTTCAGATTTGTCACATAATTAAAAAAATGGTCAGGTTTCATTTAAATATTCTAAAAAAATAGGTTGTAAATTGTGGAAGGTGTTGTGGTGATGCGAAAAAGCATTCAAAATAAAAATCCTGTTAATTTAAAAATAAACATTTCAGAATTTCAAATTACTGTGCATGATTCTTAATAATCCAATTTTAAAAATGTTAAAATGTATTAGCTTTTCTAACAACATTGACGTTTTCAGACTGTTGCAGTAATGAGAATTTTTAGGACTTGTTTTGGAAATTATGTTCAAAAATGTCTTAAACTGTAAGTGAATGTTTTTAAAATAATGTGCACAAATAATTTAGACTTTGGTTCAAATGTCTGAAATAATTTTTTGTTAATTTTTTAACAAGTTTTCATTTTTTAAATTTTCATGTTTGACATTTTTAAAACCATGTTTTCATGAGAATCACCCATATATATATATATATATATATATATATATATATACACACACACTGTAAGTCAATGGCTACTGTCAAATGTTTGGATACTTATATTATTCAGAATATCATCTTTTGTGTTGAACAGATGCAAGAGAATCATACAGGTTTGGAACAACATAACGGTGAGGAAATTTGACAATTTTCATTTTTGGGTGAACTATCCCTTTTGTTTGTTTTCAGCTATTTTATTACAATTTGTTTATGAAATGTTTTTAAAATGTTTGAGAAAAATGTATGTGTTACTTGATTTATGTAATTGTAATATTAATAACTACATTAATAAACTTTGCACTTTGTTCTCTGTTATATGTTCTCATGTCTGTTAAATGCTCATATGTGCATATCAGAACACAAATAGTAGGTCCTATAAAATACAGTTGCATATTTACATAATCATACACAATTTTTAACAATATCATCTTTTTAAATGGTTGTGTCTGTGTGAGTATGATCCCACAGGTGACTAATCATATGTCCTCATAAATCAGGTGTGTCCTTATAATACACAATGTATTCAGTTGTGTATTTGTTTACCGTGTCCCTCTAATTCACGTTAGTGACACTTGTGTGTATTGTATAGCAACTGTCCTCATAATCAGGTGTGCCCTTATAATACACAATGTATTCAGTTGTGTATGTGTGTACCGTGTCCTCTTAATTCATTTGTGTCCCTCTAATACACGTTTGTGACACTTGTGTGTATTGTACAGCAACTGTCCTCATAATTCCAGCTAGTCCTTATAATATAGTTTTGTGTCATGGGCGGAGCTTGTGCGTCTAATTATCAGAGTCCTCGTTAGTAGGTAAATTGTCATGTTGTCATATTATAGGTTGTGTTGTGTGTATAGCAATTCTGAAGTGAGATCTGTGATGTGGGGCTCAAAAGAAAATTTTTGATAGTTGTCTCATCTCTGTAGAGCAAGCGGAAAGGGGTGTCCCCGTAAACCACCAACAGACTGGTTTGGGGCTCAGTGTCCTTGTAAACCACAAAAACCCGTGTGTGTGTGTGTGTGTGTGTGTGTGTGTGTGTGTGTGTGTGTGTGTGTGTGTGTGTGTGTGTGTGTGAAACTTGTTCTTGTGGTAAAAGTAGGTCATGGTATTTCACAACCTGGCGCTCAAGACAGATAAGAGCGCTTCTGTTTACTAAGGAACTTTGCTCACATCCCTGCAGTAAAACCGGAGCGCGCTGAGGAAGTCACGGAGTTCCTGTGAGTTAAGAAAAACCCAGTCAGAGAATCGCTGAAAATCTGCTTAAATTACGCCTATAAATGGTAGGGAGTAAAACCAAACAAAGGAGTAATAAGGAGTTAATATGCAAGATCCTCTAAAATATTTTCGTTTCTCTAAGACCATAAAGCCTTTGAGGTCGCAAAGATGATTTATAACTCAAAACTGTTTCAAAATGGTTATATTTTTATAGGTCATCCTTGCAATAATTTCAAACAATCGACCTCAAAGCAGTAGTTCAGTGTGTTTTAAGCTGATACAGAGCAAGCCGCGTGTGAAACAGTGTTTGCTTGTGTTGCTCAAATACATTTACAAGCTTATGTCAACACAACACGCGTCTGAAGGTCACCTCCATTCAGATTTTGGAGTGCCTGCCAAGGCTTGTGGACTGTTTCAATACATGAATTCTGTGGCGGAGGTCTGCAGTGATGTCATATATGTCTAATAGCGCATAATCATCGGCCTTTGTTGTGCACAGGGTCTTGATGATGTCACAGGAGAACCGCTGGTCCAGAGAGACGACGACAGTCCCGAAACGGTTTCCAGGAGACTAAAGGACTATGAGAGACAGACACAACCGGTTCTGGAGTATTACAGGTACTGTAATGTGTTTTCTTTATGATTTATGCTGAATGAAGCAATGCAGAAAATATTTAGGGAATGTTTAAAGGAATAGTTCACCCAAATCTGGTCACTCTTTACTCGCACTCATGTGTTTCTAAAACCTGCAACCAAAAAGTAATCCTGTAACCCTTCTGGAACCAAAAAGAAGATATTTAGTAGAAAGATCACGCTGCACTTTTCCATACAATGAAATTGAGCTCCAAAAAGCACAGGAAATGCTCACAAATGTAAATCCATACAGCTTGTATGCAATATATTTCAAATCTTCAGAGGCCACATGAGAATGGATTAAAATGTAAGTTATTTGCAGAAAATCTTCCTCACTCGCAGTCTTGTACGTTCAAATCGTGTTGCACCAGGTCTGATGTCATCAGAGGTTCATAGAACATTTTTGTCAGCCGAAGCCCATAGACGTAAAATATTAACTTGAAATAACTTGAAGATTTTAAGTTAATATTTCGTTCGTTTAACGATGCCTTTGCACGTCCACAGTTCTCAGATGTTGGTTAATGGTCACATGACATGCAAGTAACTAGACCAAATATTGAATGCTTTATTTTTAATAGCAGAGTTTTGAAAGTGTCTCAATTCATATTACATTATTACATTATGTTTTAGGAACCTAATCAAATGGTATAATAATAGTAATTAATATTATTACACTTAGTAATTGTTCATGCTGCCTTAAACCATTTTCTTTCTTAAAAGAAATTCATATTTGATAATAATCATGCCCTAAATTCATAACTTTAAAACTTTTAAACCTTCAAGCTTTAAATATTTCAAATCTTCTCTTTTTTTTTTTCCACAATATTACTGAAATACTGTAAACGTCTGCTCACAAAAATGTTGGAAACGGTAGGAATGCGTAAATAAAGTAAACCTAGCCCACGTTGCGTTCCCGAGATACATTCCATATAATTCATTATTAGCTTTTCATCAACCAGTTTGGGAAACCCTGCATTACATCAATGGTCACTCCAGTTCTCCAGTGTCCAGTCAAATTATTGTGGGATGATTCCTATTAATTTAAGATGGACTGAGGGTGTAACATCATTTGAATAATGATTTATTTTAACAGGAGTAAAGGAGTGTTGGAGACATTCTCAGGAACTGAAACCAACAAGATATGGCCTCACGTTCATGCCTTCCTGACCAGGAAAATCCCAGGAATCCAGCAGGCCATGGGAAAAGCGTGATTCTACAGCAACCTTTAGGACTTTTCCACCAACTGAAGCGAGCACAATGCACCTCTGTGGCCTGAAGCCGTCTACTGTATTTGCTGAAGCCTTTAACTCCAGTCACACTCGTCTTCACTAGCACTAGCGCTGCCGTCTTAAGCAAACAAACTAGCTCCGAGTGTTATTGCGGTAGACATCCTGAACTTAGTACTTAGCAGAAGCGCTCAACCCGGAAGAATGTTCTACTTTTGGCTGAAGTTGCTGCAAAATGTGGACGCGGCAGCTCCACAACATTCATGTTTATTATCCGTAATTGTGTTTTAATGTCGAGATCTCACTTAGCGTCTGTGTTAGCGTGTAACTATGCATTTAAGTACTGAGTAATAATAATTCACTTTGTGTACTTAGTACAGGGTTATGGTTAGATGCATGTAATTATGCATCATTTATAGTTATTACTACAGTACTACATTTAACACGTGTAACTAGGATGTAAAGTGTTACCAAAATCTGCTCATAGTTCTCAGATGAATGTAATGAAAAATTCATTCAAACTTGATTTTTCAAACACATTTTGTGTGAACCACTGTGGCCTTAATTAGCTAAAACAGTCCATGAGTCTTTGGATTGTGTAGTGAGGTGTAATTGTAGATTAAATAAATCTGTAGGGTTAAGATTTAGACTTTACCGGTATATTTTTTAGCAAACACAAAATAATGTTCTTTTTAATAAAGGTTTTTACAATACAACACTTAATAAAGGGAAATAAATTCTCTGTGATCGAAATGTTGATATTTTATACGTCCATTTGTACTGATAAAACAGAAGTGTGTGGTTATGGAGCTGTAGACCACATAAGAAGTGCAGATTATTACAGTAATTCATTTAAGCATTTAATCTCACAGTTTGCGAATCACTGTATAAATTGTGTACTGGATAAATTATTAAATGGATGTAATTTCAGAAAGCAGATGCAATTAAATTACTCTGAAATTATAGTGTGTAGTGTGAAGCTCTAGATTTTTATAATCACACTGTTTACATTAGTTTTAAAAGATTCAGTGAGCGAGCTTAAGAGAAAAAATAAAACAATAAAAGGGAATTACTCTTATCAATGTCACACAGTAAGAAACCAGTATTTTCTCAATCCTGACCTTAAATACAATTACTTTGTTAAATTTTTTGACGTTCCTTTTGTTGAGCGGACATGCCAAAAGCAGTATGGATTTTATATATTCGATCCTACTTTCATTGTACAACCCACTAACCTCGCTTTACCAGTCAAAAAAAGTCCCTCCCCCAAAGCGTTTTAAGCCACAGTTTATTGCATGTCTGTAAATCCCTCACACAGAGAGCTAGCAGAACATTTAAAGTGCTCAAGAATAGTGAAAAGTCACAGTGAAATAAAACATTTTAAGCCGTCAGATTTAATTCAGTTTGATCCGATTGTAAAGACTTGCACAATATCATCACACTTCTTATAACACAAATCCTAGGTTTGCTTCACAAGCAATGCAAACAGGCTGGATGCAATGAAGAGAAGTCAGTTTCCAATGGGAAAACTCAAAATCTTGTTAAGGATAATTCACCCAAAATTTTCATCCTTTTAAACACCCTCAAATTGTTTCAAACATGTACGACTTCATTTTTTAAGTTTAGAACACTGTTTTTGACCGTATAATGAAAGTCAATGAGGACCAAATATCATCTTTTATGCTCCACAGAATAATAAAATAAGTCATAAAGGTTTGGAACGACATGAGTGAGAGAAAATAATCCGAACTTAAAACTTTAGATGAAATATGGCTTGCCATATTTTGGTTTTGACCAAGTGCACATTCATTAAATGTGAATCTTTCGTCATAACCGTACGTAACAACATTACATTGCTGGTGTTCATGCAATCTGCAAGGTTGGATCTGCAAAAGACTTTCTGCACTGATCTCACACCACCTTCATGGGTGGTGCTGCTCCGCCTCGGCGTCGTTTCTCTATCTGCAGGAAGCCGACTGTTATCTGCCGCGTTCATGTGCGACACATTCAACAGTTCCCAGATAGCAGCTAGAGTTCAATGTGCTGTGGACTTTGTAGATTAGTATCCAAAGGTGGGGATATGAAACAATGTTCAAATGAAAAGAAAACCGCAAAAGGCTTCTCAAACTTGGCCGATTGAAAACCAATTTGCGACAAAAAGGTTCAAACGATGCAGAAATATTTGAGTTGTTCCTTTGCACTCTTGCTTGTGCCACTTTCCTAACTGCTAAATCAGACTGATGAGAAGTTAGCAACACAAATGTAACAAAATCTGCACAAAAATATAAGTGCCGCAAAATACATTTTCCTGTCTTTTTTTAAAATACTTTCTCTATTAAACAAATATAAAGTGCAGCACACATTCAGGCACGGATACAAAACAAAGGTTTTTGAGCACAGCCCTTGTGTTCCTCTGGTCCTCCGACCCAAAGCCGTCTTCCCACTGAAGGTTTAGAGCGCGTCATCGCTGCTAGGTCTCCATCATTCTCCACTCGTCCGTTTCTGAACTCTCCTCTTTGGAGGCTCGTGGTATATTCGTCCAAAGTCCTGCCTCCAAGCAACGCTTCACGTGGTATTCTGCCACCTGTGATGATTGAGAAAGGATATTAATAAACAGTAAAAAGATAAAACGTGCAGCACAGAGATCAGTGTGCTGTACACTTAAAGGGAAGGTTCAACCAAAAATGAAAATTCTGTCATCCTTTACTTACTTTCAAGCTGTTCCAAACCTGAATGAGTTTCTTTCTTCTGCTGCACACAAAAGATGATATTTTGAAGAATGTGGGTTGATGGGCCCATGTGACTTCAATAGTATTTGCAGAAGAACATTCATACAGATTGAGGGTGAGGAAATGACAGAATTTACATTTTTGTAATGCGTTAAAAAAAAGACTGCTGCATTTCCGGGTCCGTTTGGACCCAATGGAACATAAGGTTTTAAAACAGTCATAACTTAATGTTTTTCAACTAAAAACGTATTGTATCTGATCAGTAACTTCTCTGAATGTGCACATTTTGGAATGTTACCATGTTTTTACCAAGCTATTACAGTGATAGGTGAAAATCCGCAAAGTAGGATCAGCCAATCAGCTCACAGGATATATCCACTCGCGCTCTCATTGGTCGATCTCGCGGCGGGAACCAATCACGTGTCTTGTCTGAGTGCCGTGGGTGTGTACAAAGACTCAGAGTTTTTTTTTTTTTTACAAAGAGTTTCTCTCTTTGTCTGGCATCCTGGGAAACCGTTTCTCTTGCGCATCACGAAGCAACGCTGCTTTCCGCAATACAGCTGCTGATGGCGGTATTTTTGGAAAAAAAAAATTGATAAAATATTTTTGATAAATCCGCGATGCACTGAGGCCGCGAAACTTGAAGTGGCGAGGGATTACTGTACTACATTTAAGCCCTTTTTCTAAATAAAAGAAAACTCAATTCTTTTAAATCTACAATTTTCCAAGAACTACAGCAAAAACCAGTGTGACGCAAGAAAACATATTTCCTTTTTATCAATATTTAGGAGTAATTTGAAAAGAGTAATTTGTAAACAGATTATATGAAATTTATTAGAAACTATAATATGAGAATTACTAGTATGAACTAGAACACATTTAATTAAATTCCTTGAGTCTAAATTCATAAAAAATACTTTTTCTAAGAAACACCAATATACCAATTTTAAATGGCACAAACTTTTACTTTATTTACAAGTGTCTTCAGTGTCACATGATCCTTCAGAAATTTTTCTAATATGCCGATTTGCTGCTCAAAGCAATCCCAGTCCCCAGCCGTAAGATTTTTGTGGAAACCATGTTTAAGGTTAATAAGGATTAACAACAGCATTTCTTTGAAATTGAAATCTTAGACATTAAAAATGTCTGTCATTTTTTTATACATTTAAGGAACTGTTGCCCAATAATAGTAAAAGGAATAAAATCTTTTGGTCATATGAATTCCTTTTTGATTTTGATTTGTCCCCATTCACTTTCATTCTATGGAAAGAAGCGTTTTTTAATGTTTTGTGCTCAATAAAAGAGAGTAGAATGAAAGGAGGGTGAATAAATGACCATTTTAATGTTTGGGTGAACCATCTCTTGAACTGTAGCTCAAACAGTGGAGTGTGGCACTTGCCAAGGTCATGACTTCGACTCCCGGGGAAAGCAAGAACAGATTAAAATGTCAATGCATTTCTTGAATGCAATGCAAGTCGCTTTGGATAAAAGCTTCTGCAACGTTCTAATCTGCACATCCATGTTGATGCATGTTGGCAGGACAGGAAGAGGGATTATAGGTCAGCCTGCATTCAGATGAAGATTAAAGTTACGCAACTCTTCCTGTGTCCTTTGCCTCTCAGTAATTTAGTAGCATGTCTGTGAGCGGTTCAGAGCACGTGCGCTCTCTGGTGACGAGTGGATGTGGAGGAAGCGAGCAAAAACCTAAAAAAATTGGCTTAACCCCTAACAGAGCCTAAATCACACCGTAATGTTTAGGTCATGCTGAAAGGTGGATCGGTTCTTATTCACAATCAGCAGCTAACAAAAGTACTAAAGCAATACATCAAGGAACTGGAAACATTAAGACGAATCAGGAGCAGGTTTGAGATGTTCTGAAGAGCTGTTCACACCAAGAACGATACCGACATAACCAACATGATTAGTTTTGTAGTGTGCCGGAGCTCTTAAAAGCAGGATGGATTCGTCTGCGTTACCTGTGGGTTCATGTTGCTCAGCACATTCTGAAGAATCTGCATGTCTTGCATCTGGATGCATGTTTTCAGCTCCTGCAAATTCAACATTTGACTCATTTTATAGTTTGCCACTTGCGACACTACTATTTAAAAGTTGGAAAAGAAATGCTGTCAATCCTGAAAATGTTGATGTATTTCCACAAAAACATGAGGCAGCACAATCGTTATCAACATCGATGAGGATTATAATAATAACAGCAACAACAACGCGTTTCTTGAGCATCAAATCATCATATTAGAGTGATTTCTGAAGGATTATGGAGTAATAATGCTGAAATGTAGCTTTAAAATCATATTCTATAATATATTCACATGGAAAACAGCTATTTGATATCAAAATAAATTCACAATATTTAATGTATTTTTGATCAACATCGAAAACATTACAGTAAACAAGCTTTAAGTGTCCTGTTTCGTCAAGTATTCACGGTGAAATCTCATTGGTTTAGAATGGTTCTCTACATAAATATGAAATATGTTCTGAATCACTGTTTTGTTTGCATCATGGCGTCAGTGAGAAAGGAAAAAAATATTAAAATAAGAAAAGTAATTCGATTACAGCACATAAAACTGAGAGATTAGTTTATCATTCCCAGGGGTGTAATTTAACAGTTACTAATACAGTAGTACCTCAAGATACGAAAGGCTCAACTTACGAAAAATCCAAGTTACGAAAGCAAAGACAAAATTTTTACTGCTCTACATACGAAAAGTTTTCAAGATACAAAAGGTTTCTGAAAGTCCGAGATTCGCCCCATAACAATTTTGAAACTCGTGCCGCACGCCGCCATCTTAGTTATAGTAGACTCGCCACCATCCTCCTGCTCTCCCATTGGTTCCTGATGCTAGCCAAGCCATGAGATCATTCTCTCTAATTGGACAGCATCCCTCCCATCATGCATCTTCTATATGTATGTGCTGGCGTGCTTTAGCTCTTTAGCTCTTTTTATGTGTTTTCGTAAAGTTAAGTGTACGTACGTATGTACGTTATCTGCCGTTTGTCCTCCTCCTCTGCCGCCACTTTTGGAGATAGCCTCACTCGAAAGGTAAGCTTCAACATTTTACGTTATTTCATTGTTTATAGGTCAATTTAGCTTTATTATGAAATTTAATGGGGTGTTTTTGGAGGGCTTGGAACGGATTAGCCATTTTACATGTGAAATGTGTTCCAAGATACGAAAAAATCATTATACGAAGGCCGAAGGTCGGAACGGATGAATTTCGTATCTCGAGGTACCACTGTACAATGCTATATCAGATATGGAGTCCATGATAACAATTAACCACATAAATAACACTACAATGTCCAGAAATCAATTTCAAAAGTATACTGAGTTTTATCGAAACAGAAGTCATGTTAAACATGATGGTTTCATTCTTGCTTTTAGAATAATTCAACATTTCAGAGATTCTTACCATTAGTGAATAAATACACAGACCTGCAATAAATGTGTGTCTAACGGTCTTCTGGCAGAACATTTGTTAAACGTGTTAGAGGCTCTGGGCTCTAATCTGCCCTTAAAGACATTCAGTGTGTATCAAGTAAACCTGTCCCACCCGCAAATCATTCCTACCGTTGGCAAAGACTCCAAAACCTCCTTGGGGTCGAGACGGCAGCCTGTGTTTTGATGCACTGCATCCATTGGGGATTCTCCTTTCGATTTCATGGTATACTCTTTAACTCTCTGCTTGAAGGCTTTGAGCTCTGTGTGGAAGACGTCCAAGTATCCCTCCTGCCCTGCCTTAACAAAAAAAGAGAGAGCAAAGCAAGATTAGAAATGATTCAATGTGCAATCATTGAAAAAATGAGTTCTCTTCAATCATACGACATGCATGAATGTGAGAATATGAACTTCCTGTGTATCAGTTGTGTCATGTCTCTCTCTAGTGGTCACTGACATTATTGTATAGCACTCGGGTCCTGTTTACACTTGGTATTAAGATGTATTTTCCACAATCGTATCACAAGTGGACGACGCTAAATACAGGTGTAAATAGGGTTTAAATGTTTTAAGCTTGTCGGCTTTCAACCAGTTCAAGAGTTAGTTGAAAATCCATTCACCCGGATTGCTTTCATAGAGTAAACGCTCATGTGATTGAATGTGTTCGAACAGCCACAAAAGACCGGCTACTCTCCACGACTGACCTAATGCATTAACATTAAAGGAAGCGCGTTGGCCAGACGGGATTTAAACTGAGCCTGGAGACCCAAGTTTGGTTTGAAGATGAAAAACGGACCAAGCACAACGTTCTCTCACCATTCACACTCGCTGTATTTGGTGTGGTCTTGTGGCTCTCAGACCAGAAACGAAGGCTGATGTGCTCCATGTGTTTTTCCATGTGCATTTATGAATTATTTTGTCCATTATATAGAAAGATCAGATGTTCCTTCAGAAATCATTCTAACATGATGATTACAATTACAAAAGCCTTGAAATTTAAACTGTCACAAACTGTTTAAATTACAAATCCACTTTTAAACTGTAATATTTCAAAATATTACTCTTTACACTATATGTTTGATCAAATAAATGTACCCTGGGAGAGCAGAAGAGATTTCTTTCAAAAACATTAAGAAATCTTTATTCCACATCCTTGAAGAATTAATTGTTGTACATCTCTGGTTGAATAACTCATGTGCAGTAAAAGATGTGTAATGTCTCGTGTATAACCAGTTGAAGATGATTGCAGATGTGAGTCTCACTTTGGCTTTCTGAAAGAACTGACGGAAGCAGCCTCGTGGGTCTTGCTGACTGTTGCGGGCCATTTCCAGAATAAACTGCATGACGACTGCCTGATGAGCCACCTGCTCCATTAAGGCCTCTTTCTGCAGGCGAAGCAGACGCTCAGTATCAGAGGTAGGTCAAGTGAGTACACACAAACTACAGAAATAGTAAGGTAGTACAGTGGTACCTCGAGATACGAAATTAATCCGTTCCAAGGCGGCCTTTATATAATTAGTTTTTCGTATCTTGGAACACATTTTACATGTAAAAAGGCTAATCCGTTCCAAGCCCTCCAAAAACACCCCATACAATTTCATAATAAAGCTAAATTGACCTATAAACAATGAAATAACGTAAAATGTCTAAGCTTACCTTTCGAGTGAGGCTATCTCCAAAAGTGGCGGCAGAGGAGGAGGAGGACAAACGGCAGATAACGTACGTACACTTAACTTTACGAAAACACATACAAAATTTAAGTTTCGGGTGCGGAGTGGCTGAGCTAAAGCACGCCAGCATGTACGTATAGAAGATGCATGATGGGAGGGATGCTGTCCAATTAGAGAGAAGGATCTCATGGCTTGGCTAGCATCAGGAACCAATGGGAGAGCAGGAGGATGGTGGCGAGTCTACTATAACTAAGATGGCGGCATGAGTTTCAAAATTGTTATGGGGCGAATCTCGGACTTTCAGAAACCTTTCGTATCTTGAAAACTTTTCGTATGTAGAGCAGTAAAAATTTTCGTCTTTGCTTTCGTAACTTGGATTTTCCGTAAGTTGAGCCTTTCGTATCTTGAGGTACTACTGTAAATTATATTGAGCATGTCCAGAAAGAGGGCTCACTTGCTCTGCCTGCAGACGGAAGCACCACAGGATCAGGTAATTGGCTGTTTCTTCACAGATGAGATGGTGGTACTCTGCTAGAAAGCGCTGACTATCGTCCCACCTGCTCAACATACCTGTCCAATCAGAAGCAGCATGACAACCTCCAATCACAACCAACAATCAACAGTCTCCATTAATAAACATTCAAATCAAACCAAAACCCCATAACTTACCAAAATGTTTCAAGAGTTCTTCATTACACTGGTTGAAGCCCAAGTTCTTGTCGTGATCAGATTCATCAGGCCAAGACTGGGAAATGTTTATGATACTCTAAGAAAAAACGAACGAGAAAAGGTGCATCAGTAATCTACACTCTAACACTTGTTAACATACAAAATCAATAGGTATTAACATTCATTTTTCTGCTTAAGGGATCATTGATTATATTCCTCCAATTGCATTTGGGTCCATTTTTGAGGTGCAGAAATTTTGTACAATAAGGTCTCACACGCTAACATCAGTTAATGCATTAAGTAAAATGAGCAACATAAAAACAAGCTATTTAGATTTTAATACTTTACAATAAGGTTTAATTTGTTAACATTAGTTGACTGATGCGCCGGCCAGAGGACAAAGGTTCAGAGAGAAAGAGTGGGCTGGGTGTGTGTTTTAGTCTTTTTTTTCTCACTCTGGAAGAGTAAAGATCTCGGAGGGTGGGCAGGGGGAAACAATTTTCTCAGCCGCACTGACTGATCGTTGAGGTTTCCTGATGTCTGATTTGGCTGATGAACTGAACCAGACAGTTATAAAGGAGCACAGGACAGACTCAATGATGGCTGAGTAGTGTTTTAGCAGATCCTGTGGCAGGCTGAACTTTAACGCCTTCTTGCGCTTAAATTCACACAAAATTGTCACAATGCCGTCTTGGAGAGTATCCTTGTAAAACCAGCTGAGACATAAAATGCATGCGTAACACTACATTTCGATCTGGGCATTAGGTTTTAAAGTGGCAGCAGCCTAACACAAGTCAAACAACAACTGCTCTTGATGGAATAACTTCTGTAACTTTAATAAGGATTAATCTTAATTTCATGTATACAGTAAAGACTATGACATACTTTAAATATATCTAGATTATGGCATATGCTTCTCAATGACAAATGCAGAAAAGTTATTCCATGCGTTCATGAGCTTAAGGCTAGATCATTGTAGTGATCTACTGGGTGGTTGCCCCGCATCCTTAATAAACAAACTTATATAGAGTTCTTATAGGACCAGGAAGTATGAGCATATTAGCCCGATTCTGTCAACTCTTCGCTGGCTCCCTATTAAACATTGCATACATTTTAAAATCTTGCTAATTACTTAAAGTAATGTAAAGCGGTTGATCCTCTTCATATTTAGCATCTAAACTCTGGAACAATCATCCTAGCATTGTTCAGGAAGCAGACAAACCCTGTCAGTTTAAATCTAGACTTACTTTAGTTTTCTCCCTCCAGCTGTACTGAATCGAACAATGACTTACGAAAACAGAGTTACATACCGAACCGTATGCGTTTTGTATCGTTACACACCTATAACATACCTTGTCAAACACGTCTCGGCTGGCCTCCGGACAGAGGGTGGGGCTCCTTCCCAGCATCCTTTCTTTATGTCTCCACTCCTGTTCGGTCTGTGAGAGCTCAGCGGAGGAGGCCAGGGCTCGGGCACGCTCCTGCTCGACAGACTCAGAGCTGTGAAGCTCCAACCCGCAGAGCTGGTCCTGCGCTTCTACCAGCTGCCATTGAGACGCGATGGAGGCCTTCACACAGCGCTGCTGACTCAGGCACAGGGATGCCATGCTCTCCGCATTGGGCTGTGATGGGACACGGAGATAACAGTCACAAATCATTACAATCTGCATCTATTCATCAAGAACATGGCTCTGTTTGCAACAGTCTGGTGTGAGATAAAGTTATTCCACTGGAGAGAGAGTGCTAAATTCTCCACATTTATAACACCATTTAGGAGAGGATTACACTAGATATGATCAGTTTCTGTCATTAATACTGTATCTTCCAACATATCTTCAGATGTTCATTCATGTTTACTCTGCAACTAATATTAAAGAGGAAGAGATTGCATTCGCCAGCTTAAACTCGGTCTACTGTGATCCATCACGCCACATTAAAGAGTGTAAAAACGGCATTTATTGCTTGACTCTTGTGATAAAATGAATTCCTTGTTCAACAGTTTCAGGATTTTGCAAAAGCTTACCCGTCCCACCACAAACCCGTATATTCAACAGTCAAATGGAGAGGCTGAAAGAGCAGTGAGAACCACAAAGCACAATCTCAGGCAAGAAGATCCATTCCTAGCTCTTCTAGCATACAGACTTACACTCATCCAAGCGACAGGATACGGGACGTCAGGCGAGAACACCAGGGGTCTCATTTATAAAGCATGCGTACGCACAAAATGGGACTGGAAACGTACGTACGCCAGTTTCCATGCAAAAGGTTGTGATCTATAAAAAACAACTTGACGGGAGAATGTGTGCACATTTAAGCAAACTTTGACCCGTGACATCTGCGATTTATAAAGGGAATGTTCCTGACAGGTGTGCATACACACAGTTTTATAAATCTGAATATTTTTTGCCATATAGCATTTTTGGCTTTTGGGTGCACATAAACATTTAGTAGTGATCCTACGCACAGTTTTATAAATGAGACCCCAGCTCCTGTCCTGGGGCCGGTTGAACCAGATATGCGCAAGTTACAACTTTGACTACGGTAGCTTTGATGTAAATGGGCAGCAAGATACAACTTATGAACTACTAAATATTTATGCATTGCACCATTAAAGATAGATATCAACTAAATATTTATGGAAGCCTTCAGTCACGATGAATAAATGCTTATTTTACCCGACAGACTCCAGAATTCTTTAGACATATACGATACTGCTGATATTTGCCCTCCTGGAGCACAATAACTACTTGTCTTGAGCACAAATGGAGCAACAAAAAGTATAGAGTTAATTACAATGTAGCAAGTAGTTACTAGGTTCTCTAAATCTCCAGGCTCCAATTTAAGTAAGAAATTACGGATGGCTGGCGCCACCCGAGCCTGGAAAAGAAACCGATGACTAAATGGTCTGACTTCTCAAAGGTGAGAGTAATATGTTGAAATGTAACAAACAACTATATTATGACAACATGGAGATCCCATTACAGTCAAACTGGACAACGAGACCGGCCGGAAAAAGACTGCTCCAGTAGCTTGTAAACACACAACCCCGTGATCTTACATAATTTGCACAGAGAACCGAGACTTGAGAAGGAACAGAAAGCATCTGCACTTCTTCAACTTGTCTTAATAGTAAAGTGAATTCATAGAAGAGAGGCGTAGAGCAAGAACAGACACAAGCTGAACAACAAGTATACATATGATGTAATTATGGCTTGAGAATATATTAGGTTATTTACGGTAAGAGAGAGAAAGTACACGTTCATGACATGCGTAGCTAATAAGGGAAATACGGTAGACTGAGTGCATTCATGTTGAACAGAAACAGAGCAATGCTTGTTTCGCCTCATGTATATATGCCATCCTAACATTACAGGGATTAGAAGAGAATAGAGGAGACAATTACATTTTACAGCATCCATGCGAAAACAAACCTAGTAAGAGACGTGAGAATCTGTGGAGAAAAAGAGATTCTTAGTGCATTCCAGTGAATTATTCATGGCATATATATCGCAAAATAAATCCGGAGAACAGACAACAAAAGCGTAGTAAATGCTGTCCTTTTTATACAGTTACAGTAGGATACAAAGGAAAGGATCGGGAGGAAAACAACGCAGTGAGTGAAGAGCTCTTGCCAGAGACCACGTAACATTAAAAAACACAGAGGGTTACGCTATTCTCTGGAAGTCTGGTGGCGTATTCACAAAACATTTTATCTTGCCACTAAAGGAGTTCTGCTGAATAGCAGTAAAACTTCTTAGATAAGAGTTTCCTCATAAACCCCATTCCCAAAGCTGCTGATAGCTACTTTTACTAAGAAATAGAGAGAAGTGTTAATCTAAGAGAAGGGGCGGGGCTGACCTCAGTGCTCTGGATGATGTCATCACGCTTATTAACTGTGAACGCAGTGATTGGCCGATGGAGGAGGGGTTTCTGTCAGTGACTTAAATCACAGAAATACTGCAGAATGATGTTGCCTTATTCAAATAAAGATTTTAAAATGCAGGCTAAAGTCCTATTCGGATGGTAATTGTTTCCCATTAAGACACCCGTAAAGATAAATTTGCATGGCACCTCAAAGTGACAAATTTCATACATTTGGATGGCGAGTTATTCACGGTGGAGGAGCGAGTTTTGTGATTGTACGAACCCGGGACGCTCGTGGTCATTAGCATGATTGTCTACTGTAAATACTACTAAATAATAGTATACTTATTACTTGATTATTTAAAACTCTTGATTAAAAATAGAAAGATAGAATGGCTATATTTGCAATTCTCTTGCATTTTATCTCTCAAAATGAGTTATTTTAAAAATGTGGAAATTAGCAGAAATAATTTAATACAGTTACGGTAAATATAATAATATTTACACAGGATAAACAAAGATGCTTGGTTTATGTGCTTGATGTAGAATAACGTCCCATTTCAAACGTTTACGTGCTTTTCTTCTCTTTCTCCTTTGTGGAGCGCAAAAATATTGTTCTTGTAAATACATTCCAGTCTTATAGTAATAAATGTGTAGACTAGACCTTTAAAATGAAACCAAATTAGAGTGAAGCGCAAGCGTACGGTGCCTGGCAGTGGTCAAAGGAGGTGAAAACAGTGAATTTTTAATTCATCTCTCCTTGTAAACTACATAAACTAAATATAGATGGCAATTAAATTACCACATAAACTGTTTGTCAAAAAAAAAAAATAGGTACAGTGGAACGGTTATCTCGACGGCCTCGGGGTTGCAAAAAAGCGTAGAGATAACCGACGATCGAGAAAACCAAACGCCAATATATCGATTTGTTTGATGAAGCGATCGGCATGCTATAAAAATGTACATACACTGTAAATGTTTGCTAACAACAAAAGGCATATGTGCACCAACTAACAGCAGAGATTTACCAGTATACAATAAAAAACACCTTTGGTTCTCGATACAAACCTTTAATTATATTCTCCAACATTGCAAACACAGTCACAACACACAAACACATTCACTCATAACAGTCATTTCGCTTTGACACGGTCCTGAAAGTACTGCACACGCGGTTACGATGGATTCTTTACTAAAACGCTTTGTTGCTTTTTGCCTTTAACGTCTGCTTAAACAAATGCTTCTATCACTAACAACATCTTTGTCGATGTCAATGTAATCTGGGAATTCCTGGACAATAATGCCAACTCCTGTGCCTCTTCCAAGATTGCATCTAGAAGGTTTTATTTTTTCCGCCACTTCCGCGAGTTCTTCTGCAGCTGCGCGGCACTGTACGTGCAACACAAACTCTGCGCATGCGCTGTGAACTCGTTACGATCTTTAGTCACGAGATAACCATGTGAAGTGGCGAATTTGTCCCTCTTTTGTGCTCGGGATATTAGTGTTCGGCGACAAAAGAATCGAAGTAACCGATAAGAAACTGCTAAGACAAATAGGGAGTTTGGACGACATAACAGGGTTGGCGAGTTAACCGCGAGTCGAGAAAAGTGAACTACACTGTAATTCAGAGTTTAAATCAGGTAAATCAATTTTTACTCAGATGGTAGGAGAAAAACACACATTCTGGATAAGGATGGCGGTAAAAATCACAAACTAGCCTCTGTACATTTTGAAAATACCTTATGAGAATCAATTACCATTAACGTAGGGCTTTAGTGTCAATAATTAACTTTAATGCAAACATATGTTCAGCTAATACGGATGGAGAGGGTAGTCTGGGTTAAATCGGATCAGAGCGCTCGATCCCCTCGGACACACACCAAATACACTCACTTTATTCTTTTACCCTAGTCAATCACTAGTAAGTGTGAACTCATGAAACAACTGCCACAAGTAATAGGACGTCGTTTTCTTTTGTCATTTGTTAAAGACTCATTTTTGATATTTTCGCCTTTTTATTATGACAGGGCAGTGAGTAGACAGGAAGCGAAGTGAAAGAGAGAAAGGGTGACGGGATTGGGAAAGGCCCAGGAGCCGGTAATGGAACTCAATCACAGCGCAGACGATGGGACATTATTTTCAACTTGACTGCAATGTTTTATTCTCCGTCATTCAACGCATATTGCCTGCACATAAATCAACATTTATGTTATGTCACTGAGGATTAAAATCTAAATATGTATAGCACTTATGAAGAAAAGGATCAGCACTATCACCTACTGTCTCAATGATGTCCGTATCTCTGACCACAACAGACAGTTTTTTAGGATAGTTTGCGATTTGATCTTGGTGACTTAAGAGTCCTGTTGACTGACCCCTAACCTTTCACAGACTGACGAGCTGGATTTACTACTAAATTTCTATTAAATAATCTCAGAGCAAAAATTCTCAAATCCTAAAATTAGGACTGACACACATTATTTTTAAGAATTTCTCCTAAATCGCCTTCAAGATGTTTCCCTGATCATGAAGGACATTTTACAGCTCATTCAGTCAAACTGAAGGATTAAGGCTATTTGTAACGCGACCGTACATTTTAAATTTGATTTTTATGTTTTTGAGAGGAATTTCTCCAAGCCAGAAGTCCCTCACCTAATCTGAAACACAGTACACTCATTAGGAAAAAAAAGCGTATATACACACACTTTTTTTTGAGAGAGAGACTGCAGGGTCAGATTTACATGGGAAGCAACAATCCATTAAATGATTTGATTTCAAATAACATTTAATATTCAAAAGTGTCTTCAATAAGAAGCTCGAGAGAGTGATGTTAATACACTGGTTTACAAGCAAGATTTATTTCACACATCTACATGAATATTTCAGTCCTGACTATTGTGGCTTCAATTCCAGATATCCCCTCCACCAAATGTAATTGACAAGCTGTAAAAAGAACAGCATAACCAGGATCACCAGCTAAAAGCATCCCAATTGAACTGGTTACAACACATTTGCAATTTAGGTGCAAGTGGAGAGATTTTAATCTCAAGGTTTAACTGTAGAGAAACCGCACAACTGTCATGATCTAAGAATAAAGCACTCGTTCTCCTCAGCTGTCGGACAGAAAACAGACTCATGATCTCACTGACATTCACCCCATCAGAGGAACAGCACAGGCACAAGTATCTCCCTCTTTCCCATCTCATCCTGCGGGAAACTTTCACTGCAGCATCTGGCAATCCAGCTAACGCACTTCCGCTGGTTCAAGCGCAAACACAGAGAGACAGCGAGCGCGCGTGCAGTCAGAGCTCAACCAAACACATGCAGCACAGGGGGGTTCGTGTACCTCGTGTGGGTGTGTGCGGGACACGCTCTCCTGTCGCTCCTGCTCAGTTTCACACACTCCGCCTCCAAACCACTCCATATCGCGGCTTAAACTCTGTCCTGGGCCCGCGAGACGTGCTCTGCTGCTTATAGAGCTTATTATCCGAAAAGCACAGGCGATTCGGTGGGATGTAAGCGGGCAGAGAGAGTTATTTTCAGGCTACAACATCAGCTGTGTTTCTCTGCTGCTCTTTATAGATCCTTATGACAACTTCCGTAGGCTGACGCTCTGCTTCGTCACGTGACGCTAGACTCCAATCACGTGACGCAAGACCCCAGCACGTGACAATATCTCTAGTCACGTGACACAACTCAGAGGAGCGATGACAAGTTCATTAATTCACGAGTATGTTTAATTACATATACTGTACACAAATTACTGTATATAAATTTACTACCGGATATTTAATTATTTGTGGATATGTTATGCATTCATAGTCATTTCATATTGAGTTCGTAATTAAAATAAAAATTTATTACAATATACTACATGTGTATTTGGTACATTTCACTGTGGAGTCTTTGGTAAATCAGTCGCAATTTCGGTACTGGTTTTGCAAACAGACATTTACGATATGGACTCAACAGTAAAACCACAACATGTAACTGTGTTCATTCTAATGCCTGATCTGTGATCAGTGATTTCTGACAATGATTCATGTACAGACAGACGTTCTTTGTTTATGTGTCAGTAAATCAAACCAGTGACTAAACAGTCAACTTTACATTGTTTCTCATAGTAGGATGAAAATGATCTGTTATTTAAATTAAGTAGTGATCAAAGAATGCTCCGTTTATAATCGCTGGAGCTGTCAAGCAAACAATACAAGCTCCTAGGGAAAGCAATAATTAATTAGAAGGTCAATCTGTATCTTGATGTAAGTCGCTTTGGATAAAAGTGTCTGAGAAATGCATAGATGTAAAATGAATACAAGCTGCTGACAATCACCGGAAATGTTTGGGCGATGTTGTGAAACGTGAAGGAGATTCTAAGACAATTATTATACATTACATTATTAACATTATTAATAATAATTTGAGGTTTTGATTGAACATTTAAGAATAATATCAGCTAGCAGGGCTCCCTGTATGTTTATAGGAATAGGTGGGGGGGGGGGGGGGGGGGGGGGGGGGGGGGGGGGGGGGGTTCTTGAGAAAAATGAACATGTAACTCCTGTACCTGATAAATGAGTCAATATTCAATCAATATTTCATTGCAAATTTATGTCAAGCACTAATAAAAACAGTAGCTTACCAGTCATTCTACCATGCAAATATTGTCACATGTTAAACTTAATGAAAGTCTGTTTAGTCACCAAATGTTTTTAACAATCCCAATAAACTTATAGTGATGCAAGATTTTCCCTTGATTCTCACTCCAAGCTAAACTGAAAAGATGGAAACCCTGGTGCTTTCCCCGCTCCTTGTCACTTTATTTATTCAATAATTTGTTAAAGAATACAAATTTCCTAACAAATAAATGATAAAGGGGCTTTTGTACCTTTTTTTTTTGTTTTTTTGCTATATTTAATGTCCTACAGAAATGTACATGATTTTTATTGAGGTGTCACTTCTGCAATATAAAAAATAATAATAATGATCGCCTAATGTTTAAGATTATAATCTTTAACTGTTACTTGACAAATGTATATTTATTGTTTTTATAAATGCAATCAAGCTGCACATCAAATATTATCTTTTTAAATGTGTTGTTATATTGAATGTTAACTTTATGTGCACTTGTCAACAGATGAAGCCACAACACCGTTATGCTCGTAATTTATTTTAATCAATTTAATCACGATGGTATTATTTTCCCCTTTATAAACACATATTCCCGCCTCAGACATTATTTTATCTTTATTACGGTTATTTCGCCACAAGTTTTTCCAGCGAACTCGCGTGTCACATCATCAAGTGTCGAGAAACCTTCCCGCGGTTAATAGTTCCGCCCGGATATAAGACAGATTTATCCCACACACAGTTCCCTCGGTGTTTGACTGCAACACTATTTAAGTAAGTTGAATATTCACATTAAACTCAGTCAAAACACGTAGATAATTTGGTGTTGTTTTTAACGCCAGTGGTTGTTTAGGCCTCGTTCGGAAGCGCACTCTTGTTTTCATGTATGACAATCATGACATTCACATTTAGTGAGTTACAACGTGAGCAAGTGTCTTTTTAGTGTATTGACTGTTCTCGTTTCAAAATGTATACAGTAATACATATGCTTAAAGACGTGTCGTGACACCTTTTAAAGTTTAAAGTCTACAAATGTGTGTGTTGGAAAAACGTGCTTAATTGTCATTAAAATAATATACATGCAGTGCATTAAATATAATACGTTGACTTTAGGGTTTCACAGACTGGAGCTTGTGAGTTTAATGAAAATCTATTAAGCAATTAACTTCTAAATATATAAACTGCAAAAGAAAAATTAAAAACAATATAAATCAAAGGCACTAAAATGAAATCTGCATGTCATATGATCATTGTTTTAATTTTATGATTGTCCTGATTAATATTTAGTTAATTGTTAACTCAAAATTCTCAGAGGATTTCAAATAGAATATATATTTGGACAAAGACCATCAGAAAAAGTTGAGTCTTCTAGAGTGTAAATGACTCACTTAGTGATAATTAAAGTTATAATGTGTTCGTCAGGTGTCGATTAGATTTGCATTGTTGAGAAAACATTTGTTAAAAGTGAAATGATTTGTGTGAATCCAGTGGTCAGATGCTGTGGATCTCAGTTTTCAATGATAGGAACATGATTTACACAAACCTTGAAGAGCTCCTGAATGTATACAATTTGTTAATTTCTGCTAATTCACATTAAAGACATGCAAATTTGTGCTAAATAATGCTACCGATATGCCAGTTAATGTTAAATCATGATACAACATGCTAATTTAGTTTCTGGTCCGACTTTCTCAAGCCAAGTGTTGTCTCAACGAACTTTATTCTCTCATTTTAAAATGTAATGCAATCTAGATTGCGTAATCAGATTAGATTGCATGTAATCATTGCTACTCCGCAATGATTAACTCTTTTCAGATGTGTGTAAAACCAAATATAATGTATTTTAATCATGAAAAGTTAAGGTGAAGCAGGTTAAAAATGTTGCCTTTTTTGTGATTCTCGTTCTCAATCATTCAAATTACATAGACTTTTGGAAACTTTCTAAGAATTGTTCGTATAGCTTCATATTACATTTACATTTATGCATTTGGCAGATGCTTTTATCTAAAGCGACTTGCATTGCATTCAAGAGACATTGACATTTTAATTTAATTTCAATTCTTGCTTTCCCTGGGAATCGAATCCATGACATTGCACTGCATTGCAAGCGCCACACACACTCCACTGCTCGAGCTACAGGAAAACTGTGTGTTTTCCATCTGTTGTTTGCCTCCATAGTATTGATAAATCTACATTAATCAAAGAATATAAGCAGCTAAATAAGCAGGCTTGAGACTGCATGAGCGATGTGTGCCCACTAGATGTCAGTGAAGATCAGAGTGGATGTGAGTTGGCGTCAGGAGCGAGAGGTTTGGAGTTCAGTGCCAGGAGCTTCCCCTGAGACTGCTGAGAGAAACAGTCCAGACTCCAGACCAAAAAAACAAAACATCCTCAGCCTCTAAAGCGCGTCGCCGAGCCAGCTGGCAGACTGCCTTTTCTTGGGCTGCTGTTCCCACAGGGAGGGAGACGGTGTTTGTGTGTGAGAGCATGAAATGTGTACATGTGGGTACTGACACCTGAGGCACTTGTTCACATGTTGCTCAACACGAGTCGCTTTAACTGTTACGTTCACAAGCTAGGGGGAAAAAACCCTGTTGTACGTTTCCACTCGTAATCTGAAGGTAAATCTCACCCCTGAAGCATTGCAAATACAGTGGGGAGTGATATGTAACACTTTATGTGTGTGTGTGTGTGTGAGTATACTGTTGCTGACTTGAGAGAAACTGCATGAGAATGTGTGAGAACAATATTGAGACCAGCTGCCAAACTTCACATTTTTGGGGACTGCTACATGGGGAGAAATCATTTTCATTTACACTCATTTTGTTTGAGGTCGTCTACCAAATCCTGCAGAAACTTCCCAGCTTGAGAGACAAAACTAGGCATTCTGAAGTTATGGGAAGATTTTTTTTTAAAGTTTTTTTTTTTGCTTATGATGCATGTTAATAAAATCCACCAGGCAGAAGAATTCGGCAATGTTAGACATGTTAGAGTCTGCTAAGCATGTTGAAGCCTGTTAACCAGATCTGTGTTGGGAATCAGTTTTTCTGTGCTCATAACAACGATTGTTTTCTTTTGCAGCAGGCGTGAAAGTGTTTGAGGCCTGACAGCGCCACCAGGTGTGCAAGGATGAGCCGGGTAGGACAATCAAAAGGTACGTTTCAAGCATCGGTCTGCTCTTGGATACTTTTAATAAGCATTGTGTGCTAAAGCTTACATGATTATTCCTATTGTGTATATGTATTTAAGTCAAAACATGCATACAAAATAAATCGGTCTCATATATTGACTTGGTGGCCGCTACTCGGCAAACACTCAAAAGTGAAGACTTTTATAATGTTTAAATATATATATTTCATATTAATGAATCTTTGTTCCTCAAAGAATCATGAGAAACTGTTTTCAAGATTGATAAAGAGAAATATCTCTAGTATCAAATCATCATATCAGAATGATTTGTGAAGGATCATGTGACACTGAAGACTGGAGGAATGATGAAGAAAATACAGCTTTAATCACAGAAATAAACTGCATTTTAAAAGAAAGTAAAATATAAAATGGTTATTTTAAATTGTAATAATATTTCACAATATTACTGTTTTTAATGAACTTCATTTAAATGCAGCTTTGGTGAACAGAATAAACCTTTTTTAACATAAGTGAAATTGTGCTGTACATTAATTATAATGTTGTGATGCATTAGCTCACTCGTGTATGAAAAACAATTCATTTAGTTTTTAGACATAATAGTTTAGTATTTTAATACCGGTCATTTAGCGGTTGTCGGCCATGAGGTAACAGAATTTTCTGTGCATCCCCAAAATTGAAAAAATCCTTAACCCTCCTGCACATTATTTCAAATGAAAAAGAAAATCATTAATGTAATCATTTGCTCCATATTTGAAACAACTTTCCTCTTCAGCTGACATCAAACCCTTGTATTTCTCCAACCACTCGTCGAATCTGCTCAAATCAATCGTCAAAGAACTAGCGCTGACTAAAGCTGACTGTTGTCGCCTCATTTTAGCTGCGTCTCGGTTAAAAAAAAGCTGTGCGTTTCAATGCCAAAAGGACTAAAGACGACTGACTAGCACTTGTGTTTAACGTCTGCGTGTAAATAAATATGTCTAAATCTGCAATCTGTATTTGTCATTCAGAACGGGAACCTGAAACTAAGACTGCAGATATACAAACCCTAAACGAAGCTACGCTTTCTTACTATTTTAAATGTCAATCATGCCTAATCGCTTTCTTCATTCCAGGCAGTTCATTATGAAAGTAGTTGGACAATCGAATGCTCAGATAAGATGCCATAAAATTAAAAGCCTTCCCTTTGTGCCGTCTCGACTCCATTACTCGCTTTCACCATTTTCACTTTTATTATTGTGCACTCGTTCGCTAAACCAAACAGCCAATCAGAGCTCTCTCTCTCAATGACTCATCGGCCAAAAAAAACAAGATGCCAAAGGTGCAGAACACATCGAAAAACCTCAGCCATCCTGAAAAATGTTTGGGGTCCCGTCCTTTCCTTGGAAAGTCAAGTTAATTTCAACATCATGGCTGCGAGTTTTCCACATACATAATTGATAAAGAGCGTCTGGTGTCGTTTACTCCACAAGTGGAAGTCATAGATGATATGGACTTCTGTAAGTAAATACCTGCCTCCTTCAACAACATTCTCACTTTTCAAACTTCCCATTGACTAGCGGCATAGTCTGCATTCCTTCATGTCCGTCCGCCCCACTTTCCTCCCATGCATATGTGTATGTTAGTGCCTGTAAAAGAATGAGGTTAGGGTGGAGTAGAGACAAAACCAGAGAATATAATGTGTTTGTGTGTCATCGCACCAATCACGGAAGGTTTACTTATGGGAAAAGACTATTTTAAATAACGTTTAAGACAGACCAGGAAGTATTGCAGGCAAATACGATGATCTCCATGCAGGACTATGTAGCCTGATGGGCCGGGGTGGGGTGGGGGGGGGCAGAGAAAAGCCCTTTGCACCACTTTCCCAGGCTGTTGGTCAGGAAGGTTGGATTTTTTTACACCGTGACCACCGTGTTGCCCTTTCCGGGGGAAATCCGAGACAAACATGAAGAAGGGGGGCCGATTCGGGGGACAGGAAAACTGGCCCTGGGAAGAAGGAGAAGAAAGGTGTTGGCCACACAGCATGAGAGAGGCAGTTGCTTTCAGGGCTGCTCAAAGGACCATATACCTCCCCTCCGTTACCCCATTGTCACCGGCCGCTCCTGTCTCACTCCCCCCTTCCTCCTCAAAAACGGCTCATCTTCTCACAGTTTTGTGGCCTGGAATCACTAAAATACTAAGCCCCAACACCTCACTCGCAACAATAGACTCCTCCTCTCTCTCTCCCCCTGTTACGCATATTAAATGTTAATTTTCTGACCTTTTTTGCTCAATTCAAATGCGGTGTGAAGTATCCGCATGTAACAATAGCTGAGTGGGGAAAAGGAGTCAAGGAGTGCGTTACAAAAGGGGAAAAATAGTAAATCCTGGATTTAAAGGGAAAAGTTGATAAAGACTTGCGGTGGTGTGAGAAATGCATTAAAACAATGTAGAAAGTGAATATGAAAACAAACGGATGTTATTTAATATGTATTCCTGGTTTTGTAATGAATGACTTATTGCTGCTTTTTTCTGATAAAAAAAAAAAAAAGTTCTCATTCTTTTGTTTTTCATTTTCGGCTGACTTTACAGATTTTTTTCCAAATCTCCTTTCCATATAGAGACCAATTTTTACAATCTAGTCAGGTTTCACTTGTCAAATATTCTGAAACGTGTAACATTGGAGGAGGTTGGTTGCGATTTATGAACGTGGACTACAAGTAAAAGCTTATTTTGTGCCACTTGTAGCACTAAAACAGATTTGCTAAAATAATGTCTGGTTTCAAACATTGGCTCCTCTGCCTCTAGTCAGTCAAACAGGAAGTCCCGCCCCAAACTCACTCTCTTTAGCCAGTGGTATTTTGTATAAATCAAAATATATTTAAAAAATGTAAGGCAAAGCTTTTGTATAATCATCAGACCGACGGCTCTTGACACGATGAGCTGTGGTGCTGTGTTGGGTTTAATGCATTACTTAATTACTTAAGTACTTAATAACAGTAATTTAATTACTTTTGCCTACGGTAACGTGAGTAATTCATTTTCTATAATTTACTTAGTTACTTCTGCTGTAATTGCACTAAATGCTTTATATTTACATAAAAATGTAAACGGCCAGTTCACACCAAGGACAACAGCTATAAAGATGAATATAGTTGCAAGGGGGCAAGCCTGAGAACGCAATGCAGAGCCAGAAGGGAAAAACACTGCAGAAATTGAATGTACACAAAAAAGAGTTGGCTCAGAATTGTAGTTGATGAAGTTCAGATGAGAACAAACACAGAATGTACAAAAACACACTTGTTTCTAATCCAAGAGGAAGAAAGATTTGTAAAATGTTTACCCAGATAATAATGGAATTGAAATCACACATTACACAATTTTATAAAGTCAACTCACAAGGGACTCAAAACCGGCAGTCTCCAGGTCGTCTCATCACGCCGTTGGCAGATATGCATTCCACCAGATGCCGAAGTTTTCATTTTCAGAAAGACACAATTTCTGGAGCAGAAACAACTTTTGCTCCAGTTCTGGCCACTGTATCTCTTGAGGTCTGGACATGTGCCGAACAGGATTCGGAGTCTTAACACATCAGTTGACTTTGAGTGGCCAGGCTGCCAGGGAGAGCTTTCAGTGTGTGAATGAACACACAAAAACATGTTAGTCAGATTAGCATGCTAAGCTAAGTGAATGCCAATGTTAACCTGATAGCTGAAGAGCACATTCGAAGGAATGGCAACTGGTTAGCATGCTAGCCAATTAACATGCTAAGCTAACTAGCATAAGGCTACAAACGCAGGCTAGGTCAACTTCACAGGAAAATCCATTCAGCTATTTCTTTGTGGCTCGGTCCAAAGATGATCGTGGACAAAATTGGGAAAAGTTTGTAGGAGTAGCAAAAAACAACAACTGCCATTTGCTCCAATATGTTGGACAGTCATATTGTTGGGAAATGACAAATGATGTATCCCTGGAATCGGCATGAAGCAAGGAACATAATTAACAATTTTTAACAATGTTTTCAAAAGTTGTAATCGTTTTTGCAACAAAAACTGTGGAACATTAGGTGGTGCCAAGTTCAAACTTCTCAGGTACCTTTAGGGCATGCTGTAATAAAGATATTGATCTCGATATAATATTGTTAGAATCACTTTCAGAACGATTTATGTAGCTGATAAATGACAAAAGCTTTGCCAGCCAATCAGAATCCATCCTGCTGTAGCGAAGGGACAGACAAGCACAAGCTTAGAATAAACAGAATGATATCGTCTGCTGGTGTGGATGCTAATATAGTTATATAGTTAATAATGTTAGTTATCTTTATAATATAATTTCTAATGGGTTTTTGTTCCATCGCACCAAATTATTTATTTGAAAGAATTAAGAGCAGTTTAATGTCTATCCTTGTATTGTTCAACTGGTGGACGTTGATACTACGTTCTTATTATAGTAATACTTGCCCTAAGTGAACGTTAACCCATGTAGTTACCTTATATTACCAGTACTTTCTTTGGTTAGTACACTGGAAACACACGGACTGTAAAATAAAGAATTAAGCAATAATTTTTAGAAAGTAATTAGCACAGTAATCTAATTACACTGTTGAAGATTTAATTAGTTGTTGCTAATTTTTTTTAGTAACGTACCCAACACTGGTGGTGCTTATATGGGAAAAACAAGTTCTTTTTCGGCCTGCAACTTTTCCTGTTACAACTTTGTTTTTCAAAATGTACAGGGTTCGACAGTGCAAGTATTTCACTTGCATTTGCGACTAAAAATAGATTTAAAAAGTCTTAAATTAATTTATAAGTACAGTAGTACCTTGAGTTACAAGCGTAATGCATTCCAGGATGGAGCTCGTATTTCGAATTGCTCGTATCTAAAATAATTTTTTCTCCATAAGAAATAACAGAAAAACAATTAATCCGTTCCGGCCCTATAAAAAAACTCCCTTATCAGTGCTAATAACATGTTTTTAATTGCTATAGAGACATACACAAAAAATTATAGTATATAAGGATTACTGTGATATAAAATGAGTTCTTACCTTTGAGACCGACGATACAGTAGCGGCATGTGCGGAGGAGGACGGAGGGATTACATAGATAATGCAAACACAATACGGAAGTGTAGTGTTTCTTCCCGTGTTGTGTTTTGGGTAGACTCAGAACCTCATATTTGTTATTATTGAACACTCATAACTCATGCTGCTCCCAGCTTAATACTCGTGAATCACTCGTCACCCCCAGTAACCTCCCGCTGTAAAACCAAGGTGCCTCTAGTTTTAGTCCATATGCAGTTACCTCATAAATGAGGCGGCTTGAGCTGCTCCGAGTGCTGAAACACTTAGCGTTAGCGTCTGTAAGCGTGCTCGTATAGCAAATATTTACTCGTATCTCAAAGCAAAATTTGCTCAAAGGCTTTCTTGTATCTCGGAATACCCTGTAGTATGTAGGGACGCTCGTATCTCAAGGCACTCTTTAATGTGTCTTTTAAGATTGGGTGGGAAAACAGGAATTGGAACTGGGAGTTTGATGAAACAGGCTTGTGGTTTTGATTTAATTTAATGTTTAGGAAATATATGATTATTATTTAACTTAATTATTAAATAGTTTAAAGCAGAATTAAAAAAAAATGCCCTACTTTTAGTATTTAAGTTTTTTTTATATATATTTGCTTGTGAATGTGTGCTTCAATTCCTTAAGAAAAACAAATTATTTGATGCATTTTTACTGCCCATGTAAAGATCTTTATGCGCTCCTAAATGTTTGGGGAAAAGTATGCGTCATGCTGTGATGTAATGGGATTTAAAAAAATTTTTTTAGCACAGTGCTGTCCAGTGTTGTTGAAAGTTACTTTGAAAAGTAATGTATTACAATATTGCGTTACTCCCTTAAAAAGTAACTAAAAGTAAGAACTCACTTTTTTTTAAGTTTAATACTCCCTAATAAAAAAGTTTTTTTTTCTTATGGTTTAACTGAATCAACGAAGGTCAGCAGCAAGTACATTGGTCATTAAAGTAAGATTAATTGCATATAAATAATAATTTTATTTCATTATTGGAGGTTTGTGAAGTATTCTAATTTAGAATTTCAATGTTTTTATTCATTTTGAGGAAAATTAAGTCTTGGGTAAAGGCTCACATTTATTCTAGAACTACAATAACGCCATGTTCACACACAACGACTCGTGATTTCTCTCATGAGGACAGGAGACGCACGCGTCAGTCAGTACATGAGAAAAGTTTTATTTTGTTGTAAATTTAAAAGTAATGCATTACTAGTTAAAAAAGGTAATCTGATTGCGCAACTCAAGTTGCTTGTATTGCGTTACTCCCGACACTGATGGTGGCCCATATGGGAAAAACATGTTTGAATTCAGACTGCAATGTTTCCTGTCACTCTCTTCTTTAACTGTTTAATAAAAAGTGTCAAAATGCAATACAGTAAACATGAGATTTTGTGAGGTGTAGTTAAGAGCGGATGAGTGTTGACAGGCAGGACTGTGTGTAAGCGGGTGTCATGTGTTTGGCCCCAGGTGTTGACCCAGCTGCCCTGCAGGAGCACCTCTACGGCCTGTGGAACAGGAAAGAGCAGGAGGAGGTAAGAAACGGATGTAATTAGACTGGAGCAGAGCGTGAGAGGTGCGATGCTAGTGATAAGATCACTTTAGAGAAAGGATGTGCATGAAGGGCCTAGCAAATGACCAGCGAAATTCCTGTATTTCTCCCTCCGGTGTTTAGAAGATGCTCCATTACTTTTCAAAATAACTACAGTATGTGCCCACCACTTTTAGATATTTCTCCTTATGAGCATAATTTAGACTTCAGATGACATGAATTGTAACCTCAGTGAATTAAAAGAAGATTTTGGATCAATTTAGATGATGTAATTTTCATTTATAGTATAATGTTAGTGTTAGTAACATTTTGCCACAGAAAAAACATTTCAACTGGTCCCTCAGTTTATTGCTTTTTTCTTTCTTTTTTTCTGAGAGTTTTCTGTAATCTCGTTAATGTTCTGTGGTAATCCATATTATATCACACATGCTCTTGATAGTGTTAACCTTTTACTGAACATTTTCTTCTAGTATTCATTGGGCTAATCAGATTATCACCAAAATCATCATATCACATTTTTCTCCCCAAAATTGATGTCAATCGCATCCTTTCGATTTATTTACATTTCCCCTTTTTGTATAAGAAACTGTAATGTATTTCCTACACTTTAGAATTTAATTTGTTTGCTCTCACTGTTACTTATTTTTATATTATAATTAGAATAATTACAACAACAGAATTGTAACTCAAGGAACAAATCAAGTCATAAAAAAAGCAGAATGCACAACTTTAAATACATTTTTAGTCAATTAAAGTTACTTTAATAATATGTTGCTTATTTCGTATTTTAATAATTTATTTTAATGATTTTGATTTTATTCAATTTTTCATGTTTTTATTTTGTTTCATTTATTTTATTTATTATTGCCTATTAATTTACTTAATCCATATTAAACATTTTTTAAAATATATTTAATTTTAGATATTTTTTAATTCTATTTTGATATTTTTTTAAATTTATTTGGTTTGATTTTATATTTTGTTTTATTTTTTTATTATATGCATTTTTTTTATTAAGTGTGTGTGTGTGTGTGTGTATGTATATATATACACACACACACACACACACACACACACATTTAGTTTTTTGGTTTGAATTTATATTTTATTTACATTTTATTTAATTCATTTTTTTCCATCCCATTTGTCCATCCCAAACTGTCTGTAAAGCTCGCTCCTCTTCTCTTAGCTGCGGAAGATTTTAGCGGGCCATTTCTCGCAGATGCAAGAGCCCTTGGCTGGTCTGCTGGACTTCCTGGAGGGCTGCATTCCCTTCCAAAAGGGCAAGACCAGCACACTGAACCAGTTAATTCTCACAGAGTTTATGCGCTGGAGGACCAATAATCCCCAGGCCTGTCTGGATGGCCTGAGGGAAGAGGAGAGGCTGCGTGTACAGCATCAAGCGCTGGGGCTCCTCACAGACTCTCATCCCGGGTACATGGACCCCCTGCTGGAGATTTATCAGCTGAGCTCACTGAAAAAAACACTGCTGCTAGAACATGTGGCCTTTCTGCATGACTGTGGCTGCTTCAAAGAGGTGAGGGGAAGTTCTTTCCAGCCCATATAACATGACGGACACTTGCATAACATGCTCTGATATGACAGATAAAAGAATATGGTTGCTAGGGATAGAAATGTCAATCAAGAACGTCAATGTGTTTCTTGAATGCAATGCAAGTTGCTTTGGATAAAGCGTCTGCCAAATGCATAAATGTAAAATATAAATGTATGTCGCCCAGGCCGGTTATGAGCTATATATTTGATGTATTGAATTATGGGAAAAAAATTAAATATTACATAAAATATAAAAATCAAATAATTATTTTGGGTATGCAATGTGGCTTGGATGAATTAAAAATATCAAATAGTTTACAATTATTTTATTTAGACAAAATTGGGACGTTTTGAAATTATTCACATTTGAATCACATTTGAGGTCACTTTCATATTAACATTCATATTCATATTTCACTCTGAATTGAGTAATTGTGTAAAATGTTTATTAAATTTAGGGAGGCCTTTTGTCTGATACAGATAACCGATAATTATTTATATTTGGAAGCCGATAAATTGGCCGATAAATCCAAATCTTGACATACTTTAAGAGCCTGATTACAAAAACAAAACTCTCACCATTAAAAGCCAAACACTTCAACATTTATCGAACATATACAATACAGTAGACTAGTTTGAACCAGTGTAAGACTCCTTAACTTACACTAAAATTAATTTTATTTTCATATGGACAATTTTTTAAATAATAAAACAAATGGTAACACTTTACAATAAGGTTTCAATTTGTTAACACGAACCAACAATGAATGAACAATAATTCTACAGTATTCATCTTAATGTTAATCTCAACATTTTGTAATCCATTTTTAAGATCTAAAGTTGTATCTGTTAACGTTAGTTAATGCGCTGTGAACTAACATGAGCACTTATATTTCACAAAGGTGGTGTGGGGAGATCGCATGGAATTAACAAAGTAGACGTCAGTCCGTCATCCGTCCTTACTATGAAATGAGTCACTTGGTTGAAGTACAGGGCAGCCAGTCTGACCTCTGACCTTTTCTGACACATGGGTCAGAGCGCATGCGCACAACAGTGCCAAGTGCTGCAAAACTCCAGCAAGCTAGCGAGAAAGCCAACTTTAAAAGTTTATTTCTTTTAAACTTAAGAAAGGGTCGGAAAATGAGCGAGGGAGCTCAACAAAGTTAGAAATCAAAAACGTACACTTCCATATGGAGTGGGAGTTAGACATAGCATTTTCGGACTGTTCACAAAACCTGCGATAGTGACTGTTCTCCGAAAAGCAAACTGAGAAGAAGGGTGAAGGAACAAAAATCCCAGTTGTACAGACAGCAGTCATTTTTCTAAAAGTTATCTTTAAAAGTAAAAATGAGTTGTATTGCGCAATATGGGTTCATGTAGTTCTGCTACACCAACATATATTGTGGATATAAAGAATTCTCAATATATTCATAAATGTATATCTTGTATTATAGTAGATAATTTTGACTCATTTTATAAGTAGCTCACAAGCCAAAAAAGTGTGGGAACCCCTCTTGTACATTAACAAATGGGATTGCTCTCTGTTAGTTCATGTTAGTTCATGCATTAAGAAATGAGACATTTTTGTAAAGTGTTACCAAATATCTATTGCTTAACAGAAAAAGAATGAATGAAAAAAAGTCATTGGACAAACTATGCATGAGCCATGGATTAATAAAATGAATTATCCTTCATATGGATAAGGAAATTAATATATGTTAATCAAACAATATTGTTGTTGAAAATTAATAAGAGAACAATAAAAGTGGAATTTAGTAACGCGTGCAAATTAAAGAGCTTTGAGGAAGGTTGATTGACTCAATGCAACATATCCTCCATCAGATATTTATACACAAACATATCCCCACTTCTATGTGCACCCAATGCCGTAAATGCGCAAGGGAACGTGAGTGTGCTGGTCATGGTGTAACTCGCTCTTTCCACAACAACAGGCTGAAACACGAGCGCGCAAAGAATTCACAACGTTCTTCTACAGTCGAGTTCTCACTATAATGTAATGTAGCCGATATCACAGATTTGTGCTGCACATGTTGATGTGAACTGGATCTTCGTTTTTGAAGTGATTGGAGTCATATCAATCATTCACATCTGAAGTGTCTCAGCAAAAGGAAATACATTATTTATCGAATTTAATTTTTCGACCAAAATTTTATTTTTGGAACGATAACGCTAAGTAAAAGCAATTATCTGCCGATACAGATACGATCCTAATTAAATTAATGTGCATCTCATTTGCTAGCTTTAAATGTGGGAATCACTTCAAAAATCCAAAAAGAAAATTGTATTTGTCATTTAAGATTAATTTTATGTTGTCAATTAAATAATAATAATTAAAAAAATATATACAATTGAGACTTTAACATGCTCAAGAAACATTAGGCGCATATATGTATATATGTATGTATATGTGTGTGTGTGTTTGTATACATATATATGTGTGTGTATATTTTATAAATATATTTAATTTTTATATTTTTACTTGACAGTACCAATATACTAAAATATATATATATATATATATATATATATATAATTTTTTATAAATATATTTAATTTTTATATTTTTACTTGACAGCACCAATATTATAAAAAAAAAAATATATATATATATAAAAATTTTTTTTTGACAATACCAATATAATAAGCAGTATGTTGTGCAGCAGAAGCTGCTGTAATGACATGAAGTCTTGTATTTTCTGACAGGCGTTGGTGTTCAGTGTCAAAATGGAGCTCCAGAAAGATCTGGACATGGAGAAGGTCAGTTCAGCCACATTGTTGAGTATAGCTCGATGTTAACTCTTAATGTCATTCCCACTGTCCCTCCTTTGCGCTGGCAGATGTGTGTGCCGCTCATTCTCCTGGACAAGCTGTCGCTGGCGGAGCTGTACGTGCGGGACCATCCTGATCTACAGCAGCGGCTGCTCGCACTGCTGGACTCCTGGTGTGATCCCAACTTCAACATCCAGGCACTGCTCAGGTGACAGACAACTCAACAGTGTTCAAAGCAAATCTTCGTTTTCAATGAGAATTAATAATACCCTGCCCTATCGATCAATACGTCTCAAGTTAAGAATTTGAGGAAAGTGTGTTTCATTGCCATGAAAATAGTTTATAGGGCATGTGAACGTTCTCTAAGGTCAGCTGATCAAGTGCTCCTGAAAGTGCCCAAAACAAGGCGTAAATTAAGAGGGGATCGTGCTTTTGCGGCGACAGCACCAAAAATGTGAAATGACCTGCCACTGCATATTAGGCAGGGCACCTCAATGCTTCATTTTAAATCTCTTTTAAAAACCCACCTTTTTTCCTTGGCTTTTATCGCTTGAAGTTGACATTTTGTGACTTTTTATTTCTATTTTATGTATGAGTATTTTATTAAATTTTTTCCCTTCTGTACAGCACTTTGGTTTACTTCGGTAGTTTTAAAGTGCTTTATAAATAAAGGTTGTTGTTGTTGTTGATGAAAATAGTGTCACTAAACTAAGAAAAAAAGAAAGAAAAGAAAAACAATGGTCCATGGTAACGCTTAATTTTCACTGAGAAAAAAAAACTTTTGGGACCATGTATAACCTGGACATTTCTTCTTGTGATTCACCTGAAATATTAACGTTGAAACATTTGCAATAATTGTGTGACTTTTTACTGTTTTCATCAGTATTATTATTATTAATCTTGTCCTTTCTTACATTTTATATTCAATACATGTGTCCATTTATCATTCATCCATCTTTTATTGCTTGTTAAAAATTGTGGAAAATGCATACATATTTAATTGCTTATTATTAGTAAGAAAAATAAGTCTAATCTATCATTTAATACAGATTTTTACTTCCGAAAATAATAATTATTAATAACAAAATAATGATGATCATAGTGATAAATACAATAATCGCCTATTCTCTATTTATATATAATTTATCCATCATTATTGATTAATCCATCTTTTAATGTTTAGATGCCTTATTTCACTTACTATTCATAAAATAATATTTTTGCACAAGTTTGTTTTGTCATCTACTCATTTGACCGTAATTTATCCTTCTGTAAATGTTGTTTTAATGCCTGAGTTTTCCTTCTGTGAAATGAATGAAAAAGTGTAATTAAGTGAGTGATTGTTGTGTGTTTGCAGTCAGTACCCGCACCTGGTTCTCTCCAGACATCAGACGCAGCAGATTCAGCCCAAGCTGCTCAGCAAGCATGTCTTCAGACTCATGGAGAAGTTCTGCATTGACCCAGGCATGTGAGCGTGTTTCTCCACAGCTGTTTCACACTTCATCCTCTTTATGAACGTGTGTATATTTGACGTTTATGCTCGTCCCGTGGGGTTTGACTGCTACAGGTCTGTGCTCTAATTCTGTCTACAAGAGGAAGCTGGACTCCCTGAGGTTTCTCATGTACAAAACATTCGGTGAGGTGAGAAAGTTCCCCATTTTCACAGGCTTTTTTTTTTTTTGCAACACATTGGTCAAAAATATGTAAGGGTGTGAAGTGTCAAGTTCTTAGAAACCTACTTTTTGTTGGTTTCATGTGTTTTTGAAAAACTGTTTTCAAGAAAAGTTTCAGTTCTGCGACTCGTTTTTCTTTTAAATATATATTTTCAGAAGTATTTATAACAAATGTAATATTTATTCTGTTGTTGATTTATTTATTGATCATATTCATATTTATTGAGGCATATGGTCTTATGTTATATTATACCTTGTGAAATTATATTTTAAGACTATTGTGTCCTGTTTTATGGTGTTGCCTGTGTTTAGAATACAGGTTTTTCAAATATCAACAATATTAAAAGTAGTATTGTTAATGTGATGATTTAATTGTAACTCTTAAATTAACCTTACATATTAATATAGTTTATATATATACAATTAGTAAAGCCTTTAAAAAAGGTTATGCTAAACATTTAACAAGGTTTTCTTTTAGTGAATTTTTAATTATTAGATATTTAATAATATAGGCTAATAAATATAGGTTTAATTTGGATTTAATTTGCTTTTTTATGCTTTTTTTTCTTCATTATGACATGACAGTTGTATTAACCTGATAAAATATATTTTAATTCCGAAATACACGGTAAATCATTAACATCTGAAAAGAGGTATAGTTTAGTATGTAATGAGTTGATTTTTTTAATGCATTTTCATTAAATTTGTAGATTTTTCAAAACATTTGTCATGTAAACAAATGCAATTTTTTTTCTAACCAATCAAATCCAGATTGATAAGATTAAGTCTTTCCCTTCATTTACCAATGAATATTTTGTGCTTTACATTTACGGAGTTTAAATGTGAATACTATATGTTGTTTTGCAAGTACTGTACTTGATGTATTGCAGTGATGTGTCTGCTTTAATGTGTTTGACAGAAAAGTATGTCTGAAGAGAACTGGAGAGACCATGTTCAGGTAATACTTATTCTGGTTTGATTCAGAACTCCTTTTTTCTTTTCTCTTTTACTGTGTTTTAAATGTGTGTGTGTGTGTGTGTGTGTGTGTGGGATCTCAGGCCATGATTGAAGGTAATCTAGAGCTCCAGCTTCAGTTGGTCCAGCTGTTGGTTAAACACTCCAGCCTCCGGACCGCTGCCCAGTGGGCTGCACATTACAGCTTACCCAGAAACAGGCTTCCTCTAGGAGTCTGGGACAAAATAGAGAGCCTTTCCCCCAAGGAACTGTAAGTATTAAAATGCGCACACAAATCTAAAAAATATATGTACTTGTTAAGACCTCCCATAAATTACTTTCATACCAGTAATAATAATATTTCCTTTAACTTTCATGCAAACCTACAGACACAAGTTTTTCATGTATTTCACTATTTGTGAGGATGCTTTGGCTTCCAAATGTAGACAGATCTTTACACACTCGCTCACAATCACCCTCACAAGTGTGCTCCTGTCACAGAGAGATGCGTGTCCTCAGCGGCCCACCTGAGTCCTGGACTCCCCTTCAGTCTGATCAGCAAAAATACTACCAGTTGCCTCTGGCCAGAAAAAACGTCCACTTTGTAGATACATTAGATAAAGTTGAGCTATGCAGAGAAGCTGTTTTAAAGGTAACACTTTACCACTATACTTTTTAAGACTTCATGTAAATTACAATTGTGATTCTACTAACCTACGTATGTATACTGATATAGTTAATATTGCAGCATCAACTTGAATTATTTCTAAAGAACAAGGAAGTTTTAGCTGTTTCTTGCTCTTCTTCAGCCTGGTTGTGTGGTGGGAATTGACATGGAATGGAGAGCCGGTTTTGGCACCGTGTCGACTCAGCACGTGGCTCTGATCCAGCTGGCCCTACAGGAACAGGTGTTTCTGCTGGACCTTTGTGCCATTAGCCACCACAGCATCATAGTGGACTTCATCAGGGCTCTGCTGTCAGACAAAAACATCATCAAACTAGGTAGGAGAGCTCAAGACAAACTGTGGGTGGCCTATCAGCTTGAGCTTTGCATAGCATTACTAGCTTGCGTTTGTGTTTACTAGGTTATGGGATGTCTGGAGACTTGCGGAGTCTGGTCAGCACATGGCCTGAGCTTAGGGAAGAGCCAATGAAAATGGAAGGAGTTCTGGACTTGCTCCATGTCCATCAGGAGGTACTGCAGTGTAACTACAGCTGATTGGATTGATTAGCTGACAATTTTAACAAAGGCTTCATTTCAAGTACACGTGTTGCTATTTTGGAGCCTGTTGCTATTTTATTCTTCTCACAAACGACCCCTGTCCCCCCAGCTTCAGCGGTGCTGGTTATGGAGTAAAGGATGTCGGTCAGTGGAAGTGAATGAGGGACCGGCAGAGAAGGGCTTAAGTCTGCTAGTACAGCAGGTGTTGGGAAAACCACTGAACAAAAAAGAGCAACTCTCCAACTGGGAACGCCGGCCACTTCGGACCAGCCAACTCCACTATGCTGGTAACACAAATTCATGTGGGTAAAATTAGTTTTTTGAACATTCTCCCATTCTATTTTTGTGTCTGTTTTCAGCCGCTGATGCGTACTGTCTGCTGGACGTTTACCTTGTCCTCTCCCGGGACCCGAAGGCATTTGGTTTGCCAGAGGACCTCTGCTCCATTCCCTCAGCCCAATCAGCCAAGAGCCGTGAGGAGAAGAAATCCAAAGAGAAGAACAAGCAGTCTAAAAAAAGAGAGGTCAGTCTCATAAAATTACTGTTTCTGTCATTAAAATTCAATGTATAAATAGCTGTTGAGAACATATGAGGTTTTTATTGTGCAGAAATTGAGAACTGAAAATGTGGCAAACAATAGTCATTTTCACATTTATTAATAATCTATCATTTAAATCCTCTTCATATTTTATGCATAATTTTTACATTTCTTTAAAGACCCCAAAAGTGGCAAACCTTCTTAGTGCTGGGGGGTATGACCAAAAATCGGTATCACTGTATTTTTAAGATTCTGTTGATATCACGGTATATGACGTTTTTTTTCCCCACTGAACCTTTATTGTGGCTTACAGAGTACAGAGAATATAGAAACACTGTGAATACAAATTTACTTTAAAAAAAAATTATGTCCTGCCCACACTTTTATCCAATCTTTTGATGCAATATAGTGGATCACTATCTTTAGAACAATTTAGAATAGGAAAAGGTCAAATCATCTTCACCGGTGATGTTGGAGTGTGTTTCAATCTTTAGGCACGGCAGAAAGTGAATGAGCCCCACTCTGTGGAGAAGGACTGTATCAAGGATTCAGTGTACCGAGGGCCCACCATCACGCCACCAGAGCTACGGGTGGTCTGTGATAACATGCTGCAGGGTCTGGGTCGTTTTTTGCGATGTCTGGGTGTTGACGTCAAGATGCTGGAAAACACGGATGACCATAAAGTAGCAGCAGAGGTGAGAAATTAGGCACATTTTCTTAAGTGATGTAGTTGTGTTAGTCTTATTTATTTTTAAACTGTTTGAACATCATGTAATAGTCTTAATCTGTCAAGTCATATTTTGAAAGAGTAAGTGACAAATAATCTGAGTGGACTTCCTTGGCATGTGGTGTACCTCAGGGCTTTATTCTTGGACCCTTGCTGTTTAACATATATATCCACACAAGCCCAAATAATATAATGCAACAGAAATGCCTGCAAAAGTTAAGCATCCAGATTTACTTAAGGTTATCATCAATTTGCTACAACCCTACAGATGGACACAATGGAGGTTGTCATATTTAGCGGTAAAGAACATGTTAAGGCAAATTCCTCCTGAGGTTTAAAGACTTGGTGACCTTTTTTATGTTAATCTCAATCATTTCAAATCATAACTAAATCACCCTACTATTATCTAGAAAAAGAAGTAATGTATTTAATATATTGTTAAAAAGTAAAATATTTGCTGCCATGTTATGTGATATTTTCCCCTCCAGCTAGCCCGTGCTGAAGGTCGTGTCATCCTCACTGCAGGTCAGCCCTACCAAACAGTAAGTGTGTGTGTGAGAGACAAGCTAGCTCTGTGTTTTATGATGTATTAAAATACTGTCTCTATAAGAAGCTCACTATGTTTTAGTACAAAGCCCCACTCTGCTTAACAAAACTCTGGTTTACTTGTGCATCTGTGTGAATAGTTACGGTCACAGGTCGGAGAGGGCCGCTGTCTGATATTGGACTGCTCAGAAAAGGCACGTGACCAGGCCGTGCGTGTTCTCAGACATTTCCACGTCCACCTGACCCCTTCAGACATCTTCAGTCGATGCCAGGTCAGTTGTGCATGCCTATAAACACACTTGTATATGTGTGTCTCTTACATTTGTTATCACTAGGACCAAAACCTCTTCCTCTAAAAGGAATGCCTACATTTTTTTAAATAAATTTTATCACCTCTTAAAAGGGAAGAAAGAAATTAGATTAACATATGCATCGCAATAAATCAATCTATTGACTGTGGCATTTACCACAAAAAGTGCGCTGACACTGCAAATAAACACTAGGAGTCTTTTATTTTTATTTTAAAGATCTTGGAAATAACCAACCATCATATTGCATTATGAATTCTGTTTGTTTTTATGTCATTTTGGAATTCAATTCAATCCTCAGGTTGAGATGCATAAAGATTCTCAAAGAAATTGTTCCCTGTTTTGAGAAACATTTGTTTTATCTGCAGACATAAGAGTTGTGAGACCAGAAGGAAGCTAAAGAGATAGAGGGCTTCTCTGGTGACACTTCTCCTGTGAATCATTGACTTGAGATGCCGCTGTGTTTTTCACTAGAATAAGTGCTGGAGGAACTTTCTTCAGGCATTTCCTCTCACATAAGTGATGATCGGAATTCAGACAATGGGTATGGATAAGGAAAGAAGCAATTACCGGAGGGATACAGAAATAACAGGAGACAAACTGAAGGAAAGATTTAAGACAAGACTGAGGGAAAGAGCTAAGACAAAAGGGCACATATTTATCATTAGAGAAGCACTAATATGGTTGCTTGGATGTCGTTAGTTGGTTGCTGGCTAATTGCTTACTAGTCCAAGTCAAAAGAGATTCTATGATAGGCTAAATTCATAAACGAGATCACTTTGAAACATCACAACACCCCTCTCTGCAGAAAACCACATGGCATGTGGTGTCCCTCAGGGCTCGATTATTGGACCTTTGCTTTTTAACAAGTATATGCCCAAACAATAATGCAAAATTAGAGAAGTGTACCATGTGTAGGCAGCCAGATCTACCTAGTGCTGTTGTTGCAGGTGTTCCTGGTGGTTGCTTGCTAACAGATTACTTATAGTTTTAGCCTGTTACATTAACCTTTAAGGAAGTTTGCTTATTAACATCACAAAGCAACTCTCATCACAAAACCACATGATTTAAGTTATAGATCATGTCCATATCCCAACAGCTGACTGGTGATGTGTCAATTTAACAAGTGGGGTTAGAGGATTGATAGAAATATGAGCAATAGTACAAAGTGATTCTTTTGGAAGGGTTGATGGAAAGGGAGATGATGAGAATTGAGTGAGAACACTGCAAGAGAGGACAGGCAGAAAGATGTAGTGAGAGATAACACAAAGGAAAACAAAGTGAGAGACAGACTAGGGTGTGAGACAAAGTGAGAGATTGAGACAGATATGTACTTGACTCATTCCTGCTGTAATACCGGATCTCCATTAGAGCTGCACCTCCGGCTCCACCGCAGGTCTACAGTTGTTTTTTACCTGTGATTTTGGGATTCAAGAGTGTCAAAGTAAAGAGTGTCAAAGTAAAAAGTGTTAATATTTTAAACTCTACCATTCAAAGGTTTTCAAAATATCTTACTAGACCTGTTATGCTTATCAAAGCTGCATTTATTTTAGCAAAATATAACATTTTATAGAAGTTTAAAATACCTTTTCCGTTTGAATATATTTTAAAAGGATAATTACTTCATTTTCAGCATCATTACTCCAGTCTTCACTGTCACACGATCCTTCAGAAATCATTCTGATATGATGATTTGATGATTAAGAGATATTTCTTATCAACTTTTAAAAACATTTTTCAGCATTTATTTGAATTATATTTTTTTAATATTAGAAATGTCTTTATTGTTACTTAACTGATCACTTTAATGCTTTCTTGCTGAATAAAAGTATTCATTTTTGTCAAAACATCTTAGCTCACATACTCGCATAATAAACTATAACTATTAGCCACTATGCATACATGATTACGAGTATTTTATGTTTTTGTAAACTATTATTAAATTTAAGGATTGCAGTTCCAAAAACTACATAAAACTACCATAGATAAATGACTTGTGTGGTACATTTTGGTCTTCTGAAGTCATAAAATACCTCTGTGTTAGGAACCGAGAAACAAAAATTGAGCTCAAATACATTTGCATATTACAACTTGGAGAATCAAAGCTCATTAGGCTATGTTTGACGTCAGTGGCATCAATGTCAAAATGTGAATGACTGAAAACGTATTTCAATAAATAGCTACTTGGATTTTTCCTTGTGTAAAGCTATCATATTGTTTTTAAAAACCTGGAATTATACACTCATATGTTCACTGAGCTATTTTTGTGATACTTTTATGCGGCATATGTGAAATTGTGAAATAGTCATATGGGTTTGGAAAAACATGAGGATGAGTACATGATGACAGAATTTAAATTCTCAGCGAACTATTCTTTTAATAATACTTAGTAAATCCTATTATTGTTTATGTCATAACCATTAAGTTGTTGTGACACTAAAATCTCAGTGACTGCGCAATTCTGTATGTATCATTTTTCACACGCCTAATGTGAATTAACGTATATAATTTCACCTTCCCCTCCAAAAGAGTTTCTACCACGCCAAGTTCACACCTATAGCCAGTGAAGACAGGAGAACGCAGTTGAATTCCAGAAGTGGGTCATCTGAGCTCCACATGGGTGGTGATTTCCCCAAATGTGTCAATTTTGTGGCTCCCATCCGGATTTGTCACATTCCACCATTTGTTGCTCAAGGTTTCATCCACCTCTGCTGAACAAATTGTGCTAGAAAACTGAACTGTGGCATTTTTAAAGCCCGAATGAAATGGAAACGTTGGAATTTTATGGCAAGGTCGAAATAAGCACTTTATGATAGTGATAGTAGGAGTTGGGGGGGGCGTTATAAACATTGCCGGTTTTGGAGTTGCCCCCCAGGGTTGGTATGTGGAAGCCCACCCATGCTAAGTTAACCCTTTTGTTATCTGATTGTAAAGTCCTTTGATTAACAGTGGCTGGGTGACTTGCCCCCAGCACTGAGAGGCATTTCTAAAGCCCCCTGTGTGGCCCATTGATACTTATTGCCAATCATTAACCTCTCCCCTACCCGTCCCGCCATAATCCTCTCTCTTTCTCTGTCTCTGTTTTCTCTCTCACTGCTTTATCATTGCCTCTTCCTGTGAATTCCTCTCTGTCCACACCAGGTTTAAGTCAGGATCAGGGCTAAGCTGAGTTCAAAAGTGTGTCACCACACTAAATGGATTAGATATCCGACTATATGTTTCTTGTCAGTCGCATATTCACACTTTTATTGCAGACTAATGGTACGAGTCAATAGTTAAGAGTCATTAAAGTTTCTCATCATTTTATTTGTCATCCATTTAAATTGATCATCAAATACAATGGATGTCACAAAAGATTTTTATATTAAATAAATGTTGTTCTTTTTCCACAAAAATATGAAGCAGCACAACAGTTTTCAACATTGAAAACAATCAGAAATGTTTCTTAAGCCTCAAGTCATCATATCAGAATGATTTCTGAAGGATCATGTCACATTGAGGATTGGAGTAATGATGCTGAACATTCAGCTTTGATCACAGGAATAAATTGCATTTTTAAGTCCATCCTGGTGCAAATTGGCTTCCATATAAAGAAATGCATGCTAAAATGAAGCATAAGCCTTTCATTAGCAGAGCTAGATTGTGCGGTTAATCAGTTATCTCTGTAAAACATGTGAAAATTCAGCTCAAGTTCCCATTCCAGAGCTCTGCAAGCCCCAACCAATGGAGAACATTGAAAGATATCCCTCAGGCTTGGGTACTCAAGAAAGCCTTTTGTTACGATATCATTGTAGCGTGACTCAGCAGCCACCACTAATACTGTCATGGTATTCTGGTGTAGTTGCTTACTGGCCACCCCTAAGTACTTATGATATTCTGGTCCTTTGATATGGTCTGTGGCTATGAATCTATGCGTTTTTTTTCCTCATTTCTATCATTTGCCAGGCAAAATTTCGAAGTACGAAAGTTTATACCAGATTTTACAAACCCCACGGGGGGGGGTGCGGCCTATGTCACAAATCTTTTACACGTAATAATATTTCAATATACAGTAGAACCCCGACTCACGAAATGCTCTATGTACGAAAAGTTCGATGTACGATAAAAGATTTCAGGGTTTTTTTCGTCCAAGTAGCAACAAAATGATCGAGATGCGAAAAACGAAATCTCGACCAAGGCGACAATTTCCGCGTTTTGTTTTGAAATTCGCGCGCCACTGACCTGTAAACTCGCACCAATCGTCCCGCTCTCCCATTGGCTGTCTCCCGGCTCGGATGCTAGCTTTCGTTGCAGCATCCTGCTCTCTTATTGGTCAGCATCAATCCCACCAGCCTCTGCGTTGCGGCGTTCAGTGTTGCCAACTTAGCGTCTTTGTCGCTATATTTAGCGAGTTTTCAGACCACTCCAGCGACAATTTTTCCCAAAAGCAACTAGCGACAAATCTAGCGACTTTATCTGGAGTTATTGGTGACTTTTGGAGACTTTCTGAATGCACATATTGCTCTCCTACTCTTCCCTGTCAGCAGCGAGTGCTGCTGTGAATCCCCTCCTCCGCTGACAGGAAGATCTCTCCGCACCGCAGTTGACAGTAAGATCTGAAGTGAAAGGGACAAGCATGGAGTATGAAGAGGGACATGCTCTCCATGGAGACGAAAAGGGAGATAATTGAGAAGTATGAAGCTGGGATACGCTTCATCCTATTGTTAAATTATTGCGCTCTTATTCAACACATCATGTTGTTGCTATGACGCTATTGTTACTATGACGCTGTTTGTTGTTATATGTGTTGATAGAGAAGACTGACCTTGATGGATGTATACAAGTTATGTACAAGCACTCTTGAATGTTCAGTTTGTTTTCTACACGAGAGAAGAGGCGCACTCAAGCTCAACATGTTAAATGTGGTCTTTTCGTAGGGCTTAGAACGAATTAGGCAATTTACATGTAAAAGCCTGACCGACTTACGAAAAGATCGACTTACGAAGCCAACCTCGGAATGGATTCTTTTCGTAAGTCGGGGTTCTACTGTATTTGTTATGTCCCTAAGAACGTAAGTAGGGGTTTTTTTGCAGTATTTTCTTTGTTTTTCTTTCTTGCGAGGGTTGTTGTCTCTGGCACTTGTACTATCACTCTGACAGCTGGCGCTGATAGGCTGTCTGACCCGTCAATCATGCAATAAGACGTGATTGGCTGTGCTGCATGAGGGCGGGCTCTTCTCATCTCATCCGATGATCAACACCTGTAGAATCGCTTCTTAAAGAACGTGCTGCTGCACAGCGGGAGAGACTGCTTTTTCTTTTTGTTCTGGTTCTAACTGGTGTTTGTTTTCTTATTGTTTGAATTTCGCGCACAAGCACTGTGTACCGAGCCTGAACAGTTATGGATAAATAACGTCATGCAAGCAACATTCGAAATTCGAAATCTGAACTTACACAAAGTTCATAAATCTATGGGTGCGGGTTATATAAAGGTGCGGGTTATGCCAACGATTTTTTACACAAAACTCCCAAATCAGCATGCTATATGAGGGTGCGGATGCGGGAAAATATGCACATTTTATTATATGCGGGGAAAATACGGTAATGGCATGTCTTCTTGACAAGTCTTTGTTCAGGTCCTTAACCTTGAGCATGTGCAATCATATTATTGATGCTTGCTTCAGCAAGAACCACTTATTTTGGTCACATGGTTATGATTCCTTGAAATCGACCCCATGTTCTTCATATGTCGTACCACTCCTCTGTCTGGTATCTTGTAATACAGTACAATTTCTCACACATTACCATGTTACTCGTATCATTCCCTCTCATACCATTCCATAGCGGTCACATTGATTTGGACTCGTAGGGCCAGTACTTGATCCCTGCCATTTCTCTGGGAAACTCTCCGCAGATGTGGCATCCAAACCACGGAGACAGGCTTTCTACGTTTACTCGTTGATCTTTGGACGGCAGCATCAGATGACTCCCGACCCTTTTTTTAGATGTGAGACTAGCAGGTTCTTCGTATCACAGGCGCTGCCATGGCATTCTCACAGGAGTTCCCACGATACCGGGGAGGGGAGGTTTTGGGGGGGCCCTTGCTGCAGGGGGGGAACAGGAACCGAAACAACGTGAGAAGATAGAGTGAGGAAGAGAAAGAGTTAGAGGATGTTTGAAGGAAAGATTTGTGCCTCTTTGATCTACAGAAGGCTGAGAAAAAGGGAAGCATGTGAAAAGACAGGACAGCTTTGAGATTCTAGTAGAGTAGAACAAGTGTGCAAAACGCTCTTGGCTGATTGATCATTTTTCAGTTCCTCTTTTCTCTTGGCACTTTTGGTACCTTTATTTGCGGTTTAAACCCTAAGATTTTACCCGCTTGATTTAATAGTCACACAAAATCAAAATTGACTCTATTTAATATCCTAAAGAGATAATTTATCTACAAATATAAATTATTTCGTCATTTATGCCATTCCAAACCTGTCTTTTGAGGAAATCACAAACAAATTTCAAAGATGGCTTATACAGACAACTTTATAATGCTTTTATTTAGCTTATTTTGTCCTTGACTGCTCCTGGTTCTCATCCACTTTTACTGTATGGAAAGAGCAGCGTAAACATTGTTCAAAATTTCTCCTTTTGTGTTTCACTAGAGAATAAGTCAATGCACTTTTTTGAGGAAATGTTTATTTTTATTATTTAAATACTTATTCCCTATGGCAGTAGTATTAATTGGCATTTTTCCTCAAAATCAATTGACTTTATTGTAGTCTTTTTGATTTGAATGATTTAAAAAATCGTTCCTTATTTAGTAAACACCCAAATCTTTCCTAAAGCTGTTTATTCATATTTTGGCACCAATGAGTATTTTTGGTGAACACTTTTTTTTCAGAAAAGGAAAAAAATATATTTTTTTTTACTTTCTCTACCTCTGAGAAATACCTGCCCTCCAATGCTTTTTTATTTTCTTGCTGAATATCTTAACTCAGAAATATGGAACATTACAGAAGTAAAATGGGTTGCAAATATTGTTTAATTTGAATAAAAGGGAAAAACCCAATCTAAGTCAACGTGTTAAAAAAAGGCATGTTGCCTCGCTGTTGTCTTCCCGCTCTACCCCGACCTTTGCCTGTAGGTCAAGAAGGAAAGGGAAAAGGAGGAAGAGAGAGGAGACAAGAGTCGGGAGACATTCCTCAAACATGCCAAGACATTCCGAGGGAAACCGTCCCAAATATTTTCCACTGCGATCCACAGTGTGTGTGTGTTTCTGGGGCCAGTCTGACATACTGACTGACAAGCTGTCTGCCCCAGAGCAGAGTATGGGCCACAGGGTGTGTGTGTGTGGGAAAGTGTGAGTGAGAAAGTCAATGTGAGAATAATTGACTGAAAGACAAGGAGGGGGAAAAGGTCACGTATAGCACATCTTTTGAAAAGCACTGGAATCTTGTTCGATCTTCCCTCATATACTGCAAGATCCTGGCTACTTGTATGAAGATGGATTTTAGACTATTGGCGTATGGTCTGGACCATTTTACAGCTTATTGCAACAGACCATGTTTGGTCACTTTATGTTCTGTTTAAGTGGGTGATCGTGGTTCTAATAAAGCTCTGCAATTTTTGTTTTACATGAGGGGTTTATCTGAAATGGATTATACCACAAAAACAAATAATGAAATGAAAATCTCAATGCTACTCATGGATTGCTGTTTCAAAGGCCCTAAAAGCTCCAGACCGCAAAATCTCAGAAGGAAAAAAAAGGGCAAACTATTGGGCTTTTAGTTCTTTCAGAGTTATAGTGTTTACTTTAGGTATTAATTAAATGTTTAATGCAGTAATTCTTAACACACCAACATACATTTACCATATATATATTTAAATATATTAACCAATATATATGATTAGTGCTTAATATTTCATTCTGCTTTCAAAACCATGACCTGCTAGTTAAAAAGTAAATGTTTTTTCAGTGAATTAGTTATTAAATTCAATTTTTTGTACCTACCTAATTATTTGATTTATTATAAATTATTATTATGACATTTTTAGTTACGTATTGATATTTTTTTCATGATATGAGTTCATTTTTAATATGAGTTCATTTTAATATCGATTTACTTCAAGTTTATTTTACAATTACAGTAATATTATTTCTAAGAAAATAATGGCTCTTAGTATATAAAATTCTTAAAGAAAAATCACTGAACTTGTTTTCTTGATTTGATTCCACTAATCTATTTCAGCAGACTCTTGCCAGTCTTGTTTGAAATGCGCTTTTACTGTCATTAAACTCACTGTGGGCAGCCTGAGGGCGTTCTCTCTGAAGTTGGGACTAGGTCAGGACTTCCTTTTTTTAACATTGCTTGTCAAAATTATTTTGCACCTTTTTCACCAGTAAGCAGTTGCAGAACATTGTGGTTTGGCACTTCCCACTTTCACACCCCGGATGTGTCATTTTGCCGGGTCTGAGTGTGCGACTTTGAGTCCTGTGTGTGTGCGCTTGTATTCGAGATGTATAATAGGAGCGTATTTCCTGTTGGCACCCCCGGTTGCTCGCTCTCTCTGGGTCTGCGATTTGCTGCGGTGAGGAATCTGCAGCACCCGGCAGCTGGAATGTCCTGTTTGCCTAGATCTGTTTGTGCTGTGTTTTGATTGGCCGAGATTGGCATTGGTGTGTATGTGTGTGTCGGTAATGCAATGCAGAGACTTGCTGTTTGATGTGAGCCATTGTGTCAGAGCCAAGCTGCTTCCTGCTACTGCAGAGAGAAAGACAGTGAGGGACCTTACTTGGACTTTTCCTAAATATACCTTTAAATGGTGCGTAATTTCCGTATTTTCCACGGATTTTGCGATACACACACATTTTTGCCTCAGTCCATGTTCCAGGAAAATAATCATGGTTATTTTTTACTTTAATATTTATAGAAAACATCTGCGGTATGTTGTCCGTTAGCACAGATGATCATTTAAATTCTTTCCCTAATGTGTATAAATTACCCCCACTAGAGCCAGAAACATTTATAAACTTAGCCAGTGCAAAGTTATGTGTCCCATCACAAGCTTTATGTTCTTAAAATCAACACCTTATCTATTTTCGAAATGAATCTAATTGATCTTGTTGTGATAGATTCCTCCATTCATATTTCATCAGCGTCATAACTCGAGACTCCCTGGATGGTATGCTGGACTTCTCCAATCATTCAGTCCCTATTAACCCATCCCTTTCATTCAATCAACTGCAGCCTCGCATTCATGTCTACCTTCATCCAATCAACAAGCGATGGATGAACCATGTTTTCCAATAATCGGTTTCATCACGTGTAAAAGGTTTTTAAAACGTTTAAATCATATCTTGAGATCTCTGCAATCTGTGTCATTCTGTTACGCTCCATTTTAGCTGTTTGAGTACAAGAACAAATGTGATAAAGGTGGCGATCCGCATAACATGAACCGAAACCAGCCTTGTCGTTGAGCCTTGCACATCAATGTACATTTGCATAAATTCAAACTCTGCTCAACTTTGTTGTATCTGTATCTCGTGGGTGGCCGATCTAACCGTTTTATATCTTGAAGACGTCCAAAATCTACTTGGAACGAATGGTAGAGGTCATGATCTGATAATATTAAAAGCCTAAACTTAACGTCTAAGCCAATCAAATCATGTACCATGACTGTTGATAATGCAGACTACTACGGGACAGCTTTTATTTTAAAGCGTTATTAAAAGCTCATTAAACTACGGTACGAGACGGAGCAGAACACGGATAAGCAAAGTATTCTTGGAGTTTCAGGCGTGCACCTAAACAGTCAGATAGACACAAAAATGTCAATGTCCGTCTTGGCAAGTTTTTACATAAAGACAGTCAGTTATATTTTAATTGAATAAACAGTTTGAAAAGAAATCGGATGCATATCATTATATTAGATCTATGCATTCAGTCATAAAGCCTTATACTAATACCTGCTGCTGTCTGTGTCATTAATGTTTAACAAAAGATAAAGACAAAATCACACGCTGCTCTTCACTGGATAACTTTAGTAGTCTTAATAAGAATACAGTGAAGACTATGCAGTGTTTTAAAGTTTAACTATTTTGACAACTGGTTGTTTAATGCAATACTGTGTTTTAAATTGTGCTAATAGATAAGTCCATAGGCTCGTTCTCAAAATTAAGAAGATTGCGCATTCAAAATTTGGGGAAGATCGCCCTCCTCTATCTGCAACTATTGCTGCTGTCACATTGCCTCAATCACCTACTTGCATTAAAAAAATCTGTGATTGGCCAGTAAAGCACTGTTTGAACCGAGCAAACTCTAACCATCTGTAACGCACAACCAGACGTTCATCTACCTACATAAGTAATCCCATTTAAAAACTTTGACGACTTTAAAGTTGTCATTTGACAAATGTCTAATTTACAGCTCAACAACTCCGATAACACAAGAGTTCAAGTACTTTAACAAAAATTCAAGCTTAACATATGAGCTTTTTAAGCCTCTGATTTGGCCATAGACCCTGTCCGTAGACTTCTATTTAATATAACCCAGAAGTTCATTTTAACACGCCGGTTAAAAACTCACAGCTTGCCAGTAAATTAACATTTGATCGCCGTGTGAGAGCATGTTCCAGATGAACTCTCCAAAAGCCTTTCTTTATTGTCTGCCATGCGAGAGATCTTAAGCCTGATCGATTAGAAAAGTAATGGCATACTTTGGGGGCGAGTTATGCTTAACTCTTAGGGGTTTGTCGAAAGCAGTATGAACGGTAATAAAAGCGATGCCTGCTTTAGCAACATGAGAGCTAATGAATGTCTGTGAGGAAAAAACACAAAGGAGAAAGATACAGTGAACATAAGACACACAAAGGAAGAAGAGGGAGAATTCTTCCCAAGTAAGGCAAAGGGAGGGTAAATGATTGACGGATCTTTTCAAAAAGAGATAGGAATGGAATGAGAGAGGGAAAGAGAGAGTGAGAGATGAAATGAGCTCTTCCTCTCGCTGCTTTCTGCTTGAGAGCATTCCTGTGCCGCGATGATGTCATGAGAACTGGCCCCGGGCAGACAGGGCTGCTTATGTTGTTCAGAGAGGAGGGGCCGCACTCTTTCACCTCACGGAAAGACAGAACCATATATCACTTCCATACACCGCGCAAATATGTGTCGGAAAAGAAGCTCAGACACGAACACAGTCGGTGTGTGTTCGCTTTTGTGTAATTACCCTTCAGGAATTCTCCAAATCTTCAGAAATTTGCGGTGTCTCTGTCATGGTTATTTGATGCTATAAATGTCTGACACAGTTTTTCCTGAATATGACCGTTTTACTTTCTTTTTTTTTTACTCAATAAACATCATTCTAAAATGTAGGTTACATCAGCTTAGTCTATAGCAGTATAACGGTGCTGTATGTTGTAATAGAAAGTGAGAGCGCACTTTATGTTCATTCTTTAATTTACTGGCCCAAAAGCAGTTGTATTCTGCTTCCCTGGAAAACATTTTGAAGTGTCTTGAGGCTGCTCTTTTTTTGTACAATGAGTAGCATGTAAAAGAAGTCCACACAACCTGTGCAACTCTTTTGAAGTTGCGCAATATAATTTTTGTGACAAAAAGAGCTATTGTATACGTTGTGTACTAATGATCTTCCCCTCTTAAACCTGAAGTATACTAGTATGCATATATCTGTATGCATAGCCTCTCAAAGTAAATTTGCTATCAAACCACAGGAAGTTTCGTCCATGTCCAATATCTGAGCTATTTCTCTCCAGAAGTTATGACTAAAAGAAGTCATAATGTGCGACTCTTAAACTATCAGATGGTGATACTATAGGACTTTAGTATTGAATGATTACCACATTACCACACGTGTTACAGCTACTCCAAAAAGTATTTTAGTGCTCGTACACACGGAGACGTACATCACTGTATACGTATACATTTTTTTTCATATTGGCGTTTCGTCCACACGGATCCGGCGTTTTGGGAGACTGAAACCGATATTTTTTGAAACCGGGTCCTAAAGTGGATAAATCTGAAAGCGACACCCTTGCGCTTTCGTGTGTACAGCCAATCCGTATATATTTCGTGAAACGATGATGTCATCACATCACGTGTCGGCTGCGTCACTGCGTCGTTATGCGCATGCTCAAAGTCTTCTTCTCCGTGTATAATGTATATCTGTGGCAGAATTACAGCGCCCCATACTGGCCTGGCAAATATACTACACCGTTTTCAGTCAGTTTTAGTGGTTTCGTGTGACGCTGATATTTCTTGAGACGACGCCATGTTTACAGAATTTTTTTTTAGAACGAGGGAAAAAAATGATCGGATAGGGAATGCACCGGCTTCGTGTGGACGTGGCCTTAAAGTATACAATAGGATTTTTTTTTAAAAGTGTTGATTATCCCTCTCTCCTTTTCTTTTTTTCACTTCTTTTCCTATCTCTTGCCACCCCCTAATAGTCATATGTGAGAGTCTGCTTTGATGGACATTTTTATGAGCTGTACTTAAGTGAGAGTTGCTCAATGCAGTCATTCTTCTGAATGGATTGTGAGGGAGGAAGACGTCATGTGTGACCATGATTTACCGTGAAAGGGAGACCGACTGTGTCACCATGTGTGTGTATATCTGTCAACTTTTCCATCCCCAGAATTTATCCTCAAATTTCCATGTTTTCACACACTGTAGAGAGTTATGTTTTTCCACAAGCTATCATTCAAGCCCTTTTGTATCTCCATTCGTCTTTTGTCGCCTCTAAAGTGCAGGGTTCCCTGTAGCTCTGCAGAATGGCCTGCCTTTGCCAATCTTAATGCTAACTTACTTTGCTTTGGCTGAACAGCGAAATGGGGCTTAGTTGGTTATTTGGGTCATCTTATGCTGTGTTTATCTCACCAGTTCTCTTTGAACAAGTAGCTTTATTAAGTAGCTCTGTTTATTTAGACCCTGGTCTCTATTTTATGTCAGAGAGCAGCTTGAACAACAGAATTTTTCCTTTTGTGTTCCACGGAAAACATTTGGAATGACCGTAATTGTCTAAAATATCGATTTTAAAGCAAAGCATCAAACACAACATTTTTTAGTTAAACATTTGTGGTTACCCTTCTTAGGACAACTGTGTGAACTTGTTGAGAACTGATCCCCAAAACGCATAGGAGCAGTCTGGCCAAGTTCAATTTCCCCAATACATTTGTCATTTGTCTTGGGAACAATAGCTTACTCAAAATGGGCCCTTTGTTATGCCTCCCTCATTTAATAATACATCCACTATATTTGAATCAAGAATTTGATTGATGTGCTTCTAACTAGTGCTCACCGAAGAATAATTTCTAAAGTTAATAGTGTTGTTCAATCTGTTGTAGCTAATAATGTTTTTCCTAGTATCAATGGGAATGTTGTTGCACTTGATGGTTTATTTTTGCGTGGCTGGTCTTTGCACTTTGTGAAGTGTAGATGCCTCTCTGAAATGGGCCCCCCAGGGAAGCCTGTCACTTCAGCTTGTGAGCTATAACAGCTCTGGAATCCCACTGTTCCTGAATTTGTTTCTGTGTGTGTTAATGAGGGAAGGACTGGTGACCCCTAATGTGTCTGTGTTGTTAGTGAGTCAAAGTACTAAACAACTGAACATAAGATGATTTTGAAAATCTCTTTTATTGACTTGTATACAGACACACTGTGCTTGTTTCTTGCTCCCGCTCTGAGTTGGGCTTGGGAATGGGGGTCAACAGAGGCTGGCAGTGCTTCCTCTGTGTCTGATCCGGCTGATGTTATCGAGGGTTGGAAGTCTGTTTGCTTTGGGACTGCTGGGCAGTTAGGGGTGGGAAGGGTCGAAGAGCAGCCCCCCCCGTGGGACAGTCGAGGTATACGGACACTGGGGTCAGTCTCTCTGGCTTGGGAAAGGGCTGGGAGAGCCTAGACCACTGAACGACGTCAAATGAAATTGGAATGGAAAAACGGCCAAATTCAGACCAGAAAAGATGCACACTTGGCCCTTTTCTCTTTCCCTCCCTGTCTTCCAGTAGCAGAGGCAATTCGGTTTTCTCACAGGAACTACACCACTGCATCCGTGATGCTTGCGCATGAGGAAAAGGAGGTGGTGCCAAAGTTAACCTCATCCGCTTCACCTTTTAATGGATAAAAGGGATTCCCCAGTGATATCATCTGAACTTGCAATATTAGCCGGTTTGTTAGCAAGCCAAAGCATGCTGGGATATGTTCATTACCTGCCCAGGCTCTTATCGGACTTTCTTCTGAATAGCCTGCCACGTTTGATCTCCAGGTTTCTGCTCTCTTTTGAGTATCTTTGAAGATCTCCATTACAAAGAGAGGGGACACCAAGGGCCCCAGAGCCACAGTGTTAAAAGCAGTGGCCCGTAGAGACTGAAATCAAAGAGACAAACTCAGCCGTTGAAGGAAAACTTTCCCGCACCCCCTTTACCTTCCCCTGACAGATCCTGATTGGTCAGGTTGCGTACCTGTCTCTGCCCGTCTGTTTAAACCCTCCCCTCTGGGAGGTGTTTCTCGTTTTCTTTCTCACCGTTTTCTTTTTTCTCTCAGTCTTTTCTTTGCTGTCTATTTTAGTGAGCCAGGCCGGTCCAGTCGGTTCCCACAGAGTGGTTCCCATGGTTATCGGCGAGGAGATAGCGTCAAGGATGGAGGATGATTGGGATTGGATGAGGGTGGGGGTGGGGGTGTTTGACAGAGACCGGGAAAGACAGCTCTGCACTGAGAGATAGCAGCTCTGTTACATGGAAGGGGGAGGGGGAAGCCAGTGGGGTTACTGGGGTCTGGCTCTCAGAGATATAAGGGGGCAAAAGGAGCTGGAGTCGGTGGGGGTGATGGTGAACTGAGGTGGGGTGGAGCAACAGACTTGCAGGGGCACTGTGAGAGGGACAGATTCAGTTCCCACACTCATAATGACTGTGTCACAGGAGACTGAAAAGGGACAGCCTCTGGCTCTGGGGAATTTAGCAGGACCGACCAAAACGCGAAGGAAGGAGGGTGGCGAGGGCTGCCGATGGACTCTGTGACACAGGAAGTCTCTCAGGCCTTTTTAGGCTTCACCTCATCGCTTTCACACCCGAGATGAACCCCAAACCCAACCACAAGCCCTCTTCTACCTCAACGTTTCCACTTCATCTCCCCCTCCCCATGGTGTCTTTCCCCCCAGGCTTTTGTTCACCATGTTGTCCCGTTTCCTGTCTACACCCTTGTTCTTGTTTCTCTCTCACACTTCTTTTTGTTCACCCCTGCTGCCATCTCAAAGCCTTCGTTTTTGTCCTTTCCTTGGAGAAGTGCTGCTTTGAAGTTGCCTTTCTCCTCTCAGGCTCTCATGTCTTATCCAGCATCATTAGCACTTGACCTCTCTCCCCTCACGCCCTTTCATTTCACTTTATCTCCCCCATGCTGTGTGTGTGCGTGCACGATTATCTTAGTCAGAAAATCAAGCTCATTGCTTCTCATTTGCACTCTTATTTCACGGCACAATGAGCCTTTCATGTTTGCTTAAGTGTTTTTTGCAGAGTTTGATACTGTCGGCACCTTTGTGTCACTTTGACACGGCGCTCTGGTATACGTGTTATGTCACCGGGATCCATGTAGACCTTTTCTGCGCTTGGTTGACAGTAGGTAAAGCTATGTTCGGTCAGCAAAAGTAGGTAGAGATTTTTGAGAAGTATGTGGAGAAGTTTTGAGAAGTATACTTTCTGGTGAGGCCTGCCTGATTTTCAAAAGTGGGTTTTTACCCACCCTGTGGTCTTGACACTTTTTTTTGTCAGCCTGCTGGGTCTGAAATATGTGGTGTCCAATTGAGTGAGCCGGGCACCAGTCATTCCACAACTTTCTCAGGCTCGTCCCCCCCTTAAGGGCTGCCATAGTCAATATTTACAGTTGGGGATGAATCATGAAGACTTCACAATAGCATTCCGAACATGCTTAAGTGTGTCGGTTGAAGAGAGCGAGAAAGGGAAGAAAGAGAGGTGTGAAGCGCAGTACGAGGCTTGCGCAACACAATGTGGTGGCGCTCCCATGACAAGACACCGGGAGACGGGACGGGACAAATACCGCAGCGAGTTACTGTGGGTGTGGTGGGAAGACTTTGTGACACGACAACCTTGGCCACAGTTTCTCTCTCCTCTCTTGCTTTCTCTTTCCCTTTATGTATGCGTGTCTCAGAGAGAATATCAAGTCATGTTCTCTATATTGTTTTTACTACATTGAACTAAACTGAACTCTGGGAATATTTCATCATTTTTATTTTTTTATTAATTTTTATTAACTGCATTAATACAACCAATTCCCTCTAAATAAATTTTAAAAAAATCTACCTATGCACAGTATATTGATACCTTATCAATTATATATACAATATTAGAGATTTATCATAATAGTCAATTTTAGATATTTAATTTTGCATTCTTATATCCCAGTATTTTTGCTGTTATCCAATGATGATTTTTGCAGTTAATGAAAAAGCTAATTCTATATGTTTAATTCATCATTTATTTTTGCAAAGTACCATAGCATCTTTTTATTATCTGATTTAGCCGGAATATAAATAATAATAAGAGGACCCTAATAAAGCATGGAAGATGAACATTTTCGGGATTTTTTTTGTTGTTTTGTTTTTTGCTGTATAATCTCTGGATTTAAACCAATTTTCTGAAATTGATGGTTCGAAAGAATTGATTGACAGAAATACATTTCAAGTTGTAACGCATCGAGTAGATGCGAACTGGGACTTTTTGAAATCTAATGCCTAAATATAAAAAACAACATTCAAATTAAAATCGCTCTAATAATCAATACAAGACAATATATTTCACCCAGCCCTAACTATCATTTATTTACATCTAGTTGGGGACAAAAAACTCGACATCGTCAAGGGTATTTACTGCTGGAAGTATGTAAGACTCATTGATCTGACCGCCTGAGAAGAGAGAAAAAGAAAGAGCTATGAACCATTCTTGGTTTCAGGGCTCGTCGTGGGGCTATTATCCCCCTATTTGGGCAGTGCTAAAGAGCTCAGTTCTGAGAGAGGGGCAAGTATCAATGGGGTGGGTGGAAAGGCTAGCTTCACAGAGGCCAAGCTACCACACAAAACCCCCAGTGCCCCCCTGAGCCCTGCAGCTAAAGCCCACACAAAGAGTCTCCTCACTGGCCATTATTCCCCGACTCCTGTGGTTCTCTGCAGAGCTCCAGTCCCAAACCAACCCCCCTCGTCCAGAGCTGCCAAGAAACTTTTCTGGGTATGAGTCGTTCCAAGACCAACAAGGGAGAGTTTTCTGAACACATGTATGTTATTAGAAAAAGAGAGAAGTGTCAGAACGTTTTCTTGTCGGCTGCATCCTGTCCAACTGTCTGGTCAGGTTCAGCTCTCTGGGCAATGAACGGGCCATTAGCACTGACAACAACACTGATCTAAAACACCTCTAGGCAGGGTCACGGGAGAAAGAGAGGTCAGCCCTGATGAGCTTTCTACTAATGCTTCAAGTAAACGAGCAGTCTCGTGTCTTATTACATCCAAGAAACCTTCCACCAGTATTGGGGAAGCAGATTCCCAAGCAACAAGCTGCTCATAATTTCTTTTAGAATTTAAAGTAGTTAAACTTTAAGCTACTATTTTGGAAAAAAGCAAGTAAGCTTTAATTTAGTTATTTATGACTGTCAGCGTTTTGTCATTTGAATGATTGAGTTTTGCATTTTGATGCTGTCTGCTTTCTATATAGTATTATAATATATAACAATTATTATTACTATATAGTATTATAATATATAACAATTATTATTGTTATATAGTTTATCATTATTATAGATATTAGTGCAATCCACACAAATTACAGTCTTTTCTTTCCTAAAAAAGGAACTGAATATTGCTAAATTTATTAGAAAAAACTTTGAATATTATAAATATAGCCTATAGTTAAATATTTGAATCAAATGTAAACACGTTTTTTTTTTTTTCAAAAATTATTTGTATAAAAAATAATACATTTGTAAATAAAAATATGTATTAAAATGATTTTTTTATGTTTTATTATTCCCCTCTGTCCTGTGATAATTATTATCATTTTTTAGTTGTTTTACTTTTTAGTGTTAGGTCTGTAGTGTTTGTCTCTTTTATTGTATGGTTTTGTATAGTATTAGTTTCTTTATAGCGTTTGATAAATGTAATGAAAATATGTTTGATAGAAGAAATGTAAACCATACTAATATCGGTTCAATTGGAGGGATTTGTTTCTGCATTTACTGTTAGAAAAGATTGCCTAATGCCAACCCCAATTTATTTTCCCACAAAATTATATCTAGATTTCTCAAGACGGTAGTGATCTTGTTATTGGCCGCCCAAGCTTGCAACAAATGTGTCAAACAGTGAGGTTTGCTGTGCCGACGGGGCAGGAATCTGAACTGCACTCCTGTTCCCACGCTCACCTGCCTCTGCTTCAGTTTGAATCATAGCAGTCTCCTCTCATTGGTCAGACACCTGGTCATGTGACCCAGCCGCAAACCCGCCGCCTGTATGCAGTCCAGGATTTTCCCATGGGAGCGGCAGTGAGAGAGAGAGAGGGAGAGAGTGAAACAAGGGGAACGGAGTCTAAATGAATATTTTCCCTCCACTCCCCTCCCCCAGCTCTCGTCTATGGGAGCTCTCTGGCTTTTCTCAAGCACGTCTCACTAATTGGAAATGTTTTTAGCTCATTGAAGGCTCATGTTGGCCTCGTATAGAGGTGACGTCTGCAACACATACTCAACGCTGTGCTTTTGTGCTGCACATACAGTGGCCTGTCATCTCTTGTGCAGTCTTAACCTTAGGCACAACAACACAACATGACTAACCTCACTGCTAACTGCGATTTCTGAAGAAATGCTGAAGGCCAACACCAAAACTCACAATATGGTCATATGCTTGTATGTTGTATGCAGTTGTCTGGACTTGAGCTTTTTTGAGTGTTTTTAGCTCATTTTTATCAGCACAGTGCTGTGTGGTTTGTGTTCTGGGGTTTATAGAGTTTTATGGGATTTTTTTTTTGCCTGTTTAATTTCTCTGTGACCAGAGAAAATCAAAGCTTGAAAGCTTCATAAAGTAATGTTTTTTTCCTCACAATTTGGCCCAGAGAATTTTTTTTATAAAATACTTTTTTGTGGCAATAGAATAATTATATAGTATTATAGTTTATTATTACTAAATAAAAGTATTACAATTAATAAACTAAGAAATATTACTGTTTTGATATGCCACTGTAAAAAGGTATTGATAAAACTACAATGAGCTTTTATTAGTTAACCACAATATTTTACAGTACAACAATTAAATCACAATATTAATGGTTTCAATTTTACTTTTTCCATCAAGCTTTTATTTTGGCGGCTTTATTTCAAGTAATCACTTATATTAAGTTCACACTACCAGCAATACGCAGCATCAAAATGGAAAGAATGCATTCATTTAATTGGAGAAGTACTGATTTCCCGCGACACAATACCGTTTTCGACAGGATGTAAGCGTGTCCAGCGCCTCAACAAAGTTGAGATGCGTTTAATTTTATGCAAATGAATTTTATGCAACAACCAATAGGAGTGAAGTTAGTGGACCTTGTGTAATCCCTCACTACATCCACTGTCACTGTGTAACAATCAGCAACGTTCCTGTATATGTCTATATATTTCCTATCTACAGCTTTTTTTATTAAGCATTTATGTGCTGCTTCCTTATATATTTACATTTATTCATTTAGCAGATGCTTTTATCCAAAGCACAGAATACAGAAAGCGATTCACCCTGAAGAAGCAAAAGTGCTCACTATACAAAGTTTTGAATGTAAATTGTATTTAGTCTTTCCCTTCCAAAATGTTTGACTGAAGCAGCAAGAGAATAACTTATTCTTGCTCTACAACATCCGTAAATGTCATTCATAAGGCATGAGTGCGAACGCCCACTAGTGACATCACCGCCAGCCACTGGCGTCAATCTCTTTAATCTCTTCTCAATAACTCATATCATTTTAACTATCATTAATTTCCATTCCACGAATTGTGGGGGACGAGTTTGTTCCTTGAATACTCCATTTCACTGGCTTGCACTCAGTAAAATCTCACTGGCTCATACAAATCTTCAGAGCACTTCTTGAGAAATGTTTCACCTGATGTGCGATTGAGGGTGTTTTCACACTTGGCATATTTGGTTCTATTAAAACAAACGCTGGTGCGATTTGCTCTGTTGGTGCGGTTCATTTGAATAAGTGTGAACGCTGCCGTCTGAACCCTGGTGGGCAACAAACAAGAGGACCGAGACTCATCCGCTGAAAAGATGGGTCTCAGTCCAACTTCCAAACAAACTCTGGTGCGGAACGAGTGAAATATGAACCAATACAGACCAAAGACATCGAAACAGCAAAAACAGGACATAATTTTTAACAGGCAATGAATATGTCTGTTTTTTCTCATCATAGTCACGAGTTTGCCCATCACAGTTGGGTACAGCAGAACCGCGTCGTCTCTCTTGAGATCTTGGTTTGTGTGTGACGGAGGGATTCCTGCTGCTGTTTTAACTCCTTCACACATTTTATAAACTCTTCACGATTTCTCAGCTTGTAGCGAGACACATGTCCAGCACATGTCTTAAAGCAGTGGTTCCCAACCGGTGTGCCGCGGCACTAAGGGGTGCCGTGAGATCTTTTGAGGGTGCCGCCAAAATTTCGGAGAAAAAAAAAAAAAAAAAAAAATATCGCACTAACGTCATTCTCTCTTGGCGGGAGAGGAATACCGAGATAGCTATAACCCCCCCCCCCCCCCCCCCCCGTGTCAACAATCGCGCGAGGTCTCTCTCTATTGAAATATCTATTTCCTTATAAGGGCGCCGGGAACTTTTGAAAGGCTTTCAAAGGGTGCCTCGAACAAGAAAAGGTTGGGAACCACTGTCTTAGTGTACATAATTTAAACCAGTCAATCAAGTTGTGAAAATATTCCTGTGCCTTCAGGTTTGGTGTTAAGATGCCAGTGTAAACGTTAAGCAGGGCTGGACTAAATGTGTTTTTTTTTTTTTTTTTTTTTTTTTTTTGTGGTCGCACAAACCAAGAACAAAGCGAACCGAATTACAAGTGTGAACACACCCTTTGACACCATGTTGGAACTGGAATACACAAGTGACATACAACCATAACTTGGCTGGCATCAACGGGACCTGGCTCTTACTCAATGTGACATTGGCATATTTGCCATGGGTTTTGGTCTAGTCGCTCCTCGCTTGTTTAAGAATGAGGCAAAACACGCATGTGGTTTTGGAGGCAAACACATGTGAAGAATGAGCGCGACGGTGCAGCCATGAGTATGAAGAGTTGGCGGAGCAGGTTTTGACTTGCTTTTGCATGGGAAAATCAGGAGCTGGGTAAATAGTTGCCGGTATGTTTTTCGCGGTGTGTGGGAAGAGATCACTCAAGGTAGAATGGAGAGAGCGTGAGAGTGAGCAGCCAGAGGTTGCAAAGGCCACCTGTGCCAGTCACACACACACACACACACACACAGCTTGTTTTTTGTGTATGTGCGTGTGAAATCATAAATACTTCCAACTGAATTCTGAGTGAATATTTTTAGATTTTATGAACTGATATCATTTACTTTACTAGTCAAAAGTTTGAAAGAATTTAAAATTACAATTAAAAATATTATTATTAATATTAAATATTTTGAAAGTGGTCTTCTGCTCACCAAGGCTCAATTATTTGATTAAAAAAAAGTATATAATATGTTTTAATATCATTAGTCTTCAGTGTCACATGGTCCTTCAGAAATAATTATAATGTGATTATTTGGGTTCTTACTATTATTATTATTAGTGCTAAATTGTTAATAATAGTTGTTATTATTATTATTATTAATGTTGAAAACAGTTTTATTTTTAATTTTTTGTGGAAACCATGATACATATATATATATATATATATATATATATATATATATATATATATATATATATATATATATATATATATATATATATATATATATATATATATATATATATATATATATATATATATATATATATATATATATAAAATTTTGGATTATTTGATGAATATTAAGTTCAAAATATTTGAAACGTTCAAAACTTTTGTAACATTGTCTTTACTGTCTTTACTTAAACTATTTTTACTTACTTTACTTAAATTTAATGCACCCTTTTTTTAACCCTCAGCTATATAAAACATTTAAATGATAGTATATCATGATCTAAGCCTAAGCAGTGAAAACGGTTTAGAATTGTAATGATAAATGTTTCTTGATATCAGAATGATTTGTGAAGGATCTTGTGACACTGAAGACTGGAGTAATGATGCTGAAAATACAGCTTTGATCACAGGAATAAATTACATTTAAAAAATATTATAATGGAAAATAGTAATAATCTTTAAATTGGAATATTTAACAATATTAATGTTTTTACAGTATTTTCAATCAAATAAACACTGACTTATTTGATCAAAATAAAATGCAGACAAATAAATGCACAAGAGACGACTTTCGAAAACAATAAAAAATAATAATGTACATTTTACATAATTAACATTTATTTACCCTCATGTTCTTCCAAACCTTTATTCCGGATTCAAAGGGAGAAAGTTTATGTTCATGATAAGAAATGTTTGCACTGCTATATATTTCAAGTCGTCTTAAGCCATATAGAAGCTGTCAACTTGAATTTGGTTCTGTTCCTCATAAAACTATCGTAAGGCTCCTGAAGACTTTAAATATGTCATGTGAGTCATACAAGTCACTGCTGTCCCGGTGGTTTGTGGTCCTTCTTGGAGCTTGACAGCCATATACTATGAACTGAAATTGTATTTTCTGTTCCACAGAAGTAATAACCACAGTGTATTTGGAGCAACTTGAGTGTGAGAAAATAATGACAGTTTGAGTTTTTCGTTATTCTTTTTAACTGAGAAGTCTTTCTATTTCAGTTTCATTTAATTTCTGGGAATAGAATTCCATTCCCATGAGTTCCGTGACTGAATTGTCACTGTCCTGTTAAGGTGTCCCATTTAGCGTGCCTCAGTCTGGGCGGTGTTGCGGAGGTGGAGATGGCGTTTAGTGACTAGGCTTTTAGCGCCCACGTGTTGTTTGAAAGGGTGGGAATCAGCTCCTCGCTGAAGATGAGACAGAAGCCACAATGAGGTGTGAAATCAAGAGAGGCGACGCAAACTTCTAACCTCACACCTAGCCTGCGTCACTGGAGCCGAGTCAAGTGTGTGTGTGTGGGAGAGTTTGGAAAGGGAGTTCAGTTCACATCCTACCATCTACCAGCGTGTGTGTGTATAAGTTTACCACAAACTTTTTAACATGTATGCATACATACATACACTGTCAAAGTTTTGTGGTCAGTTTTTTTACGTATATACATATGTATACACACACACGCACACATATACATATATGGAAAAGTATTAATTCTTTTTTTTTAACTGAACTCTTATTTATTTATTTTTTCATTCATATTCTGCGGGAAATTAATATTGGAAGCGTTTTAGATATTTCAGTATCAATATGCATCAAAGAATTTCGACTTTTTAAAAGATTACAATTAAAAAAAATTAAATTAAATTAAAAATGTAACCTGCCAAAGTGGCTGGCAGGAGTGACGTGCTACACATGCCTCTGCTGAAATACACATTTGGCAGGTTGGCGGGTGTTAATGTCAAGCCTCATTTATTACGTAATAATGTGTTTTTTCTGTCACCTGTTTCAAGGCTTGCAACTGTAATGAGTACTTTAAGCTGTCCAGAGAGGATATGACCCGCATGATGAAAGAGAGAGGTTGGCACTTGTCTTCCATTTGTTGCCCATATCAGTATAATGTATGTTTTCAAATGTATATATTTAATAAAGATCTTTTCCACATTCTTTTCTACCATTTTTCCAGTGTTTTTTTCTTTCCCTTCACAGGTCTTCTTCAGGATATCGTATCTAAGCGAGATGACTGCGAACTGCAGGATGAAAGACGAGAAGATTACAATAGCTGGAGGCCCCCAGAGGGCCCCCAGTTCACCCCTCATTGCCGCTGGGCCCCACGCACTGCCCTGGACCCCCAGACCTTCAGATTCCCCAGTGGGGCCGAAGTTCAGCTGGAGACGGTGCCTCCTGGCCTCCTTCCCCGGATTCCAGTTTACTTCATCTGCACCGGCTGTGGAAAGGTGTTCTGGGAGGGGACTCACTACGACCGGGTGCTGTCGCAGTTCCAAGAGGTCCTGCACGTCAGTGAAGACCTGGCCACAAAAGCATGAGATTCCAGGTGTAATGAACGCATTCGTTGTTGCTTTTGTTTTTTCACACCGCAGATTTTATTTTAAATTACTTTTATGGAGGTATTTTCATGTCAAAGTTATGTGGAGGTATATTCATGACAAAGTTATAACTTTGTCATTTTCATGACAAAGTTATTTGCTAAACTTTGTCATGATAACTGTGCAAAAATTCTTATGTTTTGCTGTGCACAAAATAATAGTGCTATAAAATGTTTACAAACCTCTGAAGTTCATAAAATATAAGCGTTAATTGTTTTTGTTGGACAAAATGACATTACATTTTAATGGATTTTTTTTTGCACAATTTTTTTTTCTTTTTTAGATCTAAATTGCTTACAAACTTCCTAAGTCCTTCATGAAATGTAAGTGTTTAGTGGGAGACTTTATGAAAAGGTTCATCACAAATTTTCAGTAAAAACATGATTGGTTTACTCCTCCGTTTTTTTCCCTCCAAAATCCTGTTCAGCCATTTTTCTTAAAAGCCAAAACAAAACGAAGAGCTTATTCCGCTCTAACAAAATATTTAGCATGTTCTCTGTCTTGCAGTTATCGTTGAACCCCCCCCACCCCCCACCCTTTTTTTCCAGATCGGACATTGTTTATGTTTAGTCTTTAAGTCATATTTCCATTTGTAAATCTGTCAAAACTACACATAATATGCCTGGGTTCCCCAAAGACAGCGCTGCTGACATCATGCCAGCCGCTGTTTTCCTTCCAAGTTTTTGAGGACTATTTGCAAGTTCATAACAGGATGGGCCGCGCACAGTCAGTCGTTCAAAGTTGCTGCCCTTCCAAGTTCAATAAAGTCGCACTCAAACAGAGCTACCTACATCTGTGTCCTCCTTTAAAAGTGTGCTCCCTGAATGTAAGCATCAAAGTGTTGACTGTAACCGTAGCTCTGCGTGTTTGCATTAGCTCGAGATAATCTTGTCTGCTTGCAGTAGGAGCTCTACCTAGCCCTGTTCAGGCCGCCCTGGCTCTTCTGCAGTTCTGTTATTCGATACTGGCTCTTTCTTTGCTGGGAAGAAAAGCTCGCCTCTTTCCCACGCTCCTTGAGCACGTGGTACCGGGGCTGAATTGGATTCTGAAGGCCCTCCCTCTATAGAGACGTCATGCTAACCCCTCAGATTCCCCGGCCGGTGACTCAGGGGCCTCTGCCTGCTCTCCTCCCCCTCCTCTCCTCTGTCTGGCTCAGGCGCCAAAAACCTCGCGCTGATCTTTGAACAGCTCCACAGCGAACAGTGTGCTCTACTGTACTGACCTGCTGGGTAGTTGGTGAAGACCATGGTTTCTTTAGACTGTGGGAGAAATCATTTAGTCAGTACAAGCTGTAGATCCGGACATTAATTTGCCAGTTTTAGAACAAATTCTGTAGATTATTTTTGTAGTTAAACCATAGTATTAATAACCATAGCATAGTTATTGTAGTAAAAGCGGGGTTAGTCTATATGAATTTGCCACAAAATTCAGTTATTTTGGTAGTTATATGGTTTTACTGCTAAAATCACAGTTAAACCACGCTACTGTAGTAAAACCTTGGTTAATCTTGTTGTTTCTACATAATTCATAGTCATACCGTGGTTATTGTACTATAATCATGATAATATTTTAGTTACAGTGGTTTCCCTGTAAATTCTATAGTAAAACCAGATTTATTTTTTACAACAAAATTCGTTATTATCATGATTTTTCTACCATAACCATTTTTTATTTTAGTTGCAGTGGTTTTACTGCAAATTCTTTAGTAAAACCGTGGTTAGTCTTGTAGTTTATTATGGTTTTGCAATGCAAATTCTGTTGGAAAATCATAGTCTTGTTGGTACTATGGTTTTGCAACAAAATTCAATTGGTTAATTTTGGTAGTTATGGATTGATTGATAATATCACAGTTAAACCATGCTATGGCAGTAAAACCATGGTTAATCTTGTAGTTATGGTTATTGTACTATAATCATGATAATATTTTAGTTACAGTGGTTTCACTGTAAATTCTATAGTAAAACCAGATTTATTTTTTACAACAATTCATAGTTATTATCATGATTCTTCTACCATAACCATTTTTTATTTTAGTTGCAATGGTTTTACTGCAAATTCTTTAGTAAAACCATGGTTAGTCTTGTTGGTAATGGTTTTGCAACAAAATTTAATTGGTTAATTTTGGTAGTTATGGTTTGACTGCTAATATCACAGTTTAGACATGCTACGGTACTAAAACCATGGTTAATCTTTGTATGTTCAAGCCAAAAAAAGTACAGTCTCAGTAGGATGTTTAAATTTCATCTATAAACTGGAACGAAGAGATCGCATCTTGATTGAAAGGAAGGGAAAAGGCCAATGAATCTTGAACTGAAAACTGGCTCCAGCAGCAAATTAAATGTAGCCAGTATCATTAGTACTACTTTTTTCTTTCTTTTTTTGTGCGTGACTACAACATATTTACACACAAACATTACATGCATATTTACAAGCGTCAATGCCTCCGCATGGCAAAGAAACACCAAATATTTTCACTTTATCTTGCGAGTAACTGAATGTGAATCTGAACTTTGTTGAGATTTGAACAAACCAGGGTTAATCTGAAAGGCATTCTGAGATTTAGATGCCACAGAGATCAACTTTCTAGCTTTTATGACACGTATTAATCTTTAATAAGGCATCTTTGCACCCGTTGACACTGGGAGGAGTTTTTAGCTCGCTCTCTCGCTCTCACTGGATTAGATTTCTGATAAATGTGACCCGATGGCACGGGCCCAGGTGGAGTGACACACTTCCTGTTAAGTACAGTACATCTGACAACGAGCAAATGGCTCGCAGACTATTCTCGGCGTCGGCTCGATTAGCCCCTCGCGTTGCTTTGATGTCGACCTCATCAACTGTGCTACCTAAAATCCCCATTCAGGCTTGATTTATGTGTTGGCTAAAACAAAATAAAGGTATACAACTATTTTTAAGAGGTGTTTAATCTTTTTGCTGACCCACTGAAGTATGCAGTGACCCTAAAAAGTATTCAGACAGTCTCAGACATTTTTTGTATCTGTTCTCAAAGGTTGCACTGTTGAAAAGAAAAAAGGTTTTTAAACATGGGCCTATTCGAGTTTTTAAATTTCGTGCTTAATTCAATGTGTTATTTGCCGTTTCTTTGTAATTATTTGGGAAATTAATTAGCAATTTTGCTTTTTTTTCTAAAAAACAATTCAACAATTTAGTTTTGCTCTCAAATAATTTAACTTTTCTGAGAGTTTAGCAGAGACATTTATTGAACTTGCGATTTGGTGATTTTTTGTGATTTTTCGTGATTTTTGAGTGTTTTCTCTCAGGAGGCAAGGGAGGCAGTGCCTCCTCAAAACAATAGGATGAGAAAATAATCTATATTACAAAGATAAAAAGTAAGTGAAGTTACAAGCGGGACGTCTCCCCTGAGCCCATTGAGACACCCTAAACTGAGAATGAATGGGGTAAAATCCCATGAGAGGAGGCAATGCCTGGATATGATCAGTTATGATTGGATTTGATTGGTTTGTGCGATGCATCCCACCTCTTGTTTTCATGTGCATTTTGTCCAATGGTAAATATGATTCTTTATGCATGACTGTTGGTCACAAAATGAAAATTGCATATAAATTATATTGTTCACATCTAATTTGCTGTTGGAGACGACATTTAGGCGACATATGACGACATTTAGGCTTTTCCAGAATTCCTCCTAGTTTCTATATTTTTATTAATCGCACTGTTATTCATACATTTTTAGCATAGCTCAAGTGTTAAAGCTTTTCGGGTCCACTGTAGGAAGATCTAAGAGCAGAAATTGTGCAAATTCCCGGGTCTAGAGATAACCGGCCACTGGGAGAGGCCCTCCGTTTTCTCAGCAAATATTTTCCAAAAGGCCAGCACACGGACACATCTTTCTGATTAGCCAACAGATGTGTTGAGAGACTTTAGCCCTGCCCTGGCAGGTCTTAAAGAACACTTCTGTTTCACACATGGTCAAATACCTCACAAGTGCACGTCGCTTCATTCCTTCAAATCATGGGAAAGTTTTGCTTGGGAAAGAATTTCCCAAAGCTTTATGCTTTAGCCCGTTGAAATATAATTTGTCAGCATACTGAAATCTGACACGTCTCAGAACAGAATGCCTGAAATTCGATATATTCACACATGAGGTATTAAAGGAGGATATGTGATGGAGGGGAACGACATGTTAGGATAAGATACTACAAGTAATTAATAATGCGGACGAGTTATTTCTTCCACATGTTAAACCAGTGTTTATATATGTGACGTCTGGTTCCACACGGTTTATTTTGGGGTTTTTAACATGAGAGCTCTTATATCCCGCACATAACCAAGGATTAGTGAACTCTGCAAAGGTGGAGGTGCATTTTTGGAGAACTGGGAATTGGCTTGAAAAAGGCTGAAGTACAACCATAAACCAAAAATTTTGCATTGAAAGCATTAATAATCCATGACTTCTTTATGGTGCATATATTGGAAAACCATTGAGTAAATATTAATTTTACATTTATGCATTTAGCAGATGCTTTTATACAAAGTGACACATTGACATTCTAATCAGTTCTTGCTTTCCCTGGGGATCGAATCCATGATCTTAGTGTTGCAAGCGTGAATGCTCTGCTGTTTGAGCTAATTTACTTCTACATCACATTTTAATTTTAACTTCTTAATTTCTCACATAATATTGTGGGAGGGGAAATTAAACTTTTAGTCAGCTTTAGCTTCTTAAATTTACGTTTGGTTGAAGTTCGTTTAATATTATATAACACAAGTCAGTATATTGACCTATTACTAATATTACATTGCATTTGACTGAATAAAGTATAAAATCATCTTAAGTGAATAAAGTAATTCAGAGTACTTATTTTGACCTACTAGTCGGGCAGAGATTTGTGTGTGTGATTTCGTTCAGAATGTACTGCCTAAAATACGTTAAAACTACAGTAATCAGGAATTCTGGAAACAAAATGGTGATTATAATATAACAAACGAAAACTTTGTTGTTGTTGCTGAATATTTGCGGGTCTTTGTCAATTTATAGGTCTATTCAGTTTGATTGGGAGACATGTTGAGAATGAGATGACTGGGAAAAAGTGTCCCATTCAACCTGAATTCACCCTCCTGTCAGGTTATTTGAAGCGATTTTAATCTCGTCTTGGCCGTATGAACAATAGTGTACGTGCAGGTTATAACGCACGAAGCGGTTATGAGTGAAACAGCACAGTTTGGCTGAATAGATGTTTGAAGCTTCTGCACAAATGGAGCAAACGGTTGCACACTGCACTGCGTATGTGTGGCTTTCCACGCCAAACTGCGGCGCACAAACTGCAGTGTGTCCGGTTCCCACGGTATAGCTGCAGTGCGTGTCACGCATGCGCAGTGTGGTCCGAATCTTCACGGGGCGCGCGCTTGACGCCGTGGACGCGCACAGGAAGTCGTGCAGCCTTTGTTATTGACTTTAAACAGCTGGAGCTAGTCTAATGCTTCAGGTGTTTCGTGTTACAGTCAAGCAACACCAATAAATAAGTGGCCATTGGCTTTTGGTGCAGACAAGTAGGAATGATGATTATATAAACTTAACAGGTGAATATGGTCCTCAACAGTGGGAACTGGAGTTAATACTTCTGGCAAAAAATATATCTGGCACAATTTTGTCGGTTTCTGAATTAAACCCCAACCCAAGTCTTGCTGTCGTGTTATGCTCATCTTTAAAGTGGTTGTTTATATCAGTTTAAAGTGTTTCTCTCTCATGTGTGCATATTAACACATAATCACGCTCTCGTTTTATTACTGTGGGATGTTTGGGCAACGAGACACGCCCATTTCTCCGGTTCCCCGCGTGACCACGCCCCCAAGCCAACCCCTCAACCAATCAGCGTCGCAGAATCCATCCCATTCCACAACACTTGATTCTATGGAGACGCATTGTTATGCAAAGTAGGTCGTCTGAAATATCCCCTTGGCAACGCAGCTCCGGGCAGAGAGTGAGCAGCAGCGCGCGGCGCACAGACAGCAGCGGGCACGCGGACAGTTTGAGTCAATCCACCCGTCCAAACGCAAAGAGGCAAGTACAGCTTTACTTGTTCAACTTTAGATGGAACTACGATAACCGTGGGATAGTCCTTTAACAGTTTCTGTGTTTATTTCAGTCACCCTTGGCCAATAAACCCCAGCGGGACGCGACAGGCGCATTTCCCAAGGTAAATCACCTCAGACGTCTGTAAACCTAACGGCCGTCGATGCGCGTGACCGGAGAAACCGCCGTTCACGCGCCTCCGCTCTCACACTAAACGCTCTATATTCTGCCATAACCTGGTGCTGCTACTGTCACACACACTTGCACCTTGTGGACTTTCTCGCTAGCTCTCTGGATATATACATATATGTATAGTCAGTGACTGCATTTACACACCGAGTGTGTCGTTTACTTGTCCGTTTTGGGATATACAGTAGTGTCGCGCGCCCGCGCTGGGAGCCGCGCGTTTCTCCGGTACCGGCGAGCCGAGGCGGTGAAGCGTCATGAGCCAGGCGGAGATCTCCACGTGCTCGGCGCCGCAGAGGGTCTTCCAGGAGGCGGTGAAGAAGGGCAACACGAAGGAGCTGCACTCGCTGCTGCAGAACATGACCAACTGCGAGTTTAACGTCAACTCGTTCGGGCCCGAGGGACAGACGGCGCTGCACCAGTCGGTCATCGACGGAAACCTGGAGCTCGTGAAGCTGCTGGTGAAGTTCGGAGCCGATATTCGGCTAGCGAACCGGGAGGGATGGAGCGCGCTGCACATCGCCGCTTTCGGAGGACACCAGGACATCGTGCTATACCTCATCACCAAGGCCAAGTACTCCTCCTCCGGCGCGCGGTGATCCGGGACACACCGGCCTCCTCGGACCCGAGCCAGCGGCGAAGCTCCCGTGTACCTCCAAACCAAATGAGGCTGCAGCCTTTACCGTGAGTATGCGGTCTGGGATGTGCGTTGGTACTATAGCTTTTCGATGAATGTGTCAGTCATCAGATGGACTGTCCTCCTGGAGGAGTCGGGATGGACTGTCCCAGGCTTCACCTGGAGGAGTCGGGATTGATGCTGTGGTTAATGCTGGAATACACCTCCAGAACCAAGGCCATCCTCTGCTCTTGGCTAAACACTGTCTTTTAACACAAACCGTAAGAGGTTTGATCAATCAGATGATGGCGTTGGTGTCCAGTGCTGAAACATGTCCCTGGAGCAGCAGTTGTCTTCTTCTTCCTCCTCTTCTTCAGTACTGTACGCATAGCTTTACTGTGTTCCTCCGCACAGGTATAGTGTCTCGAGCAGCTCCTCCAGCTTCAGGCCAGTGCGACCCATGCCTATATGCTTAACGTGTTACTAAAAACCGCTGCTTGCGCTCTGTTTCTTCTCTTTTTGTATCAAAACGTCAGGAAAGTCGCCTTTGGGACACACTTTATAATCTTCTTTCAGTATTTTTGAATTAACACCCTGGTCATCACTGTGAATACAGGCTGGGTTTGTCTTTTTTTATTTATGAAGGTACATTGAGATGATGCATTTAAATTATGTTGTGGATATTTTTAAGACTATAGCCTAAGTGTAAAATTATGTAGGGTGACCTAAAGCTGCTTCGGACTCGTTACAGGCTAAACTGTCCCGCGTGGAGATTCCCCTCCCCTCCTTTTTTCCCGGGAAATGCATCCCCTTCCACTTTGATTCTGGTTCCCTACATCAGCTACCTCGACTCGAAAGTATTCAACAATATCACACGCTCTCTTTCTCAGTCCTTCCTCCTAACTCTCCCACAGGATCAGTGTAGGCCCTCTTTGGGTTGTTTTACTTGACGTTTCCTTTGTTTTTTTAAATAATCTTCACCCGGGACAATTTATCTCCGTCAACCAAAATTAAGATCCATTGGTTATTCAAAGCATTTTTTTCCTTTCGTCAAGCATGGTTGAGACATTGTATATGTAGGTTTGATTGCTTAATTTAGCATTGTCATTTTTTGTTTCCATTTTAGTCACAAAAAGTGAAATGCATTGCATGACTATTAAATGCAGGGAGTTTTGTTGCACATAAATGTGGAGCCTTTTACGCCCCCTAGTGCCTGGTCGGGTAACTGCAGGAGCTGAGGCTTACCAAGAGTTACTACTGAGCAGGACTACATGAACTTTGAGAAGACTATGACTTCTGTTGCAGGAAACATCAGATTCATTCAAAAGACTGCCTGCCGCCTTTAAGAGTCATGGCACCTGGTGTTTGTTTCAATGCTGCTTTTATCTACGTTTTTTCTCTTGATACAATGGCCAACGGTGAGGACAAATATCAGTCCGAGTTTTTTTTTTTTTTTAAGCCCCATGTAGTCGCGTGATCGTCCTCGTGTCTTCATGCCACTGATGTTTCCAGCCCCCGTCGCTCAACCTGGTTCCCCAAACCAGGATCTCCTCACACACCTGGAGATTCAACAGATGTGATCATCCATTCGATTGGTATAGGCAGAACAAATATGCATCGCTTGTCTTAAACTTGATATTTTTACTCTTGTTGAAAATATTGCACTGATGACTGTCGTTAATTCGTTGACTTCGGGTCGACATTTTATTTTTTCTAAATAGAAAAAATGAACACAACAAAATACTATTGTATAAAAAAAAGCTCCAGGTTATATTGTCTCTTTGTGTGTGTTTCATTGTATAACATTACGTTTGCAAAGATATGTGTATCTCTGTGATCGGGTGTATGTGTATATATACATGTATGGTATATATGTGGATATATAGACGCTGATATCTCAGAGCACTTTCTTATTTGAAGTGCTCTCCTCCTGATGTTAATAAAGGGGAATAATACTTGTGATGGTAAGATCATTGTAACAAAAATAAATTGCACGATGTATAGTTGTTTTACCCCAGCATTTGTCATAACATTTATGACACGGGGTGAAATGACGGGATAGGTGTATATGAATGAGTAAAAGTGCTGTTGTATTTTTCTTTCCTTTTGTGGACCAAGTTATTTTTCATCTTGCGTCTCCAGCGAACAAAAAATGTATGAGTGATGCGAATGTTCTTCTGTCTTGACTTTATCTTTTGTGTGTGTAAGTGTGTGTGTGAATTTTTTTTTTTTTTTTTTTGAACATTTGTAACACTGTGATTCATGTGTGGTGAGAATATGAGTGTGCTTTTCTTTTGTATGTGTGTTCAAGCCAGTAAAGAAATAATTAAACCTTCCTCAATGTGTGGCTGTGAGAGTTTCTTTCTATCTTTAAGGACGAATTGGGCAGGTTTGGGCCTCCTCTCTGGGCCAACCTGACCCCAGTTTCCATTCTCTCCTTTCTGCATTCATTTGGCCTAGTCCTTTCATATGCTGGATAAAAGAGTGCAGGGGGTTGTGGGTAATTTTGTTTTAAAGACGGATCCCCTCCCTGTGTGTTTGCGTGGGTTTTATGTTACTCTGTGCAGGAGCAGCTCTCTGCCCTTCTGTTCTTTTAGAGGCTCGTTGCATTTCTTCATACTTTTACAAGCGTAAGAAAACACATCCAGCACTTTAATTGTTCATTTTCATGCAGTTCTGATTCCAACCTGCCCCAGTTTCTATTGCACTTCCAACGTGAACTTTGAATCAGATTTCCATAAGAAAGAAGTCATGTATTTAGCATTTTATGCATTCATGAAATGCATGAGACGGTGTGCTGATTTCTGTTTCTCTTCTGACTTAATAGAGCAAAGTGTGGAATGTCGTGAAATTCACAAATAAGGCCAAAACCTTTCCCAAAAACTGTTTTAGTGCGACTGTAATCCGAACTACAGCCAAACACAAGCAAACTGCACTGAGTGCTTGATGTTTTCTGCAGGTAAAGCTAGTTTACTGCATGCTTTTGAAGACACCCCTCACTAGAAGACTGTGACCTCAATGGCATCCTTCTCTGTTTCCACCCCCACCCCCCCTCTCCATTCCCCGGGCAGGATGTTATTGTTGAGCTGGATTTCCATTGTCCGGCGGCTGAGTTGGCCACCTTCCCAGAGTGCAATAGAGAGGCCCCCTAATAGATTCTTCATGTGCCTCAGTCCCGACACACATCATTGCAGGAATTTGGAAATGATTTTAACAGAGTCCCGTTGCCCTGTGCTCTAGCCTTCCCCCACCACTAGCTAGAGAGGGAGGGACGTGTAAACCCAACAATGTGAAAAAGAATTTTGTGAATGTACTTGAGAGCAAGAAGGAAACACACTCCTCTTCTAGTGTGGAGAATGTGAAGTGGAGGCTTTGAGTTGGAGGTTTTTCCTCCATTTTTTTTCTTCTCAAAGTTAGGTGGACAGGAATGTTTTGTTTCCCTGTACTTCAGAGTTCTGGAAATCCACCGCAAGTGCTCCGGAGATCAAAACGACCTCTTTGCACGGACAGATTCATGTCAGTTGTTTCACATACTTTCCTATGTAATTGCATAAAGGCCTCACAACATCGGTGCAAGTACACACATGCAGAGAAAAACATGTTTGTGGTTGCAGAAATTGTTGCGAGTTCTGAGAAGGAGAGGAACATTATAGCCAGAAGGGAATGAAGACGGATGATTGTTGCAATGGCTTAGTCATAACCACAACTATTACCAGTAAAAGTTCCTTTCAAACATAGTATAATCCAATAAATGCACTAGTGGGAATGAGCCATGGTGTGAAAGATGCAATGGTTTTATTGCTCATTTTTTGGTATTCAGGCCAACATTGTATTGTTTTATAATCAGAGTAAAATTATACTTTGAACTTATTTCAACTAATTAGCTCTTGATTAATCATTTTAAAACAATATATACATTACAATATATTAAAAGTTTATACATTAATACCTCGAAATCATAGGCGGAGTTTCACTTTTGTGCTTGGGGGGGGCACCTACCAGGCCAGCAGACCACGAGCTCAGATTTTTTAAATATCATATTTATATATCATTCATTCTACATATAAAATACATTTACAATGACTTTATACCAGTGCTTCTCAATTATTTTCTGTCACGCCCCCCTAGGAAGAGGTAAAAATTTACCTCCCCCCCATTTTGGAACTTTCGCCTTATTGTTTCCATGGCAACGCGTCATGCTTGTCACGTGACATATCGCAGTCACACAAGGCGCTGTATAATAGATAATTCAAAATAGTCACCAACTTGTTGGCTCAACTTGTTGAAACCTAAAAGAAATCTTATGTGGTTGAAAACATTGAATTGTTGTGATAAATGACAAGCTCTGAGCGCGTCTTTTTTTTGGATCAGTGCCAGATATCGCGTGAAAACACGTGTGAATTTAGTGGTTGATCACGTGACACACATGAACACCGGTGATCGTACACGTCAAAGGATGAGGAGACGGTTATCTGAACTTCATATCTGCTGCTCTTGTTCAGTGCAAGAAAACCTACTCCCTGGCAAAAAAAAAAGCATGTACCCCAGGGTAACGCGCGCCCCCCCAGGGGGTTCTTCTTCGTTCCGATTAAAGTTCATAAACAGAGCCTCCCTTGACCTGTCATAGAACTACTTCAGACATTACAATATCTTACCTAATGCAGAAGAAGCCGCCTCTTTTTCCGAGATGCGTATCCACTGTCTTCTCTTCTGATAGATTTGACACTTTTAGTAGTGGATTTATTAAAAAAACGACGAATGTCCATTTTGTTTATTCAGCGCGTAAAACAGAACGAGAAGAGCGTCCACTCACGTACCGCGATACTTTGAGATTCGCAAATCGCGGGAGAATGTAATAAAGCTACAGTAATAAAAAATTAAATACAGTAATTAAAAATTAATTAGCCATATCTTACTCATTCTATACACAGAACTAATAAGATAAGACAAATAAAACGAGAAAATATGAATTCTGTAATAACAAAAAAATATTCAATGCACAAGGCAGGCATTAATTGGCTCTGGTCTGTGCCCCCCCCCAGGCCCCCCCCAAACTCCGCCTATGCTCGAAATACGAGCGTCTCTACATACGAGTATTCCAAGATACAAGCAAGCCTTCGGGCAGATTTTTGCTTCTAGATGCGAGTAAATATTCGAGATACGAGCACACGTACTGATGCACGTTCACTTCACGTGTTCGCTGGCTTCTGTACGAATCGCCTGCGAGTAGCTGATCTATTTTGTGCATTATTCTTCATAATAGCGATGAGTTCTAAGAAAGTGAGTGGTAAGGATGGTAGTGAGAAGAAGAAACGCATGATGACCATGGAAATGAAGCATGAAATTGTGGATAAATATGGGCGCGGCGCCCGCGTGAGTGATCCAGCAGCAGGAGCATCTGGAGGAACTGTGGACTGAGGAGCTGATCGAGATGCAGATGATTGAACATACGCAGGTGTTGCAAGAGCTCAGCAGTGGCGAGGAGGAGGAGAAGGGAACCGGAGGAAAACAATTGTACAAGTGAAATTAAGGAAGTGATGGCTATGTGGCAGGTTTCTGATTTCATTGAAAAGAAACACCCTGATAAATCGTCTACTGGTCACGCTTCGGCGCTTTTTGACGATACGTGTCTTACTAATTTTTAAAGGGAGACAGAAACAAATCTCCCTCGATAGGTATTTAGTTAAAAGGTCTGCGGCATGTGAAAGTGAGGGTAGTCAGGTGAAAAAAGGGAAGAAAACAAAAGCAAAACAATAATATAAAATAGAAAAGTAAACAACAAAACGTAAGCTAAGTTCAGTTATGTTAATTTAAGTTTACGTACGTTACGTAGTGTTCGTGTAAGATACGATACGGAATCAAGTGTACATTTTTGGTTTATTAAACTTGCAATGAAATGGAGTTTTTGTAAGTCACTTATTCACAGATGTATTCTCTGTCAAACGTTTTGCAATTGATTGACTGGATGTATGCTGTCCTCGTCCTATACGATGGATTTTGTCATTTTTAACAAAATGATGTAGCAAGATGTAGATCGACTAACAGGCCGCACGAGGAAATCTAGATTAAAAAAAATCAGTGATATTGAACGCTGTCAAAGCAAAGGAAAACTGCTGACTTTTGTTTAACACGACAAAGCCACTAATGCATGCAGTTAAATAAGTAAAGCAAAGTTCTGTTATATTGAAAACCGAGAGGAAAAAATAGAGAGAGAATGAGACAGGTGGCAAGGCCTGTCCTTCCTTACCCTCCTCTCCTTTTTGAACTCTCTTTCATTCTTTCGCTCCGCTCTGTGCTTTATCAAGCACACAGTGACAAGCACATTCATTCTCTCGTTCTATTCTATGCTCTCCTCTTTTTTTGTCCAGCCTGCTGGATTCTGCTTCATCGCTATTCAGCTCCCAGACGGACCACCATTGATTAGATCCCCCCTACACTTACCCCCTCCAACACACACACACACACACACCAGCCATCTCCACCTCACACACCCTGCACTCAGCAGCTGCTATGCTAATGAAGCTCAGGAATAGAGAGATGGGGAAATGACAGACACAACTCTGCATCATCATAAACTGAGGTGGTAGAGCTGAGATATATCAAAATAAGGAAAAAGGCATGTGATAAGAGTAACAATATTCCTTCCCTTCTTCAAGCAAAGGCTTACTCGACACAGTGTTTGCTTTAGCTTCAGTTTTATTATGCAGCTTTATACACTTATAGCATCTCTCCTTTAGCTGTAATTGCTAAACCAGGATTTCCCAATTCAAGGCCTGAATATCATCCAAGCCACATATTGATTCTGGCTAGAAACTGCAGTTAATTATTCACTACTGTTCCTTAACGTACAGGGCTCTGACGTGCGCTGAAAATGACTGTATGCCTAAATAAAGTCACTTTCATCCATTAAAAAATGTGGACAGATTGTGGACAAATCTGTGAATATGCTGTGTAGTGCATCTTTAAAAGTGATATAAGATCTTCCTATAAAAATAATTAAACTAGTTTGACAAAAAAAGAGTAAAATAAAGGACTTGCATCAATGAAAAATGAGAAACATCCTCTCGCTAAATAACAATGACGCATTTAAAATATAATGCGCCATATGTTCAAGCACTAACAAGCCCAAATATGTGACTGTATTCTGAAATAATCTCAACTATCCATATTTATAAGGGACTTTCTGGAGAAAACTACAATAGCTGCTTTTAAAAACTGAACACTTTTGCGTTCTTATTTTCGTGTAGAACCTGTTAATAAAATCACTATGGCACTCAAAGTGTACATATGAAACAATACCTTTTAGCAATGCATTATCAATATACAGTATAAGAAATATTCCATGATTTGTTGTACCTTGATGTTTTGCATTCATCTATTATTTACAGTGTGTTAGCATTTGCTTGTATTGCTTACAGTGATTTCTTTGTTGCGTCTATAATTTGCAAGGCTGCACTGGTCAAGCAACATTCTGCTTGTACTACAGATATATAAAATCATTTTTCTGTACTTTTAAATCACTGGAATGACAATAAACCTTTTTAAATTTGCTGTCAGCTTAATTGGACAAACATGTAGTGTGATGTTCCTACCCCGAGAGAGAGAGAAGTGTGCACAATAAGCAAGATAAGCACTGTAAGCAATCAGACAGAGGACAGTCGAGCCGAAATCAGCATGGAGAAGTAAACAAACCTTTAAAAAAAGAGCACTAACCATGCAGGAGGGGGACACGTTATGTTATGTGTATATGGAGCAGGCAGCTGGGGAGAGGCCCCATCCTCGCTCCTGCTCAGCTATTTAGACTTGTCCCCGAGCGGCGTGACCCAATGGCCTGCAGGGCGGGGCCACTCATGTGACATCTGCCTTTTTGCGCGAGGGAGCACCCATATGGAGCATACGCGCATTGACACTCACGCGCACATGCATACGTACACACAGCCCTCACCCTGTCACATCGCTGTACCTCCTGCTGCCTGCACCTTTTGTTCTGCTATTGTGCATCTCATTCACTGCTGTTTGCCTCATTCCTGAACAGACCACAGAGAGGGAGGGTGTGGGTGTGTGAGTGTGTGTTTAGGAGGGCATGTCTGGTCAGCGACGCATTCGTGTAACAGGCTTCAAGGGCAGGGCGCTCCCCTGCGTGCGTGCGCGCACACACACACACACGTTGGGCTGAGGTTAAGGAGTAGGGTGCGAGCGCTGGGGTCAGACTTTCTCCTCTCTACACATGTTCAGGTCTCTGTAACCAGAGGGCACTGACCTCACCCAGCTGGACGCTCTGATGTGACTATCGTCCATGTCTGGGTTCATCGTTGTGTGGAAAATTCACTAAAGTGAAAAGTATGGATCATCTAAAATCGGTGTAATGACCGCACTATAACACTTTTCACACTGTTTGTGCTACAGATATGAATGATTCCTCAAATTCTCTGTCTTTTCTGAATTACAGTTTTCAAAATTAGGACGAATCCACCACCCATATTATGTATTATTAATGGATAGTGACAGGTGTACCCCAAGTATTTGTCCAAGGACCTTATTTTGTTTTACCGTTAGCTCATCAGAAACAAGTCTTTTAAGACTCAATTTCAGACTCAATTTGAATAGTTTTATTTTCTACTTGACAAGCTATAACATGAATGAACCTAAAATCTTGTGGCTTGTTGAAGAGAGCAATGCTTTTAACTTTCTAAGCAATACAAATTACAGTTTCACTCGGCGAATGAAAAAAAGGAGGAAAATCTTTTTATAAAAGGTTTTATAAAACTTCCCTAACTTTCTACTGATTTTCTTCCAAATTGTAACCAAGTGTAATGGATTATGGCAAAAGGGCGGGACTTGGTTCTATTCATCAGTTGTTGATTGGATGAAGGCAGATCTGAATGCATGCTTGCATTCAATTATAAGAAAAGGCTGAGGTTTAAGTGGACTAAATGATTGAAGAAATCTGACTAATGTCACCAGTGAGAAAACTGTCTTTTCACTGTAAAATCAAATTATGACATTTTAATAAAAAAATTACAAGCTCAAAAGAAAGAAGAAACATTCTTGAATCATTCACAGCAAGATCAAAAACATCCATTTAGAAAAAAAGATTTTGGTGAGCTTCTATTTCATGCCAGCTTACGCAACTGGTGGCCAGCAGTACAACTCCATCAGCAAACTTTTTTTCTGCTTTGAAATCATCTTTTGCTGCTGACAACTGTGGGAGTTCTTCAAGTTTGGAAGTTTCCTCTGCATTCGAAAACAACAGCTTGCCACAAACCTCTTGACCACCACATCGACACTCTCATGTCTCCTATTGATTCTGTGATCATTCCATGTGACCATGTACATGTCGACACAGCACTAGAGTGCAGGAGAGCACTTTAGATCTCGCTCACCAATTCCACTTCTGCTCCACATTGTAGCTGAGTATTTCACCCCAGTGTTCCTCCTATTGATTGCGGGTGAGTGCGTGTACGTACGTATGTCTGGCCATGACGTTACTCCTTTTGAGCTATAAGAGCGTGAGTGTGTGCGCTGGCAAGTGATTGTGGGGAATAAAGCCCTGGTTGTTTGCAGTGAAACTATGGGTTGTAAGTGAGTGGGGAGATGCGTTTCTGTTTGACTGGGCAGGCTGAATGGGACTATTCAGTAGACCCCCAAACTGCAACCCTCTTTTCTCTCCATTGTCATCTCCCCTTCTCTCTGCTGCCCCATACAGCCCAAGACAGAGGGAGAGAGATGTCTGGGTGGGAGAGAGCAGTGGGGGTTGGGAGGGAACGAGGGAAGAGCGAATGGGGACAGAGAGTGGTAAAAACAGAAGAAATCCCTACCAGGCTTTCTTACTTATTCAAGAACCATCTTTCACTCATGGTTGCCATTGGTTAATGAACATATGTATTATGAATGGATGGTGATAGGTATACCTCAAGTATTTGTCCTAGGACCTTTTTTCATGTACCTTTAACTCATAAGAAACAAACATTTTAAGATTTTTTTCTCTTCTACAGATAGCGACAGCCTCAATTAGAATATCTCTATTTTCTACTGTACAGAAGCAGATATAAACTCAAGTTATAATAATAAAATAATTTAAGTTCTGTAATATACTGGACACTTGTATATGAACACAGGTGCTTGCAAGCTCAATTTTTGCATGATATTACTTTCCAAAATTAGTCAAGATACAATTTGTGATGCAACACAAGAACGGGGCATTGCGGTGGCAAATATTTGCATCAGTTTTCTCTTCTGGGTCACCTACAAATCAATCTACTGGATAGATGACTTGTTTATAGTTGCCAATACAGATTAATTCATACCTTTAAGAGCTTTCCTGTAGCTCAAACAGTAGAGCGTGGCACTTGCAATGCCAAAGGTCATGGGTTCGATCTCCAGGGAAAGTAAGAACTGATAGGAATGTCAGTGTGTATCTTGAATACTCTTTGGATAAAAGTGTCTGTCAAATGTTAATGTACATCAGCTTGTGACTGGGGCAGTGCCCTTAAAGGGACATCTCAGTACCTTGTTTACCTCTAAAAGATTTATAGAAGTATATCAAGAGTACATATTACTACTATAAGTTACTAACATGCCCTTTTAGGAGTAGATAAGGTGTAAAGTTGTCCTTTTAAGGGCACTGCCCCAGTCACAAGCTGTTGTAGTGCCTGATGTTTTTTGTTTACTTCCAAAAAGTGAAAGAAAGTGGCATGAACACGTCTAATATTGTCAATTCATTACTAAAAGAGGCAGTCACACATGAAAGGAAGGTCAAATCTACACAGGAAGAGGGCATAGCTTTGATCATATGCAAGGGAAGTGTTTGACAAAGTTAATTCTAACCTGCTGAGGGCTTTATTATGTACACAACCAAGCTGACAAATGTGCTTGAGTGGAGACTCAATGATCAATCAGAGCTTTTGCTCTTCCTGTGGTCACGGTCGAGCTCAGAGCCTGTAAGGAGATGGAGAAAGGAATTCAAGCACCCGGTCTGTGTTTTTGCTTGAATTTGTGTTTAATTGCTATGGAAAAGAAAGGTGCAATTCATCTCTGGTCAATCGTGGTCTGTGTGGTTTACGTTTTTCTACAGTGAGTGTTTGTGGCGACGCGTGTATTGACATGGTGAAGCTAGTTTAAGGAATTAGTTCAAACCAAAATGAAATTCTTTCATCATTTAATCACCCTTATGTTGTTCCAAACCCGCATGACTTACTTTCTTCTGTGAAACAAGAAATTCTTGAGTTTTTCCATGCTATTTCAATGGAAGGGAGGTGGAAGGAGGACAAAGCGATAGTTGTGTGATAACAAAGCGATAACATTTACTCAATGTCACTATAACCCTCCATGACTTCATTTTTGAGTTATTAAAAGCTAACTTCATTAAAAGTTATTTGGAATTATATTTCAAATGAAAGTCAATGGCAACCGAAACAAAAGTGGAGCCCATCGAACATTCTTTAATAAAATTCTTATGTCTCATAGGTTTTGAATGACATGAGGTTGAATAAACGAGAGTTTGACATTTTTCTGCAAACCATACCTTTAAGGGTATGCGAGTGCTATGCAATTCCGCATAGCTGCGCACACAACGTGGCCCTCTGTGGGAAAGTCTGGGTGTGATTGAATACGTGTGTGAAAATGTATATGTGTGTATCTCGAAGGAGAAGTGAACCCTTCTGTCTAAGCTGACTGGCTTTGATCCTGTTCAGCGGTCTGAAACTGTTTTTCAGAGTTGCCAACAGACATGACACATGTACACATACAGACGCTCACACACTCTTCATATTTACACACCAGCAGTCTTCCCACAGCAGAGCACCACCACAAACTGGTCCTAGTCTCACGCATACATACACACACACACACACACACACACACACACACACAAGATGCCTTATGTATCCTTCATTTACCCAGACCACTGCAAAACTGTGGGAAACATACAGATCAAAGGTTTGCAGGAAGTCTACAGCTGGTAGACTGATCTGGCTTCATGACTCAACATGTATATAGTAAGAAGGCTCAATTATGTGTAAGACCTTTCAGCTGTGCCAGAGTGTCTTACCAATGAGACATACAATATAATATAGATGTATATATCTTATGAGGAAAATGTGTAAAAGCTCTCATCATGATGCTATGGTATTCTGGGTGGTTTTCAGAGCGTTACTATGCCGTTTCTACAGGGTGTGCTGCAGAGTTACTACAATATATTGGATGGTTTCCAGGGCGTTGCTATGCATTTGCTAAATTGTTCTGAGTGGTTTCCAGGGCATTGCTATGTAGTTGCTAAGGTGTTCTGAAGTGATCTCAGCTAAACAAGGCCACTATTTTATTTTTTAGAGATTATTTACATAAGCACTGAAGTGTTTGCATCGATTCATTATTTTCCAGTTTATCACTGTAAAGCTGCTTAGAAACAATTTGCATTGTATAAACCGCTATATAAATAAAGGTGACTTGACTTAAGGATGGTTTCCAGGGCGTTACTATGCAGCTGCTAAAGTGTTCTAGGTGGTTTCCAGGGTGTTGCAGTGCAGCTGCTAATTTGTTCTGGGTGGTTTTCAGGGCGTTGCTATGTAGCTGCTAATTTGTTCTGGGTGGTTTCCAGGGCGTTGCTATGCAGCTGCTATTTTGTTCTGGGTGGTTTCCAGGGCGTTGCTATGCAGCTGCTAATTTGTTCTGGGTGGTTTTCAGGGCGTTGCTATGTAGCTGCTAATTTGTTCTGGGTGGTTTCCAGGGCGTTGCTATGCAGCTGCTAATTTGTTCTGGGTGGTTTCCAGGGCGTTGCTATGCAGCTGCTAAAGTGCTCTGGATGGTTTCCAGGGCGTTGCTATGCAGTTGCTATGGTGTTCTGAAGTGACCTCAGCTGAACAAGGCCACTATTTTATATTTAGAGCTTATTTACATAAGCAGTGAACTGTTTGTATCGATTCATTATTTTCCAGTTTATCACTGTAAAGTTGTTTAGAAACAATTTGCATTGTATAAACCACTATAAATAAAGGTGACTTGACTTAAGGTTGGTTTACAGGGTGTTGGCAATGCAGCTGCTAAAGTGTTCTGGGTGGTTTCCAGGGTGTTGCTATGCAGTTGCTAAGGTGTTCTGAAGTGACCTCAGCTGTAAAGGGGCACTATTTAATTTTTCAGAGCTACATTAGAACTGAACTGTTTTATTTTCCAGTTTATCACTGTAAAGCTGCTCAGAAACAATTTGCATTGTATAAACCGCTAAATAAATAAAGGTGACTTGACTTAAGAATGGTTTCCAGGGTGTTGCTATGTTGTTGCCAAGGTTCAGGGAGGTAAAAGCAACAGCACATCTCTTTGTAACAAGCTGCACAATTTGAGGTTTCATTCATGTGCACTGAACAAGAAGTGCAGGATGAGATTCACACCATATTTTTCCCCAACAATAATGCAAAAATAAAACAATTGCATGAGTGCATGTCTTAAAATAAACCACTAATAATCATTCATACACAGTGGTGAAGATTGGGGCAGCCCCTAATTAGTTTTTGCATTTTCACACAGAGCTTTTTGTGTGGCCACTTGTGGCGTGTGAGAAATGTGTGTGATTTCTAAAGAAGTTGCAAGTGTATATGCGGTTGGGTAAAACTGAAAATGTGTTTTTATAAGATGTAGCTTTGTGGGTTGTTTGCTGCTTCAGCATATGGCGGTAAATGAGCATGTTTGTGTGTTTTTATGAGTATGTGTCTTCTGGAGTTTCACTTTATTAGTACAGTGGACGATTCTGTAGATGTCAAGCGTTTGTGGAAGTACACCTGTGGTTACTCTGCTAGGACTCAGGCATGAACTTGAGAACATCCAAAATGGCTCAGAAAAGTGAACTTAGTTCTGAGAAAAACTTTTGAGTGGACAGCTAGTTTGATATTTTGTAACTAATGCAATGAAGTCTAGATATTTCAGGTATGCATTAAGTGTCCAAATAGTTTTCGGAGCAACTGTACATGCTTGTCTACGTGTTTAGCGCATTTGTTTCTTTGCGAGGGTGTGTGTGTGTGTGTGTGTGAGCAGGTGATGTGGCCCTGGCCGGAAGGTCACTGAAAGCCGTCAGTTCCTTTTTCCTCTCCGGATATTCCCAGCATTCTCACAGCAACATCACCAACCGTGAATTCTGAGAAACAGCGGGCAGGAAGCCTGGCAGGGCTGCTGGGGACTTTGCTCAAACCACCATTAAGAACCAAACCGCCCGGTGCAGGATCAGCTTCATAAGCCTGAACGTAACGCTTCAGTATTATTACAAGACCCATACAACTGGTCACAGATCAGCAGAGTCCAAAGACTAGAGATGGTAAGACCATGGCCTTCAGTAGACAACACTGACCTCTCCTGGCCACCGTCAGTAGAGGAAACTAGGGGCAATTGTAAGAAACTATGCAGTAAGAAGAAAGTAGAGCACATCCCAATTAAAAAATAAATAAATATATATATATATATATATATATATATATATATATATATATATATATATATATATATATATATATATATATATATATATATATATATAAACTCAGTGCATGCGCAGTGAACTAGGTACGATCATTAGTCACGAGATAACCATGTGAAGTGGCGAATTTGTCCCTCTTTTGTGCTCGAGATATTAGGGTTCGGCGACATTAAAAAAAAAAATCGACATTACCGAAAAGAAAATGCTAAGACAAATAGGGAGTTTGGCGGTTCCACTTCCAAAACGTCAACATAACAGGATTGGTGAGTTAACCGTGAGTCGAGATAAGTGAACTCCACTGTATTAATATATAAAATCCCAAACCGAGGCACAGCATCTTAAAATGTAAAAAAATAAAATGCACAACCAGAGATTTGAACAGGTTTGTGTTTATTGTGTTCATGTTGAATGCCTGTTGGAAACTGATCCATGTTGCACTTTTCTGTTTTAAACAATGTAACGCTCCTTTCTTATTCACACCATTCTCAGTTCACTGTAAGAAACTCGTCATCTCCTGCAAATCCAGAACATCAAGATGACTCAAGCGTCACTATATAAGCTTTTCCTAACAGTTTTGGTGATGCTTTTAATGTGTGTGTCCTACCGTTTCTCATCATAACTCCACAGTACTCCTCACACTCCTTCTGGCTGTAGAATTTGTTGCCATTGCCCTTGCAGCCTCCGTATTTGAAGGACACACACTTTCCCGCAGAAGAATCGAAGGCCCACAGGTCTGAGAATACTTTACATGGACCAGCGTCCATAGGCAGTCTACAGGCAGCTAGATGGACAAAATACAGTGTATATATTTGGACCACACCAAGGACAAATGCATTTTGTGAGTCACTATGGACCTCTCCGATGAACCTCTGGACGACACACACACACATACTATATTCTATCCTCAAGCCTTTAAAAGGCTCTAAGAAAGTGAGGACCAGCCAAAATGTCCTCACTGTACTTTCTTTGTCCTCACTCTGATGGTCTGAAACTAAAAGATAGTTGTACAAGAACACACACACACACTCACACACTCACCCTCAGTGCGACAGCTCTGTAGACACTCCTTTTCGGTCACAAAATTGTTCTGGTTCCCCATGCAGCCTCCATAGGTGAACATCTGACAGGCCATGATGGACGAGTTGTAATGGAAGTGCTGCATCATTCCAAAACACGGACCGGAATCCGGCTCGGCCTTACATGCTTCTACAGACACACACACACACACACACACACACACACACACACACACACACTGAGGTCATTTTACTATAATCAAAGCAATATCAAACTCTTTCTTTAATCATAATGTAATCTATGCAAGAATCTGTACTTTTCTATATCAAATCAATGATAAATGACTTTCATCATTCTGCACTCCGTTTTCTCACGTAAGTGTAAGAACAAACGTAAGGTACGCTACTGTAGAACCTGAGTCAGTACATTTTTTGTTAGAAAAAAATTGATGCTTTTATTTAGAAAGGAAACATTAGATTGATCAAAAATGACAGTAAAGCCGCTTATAATATATATATTTCAAATAAATGTTCTTTGAAAACAATCTATTCATCAAAGAATCCTGAAAGAGATCTAGTTCACAGTTTACACAAAAATCAGCAATGTTTTTTCAACACAATGATGATAATGATTATAATCAGAAATGTGTCTTTAGCATTAAATCATCATATTAGAATGGTTTCTGAAGGATCATGTGACACTGAAGACTGGAGTAATGATGCTGAAAATAAATACAGATTTACATCACAGGAATACATTTCTAAATGTACATATATTCACATAGAAAACAGCTATTTTGAAAATGTTTTGATATCTTAAAATATCACTTTTTACTGCAATAAATTTTACAAATAAATACAGTTAAATTAAATTGTCTTTTTTTACTGACATTAAACTTTCGAACAGTAGTGTATTTATTCAACTTTAGTTGAACATAGAAAAGGAATCTTTTTTAATTTTTCCATATATATATATATATATATATATATATATATATATATATATATATATATATATATATATATATATATATATATATATATATATATATATATATATATATATATATATATATATATATATATATATAATTTCTGAACCCTGCCCAAATAAGCAAAACACATTTCATCAATAGCCATCAAATCAGGCAATATTTTCCAGAAAGTTTTTTAAAAGGCATTTTCCAAATTGTTATTTAATTATTATTTAATAATAATCAATTATATAACATGTTTACGGCCTCAAAAACTTTGTGATTACTATTGACATATTTACTACCAACATATAAATAAAATGGTTACCAACCAGTCACCAAGTTATTTGTAACTGCCCACATATGAATCATGATTGTTTTCTTCTAATTATGAAAGAAACACAAAAGTGGTTCTGTTACTCACCCGGACCTCTGAACAAGGGCGTGTCATCGCCCGACCCCTCCTCAGCGGGCGCTACGACCACATTCCTCCTCGCCCTCTATTAGTCCAATAAAAGGATTATTAGTTACCGTACATTTTATTATACAGTATGTGAACTTCCAGTGTAGTTACCAAAGAAAGTACTGGTAATTTAAGATAACTACATGGATTAAGCTTATTGTAATTGCTAACGACCTTTCCTGTAGCTCAAACAGTAGAGTGTGGCGCTTGCAACGCTAAGGTCATGGGTTCGATTCCCAGGGAAAGCAAGAACTGATTAAAATGTCAATGTGTTTCTTGAATGCAATGCAAGTTGCTTTGGATAAAAGCGTCTGCCAAATGCAGAAATGTAAATGCTATAATAAGCATGAACATGTGGAAAATAAAGCGATCGGATTATTAATGAAGTTAAACAAATTACAATTCGGCCATTATTTACTCACGCTCATGTGTTATTCATCTTCATTGACTTACTTCCCCAGCGCTTTTGTAGCGCCCAGTAAATTATTCAAATATTCACTTTTTAAAAATGATGATTCTATGATGACAGGATTTTCATGTTTGAAATTAAGAGTAACTACTTCTTGAACATGCAAACGATGATTGTTTATTCTGATCTGTTGTGATGGCGAGCTGTTCACCTGGATCTGTGGCTCTGGTGTGACCTGCTCTCCTGGAACACACTCCCCTGATGCCAGAGAAGGACGGAAGAGCACAAATAATGACACAGGGTCAGAATAAAAGGAGTGTTCTGCATTGGTTCGTGTCATGAGGATACCTTTGTTTTTTTTTATAACTATAGAGTCTTCACTCATTCCCTGTTCAGCCGCCAGAGTCTTGAAGTCTTCGATGAGAGTGGGCCGCAGTTGCATGGTCCGCCCTACAGGGGAAGCAGAACTAAATCATGACGGTTCACAAGTACAAATACAGATGTTCACACCGCCTTTTCGGATCTGACTAGCGTATTAATGACTGAATACTGTATTCTTCCTGCTATTATTCAAAATAGAATGAATGTAATCCACATGTACTACATCGGTCATTGCCATGTGACCAACTAGCATCAGTTGGATCGCTTCACTGCCATTCACAAATCCTCTCCCATGGCCTCATGGGATACTGTGAATTCGGAAACTACTCTTCAGCCCATTAAAACAACATTATGTCGCATTATATGTCACATGACCACATATCGCATGTGAAAGGCATTCATTTATTTGAAAATACTGCTTAATGGCTACTTAAAATGGCTACTAAGTTTTAAACACAAACACACACACACACACAATGACTATGTACTATATTAGTATTCTATTTTAACAAAGTGAACTAAAGATATTCAGTGAGAGTTTGAGTAGAAATTACAGATGAAAATCATAGAAGGGTGTCTTACTACACACTTTTTTGTCTCTTACTGTTTTCGTTTACATGTTAGCATTAAGCTAAATTCTTGAAGGCCAATATGTATGGTATGGTGTACAGTATGGTGTCACCCGTACTCCGAATTTGTCCTCTGTATTTAACCCATCCAAGTTAGTACACACACATTAGGAGTAGTTAATAGTGAACACACAGTAAACTGTGGACACACACACACATTGCATATGCAAAACAGGGCAACACTTCTAATGGTAACTTTGCCTCACATTCCTCACTGTTTTCTTCAATCATCAAACCATCAAAATCGCCTTCTCATCATCCTCAGTGTAAGGTAAGTATTAGCACCAGAAAATTAAAATACACAAAGTACCATATTTTCCCGCATATCTCACGGGTTATACCAGATTTTACAAACCCCGCAGGAGGGGGTGCGGGTTATATAAGGGTGCGGGCTATATCACAATTTTTTACACGTAATACTATTTCAATATATTTGTTACGTCCCTAAGGACGTAAGGTTTTTTTGCGGTATTTTCTTTCTGTTTTTCTTTCTTGCGAGGGTTGTTGTCTCTGACGCTTGTACTGTAACTCTGACAGCTGGTGCTGATAGGCTGTCTGACCTGTCAATCATGCAAGATGACGTGATTGGCTGTGCTGCCATGAGGGCGGGCTCTTCTCATCTCATCCGATGATCAACACGCTTCTTAAGGGACGAGCTGCTGCACAGCAGGAGAGACTGCTTTTTCTTCTGATTCTGACTTGTGTTTGTTTTCTTATTGTGTGAATTTCGCGCACAAGCACCGTGTACTGAGCCTGAACAGTTATGGATAAGTGACGTCATGCGAGCAACATTTGAAATGTTAACTTACACAAAAAAGTTCATAAATCTATGGGTGCGGGTTATATAAGGGTGCAGGTTATACCAACGATTTTTTACACAAACCCCACGGGCTATATGAGGGTGCGGATTATCCTCGTCTGCAGGTTATATGCGGGAAAATACGGTATATATATACACAATTCATGCCCATATATGGCATGTAATCTTTTTAATGTACTTGATTTTAGGTTAAAGCTCATCATGAAATGTTTGAATGTTTCCCATGAAGAATAGGAATGTTTTACCGTAGAGTTTCACAGATGTTGATTTTTCTCCACCCGTTTTTTGCTTATACATCACCACCAGTGCGTACTCATCATAGTTTGTGTGAACCACGTAGGCGTCCACGTCAGCATTCCACTCTACACGCGAAAGACACCGAAACAACTGTCAGAAAGCAGTGAAATGAAGGGAAGGATTGGCAGCTGTGGTGTTGTACTCACTCGCAACGTGGTAGTGAAATCTTCCAGGTGTTTTGGTCAGCTGATATTCTCCACTGATGGACTTACAGGTCCCATGTCTGCAAAATAAAAGAATAATGCAAACATACTGGGTCTCCTGACACACAAACTGGTAATTATATTTCTAGAATGTAATTCTAAAGTAATAGAAATGGTTTCACAGCTGCATTGTTCATTTGATGTAATATTATTCTACTGATCTCTGTCGTACCTGAGGCCGATACGGGTCATGCTGATGGTCTGTGTGGAGCCGCCGGACAGCTGTAGCTCCATCGAGCCGATGGCTGCGTCTCCCTTATGACGCTTAAGCCAAGGGCATGTGGATGCAGTCGCAATATCATACCATTTTCCCATGAACTTTCCAGTGGAGTGAAAGGGGTCAGATAAGGAGAAATAGGATCAAATAGAGGTCAATTGGAACAGCGGATCACAAAGCTAAAAAGATGCATATCCAGCCTAAAAATAACCAAATTCCACAAAATATCTCACAATTTTCATGCTTGTTTTGTCATATGGTCGTTTGTTGAGGCCTCCTAGTCGAGAATCACTGATTTACAGATTACAATAATAATTCTGGAAATAATAATAAAATGATCTGCATGTTCATAATAACGTCAGCCAAATGTAACGGTAAAAAAATGTGATGTAACAGCTAAATATTGCATGATTATTATAGAGTCATTTAATGCAGAGATCACCTTTACACTGGTGGTAGATCGAAGAAAAGTTACTGAAATGTGTACAAACCAAAGTCAAAAGGTAGGGAAGACCTACAGAGTCATTTTACAACATAAAATGCATTGAGTAAGATCCCATTGTAACATGCATACATACAGTGTGACCATTGGGGCATGTTGTCATAAAAGGTCAAAGTCCTTTTACCCCAACAAATAACAATTGAAGTGAATGCATTTTTTGTGTCTGTATAGAAATGAACTACACAGAAACTGTAAAAATGATGAGAACTACTCCTGGTGTCATATGCATTAAGGAATAACTTACCCGTTTTACATCAAAGTTCTCTTGGGTCTGGAGGACGGGTTCGTCGGGCAGAGGCCCAGCTTGCAACAGTCCCAGGAGGGATAGCAGAAACACCAAAACAACACGCATCATTCTGTCAGTCCGTGATCCAAATGAAGCTCTGATCCCAAAGCCACATGAGAACCACTCCATCCACAGGACATCGACCCGCAGGCCATGTGTGCAACACCACCCCCCAAAACCAGTCCAACAAAACAAACAGAACAAAGTTCTTCTTATCGGTTATTGACTCCAACCTGTGCCTTTTTGTTTTGGCTGAAACTCTGATCAATCACATGATTGCACAATTCAGTAGCCTATGTAAACATACTCTTCAGGCCTTTTTTTGATTGTTGTTGAGTGACTTTATATTATGACCATTTCGAACTGAACAAAACAAACACATCTGCTACATAACAAATCCCACACCCTCATTGCAGTAGATTTTTTTTTACAATTACCAATCATGTGTCACAAAAAAAGTTGGCATGCGTAACCCATAGATCAGGGGTTTTCAACCTTTTAGATGCCACACACCAGTTATTTTATTATATATTTTGTTTTAGAAGTATAGTAATATAATATTTATTTTTTATTTATTTAATTTTAACCGAATTGTTACTTGAATTTGAATTAATAACTAACTAATACTTTTAAAATCATACTTTTGATTTAATCTTAATTTATTGCTTTAATAATAATGATTATAAATGGGTTTTCTTTCAGGTTTTATCTAACCCTGTGTGAAAATCCCTGCCATAGATATGTGTGTGTGTGTGTGTGTGTGTGTGTGTGTGTGTGTGTGTGTGTGTGTGTGTGTGTCGCATTGGACGTCTCCAGAAACGCGTGTCGTCAATCACAGGAATAATCAATGATACCACAACATTGCGGAGCTTCTGGTTGTGAAAACAAGCTTTAAATTCCCCACAAAAAAACCTTTGTAATGACAACTTTATGGTTATGTGGAAATAAACCTTTAAGGCGGGGGTCCGTGTTTTTTCTTTCTCTTGGAGTGATGAGAAGATGGCCGCTCTACCGCTGACTGATATTGTGACCCGTTTTCCTTTTCTTTAATTTGTGGTGTCTGTCGGAGTGTTTTCCTTTTTCTTTGGTTTGTACTTACCTCTGACATGTATGGAAAGGGTTCGTTATTGCAAAACCAAATCTATAAAGGCTTGTGTGATCAGTTAACCGCCTTGCTTTCCTTTCTTTCATTCATATTCATCTGGACAGAGCTTTCATTCATCAACCACTCGGACAGGCGTTACACCTTTCACAGGTGACAATGTGTTGGGTTTTTATAGGTATTAACTCAATTTTACTATGGTATTATTGAAAGTTGTGTTAGCTGATTCTTTTGTCTTGTTATACAGTATAGTGTTAGTTTAGAACAATCATCTGCTGAAGTTTATTGCCGATATACAGTTGCACTCAAAAGTATTCATACCCAGGCCTTTTTTTTGTCAAAGTGAATTTTTATGTGGAGAATAGTTATCTTCTGACTGGAAATGACAAAAGTGGGCAAAGACTGTACAACCTTATATTAGAGATATTAATAACAAATACTAGCTTCTTGGGCAAAATGTTCCATGTCAAAAATGATTACTTTCCCAGATCTTACCTCAGAATTCTCAGGAAATGAAATCTTCTGCAGCATTCTAAGTTCTCCTGGTACTTCTAGCATGTTCCAGAGCATTCTCATCAACTATTAAACCAGAACAGCCGATTCACCCGTTTGCTAGTCAGCTTCAGTCAATGATCAAGGAGCTTGAGGACCTCTGGTTGTGCATCGTGGAGCTCAGAAGAAAGGGAAAGGTTACAAAGCATTATTAAACTGTTCAAGGAGTTTCACACAAAGAAAATCTAAAAGGATGTGGTGGGAAGCCAAAAGTGACCACTGTGCCGGTTTATTTGTACTCATAAATTGGAGTAATGCTGGTATCAACACTTCAAGGAAGACACTGCATAAGACATGGACTCCCACCAAACAGCATCACCAACTTCTCCAAGACGGGCACAGAAAAGCTCACCCGGACAAAGAAGAAACCTTTTTGTCATTGATTCTGTGGTCTGACGAGACAAAGATTGGGTTGTTTGGACAGAGGGATGTGGCTTTTGTTTGAAGAGCAGTTGAGAACATTAGGCTCTGTGGGAATTTTTCACCCAATGGCTCAGGAAACCTTGTAAAAGTGAATGGCATCATGAAAAAAGACATCAGACAGTCTGCAGAAAGACTTGGCCTGGGGACGCAGAGGAGCTTCCAGCAAGAGAACAATCCAAAACACACAGCAGAAGTGGTGAAGAGATGGTCTGGCAGAGAACAATCCCATGTGGCCAAACCGGAGTCCAGACCTGAATCCAGCTGAGAATCTGAGGAGAAGTGAAGACCAGAGTGATGGAAAGAACATCCAACATCAAGGATCTGTGCAAAAGAGCCAAAATCCCAGAGGAAATGTGCAGAAAAACAGTCACCAATTATAAAACCGCTTGACAGCGTGAAGAAAAACTAAAGCTTTGCCATTGATTATTGAGGAAGTGCATGAATAACTGTGGACATGAAACGTTCTGTCAAAATAAAAAAATAATAAAGCCAATATTTTCCGTTACATAATATCTTTCTTTCTTTTTTTCCCCTTGTTGTGTCATTTCCTGCCAGAAGAGGTTATTTGTCAAATAAAAATTCCCCATAATTAAAAATTTGGCAGATCACATAAACAAAACAACATAAATATGATGATAAATAAAACGATTTAACACGTTTATAATTGAATTTAATATTTTCATTTTTACAAGTTGTTTACACAGAAATTATAACATTTTAACTTCTAATGCTTTGTTACATTTGTGCTTTAAAACAGCTTGTTATTTTGCATTGTAGGCTTATTTTAAGCAGAAAGTACATGTATTTTGTTATATTTATAGTGAAGATGTGTGGAAATGACTGTGGAACTTTAAACACAATCCTGTGCCGTGTCAAGGCCTGTGATAAAGCACAAACAAACAGCATTACTTTCATTTAACATGGACAGATAGTGCGTTACAAGTTTAAAAGCGATAAGGACGTTTCTCATGTTTGACGATCACGGCTCTGCTCTCGTCCAGGTCACGTTCTTCACGAAGCGTGAGACCGAGTCGAGTTGCAGCGCCTCTTATTGGTGGAAATAATCCCTACTGGACGGCTCCTGTAACAGCAGCTACTGGATGTTGCTCTGGCTATTTGAGGGTTGTTGAATGGGGACATAACACCAAAAACGATGCATCTGCATTTCTTCTTCGTCTCACCAGTAAGCTATAATGGGATATGAAATATGAATTATTTTTGATCTTAAGTGTGATATAAGTGACCTCTTTCTGTATTTCCACTCTTCTGTGTCCAGGTTGAATGTTTTATAGCACAGCAAATGATAATGACGTCAGTTACAGTATTGCAAACAGTCTCAAACGGACATTTTCTTGGCACATTAAGGTGAGGACAAGTGGTCCCAGACAAAACAAGGAAAAAAACAACAACAATGTGATAAGAAACACTAGGCCACACATATTTTACAAACCTGCTAGTCAGGAGGTTAGCGATGAGAAAATGGGGATTGATAAACTAGATTTGAAGCTCTTGCTTACCTAATTTCCTGAAGGAGGACAGTCTTCAAAAAAGAAAAGAAAAGAGAACTTGTGAGAAAATTGCTGAAAATACAATAAATAAACATTTAAATGGTTTGTGAAATAAGGGTCATTCCTGGGAATCTGGAATGGGATATTTCAGCGCTCACCAAAATCAAACGTTAAAAGCTTTTCACAATACCATTGTGTCCATTATAATCAATTAAAATAATGTCCTATTTCTATCGTATGTGCCTGAGGCACTTCACTGAATGAGTGCTTCATGGTCTACAAATTTGTAAGCATTTATTTGTGTTACTTTCTTGATGAAAAATGCAAGATATTACATAAAAAAACAGACTATAAAGTTGAACTCAACCCCGTCACACCGACGGTCTTTTGGGATGTTGATCCAGAAAGAAGGGCACAATATGATTAAGAGACTTCATTAAAAATATCATGCATCACTTCAAAGCTATTAGTCTTCAACCCCATCACACTATTCCCAACCATGTCACATTAACATTTTGGAGGGAAAAAGGGAAGACGATAAATATAGTCCATGTTAAGGACTATCAATAAAATTGTGGTTTTAGTTAAACATCTTCATTTAAGACACTTCTTACAAAAATAAATTTGTCCATTTTTAACTTGTGAAATAATTTAAAATGACAATAAATGTTACATTTGTAAGTATTCAATTGTTACGAGGGACACAGGAGTTGATTTGTTTTCTAACAAGTTTCGTGTAAAACCCGTTTTAAAGCAATTCCATTTATTTGGTTACAGGGTTGAAAATAAATCACCTGAAAATAATCAAAAGGTCTTCAATGCCTGATGTAAGAAATATGATTTGTTGGAGGTTTGATATGTGCTAGACCAGATATTTAAAAATGTAAGTTGAAATATTACCAAATCCCAGGGATGATCCAAGTATTTGTATGTCATATGTGTATATTGTCTATATTTGGACACTTCGGCCACACTTACGTATGCTAGACTGTGATTTCAGCAATCCTATAAGATCATTGCAAGTCACACTGATCTAATAAACATGGGCACTTTATGCATGTCGACTTTACGATGATGACTCCTATTGAGTCGTAGGCTACGACACAAGTTAGTACAGAAGAATAAAACGTCACCAGCGTGAGCTAGTGGTGAACAAATAGAGCAAAGGGTAATCGCACTTGTGGTTTTTATGAGAAAAAGAACATGCACGCGAATCATTGGCTAGGGAAAAGAGGCCAACTTGGGATGTCAGTTTTGCAAATGGAGGTTAAGGAAAGTGGAGTGAAGTTATAGTGCCATGTGCCTGATCAATACGCCATTTCATGCTGCATTTCTATTGGCTAGTCAGTGGATGAGGGTCGTCGCAGGGACACACTGTGAGAGGATCATGCTAAATCATGATCATGACACTGTCAGAAAATCATCACAGGCCATCTTTGGTCTCAAGACCGTGACAACGGCCGTCTTTGAACCAACTCTCACTGGACCACGCAGGACCAGCGACCACAGCAAGCTTTCATCTGGGACAGCCCAAAAACCATACAATGTGTACTGGTCATTAGATATCAAACTAAGCGTCATGTTAGCGAACATGAGCCATTATTTCGGCTGCTTTTCCAATCCATTTTTTTCCCTTTAAACCCTAAAGAACCTCTTGTGAAATGTTTTGTTTGCAAAGTGTTCTTGTGCCGTCTGTCTTTAAAATAAAGGGTTTTTGTTATTTCACGCACTCAGGCAGTTTTTAGTATGGCTCAAGTGTCCAGGTAAAGTGAAGCTTGTAGGTGTGAGTGATTTGCCAGCTTTACCGGCAGCTGGTGGAGTCAGGATGGAGTCTTTGGAGAATCCCCGAGCTGTGGCGTATGCTCTGAACTTCTCCATCACATCCGCCCTCAACTTCTTAGTACGACCTACAGCCAAATGACAGTCTGTGAGAACAAGTGAGGAGAAGAAAAACACCCCTCAAGTTCACTCGAGGCTCACCGTAAAGAGACACTTGTGTGAACTCCTTGTTGATCTTCCTGTGTTTGAGGACCAGCGCATATTCAGTGTAGTTCGTCTCCACCACAGTAACATCCTTCATCCTCCTGTGACCTTCAGAGGACAAAACAAATATGAACTGTGGTTTCATGTTCTTCTTCATTCTGCTGTAACGTCTCAGATCTACTGTTGACTCACGAGTGCTGTAGTAGTTAAACACGCCGGGCACAGACGTCTTCTCGTAAACGTAGAGCTTACGCTGACAACCAGAAGACCTGCATATAATCATGAATCTCAGCTCATCATAGAATATAAAATTATTTTAGGAACTATAACTTTGAGATACGAGACAAGAATCCTCACAGTGTGTAAACAAAATGAAAAGAGAAAATAAATGGATTATTGTCCCATATCTCAGTTATCACATCAGTGTGTGAATAATGATATAAAATAATTAGGAACTATTCTATATGGAAGCTTGTTTCCACCAAAAAAAATTCTCAAAATTCTGTATTTTTACTCAGAATTGCGTGATATAAACTCACAATTGCACTTTGATATTTAATGCAATTCTGAGAAAGATTTTTCACAATAATACCTTTTTTATTCTGCGGCAGAAACAAGTTTCAATAATTCTGACGATGAAAAATGAGGTAAGAATGATCAAACAAATCAAATAATAAAACAAAATACATTGAGAAGAACGTGTGTGAATAATAAAAGAAAAGTAATATAACGTCATATGAATAAAAATAAATAACTATGTATAAAAACAATATCACACTCTAATAGTGCTGTTGTTCTGAATATATAACAATCTGGAATACATATTACACGTAATTATATTACATAACATTATATTATGCCTTTTGAAAACAATCCCATGTGGTAATGAGTGTCCCTCACGTTAAGCTCCACATGGTCATGTTGACGTCCCCGTTCTCCTTCGGCTCCACGGAGCCCACAGAGATGGTGAGTCTGCTTCTGTACGGCACGAAGCCTGGAGAATCGTAGGCCAGACCCACCCGATACCACTTCCCTGCAAACTGAGCAAACAACCACAAAAACAGCTCAACATGAGAAGCCTCATCTGACAAGGATGTTCTGGAAAAAGAACAGAGGCTCAACTTTGAATCTAACCAAAAATATGAACCCGGATTACTAATGATGGAGACAATTCAGAAATCCATAGCCGCTTGTACATCCCGTATATTCTTTCCTTTTTCTTATTTGAATGATTGGTAAAGAGTGATTTATAATCAAGTTAGGGATTCTTATTAAAGCCTTTCTTTACTTTCTGTAGTTTTCCATAGAGTAAGGATGAATATTGTCTGAACTTCTCAACAGATAAAACATGTTATCAGAATGTTTTGAGTCTCTCTGTTGAGAGTTGGAGCCTGAGCCGAGTTCAGCCTTGGAGTGTGTGAGTGAGTGTGTGTGAGAGTGTGTGTGAGAGTGAGAGAGTGTGAGTGTGAGAATGTGTGTGAGAGTGTGTGTGAGAGTGTGTTAATATGATCAGTATTGGTGAGGTGATTAACTGGCACCATAAGGAAACAGAATGACTTGTTCTCGACAAGCCGCGTCACGAACCCGTCAACCATGTGATCAACGAAGATATGCTTCAGACTGTCTGCTCTTGTGTGGAAAATTACTAGTTTTGTTTTTCTTTCTTGCTTTCTTTCTTAGCCAATCAGGATCATTTAACCGTCATCATTGATGTAGTTAGCACCCTCTGTTAGAGTATAATTGCTGTAACAATGTTATTGTATGTGAGATTGCCTACAAACTACTTGTGAGACCTGAAGCTTCTGCTGATGAAACTGCAAACTAAACTTCACTAAAAAGTCTTCTATTGACTGCACTTCTGACTCCTGCTCTCCATTCAACATATCTGTTCCTCGGGTCTTCAACTGTAATTATCCTACACTAATAATGGCCTATCAGTGTCAGACAGCCGAACAGTGTGTTGTTTGTCTCAAGTGTCTCAGCAAGCAACACTCTCTTTCATAAAGTCCCATGAAGACGTGTCAAGAACTCGGCAGAAGCCAGCGTTCCTTGTTTGCAACACTGAGCGAGTGACCTTTGACCTGAGGTCTGATTGTCTGCACTGTCTCTGCGGTTAATGCAATCACTCTCTGAAACGGCCCTGCGCATCAGCCTCAGAAAATAACATCACATAAACATTGTTCAGCCGTTTCAATCTACCACAACACAAGCCTGCTCTCATTTCTCAAGGTTTGCTACTAGTCCATCGCCAACAGCTTTACAACAATCCTACAGATAAAAGACACGTCTCCAAAAACGTAAGGCTAAAGTTCTTACCCTCTGAAGGTCAAAGTGTTTCTGCGGCTGCACTTTGGCGTGGACGACTGTCAAGAGCATCAGCAAAGAAATGGCCACCAAGGCGATCTTCATGATCACGTAGTAGAGAGGAGCGCAGCCAGGGATTGAGGACTATTCAGGATGCCAGCCACTTTAAATCCTCCCCCCAACAATCCAGCCAATCGCACGCAAGAACACACACCCAACAGAAGGACCATTCATTGATGGTCATGTCTGAAACTTCAAAATATTAAGACTCCCAGCCCACAAAGTCATCTAAATACTCCTCTATGAGAAAAAAAAAATACTGCTTCATATACAACAAAGAAAATAAACAGGAGCGACTACAGAGAATTAATATATTTTTTATTAATATGGATTCTTGGTTGCCATTGTTTTGAAAGAGCATCATTTACAGCTAGTCTTTAAGACAAGAGGACTTCAGTGTGACGCGGCACACCTCACACACCTCCTCTACATAAACACACACACCCACACAGCTCACTCATAGTTCCCGCCTCTGCATGTTGTTCCTGAGTACTGAACGGAAATAGACGAAACAAAAGTGCATTTATGATCAGTCAAAACAAAATGCTAAATCTTCATTGGCTTTGGTGCTCAATAAAAGAAGATAAAAACTATATAACTTATTAATGGTCCTTTGTATCTTTAAAGCCATTGCTGAAACAAATAAGAACAAAATCCACAGTAATAAAACATTAGATATCCCTCATTATCAATGAAGACGTATTGGTGCATGAACAAGTTTTTGGGTGGCAAATCAGGCATTTGAGCAGGAGGAGGGAATGCTTGTGGAACGAGGCCTGAATGAGCACCACAACCTAGTGGACAAACGTGAGAACAACATCTCAAAAATACACCGACACACGCTTGCACACAAACAGATCCTTTGAGACATGTTCAGACTGAAAACAGACGGTGACTGTTTTTTTATGGTCCAGTGGGGGAAAAAAAGAAAGCTAAATTATTCACAGCACTGGCTTTTGCATTTCAAATGGCTAATGCCTTTACAATTTACGAAAACAATTCATTAAATCATAAATAAAATGCTAAAATCTTTAAAAACGACTGAAATCGAAAGATTGTGTCTTTGTATGAACCTTTAAAGGGACAGTCCATCAAAAACTCTCAATTCTGTCAACATTTACTCACTTGTTCCACTTCTCTTTGTTTCAAACACGTATGACTATTTTCAGAACTTTCGTTTAGAACATTATTTTCGTTATTTTCCAGAACGCGTCAAAGAATCTGCATTCATATCCTAAAAAAAAGACAAAAAGTCTTTTTAATTTGTTCTGTCAAATCAATTAAGTCGCATCAAACATAAAAGATTGTTTACAAATGTGTTTGTACAAACATTTCTTTCTCTCGATGCTGTGTTTGTGTGTATATGTATATATATATATATACACATATACATATATACATATATACACACACACATGCATTTGTATAAGTTTAGTATATACATACACATTACGCAAACAAATTTTTCTGTTAGATGCAATTAATTGACTTGAAAGTGATCGTTTTAAATGGTAAATTACTGATAATCTTGTCAAAAAATGTCTTGTTTATTCTCCAGGATGATGCGACTTGCCATTTAAAATGTGCAACAAGGAGGACATTTGAAAGCTGGAGAGGAGGAAGGTATCAGTTCTCTCACATAAAGTTTCATACGGCTTCAGAAGACTTGGAATAAGTCATTTGTTTTTGTCCTTTTTGGAGGTTTGGAACGACGTGAAAGTGAGTAAATGCTGAAAGGATTTCCATTTTGGGGTGAACTGTTCCTTTAGCGAACAGGAATGAAGAAGAGAGGCCTCAGCAAAAGCTTCCCGGTGAGGACTCTTGCGGTCATAGGACACAAACACAGCATTGAGAGAAAGAAATGTTTGTAGAGAAGTATTCAGACATGTCTTAAATATAATTCAGTGCATAAAATGCGCTTTCCCTCTATTTCACACACCTGGAAGAAAAACAAAAAAGAAAGCAAGCATAACAGAGAAATAAACCTCAACCCATTACAAAAAAAATCCAAGTAATAAAAGGACAAAGTAAAAACAGTAAAAGAATATTGGAGACGACCGCAGTTGATTGGCTGACTAACCAATGACATCACTGCTGCACCCTTGGCTAGAAGAATCAATGGAAGAGAAAAAGAAGAAAAAAAATATATATAGTGTACAGCATGTGGCTGACACTTCCTCCCGAATGAAAAATATATTTTGAATGAATAAGAAAATGAAGTCCTTTTTTACATTGTTGAACTGAATTCAAGTTATGCTAATTCTAATTAAAAAGCCCTAACAAGATATACTGTAATACAGTATTAAGAACAATATTTTTTGTCATTACATCATTTGTCACAATGAGATTTTTTTATGTAATTCAATTTTTTTTAATTGTTAGATTTGTCATTATTTCAATAATGATATTTTTTGGGTGATGCAAATTAGATTTTTTGTCATGAAAATTAAAATGAGATTATTTTGTCATTACGGTAACGCAAATTTAGAATTTTTTTGTCATCCCAATATGGACAATTTTATAATTCACTAAGTCAGTTTTCAAATTAGATTTTTGTCATTATGGTAAAGAGAATGAAATGTTATTGTTATTACAGTAATGTGAATAAATTATGTCATTATCCCATTTTTGCATTACAGTAATAAGAAATGCTTATTTTGAATGAAAATAACGGAAAAACATTGTAAAATAGGCTTCATTATTTTTATGCAAAATATATATTTTTTTGTTTGTTTTTTGGTGAAGTATGTTCCTCATGAGACTCGCCAATATATAACACCGTTCCATTTCCCCACATCTGTGCAGTACGTTAATGTATAGTGGACAAGACAGTGACTGGAGAAAAATCAAGTGCCGTCACAAAAACTCATCTCATCACACGTGCACACACTTAAATACTTGCTACTATATAAATAAATAATCCGCTGTCAGTGGGCGAAGGAGAACAGGAAAGTTCACGAGAGAAGATGACGCAAAATACACATGGAAGAGAAAGGATGCCCGTAGATGTAGTGCTGGACACGTTACATGACGGGGAGGGGAGCACAAGCTAGGTCTACAAAATAAACGAGCCGTTTAAGAGAAGTGGAGACGTCCAGGGTCAGTTAGTGTAATGATACAGGACAAGAGCAATAACACTATGTGGTGACCTGACAGTAAGGCACGGTGCTCTGTTTGCATCAATCATTCATGCTGCTGAAAGAAAAACTAAAACCCAGATGATAAGACAGCCTACGTCACATTCCCTTCCTTCTACTCCGCTTCTGCTCTCTTCATGTCCAGAAGCAAAGACGTTTTTTTTGTTTTTTTTTAGGTCTGGCGCCACTGCAGATGAAGAGGATGTTCACTCTTTAGCACCATAGTATACTACGTTCATTCACTATAGTGTCCTGTAGAGCCCAGGAATCTGAACGGTCGTCACGTCTAGCAAAACGAAGCGAACCCATGAAGCCTGCGCTCTGCACAATGTCGCACTGGGCTGAAAATCAGCTTTCATGATGGAGAGGTAAAATGGACACGTAGCAGTGCAATCATGGACGTCGTCCTCAACGCAGCATATAGATAGATGATGAGCTATTCTACAACTTAAATATATTTGGTGCACATTTAAATAAACGGCATGGATCAAGTCATGGCAGCTGACGAGTGCGCAGTCAGTGCTGGGTTTGTATTGCACGTCGATCCGCGTGGTTTGGTCAGGGCTTGAGGCCGCATTTACGATGGCAGTCGCTCGTCAAAAACGAACGCGCGTGTCAGGATCCCGCAGCCAGGCGAGCATTGTGCAGCGGAGGCGAAGGGAAAGCTTTACCGTTTGACAGACGTGTATTTGGTCCTTGTGCCGTTTGTTTTTTTGTATACTTGCTTGCTAAATTGCTTAACTTTTCATGTTTTTTACTTTAGTTCTGTTTCCAAGATGGTTGAACACCACCTCAGTCCCATCTCGGTCGTAGAAGAGCTGGACTATGAGAACGAATTAATTATACGTGTGGCCAGAATGCGTTCCTGCGGCCCCTCCCTGTGTCTGAGGTAACGAGGGGCGGAGTGATGAGGGGGGGCGGGGGCTGTTGAAGGCGGGGTGGTGAGGGAATGGTTTGAGGTTGGCAGTAGTCTCATAATTTCTGCTTTCCTGAGACGATGCTGCGATGGAGCTCTACATTCAGCTCCACATATTGTCCCTTAGTGCAGTCCAGGAAGTAGAGTTTGTCAGAGACGACACTGGGGTCGAATCCCTCCCGTCGCATGTCCGTCTTCTGGAATTTGAAAGTCCCTGAAAGACAACAAGATGCTTAGAATGCTATGCACTGGCATACTGCACATCTTCCCGTGCAATTATGCCCCGTAGATCAAGTTCAAGGGTGCATAAATAATTTTTGATACAGTAAAAAAATGGTCAAGCTTTACATTTTGTTAGGGCCTAGGGGTATAAATCTTCCCCAACTGTAAAATGTAATGCAACCCTGAACACGGCAGAGTAAAGCTGCCGTAAAATGGGCAGAAGGTGCAATATAACTGGGCTCAATCATCTGCTCAGGTCAATAAGAAACCTTTGGATTTGATAGAAGGCTAGATTGTGTGAAGGCTGTGTTATACAGGGTATCTGCAGAGTTTTTAAAATTAAACTTTAAAACCAGTACAAATAAAATGACTGTACATCCAGGCAGAACAAACCAATACAACTCTAATCTTTTACTTAATTAAACAGGATGTATGAGATCCATAAACAGAACATTTCAATATATATGAATTAGTGGTTGACAGATGGATATAATATAATAAAATATTTAGACTGGTAAAAGAAACATGCCAATACTAGTAAAATCTATACACTGCATAGAATATTCTTAAGGGTAAAGAAGCCAAATTTAAAAGAGTCTGGAGCATCTTCTTAATATTTATTGAAGATGGTGATATTGATAATATAACATACAGTCATGACCAGAATTGTTGGCACATCTGAAATTTTCCCAGAAAAACAAGTATTGCTCAGAGAAAAGTATTGCATTGACAAGTTTTGCGATACACACACACACACGTTTATTTTCTTTGTGTGTATTGGAACAAAACAAAAAGAGGACAAAAAGCTAATTTCACACAAACAAATGGGCTTGAATGTAAAGTGAGTCGCTTTGATAAAAGCATCTGCCAAATGCAGAAATGTAAAATGAAATATAAAGGGAATAAACGTGTATAGCGTGTTAAAAAATTCAGGGGTGCCAACAATTTTGGCCATGACAAGCATAACTGCTTGATCAGGGTATATAGCACCAAGCATATAGTTTATTTTATTAGCTTCTATTTTATTCTTACTTTTATGTATATTGTTACTTGCACTCCCAAAGCACATGCTGGTTTGTGTTAATATTTATGCTGTACAGTCCCTTGTGCTGTGAGTAACAATAACATTTTTTAATTATGTGATCGCACATATTGCGCATAATTCGTATAATACTGCAGATTTTGTGCTCACACCCACCCAAAGTTATCGCTGCTAAATATAATATTTAAGACATGCTACTAAACAATACTATAGACATGGTACTATATAAGATATTTAGGACTAAAATTGATCAAATTGAATTAGAAAAATTAAGGACCCACAAGAATACTGGTTATATTAAACGGAGAAAGAGACCTTTAAATCCCTTTATGGAAACAATCATATTGACGCAATGTAACGTTGCATAATTTAAGCTTAAATTTTAAGTTTAAATTTCATGTTTCATCTGTAGAAACATTTCTCTCAGTTATTTATGTGCAGAACCGAGGAAATAAACAACGTCGTCATTCGATTTACGATCATATATGATTGACAGCTCTAGAGCGAATGAGCTCTCTGACTCAACGGAAGAGCGGATTCAAGCTCTTCAGATCGCTTAATTCAGTGGAAAATGAATAGAAATAATCTTTTCTCAGACACCAATTAAAACACTCAAAATCCATTCTCTTCTCTCTTCTGGAATACTTTTCTTCTGTGTTTACACAGGTTTACAAAACGTTGTCAGTTCAACAGCAGTGAGTTCAAATCTCATTGATGGCTCGTTTTATCGGGGACGGCGAGAAAAATAAAAATTGACACACCGGTTGAAAAACTCTCTCACTGCGATTGATCGCACCAGGAGTGAAAAGCTCCATAGGGATCTATTGTTTCGATTCAAAAGTTTTATCACAACATACATTTGCTTTGTTTAATCACGCTCTGAGCGAAAGGGTCTTTAGTCAGGTGTCAGTTAGCAGTGAGTGGGCTGTCTGAGGCGGAGATTAGAGGTGCGATAACCTCACCTGTTTTGTTCACTTCTGGTAGGAAGCGCAGAAACATGGGCCGGGCGTAGGGGGGCAGGGCTTTCTCCAGGTCCCTGCTAAACTTCACCAGGTCTGTGCTGTGGTCCGGGTCTGCTATGGCTGCCATCCCAGCCTTGCCTTCGGCACCTGAGAGAAACAAAAAAACGTCCACACGCGTCACACGAAGGCAATCAGAGGAAGCAGAACTGCATAAGCCAAGCCTATAAGCATAACGATCCGCTGAGCCACTGAAGATTAAAATAAACTGAGGAGATCATGGCCTGACCAGGTTATACGTCACTGTTATTTTAACAGTTATTTTTCTCTTAGAGGTTTATGAGCAAGTTGGTAGAAGTTAATGGCCAACATTCGATCATCTCGCTTAATGAAAGCGCACACGTTTGACAAAGGTGGGATCACATTAGCTAAACCTCAAAGATTTGCAGGCAGAAAAGGTCAGTTGTCTTTTGTTAATAGTGTAGTGATGCATAAAGCACCAATTGCGCAGAATTCCAACGAAACGGTTCGCTGTGAATTCAACATTCGGCCTTATGTGAAATTCCCAAACAAGTGGGTTGTTGAAGGTTTTTGCCCAGTTTCCTGACTCCGTTTGGTGTGCGAGCACATTAATTGTTGACCTGCCAGCTTTTTCAACACTTACAGTCTTGTGTCTGCTCATGCTAACGTCAAACCCTTGTGATTTCAACATCACACAGCGAAAACGCATGAATCACGCACGAATTACGCACAAATTTTCGTTTCTGTGCGGAGCGTGCGTCGTATGTAAGTGATTGTAAGTGGATGTGTGAAGGCGGTTTGTGCGTGATTTTGAGTTTTGAACGATTACAATTTTTTCACATTTTCGTTATTCATTAGTCAACATGCGTAGTTTATGCGTCGAGGATGCGTGACTGCGCGGGACACGCGTCGGCCGTCAGTGCTTATGCGTCGGAACTGGTTCGAAACCGCGCACGTCCGTTCACTGACGCCCCACCTTCATATCACGCATGAACCGCGCACGTGTCACGTTCATTCCACTGACAATGTGGATTCTGAAAGTGCTTGTACGTGGAACGTTCGCGAAGCGTGTGTGTTTGGACGCGCTCCGTCAGTGATTCACGCGTCGGGTGTGCGTCGAATGTTCGTGGAATACTTTGGTCAATTTCTCGACGCACAAGCACGCACAAACCCAATCTGTACGTGATTTGAGTGATTCATGCGTGATCGGCTGTGTGACTGGCCCTTTACATAAATGTTTTTCTTGCATCATTGGATTTCTTGCATATACTCTAAACCCATTTTGATGGACATCAGCGCATGAAAATTGTAGATCCGCTGATGACTTTGTTTTGAAGGTGAGAGTGTATTTTTCAGCTGGCCGTCTCTAATGGACCGAGTTATATTCAGCACTCTGCTGCTGCTCCTTTATAGATCTAGTGTAAGCAAAACCAGAGCCAGGCCAAGAGAAGACTTTGTTTGGCCGTGCATTCCCAGAATCCTTCAGGAGCTGCTGCAGTCAGCTTTGTTCAAGTTAATTATTCTCCTCTCCACAGACCGGCTGTGCACCCGATGATTCATGATACTTCAAAACACTGAAAGGAACAATTCACTGCAAAAACACTTTCTTCAGAGATGCTCTCTTTACCGTCACAAGATCATTTGAACTTAAATCTTATTATGCACTTATTTATTTGCCAATTAGTCAGGGTCTCTGCAGGTTTTTTTTTTAAGGACCTGCGCAAAGAAAGGGTAGAGCAATGTCTATGGAAACAACTGGCCTGTCATGACAACTGCTTTTTGTTAGGCGATATATTGTCCCAGAAATAATTGCGATATGTAATATTATTGTCATTTACACCATATTACGCCACTGAATGTATATCGTCACCTGTAGGCCTATAAACATTTTCAAATGACAATGAACTTAACGCTTAAGAATATTTAGATACTGGAAATTAAGAATAAAAATCATAAGAATAATAATGTTTAATAAACAAACATGTAGGAAACAAACAAACACACTTGCAAATGCACGAAAGCCACTTGTATTCAAATGTACATTTTTTTCAAGCCTAAATTCAATCTTTTGTGTCTCTTCAAAATATTTGGACTAAACTGCTCAATTCATAGGGATTAAAAAGTTCATAAAGAGATCTTAAAACTAAAGCGTCAAAGTGATTGTTGCGTAGGTGCCAGTGAAAGGACAGAAAGCTCTCAAATTGCATTGAAAAGACCTTCATGTGTGTTCCTTCAATGTGTTTGGAACGACTTGGGGGATTTTATTGATGATGGATGTGAATTTTTTTTTTTTTACGCGAGAAATTTAGAATTTTTACGCATGTTGAAATTCAGTGAAAGAATTTCAACCATATAAAAGTCACTACTACTAAAGTTTTGGAAAGGTGTGTTGGCTGCTCTGACAGAATTAAAGCCTTCCAGGCTGAAAAAGGCCACATCCACCCTGAACTCTAAGAACTTCTGTTCCACTTCAACCTTCAAACACTTTAAACGTTCAAATCATGTGCTGCATTTATTGACAAGCTAGCAATCGTACAGGAACTACCTCCACATTACGATATTTCATGTACGGAAGCGGTCCAAGCAGCGCAGCAATTACACAAGATATCAAAATACACAGCTCACAACACGATTTGGCCACTTTAGAAAATATGGACCCATGTTTTCTTTTTGGATTAGGCCTAAAAACATCATTGGACTACACAAACTACAACTACTACATTTTCACTCACCCGCCCAACATGCAAATTTGTATTTATATTATCAAGTCAGTTGCCCCCAGTCCATATTCATCCCTCTGCCTCCACTATATTCCAGCTGGCAGCCAACAGATTTGAATTTTAAAGCCAGGTACTTGTGAGCCGGATCTTGTATTCTTGTGAAGTGAAGATTCGAGTTTAAATAATTTCTCTCTTTAATTAAAACAAAATGCCAAAATGAAAGTCTTATACAGCCAACTTCAAGCTAACTGCCATTACGTGTACAAAATGTGTGATATAACCCGCACCCTTATATGGCCAATGTCATGGGTATAGATCAGGGGTCGGCAACCCGCGGCTCCGGAGTCGTATGCGGCTCTTTCATCCCCTGCACGTAACTTGTAGAGAAAAAGTCCATATGAGAGGAATAAGAGCGCTGTTGCGCTGACTGTTTCAGGGGACTTTTATTCTGAAACTACGACGCACATTACCGGTAGTCCAGAAAGTTAAGCGGTTCAGTTCAGAGTGAATCATATATCACCCACCGCGGCAGATATCAGTTAACTATTATACATGAGCGCTGGAGAAAAGCCAATAACTTGGTTAACAGCCTCGGAACGAGTGCCTATTGTGTTTTGTGTGTCTTATAAGAGTGAGTTCACAATTACCACTATGTTTGCTTATGCACATACTCACCTTTGTTATGACGCAGTTATTGAAGTGTTATAGCTCGATGCTAATTTAGCTGTGCTTCATTTTTGATCTGCTATGTTCAGATAAAGTAATAATAATTCATTAATATAATCGTGTTCATGTATGAGGGGAGAAGCCAAAAGTTTGTGTGTGTATGTATATATATATATATATATATATATATATATATATATATATATATATATATATATATATATATATATGTGACCACACACACACACACACACACACACACACCACACTCCTTTGCACTCCCTTCCATCCAAGCTCATCCATTTGAGCAAGGACATTACTGAGATCTTTGATCACATGTTCTTCTTGTGCTCCCACATCTCAATCTCCTTCAGCATTGCCGGACATTATTGAAGCTCATATTAATGGTTGGCTCCCCTCTTTGACCTGTTTAATCGAATAAATCACTTTGAGACCATTTCTTCCTTCTCTGTCGTGTTCTGACCGACACACCTGGCACATTGCTATACCCCAAATCAGCCCTTATAAGAAAGGAGTGTCGCACCCCCCCCTAAACTTTTGAAGGACCTGTGGGGACCATGTGTAATTATTAAGATTATTCCAAAATAAATAAACTTTAGAACGAAACTCCTGCTAATAATCATTTTCTTCCTCCACTTGAAGATTTAGTCCTTGATGAGTAACCTAATTTTAATAGTTGACCTCTATGGGATGTACAGTGATTTGCATATTTTAGGAGAGATTTTCTTAAACAGGATGAAATGTCATTAGTGGGAAGAACAAGAAGGGATAAAAACAAACAGAAAAGGTAGTGAAATTACCTGGCACCTCCACTCCATACACCACCACATCTTTCATGTCTAGCAGGCGGCTCAGCGTTCCCTCCACCTCAGTGGTGGAGACATTTTCTCCTTTCCAGCGGTACGTGTCTCCGGTTCGGTCTCTGAAATACATGTAGCCGTAGTCGTCCATCACCAGCACGTCCCCTGAGAGAGGAGAAGCAAACAACTTCAATAATCAGCTGACTGTATGCAAGGAAGTGCGGTCGCGTAAAGCGTTTCGAAACACAATACCTGACAGATATGCGCTATCTCCCTTTTTAAAGACATCATGGGCAACCTTCTTAGTAGTTGCTGACTGATTGACGTAGCCGTCAAATCGTCTGAGGGGGTCGTTCTGAATGATTCGGCCTACCAGCTGACCAGGCTCTCCTGAAAATCAGAGTAAAGGAATGGACATTAAATAACATTTTTGCATTTATTAAATATAATTTTAATATTTTAAGGGTTTAAAGTTCAAATACATTTTTTCATTTGAAATTATAATTAATTTTCTGATTTAGTAAGTTAAAATAACAAAATTGCAACGTGTTATTTGCCTTAATATTTTTAAATGCAATAGTGTAAACATATATACGCATATACTGGCCACTTTATTAGGTACACCTTTTCAACTGCTCATTAATGCAAATATCTAATCAGCCAATCACATGGCAGCAACTCAATGCCTGCTGGTATGGTGAAGATCTACTGTAGTTCAAACTGAGCATCAGAATGGAGAATAAAGGTGATTTAAGTGACTTTGAATGTGGTCAGGATTTCACAAATGTATATTTACTGTGATTTTCACACACAACCATCTCTAGGGTTTACAGAGAAAGGTCAGAAAAGGAGAAAATCTGCAGCGAGCGGCATGTCAGAGGAGCACCGGCAACAGAAGACACCTCCAGTCAGCTAAGAACAGGAAGCTGAGGCCACAACATGCACAGGCTCCACAACATTGGACAATCCAAGATCGGAAAAACATTTCCTGAATATTCCTTGGATTCAGAATTTGGCGCAAACAACATGAAAGCATGGCTCCATCCTGCCTTGTATCAATGGTTCAGGCTGGTGCTGGTGGTGTGAGGATATATTCAGCACATTTAATTAGTACCAATCGAGCCTCGTTTTAAACACCACCGCCAACCAGAGTTCTGTTGCTGACCATGTCCATCCCTTTATGACCAGAGTGTTCCCGTCATCTTCTGATGACCATTCCCAGCAGGATAACCATATCACAACGCTCAAATAATCTCAGACTGGTTTCTTCACTAAACTCAAATGTCCTCCACAGTCACCAGATCTCAATCCAATGGAATGTGACGGAAAAGGAGATTTGCATCAGGGAAGTGCAGCTGACGAATCCCTAAAGAATGTTTCCAGCACCTTGTTGAATCTCTGCCACGAAGAATTAAGGCAGTACTGAAGCCAAAAGAGGATCTAACCCAGTACCGTATTTTCCACACTATAAGGCACACCCAAAAGCCTTACATTTTCTCAAAAATCGTACGTGCACCTTATAATCAGGGGCGCTTTATGTGTGCGTAGCGTTCCAAAATCTGTAAAATTGCTGTTGTGCGACTTTGGTAAGCGCTCCGCTTGATTGACTGTCGGACCATTTCCTGCTGACACAGGGACGTAATATGTACAGCAGCGGTCGAAATTAGCGCTAGCCCGACAGCAAAAAACTAATAGATTTTCTCTCGGGCTTGTAAAAATTCCCGATTTACTAGCCCGACGTGCTTGTGAGATTCAGATCGTTGAAACAACATTGTACTTTCACGTTTAATTTTGTAAACAAACTTTTAGCCGCTTATGTCATTTAAAAAGCTGTCGCTTGTATCATTAATGCGTTATGCGCGCGAATCAAGACTGTGACGTCACTGGTGTTGAACAAAATGGCGGAGAAAACGAAACCAGTGTTGAAATATGTTGCGGGCGCAAAACCAGGAAAAAAACCTCCTGAAATTGCCGGGCGAACAGCAACCAAGCGCAAATACGAAGAAGGTAATCGTGACAGAAATTTCCTTCTTTCATGGACAAAAGAAAGGCCTTGGTTGCGGTTTAAGAGTGAGACGAACACCATGTTTTGCGACTGGTGCCTAGAAACAGGGGAGAAAACATTGTTTTCGTCACATTCCGGATGCGACAATTTGAAAAATGCGTTGTACAGCTGAAGAAAATAGAGTTTAACCAACTTATCAAGTTTAGAAATGCACACTATGTGGCCAAACACCATAAACCCTTTACTGACTTTGTCCATCTGTGTAAGTTAGATAAAATGAAAGGCATTGATGTGGGTCAGGGCTATTTAAACGATAAAAGGGCAGAAGCTTTTTTAAACTAACATGTAAATTTAAACAATTTAATTTGGGCTAGTAAATTTTCTTTCGGGCTAGTGAAAATTGCTTAGTTACTAGCCCGACTTGCTTGTAAATTTCAATCCAAATTTCTATGACTGGTACAGTACGTACTCTGGCAGTGATGAACCAATCAGAGAACATTACGTAATACATACAGAACGTACGCTTTCCTCCGCCACGCCTCCGGCAGGTTTACTGCTAGGTATACGAATACGCACTTCCTGGAGCACATTCGCTTATCAATTGATATTCTTTTCGCTCAGCAAACACCCAGAACGTGCACGGAAGTTGAGTACACAAATTAATACATAGAAAATTAAATAATGTGTACAAAGGATGTCAGATGGATTAAAACTATACATTGCCTGAGCTTAGTCAGGATGAGAGATAAAGACACCGGCAGAACTGTTGATTTCACTGCATGAAGATCAGAATTTTTTTTATTACTCTCCTCTTTGTACTTGTGCATGAATTATATAATAATATTTAATTATTTTTTTCACATGATGGGTGGGTGTTTGCAGGTGTGGAAAAAAATATTGAGCGATAAGCGAATATGCTCAAGAAAGCGCGTATTAATGAATGCATGCAAGATTTCGGTACAACACCTGCATATTTGATGGCGAAATTGCCCAGCTGTTCAATTCAGACACAGAAGATGACTTTGATGGATTGATTAAAACATAATGTGAGTGTATTGTTATATAGGAGAATAAAGTTCAACTTAACTTTTTTTTTGTAGACCGTATGTTTTAGCATGCACCTTATAATCCAGTGCACCTTATGGTGCGGAGAAGGTGCAAATACTAGCAAGTAGTAAATATCAGAATCGGCTATAAGATATCCATATCTAACAATAACCTTCTGTCTGCTCACCTGTGTACCAAATATGAATGCGAGCAAGTTCTGTACCTGGACCACATGGGATACAGACTCCATCAGGTCCTCTGATGAGCTCCATGGTCTCCTCGTCCACTTTGACCAAACGGATGGGGTAGAAGTATGGCAGAATCCGACTATTGAATCCACAGGCACCCGTCTGCAGCCAAAACGTCATACGTTCATTACAATCACCTCACACTCTTCAAAACTAAATGCTCTATAGCAAAATATTCCTAGTCTCAGCCAGATGCATTTCTATCAGCACCTTAAATGTCCCATAATCACCTGTGCCTGATTACTGAATGTAGTGCAATCCCTAAGCATCCTTTACTAGTGCATTATCCACTATTGTGCAGGTGTATGTTCCTCATAAACACTGTTAGCTTATAGTGCACTCTTGTTAGAACAGACCTTGTTGTCGAAGTTGCCCAGGCTACAGTTGCACTCGGTGGCGCCGTAGAATTCTGCGATCTGAGGTATGTTGAAGCGGTTGGTGAATTCCTCCCAGATGGACTGGCGAAGGCCGTTACCGAGGGCCATGCGGACCTTGTGTTGGTGCTCCGTGTCCTTCTTTGGCTGGTTCAGCAGATAGCGGCAGATCTCGCCAATGTACTGCACAATCTGAGACCAAAAATTATTTTTTTAAACTCCCGTAAAGCTCCATTTCCACACAACTCAACAAAAAATGTGCAATCATACAGCTTTTAACATTAAAGCTGAGGTCTGAAGGTCCTTGGTATATTTACTGAATGTACGATATATTGATTATGATTTTGTGTGCGATATAAAATTATACAAAATTATGAATGTTGCAATTATCTGATTGCTCTGCTGCATTTAGCCATGAAAGACCTTCTCAGGAGGACAGTTTTCTGCCTTGAGTGTAAGCAAAACTCAGAAACAAATATGCCAGTACTGTTTAGAGCTGCACGATTATTCATTAAAACAATCACAATTTGAACACAGATGCAATCTTAAATGCCAAGGATTCTGCTTTGTCTATTACACCTTTGTCAAGTGACCTAGACTATGATCACTCCAGAACATTCAGACCTGCGTTGGTGCAGCCGCTGACACAGAGAAAGCAGTTATGTATAGATGTAAAACAGCTTCACAAACAGTCAAATTTTTTCTGTGTTAGATCACCTTTTAAATCACCTCTTGAAAGCAACTTGACTGGTATTACATTGTAACACCAGTAGTTGGCGACAAGTGACTGTTAATAAATGTAATTGTATCATTCATTCCAAGCTATAATTCATCCAGTAATGAAACAAAATATTTACGAGTCATTGAATCATTCATTTCATAGATTTTTTTCAAAAATTCTGATTCATCCAGTAATTAAACAACGAAGTCTTTATGAGTGAGTAGTAAATTACATGTTATTTTGTTTCGTTTTCCATCCAGAGTCATGCCATTCATTTCTGTGAATCGTTTAAACAGTCCGATTCAATTATAAATTTACATACTTGTTAATGTATATACATGAATACTTTATTTTTTACATATTGCTATATAACTAACATGTAAATGCATTTAAATATAAAAAAAATATTATTCATCTTAAAACAAAAGTCTACACACACACACACACACAGTAAATCAAAAATTCATTGTTTGAAGTCGATATGACTTCTAAATGTTTAAAATATTCTCTTCAAATAGCTATTTTCAATTGTAATACGTGTTAATTTATTCCTGTGATGTCAAAGCTGAATTTTAAGCATCATTACTCCAGTTTTCATATTAATATTACAGAGGAACCCACTTATCTCGAGCTCTGTTATCTCGACGTTTTTGAAGTGGAACCGCCAAACTCCCTATTTTTCTTAGCATTTTCTTATTGGTTATGTTTATTATTTTATGTTGGTGAACCCTGATATCTCAGGCACAAAAGAGGGACAAAGTCGCCACTTAACATCAGTTATCTCGATCCCCGTGACTAATGATCGTACAGAGTTCACTGCGCATGCGCTGAGTTCACGTTGCATGTGCATCACGGTCCGTACGGTCGCTCACTTCGATGACGCTTCACTCACTCTTGCGGCGCAGTGCCGTGCGGCCGCAGAACAACTCACGCAAAAAATCAAGCTTTACAGATGCAATCTTGGAAGAGGCACAGGAGTTCGCCATCACTGTCCAGGAATTCCCAGATTACATTGACATCGATAAAGACGTTGTTATTGATAGAAGCATTTGATTAAGCAGACGTTAAAGGCAAAAAGCAACAAAGCATTTTAGACACTGCGTGTGCAATACTATCAGAACGGTGTCCGAGTGAAATTACTGTGTTATGAGTGAATGTGTTTGTCTGTTTTGTGACTGTTTATGCTGTGAGCGAAATTGCGTTTGCTATGTTGGAGAATATAATTAAAGGTTTGTATCGAGAGTCGAAGGTGTTTTTTCTTGTATACTGGTAAATCTCTGCTGTTAGTTGGTGCACATATGCCTTTTGTTGCAAACATATACAGTGTATGTACATTTTTATAGCATGCCGATCGCTTCAAACAAATCAACATATTGCTGATTGGTTTTCTCGATCCTCGGTTATCTCAACGCTTTTTTGCAACCCCCGAGGCCGTCGACATAACCGTATTCCACTGTATTATCAATGTTGAAAACTGTTGCGTCATATTTCAGTGGAAACTTTGATGAATCTTTGATGAATAGAAAGTTAAAAAGGGCAGCCTTTTTTTAAAATCTTTTGTATAATGTGTTTACCCTCACTTTTGATCAATTGAATACATCTTTGCTGTAATTTGCTATAAAAACTACAGGCGAAATGAATTCTTGATAACACATCTATGCCATAACTCACCGTGCAGTTGTATTTGATACAGTCATCCCAGAACTTTGATGCGCTGAACTTCTTCCTGATCACTACAGTCATTCCATGGATCAGGCACTGTCCAACTCCAACTATGTTTCCTGCCACAGAGAAAAACTCGAACCTCAGAACAAACCCATTGACTCCTTCCAGATTAAAGACCCACAAACGCTTACAAAAGTCAGTTAAACCAATAAAATATCAAACAAACCAAGTTATTTTTCTCAAACCGGCATTGGACTCAAGGACCTAATGTAGACAGCCATCAAAACAAGCCACAAAACTTGCACAGGAAGTAGCCTGAACCAGACTGTGACAGGAAGTGCACATATCATGAAGGTGTAGAGCAGCCTGTGTTCAGTCATGTACCTGCTGAGTGGTAAAGTGGCAAGCAGTCGTAAAGCACATCCTCAGACTTCATTCTGAAACCATAGTACACCAATGCAGCCATGCGGTAATACCTGAGGGAAGAACGCAAGAAAGACCGGGTGAAAAGAATGAATGAGAAAGAATGAGGGGAAAAAAAGGAACAGTTATACACTTACCGGCTATGCACAACGATCGCAGCTTTTGGCATCCCAGTGGTTCCTGACGTGTAAATATAAAAAAGGCGATCTAGAAGTAAAAGAAGAAAAACTATTAAACATCTAGTAGGTAATGTGATTTATGGGCCAGATTTACAAACAGCTTACTTCAGCGCAAACCCTCTTTTGCTATAAAAACCCCCCAGTGTCAGTGTTTACTGAAGACAGTAAAAGATGAGCAATTAAACGGCTTGAAAACTTAGCAGGAGAAACTGGCTTTATCGAGCTCAACGGCTCTGGCCAAGAAATGATATAAACTAAACACTACTGCATTTACATTTCTACATCTGGCAGATGCTTTTATCCAAAGCAACTTACATTGTATTCAAGAAACATCAGTTCTTGCTTTCCCTGGGAATCAAACCCATGACCTTGGCGTTGCAAGCGCCACTCTCTACTGTTTGAGCTACAGTAAAGCTTTTAAAACCCTTTTAAAAAGGGAGAGGAGCTGTTCGATACGTCCCACCCCGTCTTCCCGTTTCAGTGGAAATTACATCAACACATTGAATAGTGCTGCGCGTTTCAAGACACTTCAATATCTAAGTCCATGTTTGATTGTCTTGCCTGTGAAGCTGCGATCTGGTTGTCTGGGCTGGTTTGTAGGTTTTGTCTCCAGCAGTGGATCTAGATGCTCCGTCCCTTCAGGAACCCGCTTAGGGTCCCATTCTCCAGAGCAGAACAGCTTAACAGTCTTTCCCATGGAGCTGTGCACCTCACACATCGCTGAGACATGTAAAGAACAAGGGAAATGGGTGAAGTAACCGTCGCAGACACAAATAATGCCACAAAATGAGCCTAGAACTTTCTTCAGAGAAAGCACAGGACAAACAATAAATGTGAAATCAATAAAAACACAAAACAAAGCTGAATCAACATGACATGCTTTACGAGTCAGTTTCCAATTACTTAAGAGACAACTAGGAAACTCGATTTTGCTGCATTTCCTGACCACTGGAAACGGTACGAATCCCCTTTGGGTCAATGACGCTCTTTGACTATGAGTTATGTGCGGTGACCTCTGCTCATGATAAATCTGTACTCTCTGCTACTCATTCATTGTTTCTCTAGAGCACACACACTAACCTCTGTCCAAGTGCCACTTCCTTATTTGCTTATTGTAGTGTGTCACTTTTGAAACGCGATTGCAACACTTCAGAACCGCTGCCTTAACCGATACTATACAGAGGCAACATGTCTTATTTACATAACACAGGCCTCCATGCCTAAAGTCTATATGAAATCAGGACCGACACCATTTACATTCTTACCGCACATTCTTGGCATTATTGTGCAAGATGCATCAGTGCACAGAATAAAAAGAAAATACAGTGATACCTTGGTTTACGAGGGAGCAAATCGGTGTACGAGCATTGTATCGGTGTGTGATAAAAATATTCCCTCGCCCACGCGCATTTTCATTGTGTGGAAAAATGCTAACGCTCAGCATCGTCGCTCGCATTTTTACTGGAAATATCCTAACAACAGCCTCTCATAAAACAGTCACGCGGTTCCAACCCCTTTATCACCCCTTCACTCGTTCATTCTCTCAGCGTCGCTCGGTTATGCTGCATCATTCACCACAGTGATACTTTTATAAGTGATTTACAGCAGTTTTACCTCGTGTTGTTAACATTAATTGTGATCGCTATTGTTCACGTAGTGAAATATATATGTACAGTACAGCATATAGACAACGACCTCAAGATGAGTAAGAAAGAAGGTACGAGATTCTCCCTGTAAGAAGTAAAACCCTCCTCTCGTCTCCATCACGCCAGCAGCGACGCTACTCAAAGCTGAAGTGCATTACAGTAAATTGTCAAGTATTTTTTGAGTTTAATCATCAATTATTAATTAGTAATTGTAATTAAGTCCATTAGTAATTAATTTTAACTGCAATTAATAGGGTAAAACCCAAAAAATATTTAAAATGGGCATTTATGGTCGTGTGGAACAAATCAAGTGATTTTTAGTGTATTCTTATGGGGAAAATTGCTTTGGTGTACGAGCATTTTGAGTTACGAGCTCTTGGAACGAATTAAACTCGTAAACCGAGGTATTACTGTATTAAGACATTTATTTTTATTTGGATAAAATGTATTAACTTGGTGGGTAACTACTTTTCCAAAAGCATAGCCTGACAGTGGTTTAATTGCTATAAATGAAGTGTAGATTTCCGTCACATCGCTTCTCACCATCTGTTAGCTCGCTGCCGAACACCACCGCTTTGGCGCTGGAGATGTTGACACAGTGAACCAGGGCCTCCAGTCTCAGGTTGAAGTTGATGAGCGCCGCCTCCACTCCGATCTTCGCCATGCCCAGCCAGAGACCCACGTACTGAGAGCGGTTCTCCATGAACAGAGCCACCACGTCGCCTTCCTTGAAGCCCATCTGGAGAAGAAAGTTTGCCACGCGGTTGGAGTAATCGTCCAGCTCCTTGAAGCTCCATTTCTCGCCTGTTCCTTCGAAAATCAGGGCTGTCTTGTCACCGTACTTCTTGACGGACTTGGCAAAAAGTTTGGGAATGGTGTTGCGCTCATTTAGGTGCTTTTTGACATTCAGCTTTACCCTCAGCAACACAGTGGCTGCACTGTAAAGAAACAACACAAAATAAGTGATGGCATTTGGACAGTTTTGCACAAACTCAAAAGAATTAGTTTTATTTTTATGTTTTTGAAAGAAGTCTCTTCTGCTCACAAAGGCTGTTTACTTGATAATTAAAAACAATACTATTGTGAAATATATTACAATTTAAAATAACTTTAATTTATTAATTTCTGTGATCAAATCTGAATTTTCACCATCATTACTCTGTGTCACATGATACTTCTGAAATAATTCTGATATGATGATCAAGAAACATTTATCATTATTATCAATGTTGAAAAAACTTCATATTTTCGTGGAAACCAAAGTATTTGATGGTCGAAAGTTCAAAAGTTTCGAAAGTTCAGCATTTACTTGAACACTATAAATGACCTTTACTGGCACTTTTGATCAATTGAACACATTCTTGCTAAATGGCAGTGAATCATAGTTTACACAAAAATATTGCGCAGCACAACCATTTTCAACATTGATGATAATAAATGTTTCTTGAGCATCAAATCATCATATCAGAATGATTTCTGAAGGATCATGTGACTGAAGTAATAATGAAAATACAGCTTTACGTCACAGAAATAAATGACATTTTACTATACATTAAACTAGAAAACTGTTATTTGACTGTAATATTTCCCAATAACACTTTTCTCAGCATTTGAGACTTTCAAAAATATTGTTTATCATTATTATATAATTATTCCAATCATTTGACGATACTTTATTTTAGTGTGTAGATTTAATGCATATAATTATCCGTTTAATGATAATGGTGGTGATTCTGGTCTCATCCACTTCTTGCTTAAGGAACAAATAACAACTGTGCAAGTGTCAGGAAGTAGTTTGTGTGTGTTTAAGCAGACAAACACTGTCACACTGCTAAAAGCAGTGATCCCTGTCCCATAAGAGTTCTTACATCCATTAACAGCTATCCTAAAAGCCTTCATCCTCCAATCCGGGCGCTTACGGAGTAATCTGTGCCGTTTGAAACGATAAACCCACACCTCCAGAACCTGAACTCAAGAAGAAGTGGATCTGACCTCCATTACCCCCCAAACCACAACCAGAGCCAAAACTGCCATCGTTAGCAGAGGTTTTGCATCATTTGCTATTTATATTTGAGGAAAGAAAAAGAAAACTCCTCAAAGTATTAAGAAGCTTAGCGATCACACTTCATATGACTCAATTCACATTTCAAGCAGAATCAAGAAAAACAGGCTGAACACGCCAGGAACAACCCAGAGACCCGCTTCAACTACTTGTTCCTCTAAACAAACACACAGCTCGTAATTCAAGATTGTGCGGTTGTGTTTGTTGAGGAACTTCTTTGAGGGTGTGTTACACTTATAGTTCGGTTCTATACACACAAACCAGATTTCATTCATACGCTTCTGCTACGACACATTAATGAGCGGAATTAAATATTGTACATTTTGCTTCTTTAAGAATTAATTTGGCATTACATCAATGTAATTTATAAAGTTACATAGACAGATATCAGTAATTGCATTATTTATTATTTTCACAATCATTATTTTATTTAAAAAAAATATTGTGCCTACATATGGATTTCTTTATAGACTTTTTTTATGGATGGTTGGAGCAGATAGTTAATAATAATAAAAAAAATAAAAATTATTATTTTCATGAAATATTGCCATATTTATTATGAATGATTTATGTACACACCATCATTTTTTTAATTCATGTGCCATCGTAAACTTTAACCAAAATAACTTCCCCCTCCCTCTTTCAGCATCTCTTCTCTGATGATGCGTTTACTGGCGTGGGGGCGGGGCAACTTGTCCACCAATAGAAAACCACAAGCATCCAATCAATTCCCCACGGACAAAATCAAGCCCCGCCCCCAAATTTGTTCTTGTTCCAGAAGTCGATTCAATTGGATAAACATAATATTTTCATAATATTTTGATAATGTCAAAAGTCTATCGCAACTCCTGTTTTATGCAAATTTAGACCTAGAGTAGTAAGAACATCACAATTTAGTCAAATACGTTTAACAGTCAACGAGCTCCGACATATTGCGAGGGTTTTGAATCTCATTCAATGCGTTAGTTGAGAAAAAGTCTAGAATGTTTCAGCTGGAATCTAGACACGTTTGGTTTATTTAACCTTTTTTTGTCCCTACAGAATTTCATTACTTTCAAATGTGTGCATTTCAAAGTTGATGACTTGGAAAGTTGAAAAGTACATAAGTATATTAAAAAAATATACACACTTTATATCATAACATACAAACTTACTGCAAATCGCGGTATATGGTCTTTGAAAACACATGGATGGACTTCCATCCTCCAGAGCCCAGGTAGAAAATGAGAATGGCTGGCAGGACCTGGAACCAGGGCAGGCCGACGAACAGCCGGAGGACGAAGAGAAGGGCCGTGGCGCTCGCCAACCGCAACATCCTGACACACACAACACCAGTCAGTCAGACAGCACCTGATCATTTCAACACCATTTATCAACACTTCATTACTGCATTAACTTGTGATTGAGCCTGTGTGTTACAAGCCTGTAAAACAACACCTTGTTCTTTGATGATAGTTGTAAGATTATCATCATAAACCTGATAATTACAACGGCCGATAGGCAACACTCTTTCCTTAAATCGACATATTCTGAGATTAACAAGATAAGATACTTAATCATATCGAGACAAGATAGAAAAAGGATTTTTGACCTTGTGTGTTAAAGTTCAGAGCACTTAAATGATCTGGGAGAAAAGTCAGTAACTTGTGTTTCAAAATGTAATGTGTTTGTTTGGACAGTAAATCAAGCATTTGCATTGAAATATTCATGTACCGTATTTTCCCGCATATAACCTGCAGGTTATACCAGATTTTACAAACCCCGCAGGGGGTGCAGGTTATATAAGGGTGCGGGCTATACCACAATTTTTTTCACGTAGTAATATTTAGATATATTTGTTACGTCTCTAAGGAAGTAAAGGTTTTTTGCTGCTTTTTCTTTCTTGCGAGGGTTGTCGTCTCTGGCGCTTGTACTCTCACTCTGACAGCTGGCACTGATAGGCTGTCTGACCTGTCAATCATACAAGACGACGTGATTGGCTGTGCTGCCATGAGGCTCTTCTCATCTCATCCGACGATCAACACCTGTAGAATCGCTTCTTAAGGGACGAGTGCTGCACAGCGGGAGAGACTGCTTTTTCTTTTTCTTCTGATTCTGACTTGAGTTTGTTTTCTTATTGTTTGAATTTCGCGCACAAGCACTGTGAACCGAGCCTGAACAGTTATGGATAATTGACGTCATGCGAGCAACATTCGAAATGTGAACTTGCACAAAAAAGTTCATAAATCTATGGGTGCGGGTTATATAAGGGTGCGGGTTATACCAATGTTTTTCCGCAAACCCCGCAGGCTATACGATTGTGCAGATTATCTGCAGGTTATATGCGGGAAAATACGGTAAATGCAGCTGATATATACATATCATATACATATGTGTATATATATATTTTTCAAGTCAAGCAAAGTCACCTATATTTATATAGCACTTTTTTATATAAGGTGTATGAAGGTTACTGTTACAAACACTGATGGAGGATAAACCCCCTGTTTTTATGGTTCTGCATCTCTGATGTGCAATGAAGGTGGATGCAAACCATGTGATTTTTTTGGGGGGGGGGAATTGGTAATTCATTAAAATGCTCCTTTACGTTAAAAAGCATTGATGCATTTCTAGGCCTTCTTTCCATTAAAACACTTGTAAAGCAACAAGGGTGGATTGAATGTCCGTGAGGGAAGGGCAGGCAACAGAGATATTTGATCTGGACTATCGTTTCCTCCAGCTCATCTGAACGCAGCAGAAGCTTCGACCCGCACAGCACACACTCTCTGAGGACGCCTGTACAGACTGGGGCTAGTTGTCACAGAGGAAAGCAGTCACTGCTTTTTTATTACACTAACTGTAAGGTTTTGTGACAAAAGAACAAATGCATGCTTATTTAAACATTTAGAAATACGCAAAAAGGTTCATAATCATACAATTTATTAATTTATCAGTTAGTTAAAAAAAAGTTAGTTACCTCATCCATTTCTTCATGAATCGTTTTTAAATTTCCTTTTCAAATTTGCAGCAAGTCATTAAATAGAGTTTCTACTGTGACAACTTACCCTATATAGTGTAACAACAAGCCCAAAACGTGTATTAAATTAATTGTATAACTGTGTGTAAAATCCTTTGCACTCAATAAATGTTGTGCTGAAACTGACTGACTCAGGGAGATGATCACTGGTGTAAAAGTGTGACAACTAGCCCCGGTCTGATACACCTACAGATAATACGCCATTTTTACACATCCTCATTGTAATGACTGACAAATATGATGGTCTCATCATCATCATCATACGTTTTCGACACAACAGGGAAATCCAACAACACGAGGCTGTCTATCGTGAAGGATGCCGAACCGCATGGTCACGTCCTGAATCCGTGTGTCGTCGCAAGACAAAATAACAGACGTGCTGTGGATATTAAAGCAATGCAGAAGAGCGATCATCATCATCATCATCATCATCATCATCAGGCTAGGGTTACCGCAGAGCCCTCATTCGCTGCCCCAGCCCGGAAACCTGCGCGAGCACATTGTTCAGCAATGACTCGATTCCGCGCTTCATAGATTCGACTCTTTCAAACCTGGCCGATAGAGCCGAATCGCGAACAGTTCGATTCTCTTACGCCATAATCACAGGCTCGCGGTGTCGCATCCTATTGCTGTTTAAAACGCAAATACAACTTGAATTTGCAATAGACAATACAATTTATTTATCTGTAGTATTTATCGGATTTAAGGTTCGGTCTTAAAAGAGTGAGACCGTGAGTTGTCGATTTTAGACCCGATCAGTCTGATTCGTGAACGAACAATTGAGTCGGTTGAATCGAGCGAATCACTGCAGTGCGAGCTTCACTTTACTGTAACAATCACAAGACACACACATCACTATATATTCCCTCAGCCAGGCGATAAATCAACGGCCAGCCGATATCAGTAACGATTGCGCTGCGATATTTCACATTTAATAAAAAAAGCCCAATGCGGATATCTGGCATCCTGTATCCCTTTGGCTGTATTATGAGCCGTTAAACGGTCCATAACGCGGGAGCGATAAACGCAGAGTTGCTGTACTGTAACGCGTCTCACTGGCGGCTGACAGCTGCGACGAGTCACGATAAACGACACTCCGGAAACGGATAAAGGTTAAATATGTTGAATGTAGGGATGTGTGGTGAAGGCAGTACCTCAGTGTTGGTGGTCGCGATGGCGTGTGAGTAACGGCTGAAGGGGAACCTGTCCCGGACGATCCCACCTTGATCGGCTTAAGCGGAACCGCGTTCACCTGCGCTGATTCACGCGCGCCGCTGTGTGACGGCCACGCGCCTACCTCTCACCTGATTACAAAGGCTTCTTTGGTAGACTTTGCCCCAGTTTATTTCATTTTTCATTCTGATCTGTTACGGCTCCATTGTAACGATAGCATGGAGAGCTGGTAATTCCAATGACCTTATAATTTTCTCACTAGAGCCCGCCTTCTCTATTTGCCGCTGCTGTTGGCATGCGTTGATTGACAGCTCTTTGAACCAATGGCGTTCCCGCGTTCCGCTCAGTGAAGGCGGGTCTTAACGTCCTGTCAAGGAAATGTGGGCCAGCCGGCGAATCATCACGGCAGTTTCCGCCCGGTAGTTGCAAAGCAGCTCTTCAGGACCATGAGGCGTGATGGAGGACTTTTGATATCTATCTATCCATCCATCTGCGGGCCATTGTGATGGCTGAAATTAAAATGACATACAGCACATGCTATTTCTAATGTATATAATCTGAGATAGGCTTTTGTTTTAAAATACTGGGGAAATTGCATTGAAATGACTGTGGAGACGAAGCTGTCGTTTTTAATAAAAAATGCAGGAAGTCGTCTTCCGGACGAATGTACTGTTTCTGTGGAAAACGGTCTATATTCCTTCTTAATGTGTGTTCCTGGACAACCAGAGCATTCATCTAAATGTAATTACCATCCCTGTGGCTTATTGTCTGAATGTTTTTTTAATTATTGCAGACATACATTTCTACATACAATATAAAACCAGGGAACAGAATCTATATTGTATCTCACATTGAACAATAATAACGACAAAATAGAGTACAAAAATGGTTTGCGTACATTAAATTTGCAATAATATAGAAAAGGAAAAGCACAATAATAGAGTTAAATCTATATTTTTAAATACTTTGTCATCGTAAAAAAAAAGTACAAACTTTTTGATGCACTATAAATAAGTTTAAGGGATGAAATGATGAATGTTGAAACAATGTACCTTTTTGGATGACGTCACAGATCCCTCTTGGATACAATTTTATGTTGACATGCTTTGCAAAACAAATAAGTTCTCAACTAAACTGTTTATGTTCTATTAATCCTAATTAATTATGTTTGATCATGCCCAAGGATGGTCAGTGAAAATCACATGTGATAGTAGAAGCAAGCAGACATTTCTTGATTTGATTTCATACAGTATATCCAATTACCAAGGATATCACGTTAGCAAAAAAGCATTTTACATCAGTCAGCATAGTGAGGCAAATCTGCAATCAGTGTAGCAGACGGTTTTATCTATTGATATCCAAAAATATTGACAGTCCATAAACCTCTATCATAACTTCAATAAAGTGTATTTAGTTCAACTTTCACACAGTTGCAACATAAAACCTTTGAGCAACCACACAAATGTGGCATATACACTTTGAAATGCACACGTATGTTGGTTTTAAATAGTTAGACAATGAATAATAAAGCAGAATTGAACCCAACAGCAATACAGTCCAATCAATTTGCCATAGCACTTGTTTAAAGGAATCGTTCACCCATAAATGAACATTTAGTCGCTGTCTTGTTGTTCCAAATCTTTATTCTTCTGTGAAACACAAAATGAGATGTTTTGAAAAATGTTCATGCTGCTCTTTTTCATTCAATGAGGATGTAAGGGTTGTAAGAGTGCAAATAGTGGTTGTGTGAACACTGAACATTCACAAGTTTTATCATCTCATTTGAAACAACATGAAGGTGTGTAAATGTCATTTTTGGGTGCATCATTCCTTTAATTCACCAGATTTTGATGGCAATCTCTCTCATGCACAATAACACCTCCCATTTGGTGCAAACACAATGCGAGGAAAACCGTGTGCAGAGATAAACATTGAGGCAATTCTTCTCACAATGTTGACAAAAGCCTTTCCACTTCTTTGAAAATGTATTTGTACCATGAAATCAGTTTGACAGAGTTAAGCATGTTCATTTCCTTGAAACTTCTTTCTTTTACTCATTCACAACATAAAGAAAACAATACTAACGGGTGAACTTGCTATAAATAAAGAGATAAAACACTAACAGTATTATGAGGCCTTCCAGTTACTTGATCTCCACTCGTGAAGCGCAGTCAGTCATCCAACTCAAGCCCAAAGTGGCTGTATAAGTCTCGTGTGGTCACTCCACGCAGGCCAGCTGAGAGACACAGAGAGACACAGTTGTCTTTGTCAAAGGTCACATGGGTAGAATGACGTGGCACAGACCCTCAGACCAGCTGAAGGCACAGTGAGGTCAAAGCAGGCAAGAAACTCAGCATGTTGGAGCCTGAAAGGGTCCCTTATATTACAGAATACTAGAGGATGCCATTATCATAATCTTGACACTAGAGAGAAATGCCAAGCGTATGGAGGCTGTGTATGAGTGGGATGGGAGAAGTGTAGGTGTGTAAGTGTTTATGGACAGGAGATGAACGATAATCATGCTATGAAATGTTTTTATGTTGGTATCAAACCAACATAAACACCTTTACATTTCCTATTAAACCGATGATTGTTCCATCAAGTCTTACCTAATCTGCCCAGTAAAGTTTGACCGATGTCTTTGATGTCATTGTATTCGTGCAGCAGGTCTATGTGCTGATCCAGCTCTTGTACAACAAATCCTCTGTAAACACAAGAACGGAGTGACAAGCTCGATTTAATCTGACAAGAAATAACAAAGAAACACTTTCTTTTTTTTAGAATAACAATTTAAAAGGAAAAGAGTAAGCATTTAAGTTTGTTTTTTTAATACTAGAGGAATAGTTCACCCAAAATGTAATTGTTACACAGTTACGGCAATACTTAAGAGTGCTTCAAATAAAACACACAAGTCACATTTTAAAGGGTAATTTCATTTGTCATAATTTCTGTCTTGAGTGTTTGAACTAGTGCAACTTTGATATGTTTGATCTTGGTGGAATAGATCTGCTGCTGTTTTTGCAGGACTTTCTACCTCCAATATACACACACAACACACTGCTGTGAGCAAGTAAGACATGCTGCTGCTGTAGAGTAACATACAAGAATTACCAGTAGCAGCCCTACACAGGTGGAGCTGGGGAAGGTGGAGGGTTTCTGAAAGCATGCTGGAACTGCAAACTGCTACAGAAAATGCTGAGCAGTATTTGAAGGATGTGCAGTGAGCTCATTTACTTACTGATACAGCAGGAAACATCAGCCGTGCCCTGTAGAGAATGATTTGATTGCTATCAGATTGAGTTAAGGACTTATCAGCCTGTGCCATGTAGAGTTTCATAACAGAACTTGGGATGTCGTTCCAGAGCCATAAGACTTTTGTTTATCTTCAAAACAAATGAAGATCTTTTAAAGGAAATGTGAGATTCCTGTCCCTCCACTGACAACCCACACCACTATCACTTTGACCATTCAAAATGTTCATAAAGAGATCGTAAAACATTCATTTGAAATAAACGGTTTATTCCAAAAAATATGATGAACAGATTCAATTTAGACTTTTATTCACAAATAAACACATTTTTTGCAACCCCTGAGGCCGTCGACAAAACCGGATTCCACTGTATTTTCACAGGCCTTGAAATTCACGACGGCATCGACGGCAAACGCCGTCGTGCCATTCATGTTTGCCGAACTGCCCCTATCATTTTTATGAAATCGACGGCAACATATTGCCGTGCCCTTTTTCAGAAATGCCTTTTGCCCCAATCCCTAACAAGTGAAAGTATATTTATTGATGAATTATCCTGAACGAACTCAAAATACAACGTCTCCGTTTTCGCAAATCTATTCACCAGTAGCAGCCATGTTTAGATCCACTGAACAAATCCAATATACTCCAAAATGACGTCATGAACTACGATCTGCATGCGCGTTTTGGTAAACGATTTCTAATTTTGTCAAGCACAGAGATGCCGCGGAAAGAACGCGCAGCTAAACGAAATAAAAGTGATTTAGAGGCCGGGGCTTCTAAATGTAGGTAAGGCTGAATCTTATGGCGATTCACTTTTGGAAATTACAATCCTTAAGATAATCGCTTGTCTCTGCTAGGCTTTTTTACAGTTTCATATTGCTCTGTTAGAAAGAAAATACTACATTGTAACAAATATTTCATGATAAAATTTAATTAATTTGCAGAAAAAGCCACATTTTGTCTAGATGGCAGTATGCAGAGTATATATCAGTGCGCGAAATGCTTATACATAATCCGCAAAGAGATTTTTATCCGCATCATTTTTGCCGAAAACTGAAGTACCATATACCCAGGTCAAGCACGTGTCAGCTATATCACACTAGGTCCGCGTGACCTAGGTGCTTTGTGATATCACACTTTATATCTATCGATAACCCGTTTCGTTGTGCTGTGCTACAAAAACAACAACAACAACAATAAATCTTCCTTTAAAAAGAGTTATTACTCGTAGTATGTTAACTATTCAACTCTGTACCAATCACAAGAAGTGTTAAATCAACATAGATAATTATGTTTGGCATTCTATAGGTGTAACATCAATATCACAGAAAATTCATTTAAGAGTATGAAACGGACAACGTAAAAAGTAGCAAACATTATGCTAATGTACATAAAACGTAAATTGCCTTAATGCCCTTGTGACGTTTTCAATATTGCCTTTGTGCCCTTATTAGACAACAAAAAATGCCTTGGTGCCCTTTAAATTTCTATAATTTCTAAGGCAACTTGGCAGTGCCCTCTTCGCAACGAATTTCAAGGCCTGTTTTCATCATATAAAGCGATAGTGGTGTCTTCAGAAAAATTGGACTAAAGCACTCAAGTCATATCAAGTGTCAAAGTGGTTTTTGCATGGACTGTCAACGGAGGGACAGAAATCTCAGATTTCATTACATTTCATTTGTGTTCCAAAGATGAACGAAAGTCTTATGGCTGTGGAACGATATGAGAGCGAGTAAATAGTGACAGTATTTAAACTTTTGGGTGAAGTATCCCTTTAAGTTATTTTAATCCTGTAAAGCCTGACATGTAATAATAGTCCGGAAAATCTACATTTTTAAAATGAAACCGTTTTAACGACAAGATTTTAATCTATGGGCAAATTATTCCTTTTTAAAAAGATGCATATGATTTCTTAAACAACTGGAAGACCCTTAATATCTCTCACTCCCCCCCACCCCCCCATGCAACTTAAAAGTGCTCCTGAATGTAGGATCTCCTAACCAAATTAAACTGAAAACATAAATCAAAATATAATATTCTTTACAACTTCTTCAGTATGATCAAACAACAGCATCTCTTGTATCTATCTTTCCCACATTCACTACCTACTCTTTTTCCAACAAGTCGATCTCTGAATCCAGCCGATGAAGTGTTTTCTTCAGCTCTTGGACTTCTTCTTCAGGACACAGGGAGGATTTCCCCATTCCAGACTTCTGAACCTTTGACAGACCAAAAATCAAATCAGCACATATATATAAACCTTCATACACATATCATATTCATAACTCCCATGAATACTGGTTTCCAGGTGTAGGCATCACATACTCTACTAACATCACATGCGGTACAATAATCTGAATAAATATGACTCAAATATAAACTTTACGTACAGGAGATTTAAAACCTGAATTGACGCTCCTAACGTGACATCTGGAATCCGCAGGTCTGCGTGAAACAAACAAACGCTGTTAATAATCTTTGAATAGACTTGTGTTGATGTTTTGCTCTATTTGTTTACCTTCTTCTTAAAGACACGCCCACTTGTCCTGGCGTAACATTGACGCGCGCTTCATCTCCAACGGATTTGGGCTTCATTTCTAGTTCCGTGATCGCATTCATGTCTTCGAAGTCCACTTTACGTGTCCCAAAGGGTGGATGAAATGGTTTTAATACATCTTATTTACGCGAGAGCTAGGCATTTATTGAAACGCTCTTTAGCGATAAACAGTTTATGTCGAAGTAACGCGCGCCTTGTTGCGTCATCAGACGGATTCGTTCTGATTGGTTCGCTCTGGTGTGAGTCTTTTAATTGGTGCATTGTTGTACTTCCGGTGGACGGCATTACATGACACATGCACAGCTGGCGGGAAACCGATGTTGTTCCTGTAAATAGAAGTCAGAAACGTTTGTACATTATTATGGAAAACGGTGTTATTGATTCTTTAATTTAAATAAAGATCAACAGCAGAAGGCATATTTGTTATTATAACATTCTAATAATTTATTCGATTTTTATTTAGTAATTATATATGAATGTTTCCTCTATTTAAAATGCTTTGCTCTCTCTCTCTGTGTCTTTCTCTCTCTCTTTCTCTCTCTCTCTCTCTCTCTCTCTCGTATATATATATATATAGTTTATAGTTTACTGAAAATGTTAGAAGTTTCAGACATACAGAATACACAAGTATTATCATAATAATCAAGTTCCATATTTTGTCGGTAGATGGAGGCATTTCCCAAGTTATGCAAACCAATTAAATGTGGACGATCCAATATAGAAATACATTTTTGGGGAATACATTTTAATAGATCAATTTTTATATAAAAAAAAAGAATAATAAAAACAGAAAACAGTGTTTAAAAAGAACAATGATCTAGTAAAGCACTGCTTACAAGAGACAAAAAATTTATTTTATATATATTTTTATTTTTTTATTTTAAATGTATTTGTGGGAACGTTAAGTGAGTGACAGTCAACTTAAATTGTAAAAAAATTTAACATTGCGTGCAAAATTGGCAATTAAAAATGCTTCACTTATATTTACCTTCACATTCATAATCTGAATGTTATCCATGATTATGGATAATCGTTTGTATTAGTATCGGTAATATCAGTTGTATTTTTAATATAGTCAGATCTCAATCCATAATAAAGAATATGAAAGAAAGCATCATGCAAGTATGCAGAAGTAAAATTGGGGTCCATTGAACAGAGTTTGGATGCTGATGAGGACCCGACCTCCACGGCCCTCATTAGACTGACACCAATGTCTCTTTCTAAATCACTGCACACAATTAAAACGCCCTTTAATTAGATTAATAAACTGTATAATGTGGAAGGACAGTCTCTTAGCAGGAAGTAAACTTTACACAAAGAACTTCAAGGAATATAAAAATGGAGTATTTTTAAGTTCAGAACAGCTTTATTCGACAGACTGCTGCAATACACAAGAAATATGAGGTATTACACAGTTCTTTGAGAAGACTTCAGTTTCAGATGAAAGAATGAGGAGGTGGAAATTTACTTTGTGTTCCAGATTTCCCCTGACATTTAGATGTAGTTATCGGGGAAGCTGTTAAACTTTATGACCTATGCCAGTGTTTTAGAGTCTCTGCTGCACACAGGGACAAACAGCAAGAAAGAGTTGTGTGAAAGACAGAAGTACACTTGATCTGTCGCTACTGCTTGTCTGAAGGGAGCATTTATGATGTAGAGGCCATGTAAGATTTACAGTTATTATTCATGACATACTTGGAGATGTAATATTTTAAGTCTTTCAACAAGATGATATGGAGACCCATCTCAAGAAAGTGAAGAAAGTGTTTGATAAGATGTAAATATATACATATACACATTTTTATTTGACAAATAATCTTCTGGCTGTAAATGACAATGTCGAAGAATATTAGCTTCTTTTTTTATCTATTACATATTGACAGAACGTTTCATGTCCACAGTTATTCATGCACTTTCTCAATAATCAATGGCAAAGCTTTTGTTTTTCTTCACACTGTCAAGCGGTTTTATAATCGGTGACTGGTTTTCTGCACATTTCCTCTGGGATTTTGGATCTTTTGCACAGATCCTTGATGTTGGATGTTCTTTCCATCACTCTGGTCTTCACTTCTCCTCAGATTCTCAGCTGGATTCAGGTCTGGACTCCGGTTTGGCCACATGGGATTGTTCTCTGCCAGACCATCTCTTCACCACTTCTGCTGTGTGTTTTGGATTGTTCTCTTGTTGGAAGCTCCCCTGCGTCCCCAGGCCAAGTCTTTCTGCAGACTGTCTGATGTCTTTTTTCATGATGCCATTCACTTTTACAAGGTTTCCTGAGCCAATGGGTGAAAAATTCCCACAGAGCCTAATGTTCTCAGCACAACAACATCCCTCTGTCCAAACAACTCAATCTTTGTCTCGTCAGACCACAGAATCAATGACAAAAAGGTTTCTTCTTTGTCCGGGTGAGCTTTTCTGTGCCCGTCTTGGAGAAGTGGGTGATGCTGTTTGGTGGGAGTCCATGGAAGCCAGTCTTGTGCAGTGTCTGCTGGAGTGTCTTCCTTGAAATGCTAACATGACTGACAGAGTGATTGATTACGAGACGGATGAAAACGATGATAACAGAGGAGCTCATGGGGAACCAGGAGATAAACACAACAAATATGATGACAGGGCTTTGACAATTAAATTATTAAATATTATAAATCATTATTTCACCGTTTAAATTTGGGAAGAAATGTGAATTTTGCTTATTGAGCTGTATTAAATAATTATTTACAAAGTGCAAATTCATAAAAAAACTAAACAAAATATGGAGTTTCTGTTTAAAATATATTCCCCAACACTGTACTAGGTTATGATGTAACATGTATGATGTATGTTTTCTGATGCAACTTAGTGAAAGACTTTACTTTGTGCTGCAGATTTCTCTTGCTCGGGGGTGTTTGAGACTAACGGAGTCAGCATTCACCGGACACATAATATCTGTTCAAAATGTGCTATCTGACACTGAATATCTTGTGATCTTGTGGTCATTTTAAGAGCCGTCTGCCTATGTTGAATTGGCAGTGTCCAAGGAAAAAGGGGGTTAAATAAATAAATTAAAGGAAAAGGACAAATGAATCCATTTGTTCGACAATCTTGAGCCATGTTTATTTGTTCTCAGTCTGTAAATACAAACAGCCGGAGGATGTAAGTTGATAGAATGAAAAATCCTTCTCTGTTCCTCCAGATTTAAACTAACAAGCCTGCGGTGGGCTCTTTAAGTCTCACACCAAATAAATAATATATCTTATTTGCATGATTGTGTCTGTTTAAGGCTAAAGAGCGTCAAAAACTTGCCGATAGGAGCAGCTTTGACAGGAAAGGTGCAAAAACCTGCTGATGGTTTGGTGTTTGTATAAGTGGTTGACAAAGGAAGACTGGCTGGTTAATCTAATTAAAAGAATTGTTCATGCAAAAAGGAAAACTCTGGCATCATTTATCACTAATTATGTATCATTAACTCTGAATGAAAATTCTTTCAACATTACTGGAAAGTTTGTTCATAACTTTGAGAGAACTTCGCCAGAATCTATCTATCTATCTATCTATCTATCTATCTATCTATCTATCTATCTATCTATCTATCTATCTATCTATCTATCTATCTATCTATCTATCTATCTATCTATCTATCTATCTATCTATCTATCTATCTATCTATCTATCTATCTATCTATCTATCTATCTATCTATCTATCTATCACCATTTCATTTATTTCCCACTTTTAGTGATTCACCTCTTGCCATATTCTCCATGAATTTTATTGGCAAAGATTTTTCCTGTGGTTTTTACCCTTCCTCCCCTTTACATGGCCAGGGACACACACACTCACACATTTAATGCCTTCATGACTTTTTTTTGTTGTTGGCAGAATCCAATGCCTCATGCATAGAAGTTATAGATGTATAAGACACAGCTTATTTGCATTTCACCATGTTTGTAATTCATATAGCCTCCCACCTCAGAGAAGCATCTACAGCTCTTCCCCTGTCACTGTCAAGGACCCGACATGCCCTCTTCACGCCAGCTCTTTAAGGAGGCAGAGGGAACAGAGAGAGGCCAAGAGATCATTGACAGAGAGAATGAGGTTTATCTCAGTGAGGGATAATTCAAGGCATGTCATAAAACATCAATACTCCTCCAGAGGTCTGGCCAGCACAGCTGCATGCTGGGAAACATAATGGCCTTAAATAATTCAGCAGAGGAGGAAACTCATTCACATCTGACTTTTAACTCATTTAAACACACATACATGCTGTCATAATATAAATAATATAATCTATATGTTTTAATTATAATACAGTGTCTTTATGAAGCATAATTTGAACCCATATTTAGTGTGCTTATAACAGCATAGCATAGCATAGCATAACATAACATAATATAACGTAACAACATAACATAGCATAACATAGTATAACATAACATGACATAACATAACATAGCATAGCATAACATAATATAATATAAGGTAACAACAAAACAAGCATTACAACATATAACATAACATAACAACATAACGTAGCATAACATAACAGCATAACATAGCATAACATAACAGCATAACATAGCATAGCATAACATAGCATAACAAACATTACAAGATAAAATAACAACAAACTTAACATAAGAACATAAGCATTACAACATATAACATAACATAACAACATAATATAGCATAACAGCATAACATAACATAGCATAGCATAGCATAGCATAACATAGCATAGCATAGCATAACATAACATAACATAGCATAACATAGCATAACATAGCATAACATAACAACATAGCATAACATAACATAACATAACATAGCATAGCATAACATAGCATAACATAACATAGCATAGCATAGCATAGCATAACATAACATAACATAGCATAACATAGCATAACATAGCATAACATAACAACATAGCATAACATAACATAGCATAGCAGAGCATAGCATAGCATAACATAACAACATAGCATAACATAACATAACATGACATAACATAACATAACAACAGAACATAGCATAGCACAGCATAACATAATATAATATAACATAGCAAAGCATAACAAACATTACAAGATAAAATAACAACAAACTTAACATAAGAACATGACAAGCATTACAACATATAACATAACAGCATAACATAACATAACAACATAACATAACATAGCATAGCATAGCATAGCATAACATAACAGGCATAACAAACATTACAACATAACATAACATATAACGTAAACATAACATAACATAGCGTAACATAACAGGCATAACAAACATTACAACATAACATATAACATAACAAACATAACATAACATAGCATAGCATAACATAACAGGCATAACAAACATTACAACATAGCATAACATTAAAACATAACAACATAACATGACGAAACATGGCATGACATATTGAATTATTCATTTTAGTATTCAAACTCAAACTGTGACACAGCAAAGTTCAGATCCTCCCTACCTCTTCATTATCATTGCATTGTGAACGTGATGTGAGTGTCGAATTGACTTGATTAGACATGATTTAGAAATGCTCACATCTGTTTTAACTACGTCCTACAAGACAGATTGTGCTGCAGTGACTTTGGCATATGAAAAGTCTTTGAGAGCTGCAGCCAACTCTGAAGCACAATGAGCCCAGAAGATAGTGGACTGATGTTATCAGACTCTCCCAACTCAATCTGACAGAGAGTACATCCAAAACAATGCATACACAACGACTGGACCGCTATGCAACAAAATGCAAACATACATCATCTAAATAATTATTGCATGGATATTATTCCATAAAATAAAGAAAAGATAAAATCTGTAAGAAATTAATTTTTATATTTTGTCCATACAATGTGTCCTAATGAATTTTAATTGTCATAAGTTTCTTATATGTTCTCTCTAATCTTACACATGAGGTATTTTCAAATATTTTGAATGCACAAAAACAATAGGGTTCCATTTGTTCACAAAAAAACTTTTTATACTTTTAATATTTTTTAGATATAATACATTTTTCATTATTCAAGTATATATTAACATTAATGTATCATGAATGTATAATTAACAATGAACAATATATAACTATAAAATATAGTATTAGCTAACCTATACAAATAAATTCTGTAAAACTTTTATTCATACTTAGTTCATCATACCAAACATATTAACTAATGTTCTCAATCTTGTCAATATATAAACAAACCACTCAATGTTGTATTGTGTCAATTAAAGCTAATACACTTTTTCTACACCAGCATTTCTTTTAAGCTGTCAGCCACTGACGGTATTTTTGATCATTTTCACAAAAATGTTATGGCCTCCAGAATATTTGTTTGTATGAATGTCTGAGCAACACCATGAAAAATGAGTATGAAAAAAAAACATTTTATTCTAGCTTCATAAAATCTTCCTTTGTCATCTTCCATTTGAATGTAGGTAAGTTTCATTTAAAAAAGTAACATTTTGAGCAAAAAGATGAGAAAATCCTGATTTTGTCCACATCTCGGGGGTTACCGTAGTCAGCCGGATCCGGGCCGTATCCAGATCAGATGAAGGACCTGCACCTCAACACGAGCACAACACAAACCTGAAGTGAAGATCCCCTGTGAAGATCATGAACCCATCTCCAACCGGACTGAACTGGATTAAATATCTTGAGTGTCCCGATCTCAATCTGACTTCTGACCTGAAATGTTGTCAATATAATAATCATGCACTGTTAGGCTGTTGGCCAGAGGAGAACTGGTCCCCCGACTGAGCCTGGTTTCTCCCAAGGTTTTTTTCTCCATTCCGTTCTTCATTCATTCTGTCACCTGCTGGAGTTTTGGTTCCTTGCCGCTGTCGCCTATGGCTTGCTCAGTTGGGGAAACTTAACACTTAATATTCTTCAATATTATTGATTAGCTTTTCTTGAGCTGCTTAAAGCCAAAACAAAGTTTGTTGCATTGTATTTACGTAAAGCTGCTTTGAAACAATCTGTATTGTAAAAAGTGCTATATAAATAAAGGTGACTTGACTTGACTTGACGACAACTGGATTAGATTCAGAACATGCAAAACATATGCTATCATCTGTTTCTGCTTCTTTTTCACCTGTGGTTTGATCAGGAGATCCTGTAGTCCTTCAGCAGATGTGTCTTAGTGCCCCTATCATATAACAGCGAAAACACAGAAAGCCAGAAAATTCTGTCAATTGCGGGGAAAGAGTTAATGATCCCGGTGTTTACCTAATGTTCTCTTTATGTGATGCTGATGAAAAATGTCAGAAATACCCAGAATTCCAATTGCTCACCCAACTATAAAATGTGCAAGTCATTTAGAATTTGAGGCAAGAGTTGAGGAAAAGTAACCAAAAATGTAAAGGAAAATGCTAAATGCCATTGTAGCCTATAATATTTTTGTAATGTCTGTTTTGTTCAAGTTTATGGTTTTGTGACTTTTATTTTGTAATTTTAATGTTTCACCAGTCCAGTCCAGTCCAGTGTTGGCAAGTTCACGTTCTCAGTCAATTTTGCCTCAGTTGTTGTCTTGTTTTGCTCACCTTGGATTATATCAATAAACTGCACATGGGTTCGATTTCAAACTCACCTCAGGTGAACTAACCCTTACAATTTTAAATGAATGAGCCTGCTAATTTTGGTATATTATAGGTAGAGACAAAGAGCTAACAGCCTCATTGAGTTTCTGACACAGTGACAGTTGACTGCTTTTAATTGTAAACTAGTTAAGAATAAGCATGCTGTGTCGAATGATTTTCTCAGTTTTCCCATATCAGCCATTTTGGGCGTCGGCCATTTTGAATTTAGTTGTAAAATGTTATATTTCATGAAAACATTGGTGTATCATTATGAAACTCATTGACTGTGTCTGAAAACTGATAAATGCTGCATTCGAAAGCTACATTCCAAGGTATGAAGGCATCAAGACCCGTCCGAAACAAATGTTAGCTTCACTTCCTGTCCCCTGAGATCCCTTCATCTGACTTTTGAAGGCAGCATAGATGTTTCCTTCACTACCAGTGATATCCCACAATCCTATGTGCTCCATTCTTGGCAGTTGAGCTAAAAATAAAGATAGTGTGTGAAAGTTGATGTTGGTGGTCAGTTTATGTGTAATTGAACATTTTTGACCAATTTGGTTTTTACTGATGTCATTTCTTGGGAGAAATTACTATTGTAGTAATTAAATATTCACTGAGTTTTCATCAAAGCTCTCTCTATTTTGCTGTTTATCAGGGGTGTCAAAGATACAGCCCACAAATGTGTCTGATGCAGCCCAGTGGATGATTTGAACAATAATAATAATTAAAAAATAAAAATAATAATAAAAGGTGGACTGCACCTAACAACTCAATGGTTTTTAGTTTTATTTTGGCCAATCTCTATTCTACACATGCAAACAAATGTAATTTGTGTGGAAATAATTCAAAGTCTGTAAACGGACGTTAACACAAACTGACGCAAAGAGGACAACAGCAACGCACCCGTTTTTGTGCAGGTATGTCTTATGTAGAATAATTTCAGTTTTTGCTGTAAATCTTGAAATTATACAGTCTAAATAAAAAAAATGTTTTTTTAAACGTATCATGTTCATGCGTTTTGCATCTTTGTTTGGATTGGGTTTTGAATTGCGTTTGGCCCGGTACCATTTGACCGGGGGTTGGGGACCACTGCCTTATGGGATCAAATTCCTGCCTAATGTATTGCGGTCGCGGATATAACAAATAATATATTTTGCCAATTGCCAAAAATATAGCAAAACGAACAGAATAGAAATAACATGGTCACAGATCAAAATATAATAAGCGTGCATCAAAAAATTAAAAGTATCATTACATTTAAAAAAGAAAAAATATATATATTTATTTTAATCATTTTTAATCAAGTTTAAGTTTTGTGCACAGTAATTTTGAATGTGTTTAAAGTTTTGATTCATGCTTGTTAATTTTTCATAGTTCTTTTAACCTACAATGAGTTTGACACCCCTGCTATTTATAATTAAACTGTTACACTGCCTCAGATGTTTATTGCTGTTATTTTATTTATTGCTGCTATTGCTGTTAAAATGTGAATGTACCGTATTTTTCGCCATATAAGACGCTTCGGAATATAAGACGCACCCCTTTTTTTTAATAGGAGGAACATTTAGAAATAAAAGATTCTGAACCAAATACTGTGGTAAAATATTTTATATGAACTGTATAAAGTTAACAGAAGTTTAAGAACAATTTTATGCCAACCATGTAACATATTATAAACTATCTTTACTCTCATTAACTGTCAGTAAACAGTGAAAGTAACAAAAATAAGGCTGTAATGTTTTTATTCGAACAATTCCTCTTCTTCACTGCTATCAGAAATGAGGAAGGACAGATCCACGCAGTCATTGTCATCACTTTCTTACTCACTGGTGTCAAATAAGACGTTGTCTTCTGTTCCATCCAATGCATTACTAAAAGTCGTTGTGTTTACTTCATTGTGTGTGTGTGTGGGGGGGAGGGGGGGGGGGGGGGGGGGTTGTAAGCTTGTTTTAATGGAATTTATATGCATTTATATATGAAATTTGGGCGGGTTTTTAATCAAAAACCAACCAAATTTTTATCAACCAGCCCGATGCATTTTTTTCCCGGTCAGACGTGACCAAAAGGAGCCCAATTGGGCGGGAATCTGGCAACCCGCCCATTCTGCCAACACTGACTGAGAGAAGTGAAACTAAAAAGAGAGAAAGAGGCGTGACTCACAGAAAGTGAAGCGTGAGCGCCGAACATGTTTTGGCTATTGTTTTGTTTTTGTAGTCTGAGGAAATAAAAGAGCCTGTGATTCTCAGCACGCTGACCCTGCCTCCTTCTTCTCCCTCTTTCTTCCGGGTTTCGGCAACAGTGTTCTTTTGTCACAGGGAAAGGAGGGGCGTTTGGCGCTAACTCTTCACTTTCTGTGAGTCACGCCTCTTTCTCTACGGTTTCGTTTCACTTCTATGTTGCACTCCTGAGCCTTGCGTTCTCTGCTTCCGTGGTGACTGCTCTTCTCCCGACTCTCCCGCTGCAGACCTCGCTGAACCACGCTCCCCTCGCCACTGAAAAGTTCACCATTGCCCCCCACTCGTCATCACCACGGCTACGGCCATGGCCGCTTTCCGCGGATTCTTTATACTTTATACTTTTCTTTATACTTTCTATATTTTGGGGAAGAAAAAGTGCGTCTTATGCGGCGAAAAATACGGTATGTAGAGTGGGCTATTGAAGCTGGATTTTGATGATGAAGCTACTCTATTCTTCAGTAAAAGTTTTATTAATTAATTATAATTCTGACTCCTGGTCTTCATTCACAATATCTGGTCCTTGTGTCTCTTTAACTGTAATTCCACTACAGCTGACGTACTCAAAATGTTTCGGGGAAGCGTCATCTTGTGGTCAAAATTTCTAAAAATGCTAATAACGTTTGATTACATTAGCCTATTGAAATGAGTCTTAATAGATTCCTTTGGGTCATGCCGAGAGTTGGTCCGATAGAGACATATATATGTGGAATCACAAAATGATCCAACAGGTTGTCTAGGAAGTTTCACATTATATAGGTAATAAAAGCAACTATGAATTTAACTTCATATTCAACTTTAAAACATGCCAAACGTTTTCAATAGAGTTGAGCCGGATACTCGTCTGAAACGGATAAAGCTTTTTTGCCGAGTATGAGTATTATACGAGTAATACGAGTCAATCTGTGCTTGGGTTGAATAAGAATCCTCATTGGGTAGCTGACTGTGTCTGCGTTCTGTGATAGGCTAATCAAAGCGCCCCTCCCCTACACATGCAGATTTGCACGCGCAGAACGCTGAGAAGTGAATAGCTCTCTCTCTCTCTCTGTCTCTGTCTCTCCCTCAGTCACTCAGGTTCACGGGTCTTTCCCATTGAGGTTTAGGGTTTCTTCAGCTTCAGGTTTGTTTTTTTATTTCGGTTTGTTTGTAGTACTTACTTATCAACCAGTAGAGTTCTGGTAAACATGGGGTTTATTCAGACGTGGTGCTTGGCAGAATGCGACTAGCGTTGTATATATATATATAAACGTTGTATATATATGCAGCGTCTATACACGTCTCTGCCTGTCAGAGATTTTTTTCCCTTTTTTTAACCGGGCTCTAATCATTTTTTTGACTTCACGCAAAAAATGATGATTAAAAATTGTGATTTCTTCATAATTGCAACCGCATGTGTTGTATTCATTGTTGCAAAACCTGTATATAGTTTGTTTGTTATCATGATCAAAATCATTGATCTGAAGCTTAATGCTGATGCTGTCATGTAAATAGTTTTCTAATCAGCAATAAATATAACAATTTCTGATCAACCCACATCAATTGCATGATTAAAATAACATATGGTTAACAGATACAGATACAGATAATGCTGTACTCGCTCATCCCTAGTTTTCAACCAGTTTATTATCCACATTATTCTTAATTGTATCATCAATTACAGGAACATTTCGGCATCACTTTAGAACATGAAACAATATTATTTACCTATGTCTAAAACAAAAATACTGTGATAAAGTAGTGATGCAAAAACAATTCAGAAATAATGATAATCATAATAATACAGTTGGTAAACAGGCACTGAAACGTGTTTGTGCGCGCATGAGAGAGACAGTGTGAGATTGAAAAGGGTCCCAAGGAGTGCAAGGAAAGCAAGGAGAGAGAATTTAAATCACAACACAAGCACATGGTGATCATCACAGAAGTCAATGTCACCTGCAGGGCTGTAGTGTGTGGCTATACACCCAGAAGAGAGAAGAATATCACTTTCAAAACTAGAAACAGAACATATATTTTTGATAATCACCATCATTATTAAAAAGAAGAAAGTTGGTGCGACGCCCCACTTGTTTTCACATCAACTACGGAGGAAATAAGCTAATTGACGCCTCTGAACAGTAGAGAGAGAGAGAGAGAAAGAGAGAGAAAGAGAGAGAGAGAGAAAATCCTTCTGGCAGAGGATGTTCTGTTCATAGTCCAACAAGCAGCGTTTAGAAAGAGCAAATGTAGCCCATGAAAAAAAATTGGTCTTTGTATCTCACATCCAGATATGTAAAAAAACAAAAGGAAATAATAACATGTCAATGTAGGTGAAACAAGAATCTGTTTTCAGATAGGAGAAATGTGAATAAAGAACCAATCATTTAACATCCAAAACAGAAGAAATAGTTTGCAATTGTGAAAACATCTATTAATATTTAGAATCACACACAGTAACTCAATAACCTTTGTCAGTAAAAAATAATGCCTCTCATCCCATACGTTCCCTCATAATCAAACGCCTACATCATGTTGTTATCTGCTGATGTCACATTTTGATCTAGCATTTTTATTGCAGCCTGCTTAGAGCTTTTCGTAAGTTGTCCTGTATGTGTTGGTTTATTAAAACAAAGCTGCGGCTATATCAGTTAATATTCACTTAAAACGTCTCGAGCTACATGAATGAACAATACAAAAGTTTCAATTCAGACTGTATATTGAAAAATCCAAGACATCAGCGTTTCCGTGTATTGTTGCGGGGGAGGGGGGTTCAGACAAATGTAAGGAAAGCATAAAAACGGGTGTCTCATTGTCTTTATTTTCTGAACACAAAACAAGGGACTCAGGAGTGAAGCTGAAGGGTTAAGGGAGAACAAGGGTCTCCAACTCACTGCTCTCACCCCATTTCTGCCGATATATTTCCCAGTTACGCACAAATACACTGGGCTGTCTTCCTGAAAGCTTGGCACTCTGGGAGTTTTCCAGAGGACATTGTTTCTATGCAGGCAAGTACTAGAGCTTGAATGCTGAATTATGTTTTTCAATGAGAATTGAGTCTGTTGCCTGCGTTGATGTAGTTAGCCATTAGCATTAGCATAAAGCGTTCGGATGGCTGGCTACACGTCAGTGCTAATGCTGCAGCTTCGAGTGAACATCTCCCTCATGGTGACCGAGCGGCTGAGGTTTAGTTTGTGGTAGTTGGGCAGCGGCATCGGTAGCTGGGTGGGCAGCGGGGTGGGAAGAGGAGTGGGTAGCGGGGCGGGCAGCCCCAAATCCTGCTGATGCACACTGCGGTAGCTAACGCGTTCACCACCATTTCGCAGGCCGTCTGGCTGCTGCAGGTAAAATGGAAGGTCGTAATGCGTACAGGACGGGCAGTATGTCTGCGAGCGTGTCAGTTTTCGTGCTGGCGGGGGTGTGAAGAGGGCAGGCCCATTGGGGGTGGTTGCCGTGGGGACAGTAGCCGCCAGGATGTTGTGATTTGAATGCACCGGCGGCAGACGAGACGTGACGGCGAAGTCAGGCTCCTCCTCCTCTGACTCTGACTCCTCCTTCTTACAGCAATAGTACTAGAGGGGTGTAAGGAGAGAGTGTGTCAGTTTTGCATTTTCATCCTTAAATGCATGAATATTTCAACAATTATTATTATAGATGACCTCAATATGGCCGATTGAGGTCTTTAGCAACCTGGATCTATATCTAACATGGATGGCTCGCTAACTGCCACAATAGATTAAACCCCAATGTTATTTAAATGACAATAAAATAAAGCAAAATGTACAGCTCATTTTTATGATTTGATACATCTGGCTAACGTTTATGACTGCAACCATATTCTCAAAACTATAGTTTTTAGAGTCTTCAAAATTAATATTTATATTTTGACAGTGACACTAATATCTGTTTGCCTTCAGTACTTGCTCTGCATTAAATCACTGAGCCATTTAAAGTTTAAAGCACTGTATATGAATTATATTGACCCTATTAAGATACGTTGTGTTTGATCAAATCACAAGTAGACGACGGAGACACATTACAGTTTACCTCTGGTGTTTTAATCTCTGTTTTGTCTCTTTCAACCACTTCTTTCAGGGGAGGGTGTATGTATCTATAGGTCTATAAATGTATGTTTTTTCCCCCCAGATCTTTCGATCTTTTTGATCCAAAAATCCAATGAAAGATATTTAGGACCTCACTGACTTTCATTTTATGAGTTACGGAGAGTCAGGGAGAACCATAGCATTGAGTAATTTTTTGCGAGGCAAAGAGGACATCTAAAGCAATCAGCAATCTACCTCTGCTCTGCCGAACTTCTCCCATAGAAGCTCCACTACCTCAGCGTGGAGTCTCCATTCCCGGGCCTCGGCTCCTGCCTCAACAGGATATCCACCCCCTGATTTAAATACCCCAGGATGTAGACCGCTTTCAGCAAGAGCAACGTCCCTGGGCTCATAGGAGGATCTTGTGCACCAACGTGTATAATGAGCACAGACCCCCTTGGTGGTTTATATAAGAGACCACCAGTGTGTTGTCTGTACAGACAAGCACATGGTGGCCCCTAAGGTCCGAGAGGAAGTGTTTCAGTGTCTGAAACACAGCCAGTATTTCCAAGCAATTTATGGGCCACAAGAGACGATGGCCCTGCCACAGACCTTGAGGCGAACGACCACTCATGATTGCTCAGCTAGTGAGGGATGCATCCATCCTTAGCGTGATGCTAACAAGGAGCACCCAGCATTGGTCCCTGGTAAAGTTTTTTTCCACATCACTAGGGCACAAAGGCCTCGCTCCATGACCCCGATCACGGAGAGCAGATTTACCCTCAGGGAGAACCTCTTGGTTTTGAGCCACCACTGCAAAGGTCTCGTGTACAGCAGGCCAAAACGTATCACGTTGGATGCAACTGCCATCAGACCCAACAGTTTCTGATACTGCTTGACAGAGTGTGACTGGTCTAACTCATTCACAGCTGAGAAAATTTAGGTGATACGAGCAGGAGAAAGACATGCCTGCATATCTGTGCCTGGCATAGAGGAGAGAAGGGTCTGCAGGTGTCAGAACTTCTTTGTCAACACCCTCTTAGAGGCAATAACAACCCTCAATTTTAGTCAATTTTGCCCTTCAATTGCGAGCATTGCTTCAGGCCCCAGTCTTTCTGCAACAAGACCGTGTCACTACTTCCTAAAGGAAGAGAAGGTACCAAAAAACGTCTCGGGTTACGTATGTAACCCTGGTTCCCTGAAGGGGAACGAGACGCTGCGTCAGAAAACGCTAGGGGAAACCCTTGACGTCAGTCACGTGAAGATGTGTACAACCAATGAGAAAATTACGCGTGTGAATGCAAGTCGCGGGAAGTGACGTCATGAACAGAGCATAAAAGCGCACCGGAACCCGGAAGTGACAGCAAAAGAGTGTCTGAAGCGGGCCCGGAGGCGCAAGGAGCTGAGGCGAAAGACGCAGCGTCTCGTTCCCCTTCAGGGAACCAGGGTTACATACGTAACCCGAGACGTTCCCTTTCATGGGAACTTCGAGCTGCGTCAGAAAACGCTAGGGGAACGTTATACCAACGTCACCTCAGCGACGCCGGCCTACGGATGTGTCTCAGCTCACTGAGAGAGCACCCTCGTTCCCGGAGCGGAATCGAGATCCAATTGATAGAATCTCATAAAGGTGTGCGGTGAGGACCAGCCAGCCGCAGCACAAACATCAGCAAGGGAAACTCCTGAGAGAAACGCCTTGGAGGTCGCCACGCTCCTAGTAGAGTGGGCCCGGACCCTCAGGGGAGAAGCATGTCCGGCCGACTCATAAGCCAGACAGATAGCCTCGACTATCCATCGGCTTAGGGTTTGTTTGGAAGCTGGAGCCCCCTCAGGGGCCCCAAAACAAACGAACAGTTGGTTTGACTTACGCCAGGTAGCAGTCCTGAGGACGTAAGCGTCCAGTACTCGTACTGGACAGACCTTGTTCTTTCGCTCCTGCTCATGATCGTCAAAGGGGGGAGGACAGAAGGCCTGTAGCATGATAGACCGAGCCACGTTCGTGAGAACCTTAGGGACATAGCCTGGCCTCGGGTGAAGAAAAACCTTCGTCATCCCGGGCGCAAACTCGAGGCAAGATGGAACCACCGAGAGAGCTTGAAGATCCCCAACCCTCTTTAGCGAGGTGATAGCCAGCAAAAGAAGGGTCTTTAGGGAGAGGAGTTTAATAGGAAGCTCCTCTAATGGTTCAAAGGGTGCCTGGGACAGGCCTTGGAGTACCAAAGACAAGTCCCAGGCAGGAACCCTGGTCTGTGTCACAGGTCTCAGCCTTAGAGTGCCACGAAGGAAACGAGAGACTAGGGGGTCCCTGCCCAAGGACACCCCACCCAGAGGTATGTGGCAAGCCGCTATGGCAGCCACATAAACCTTCAAGGTAGAGGGGGACAACCCTGTCGCAAACTTCTCCTGCAGGAACTCCAGCACTTTGCCAACGGGACAGGTTACTGGGTTTAACTGCCTTACGCTACACCAAGCAGAGAAGAGTTTCCACTTTAGAGCGTAGAGTTTCCTCGTGGAGGGAGCTCTGGACTGAAGGATGGTCTCTACAACCTCGGCTGTGAGACCAGTTTCGAAGAACTGGATCCCCTCAGGGGCCAGACCTTCAGCTTCAGAAGTTCTGGGCGGGGGTGAAGAACACAACCCTCCGCCTGGGACAGAAGATCCCCCCTGACCGGAATCTCCCAGGGGACTCCGTCTAGGAGGGATACCAGGTCCGAGAACCAGATCCTGCTGGGCCAAAAGGGGGCCACCAGCGTGAGACGGACCCTGTCCCGACGAACTTTGGCCAGAACTCCCGGGAGCAGAACAATCGGAGGAAAAGCGTACAAGTGTAGCCTCGGCCACACCTGCATCATGGCATCCCGCCCCAGCGGCGCTGGGTACGTTAAGGAGAACCATAGAGGGCAATGAGTATTTTCGACTGAGGCAAACAGGTCTACCTGTGCCTTCCCGAATCTCTTCCAAATCTGCTCCACCACCTCGGGGTGGAGCCGCCATTCCCCGGGCCTCGGCCCCTGCCTCGACAGGAAGTCTGCTCCTATGTTCTGGACTCCAGGGATGTGGGCTGCCCTGAGGGAGAGCACCTTGCCCTGGGCCCAGAGAAGAACTTGTCTCACCAATTTGTACATTGGACGAGAGCGAAGACCTCCCTGGTGATTGATGTAAGCCACCACTGTCATGCTGTCTGTGAACACAGTGACATGATGCCCAATTAGGTCCGGGAGGAAAGCAAGTAGCGCTCTGCGGACCGCCAGTAACTCCAGCAGGTTTATGTGCCAGGACTGGTGCCGCAAGCTCCAAAGCCCTTGTGAGGAGCGGTCCCTCAGAACCGCCCCCCAACCTGTGAGGGAGGCATCCGTTGACAGAGTCACTCGTCGAGACGGAGCCCCCAACACAGGGCCTTGTGACAGGAACCAGATATTCTTCCACAGGGTCAAGGTGCGTAGGCATCGCCTTGTGACCTTGATTGTGCGAAGCGGGTTGCCCCTCGGGGAAAACCCTTTGGTCCTGAGCCACCACTGCAGAGGTCTCATGTGTAGCAGGCCGAGCGGTATAACGCTGGACGCCGCTGCCATGAGCCCCAACACTCTCTGAAAGTGTTTGACAGTGAGTAGCTGGCCTAGTTTTATGCCCTCGACAATTGAACAAATGGAATGAATGCGCCCGGGGGATAGCCGAGCAGACATTGTTTCCGAGTCCCAAATGACTCCCAAGAAGGTGGTTCTCTGAGCAGGAGAAAGCACACTCTTCTTGGTGTTCAACCTTAACCCCAGCTCCTTCATGTGAGCGAGCACGACATCTCGATGACGTGCTGCTGACTGAGACGATTGGGCTAATACTAGCCAATCGTCTATATAATTGAGGACACGGATGCCTTGTAACCGCAACGGAGCAAGTGCAGCGTCCACGACCTTCGTGAACGTGCGGGGTGAGAGCGATAGGCCGAACGGAAGTACACGATACTGGTACGCCTTCCCCCCGAAGGCGAACCGTAGGAACTTCCGATGCTGAGGAAGGATGGAGATGTGGAAGTATGCGTCTTTTAGGTCGATTGTGACGAACCAGTCCTCGGACCTGATATGCGTCACAATCTGCCTGAGCGTCAACATTTTGAATTTTAGACGCAAGATAGTGCGATTTAGAAGACGCAAATCCAGAATGGGCCGCAACCCTCCATCCTTCTTCGGAACTATGAAGTACCGGCTGAAGAAACCGGACTGTCTGTCTGTAAGGGGCACATACTCGATGGCCCCTTTCTCCAACAGAGAGTCTACTTCCTGTTCCATAATCAGAGCCTGCTGGGGCCCTACCGCGGACGATAGGATCCCCATAAAACGGGGTGGTGAAACCCCGAATTGAATTTTGTACCCGGAGGTTACTATGCGCAGGACCCATTGAGAGATGCCCGGCAGACGCAACCATGCGGCCTGGAACTCTACTAAGGGAATCAGTCTCTCGAGACTGATCTCTGATACGAGCAGAGACACCACAGGGCCGGGGTTTCCGGACACCGTACTGGTGGAATGCTCTAGGACCCTCCTCAGAGGGGGCAGTGCCTCCGAGACGGGCTCCCTCGGGAACCGGACACGGAGATGACCGCCTTGGTGCGGCTTGCCTCTGGCGTCAGGAACGCTTAGAGGTAGCCTTCTTGGCATTTAAGATGTTCCTCAGATCCATCCTTTTACCAGAAGGCTGGGCCCGAGAGTGTTGTCCCGACCTCCCTTTATTAGGGGGAGGTAAACGAGATGCAACACTCTCCTTCTGTGAGGCCCTGTATGAGGAACTGTGAGCCCGTGTTTGGCTATTGGGCTCACGTGAAGGGTGGCGGGGAAGGACTTTGCTGAACGCCACCTGCTGCCGTGCAGCCTCCTGAAACTTATCGACAACGCTTTTTACGGCGTCGCCGAACAAGCCCGAAGGGGACAGAGGGGCGTCCAACAAAACGAACTTGTCCTTATCTTTTATGGCTGAAAGATTGAGCCATAAATGCCTCTCCGTAGCCACCAGAGCTGCCATGGAGCGACCGACAGAGAAGGCCGTTTCTCTAGTGGCTCGGAGAGACAAATCCATGGCCCGACGCAGCTCTGCCACTGCCTCGGGACCAATACCGCCACCTTGATCGAGGTCGCCCAGCAAATCTGCTTGGTAGGCCTGCAGCAGTGCCGTGGTGTGCAGGCACGCTGCAGCCTGACTAGAGGCAGAATATGCTTTCCCCACCAATGATGATGTAACCCGCAACGGTTTGGTGGGGAGCGCCGGGGCTTTGATAGTGGATGCCGACTGGGGCACAAGGTATCCCGCAAGAGCCTCGTCCACCTTCGGCATCCCTCCGTAACCATAGGGATGAGCTCCGGTAAGAGTAGCATACATCGCACTGGACGACGTATGCACCCTATCGGAAGCTGGCTTTTTCCAAGATCTCGATACCTCAGTATGGAGATCCTGGAAGAAAGGCATTGCCCGGCGCTGGGGAGCGACGCGAGCTGGAAGGTAACGCTCATCCAACTTACTTTTCCTGGGACGAGCGTTCCTGGTCTCCGCCGGCCAATTAATATCCAGACGAGAGACTGCTCGCGTCACGACCTCGATCAGTTCCTCATACGCCGGTGAAGAGGGTGGCGAAGCCTCCTCAACCGGATCGATGCTAATCACTTCCTCATCCTCAGAGCAGGATAATGATAGCACCGAAGTCCCAGTCGGATTGGAAGAAACCGCGCCTGAAACGCGTGCTTCCAACTTCCGGCTGGAACTGGGATCAACACAGTCGAACTGCGAGACGGGCTCACCCGCCCCGCAACCTTCCGTGAGATCCATTTGCGATCCCCAAGATTGAGAATGCCGCCGAGCCTCAGCCGCAGCGGGTCCAGAACCTTGAAGAACGCGAGTCTGGTTAGTATCCGCAAATACTGCCAGACGGGAGCGGAGAGTACGCAATGAGAACCTCTCGCAGTTCTCACAATCACCGCCCTCAAGCGCTGACCGAGCGTGCTCTGCTCCCAGACAGACAACGCACTGACTGTGTGTGTCCTTACCCGTGATGAAACGGGTACAAGGAGAAACACACGGTGTAAATGCCTGTTCCGCCATAATCACAACGCACGTAATCCAAAAGGTGGTTTGAAACTCGCAAGCACAAACTCTCTGACACACGCACGCTGAAGACACTCAAAGCTGTCACTTCCGGGTTCCGGTGCGCTTTTATGCTCTGTTCATGACGTCACTTCCCGCGACTTGCATTCACACGCGTAATTTTCTCATTGGTTGTACACATCTTCACGTGACTGACGTCAAGGGTTTCCCCTAGCGTTTTCTGACGCAGCTCGAAGTTCCCATGAAAGGGAACAGTATTATATCTAGAAGACAGCTGCAGCCGACAGTAACACAGTACAGCGATAATGCACAGTAAGATTACTGTAGCTAGAATTCCACCTGTGATTACCACTGTCCCGGCTGTCATTCGAAATGCTCTCCATCAACACCCTAAAAACACAAAAACAAAGAGAGAAAGGTCATTTGAATTAGGTTAATGAGAAATTACCACAAAACTAACAGCCTAAACGGGCCACTGTGTGTACGACTGAACTCCATCAACTTCAATCAAATGTGTTGGATGAATTTTATGGACATTTCAGCATGATAAATGTTTCCCTGCAACTAGGTTTTGAATGTCAAAATCATCTCCGCACAGTGATGAATGGGTAGAACAAATGGGAGGATAAGAGAGACTAAACTGACCCTAGGAGCGATAATAAAGGTCAAAAGAACAGGAAATGATAGAGAGATACCCTTGGACCAAGACGACTGATAAAAAAGAAACTGTCAATATAGAAGGTCAATAAACAAAGATGAATTGATGGTACTTTAAATTGCTCTATAATAGTCATTTTTGCACATTCAACTGTAGAATGGGAAAATTCTTCAAGAGAAACTCAAGGATAAATGTCTTGTTCAAATAGCAATAGATCCGTAATCTGTCATTTCTGTTTTAGTTGCCTAGATCCCTAAATATCACCACCAAGCAAAAGGAACTGATCATAGCACAAATACACTGATGCCCTCACTCACAGCATACATACACAGCATGAGTACCATTTAGAATTGAAATGGACATTTCCCTTTAATATACCTTAATAAGCAAATTATATATGTCAATAACATTGGTCTGGATTGCTTTGAAGACCACTGCAGGCTTACCCTAACCGTACACCAGACAGACGTTTGTCCAGAGCCCCAGAGCAGCAGGGGGCTCTGATGAGCTGCAGATTACTTCAACTGTTATAAAATTATTGAAAGCACTTTCCCATGATGTGTTTCCACAGTTATAAACATAGCAAATCTAGTAACATATTTCATATTTAAAAATTGTATATAATGCATTTATAACACTATACTTTATATTACATTTCCTTGGCAATAAATTACCCAAAACAAATGAATGCTTCTGGGAAGGTGTGAGGTTTCTTGCTTCAGAATTATTTGAATAAGTTATACTATGTTCCATAAAGGTATAATGCTATAATATTCATTTCAGACCAGCCCCTAAAAATCACTTCAAAATTTCACATTAGTCTGGATGGACCCTTGCTAAGTGAGTAGTTCTTTTGCCAGCATAATAAGCATCAGCGTTGGCCAGTCCTGTGAAATGAGGTCTGACGTGACCCCAGGTCAACCCAACACTCCTTTAGACATGAAGGAGAAGGAATAGCAGCTGGAGGAGATTGACTGTTCAGTGGGCAAGGTCAACTGAACCCAAGAGGATTTGGTCAAATGTCACTGTCCTTTGAGAATGTAACATTTTGTCTAAAGCAAGTAAAATAACATGCATAACTTCACGTTAAGAGAGGTGTCGAAATGGGTACAACGGAATGGCTTACTGACTATAACAAAAGGCCAGTTGGTCAGTTTACAGATGAAAGTTATATTGATCCACACTTGATGCTTTTCTTTACTTAATTAAAAAGAGCTAAAGCAAAAGAAGTGCTGAACATTTAACACAACTTGATTTCATTATTTCATGATCATTATTGTAACATTATCAACCGCTTGTGTTTTAAATGGCTTTAGAAGCCATATACTGTCAGGGTTCTGCCACATTCCGTCTGGTCTATCTCTTGATTTTGTGGCAGAGCTCTGACACTACCGTAATGTCCCGAGTCTTCTGTGTGTGCATGCGGTTTCGAGTGTTCGACTCGCGTGTACGCTTGTCTGTGTAAAGGGCCAGTCACACAGCCGATCACGCACGAATCACTCACAAATCACGCACAGATTGGGTTTGTGCATGCTTGTGCGTCGAGAAATTGACCAAAGTATTCCACGAACATTTGACGCACGCCCGACGCATGAATCAGTGACGGAGCGCGTCCAAACACACACGCTTCACGAACGTTCCACGTACAAGCACTTTGACTCAGTGGATGTCAGTGGAATGAACGTGATACGTGCGCGGTTCATGCGTGATATGAAGGTGGGGCGTCAGTGGACGTGCGTGGTTTCGAACCAGTTCCGACACATAAGCACTGACGGCCGCCGCATGTCTCGCGCATAGTCATGCATACTCGACGCATAAACACGCACGCCGACTCATGAATAACGCACACCGATGCACAGGTGTACGTCGGAAATTTTTTTAACCGTTCAAAACTCAAAATCACGCACATACCGCCTTCGAGGCACATCCACTTACAATCACTGAAGGTCCACGTTCGTTCCACCGACGAAATATGCATACGACGCACGCTCCGCGCAGAAACGAAAATCTGTGCGTGATAATAATTTGTGCGTGATTCATTTGTGTGACTGGCCCTTAACGTCTTGCGTGCTGGTTATAGTGTCCGATCCCTGGACGGTCTTGTCTAGTTTCGGTTTGTGTCGGGGTTCGGATATTCATGACCCGTGTGTTCGTCCTTGTTGTGAGCGCACGAGAACAGGTGTTTGCTTGTTCTCGCGCGCTCTGTTATGTGAGTGGGCGCGGTTTTGGGCTTGCTTCATTCCGCGTTCACTCATGTCTGTGTGCAGTATTGTAAGCCTGGGGTTCGTGTTTTCATCAGCCGCGTGCTTTCATGTTGTGTTTTCTTGTCACGCGCAGTTTGGTTGTCACCAGCTGAGCGTCGGTTTTGTTTAATGTGAACATGTAGCGATGCATGTCCGCATTGGCTGGATGTTCATGTCTTGTCTGTTACCCCGCCTGTCTTGTTTCATTGTCATTAGTTTTATTTATCACTGCTGTTTCCCCTCATTACTTTCCCCATGTGCTCCCTATATATTCCGTCTGTGTTTGCTGTTCTGTTTCGCGTCTTTGTCGTACCAGACCTGTTTTGCTGCCAGTCTGTTCCTGTCCTGCCTGTGTCTGTCCTGCCTGGCCCTGTTCTCCTAGTTTAGTTTAGGTCTTCAATTAGTTAGTCAGTCTTGTGTTTTCCCCTACGGGGTAGTTTTTGATTGCATTTTATTTTATGCTTAATAAAAAGCCCTTTCACCTGCATCAGTGAGTCCTCAGTCTTTCTCTCACCCCCAACAATGACATATATAAGCTGAAGCTTGCGATCATGGTAAAAGGCGTTAGATTTCCGACACGCCTGAGCTGTTTGGTCGATCCAAAAAACAACAACTGCGTAACAATCAGTTACGCAAAACATTTGAGCTTCAACAAGAACCAATGAGGTTCATTCTCGGGTTACGCAGCGCGTTTGAGCTTCGACAAAAACCAATGAGGTTCATTCTCGTGTTACGCAGCACGTTTGAGCTTCCACAAGAACCAATGAGGTTCATTCTCGTGTTACGCAGCACGTTTGAGCTTCTGCAAGAACCAATGAGGTTCATTCTCGTGTTACGCAGCACGTTTGAGCTTCAACAAGAACCAATGTGTGGACTGTCAATGAAGAGAATGAAATCTTTTAGATTTCATTTAAATTATCTTCATTTTTGTTTCAAAGATGAACAAAAGTTTTATAGGGTTTGGAACTACATGAGGGTGAGTATTTGATGACATATTTTCCTTTTTGCAAGAACTATCCCTTATTATATTTCTTTTATAACTTATTCTACACCTAATAAACAAAACAATATTATCATATGGCTTCTTTAATGTTTAGTTTATGTACCTATTTACTTTGATAATTTTACATAACTAGTTAAGTGGACTTAATATCATTTGTGTGAAATTTATTTAAAATGATTTAGTAAGATTAAGTAAAAAAGATTCCGTAAAACTGATGTAGAAGAAAACTCCAATCTTATCCAGTCAATCTTAAACTCAAAGAAAACTTAAAAAAGACTAGCTTTAATAGTATGTAATTCAGGTGTGAAGCGAGTAATCTTGTGTAATGGCAATAAACTGTAATGAGCTTCATCAATCGTCTTCCCTCCAGTGAGTGCTTTTTAGACATGGACCTCCATCAAGCTCCTAGTTGAATTTAGCTCAAAAACTATTAAGTAAATAACAGAACGGACACATTACGTTCTGAATACTGAAGCTAGGAGCCAAAACGTTAGTTCCTGTAATCTTCTCTTATAATAGGGTCCTGTTGGGATGAAGCAAACACACACGGGTCTCATTTCCGCTTTGACTACCTTGATTAAAAATATGTAACTTTTGGCTTCTAGTCTTTTTGTATTTTAATTTTGAGAGGCATCTGTCTCGGCCAATCAGCTGAGCTGTTCGCGAGTAGCTCGTACCTGCTCTCAAAAATCTAATTAGACCTTTGTAATCTGATTCGTCTAGTGGCCGAATGCAATCAATCGATCTGGGTTGGAAATGAAACAGGACTGTTGGATTTCATTTGATTGTGAAAAAGGCAGCTAGAGGAGAACATCAATAATGCGTCAGAGCTGATTTTTGATATTAGGCAGAGGTGAAGTTGGAAGTCAATCCCCTAACCCCTGGGTCAATGACAGGACACTTATCTTTTTTATTTTTTTCATAATCAAAATCGGATTCAAAAATCTATTCAATAACAATTCATTTCACACATACTGAACAATGACTTGTGTTATTCTTTGGGATTAATAAAACTACCCTGATATCATAATTAAGAAGAAATCCAATCTTTAAAAGAATCCAAAGTTTTGAACTGTATTGTATCCATAAATAATTTATACATATACATAACTTTTTGGAAAATAATGATTAAGCTTATAATATTGTACGCTTGTGCCGAAATTAATTTATTAAATCTAGAAAAATTACTTTCTTGTAGTTGTTTATCATTGAACCCTTATTGACTGACTCGTTTATGACCTTTGACCTATAGCAGGGGTCTGCAACCTTCAAAATCAAAAGAGCCATTTTAGCCTCTTTACTACCGAATAAAATTCACGGGAGCCACAAAACCTATTTTGGGCCACAAAACCTAATAGGGCCAGAGCACATTACAGTGCCTAACATCATACTTGCGATACTCATACTTCACACACCTCTTTAATCTTAATTTTATCTTGAAATTTAAGAGGTATACCATTGAAAAAATAAATTAATAAAATAGCTTATTTATTGATTCCCATATATATTTTTCAAAGCTAGGGGAGCCTCTACACAGGGATGAAAGAGCCGCAGGTTGCAGCCCCCTGATCTATAGTGATTAAAAAGGGTCAATTTAATTTTTTTTTCACATCAAGCAGGTGACCTATGTAAAAACACAGTATTTACGCACAACACTCATGTGCACACGTCACTGTAATCCAATGAAGGCAAACATCCATTAGTGTGGTGCAGTCTGCCTCACAAACCTCCCATGGGGAGAGCTAAATTAGATCACGCTATGAAGAATATGTTACCACATCACAACACATTCATCACATGTAGCTTTAATTACAGCATGTGTGCAAACACACACTCAGAACACAGACACACACAGCCGACCACACAGAAATCATCCTCGCAAGGTAACAGTCAAAGTTCATTAGAATGGCTTTTTAATAAAAGGAAGAAAAACGACCATAAATATTTTAAGAATCTGCAACTTTAACATTTCAGAAACTCAGATCTCCCTGACATGGAGAAGCACGTACAGTTTAATCATATTTAATGTAAACGATGATGAGATGCATCAAAAACTTAAATGGTATTGCAAATCTGAAATACTTCAATGTGTAAAAAAAAATCTGCTTTAAAATATATTGGATATTTACTTGCGCTTTTTAAATATATTTTGGCTGATAATTAAAGGTGGAGTAAGCAATTTCTGAGAATCATTGTTGATTTTTGAAATCAACCCAAACAAACACACCCTTCATTGTTCCGTCCTCAAAATGCAAGAACATTTAATGCAAGGGTGGGTGAAGCGTTGTCACAGCAGACGCCAAGATGACAAATGAATAACAGGGAAGAAGAAGAAAATGAACATACAGTACACAAGAGTATATACAAGCAAGACTTGGTTGTTAGTCACCAGCAACACAGCCACTCCAGACAAACAATGGCAGTCAATACCGTCCTATTACTATAGCTAACATTACATCAATAGAATATGTGAAATTATGTGAAATATAGCAAAACCAGTGTTTCTCACGGATGTATAACCCCTCCGGTTCTACACATACCGCTCTGAGCAGGATTTAAAGCAGCATTATTGGCGTGGGAGGCTCGCACACTAAAGACCACAGCCTCTGCTGTCAGTTGATTGCGTGCATCTTAAGGGCAGGGGAGTGAGATTTACCTGCACTCTTACAAGCTGGCCTCGGTTACATATGCAGCAGTAAAAATTGCAACCGCAGCGGTCGTATTCAGGCCTTCCCACTTTGGTCTCTCCAGCACTGAAAAGCTTTTGTAATATTAACGTGGGTCCCTTCTTTTTTCCAGCGATATTCCTCTGACCTTTTCTCTTTTTTAATGTCTCTCTGTCATCTCATTTCTTCAAATCTCCCACTTCCTCACTCTCTCTCTCTTCCTCGTCCTGGGTGCATGTCTACGGGCAAGTGCTAATTGGTCCAATCCATTTTCTACAGCGTTTCTCAGAAATCGCTTACTGCACCTTTAAAGAACATGCAGACATACCCCTCTCTGTCCCATGTTTAAGGCAAAGGTGTGCTTTTATTTCATACAAAAAACTATTTTAAAACTATTTTGAGGTGGTTGTGTTCTGTTTGAAATAGTTTGCTTAAATACAGAATTACATTGATTAACAACATGCATAACTACATATTTTTAAGTAATTGATTGGTTAAAACTTATGTAAAGGATGTCAATTGACTTAAATTCCTATAATCAACCATTGTTTAAATTCACCATCAATTAATCAATTAATTGTTAAACTTAACCTCTCAAATTCAAATGCCGCACATGGTTCAAGTGACCCAAATTCTTATTTTTTTCTTCCCATTTGGCACAGATCGGATATGAGCAGGGAAGTAAGCAGGGAAAAAACACATGGTTTCAGATATTCTCAGATCAATTTCAGTTTCAGCTTGCTGACCTTTAAAGATGGTGAGGAGAGTGTCCATTGCAAATCGTGCCATTTTTACTTCCCCTTCGTCCTAAAATTTTAGTGTCCGTATATCTACCTTGGGTTGTTTTGACAAGTGTATAGTGTAGATGCAGATATTGGACATGGATCATTTTTTAAGAAGTTTTATAAAAATAAAAATAAATCAGATATAGTCAACAAATCGGAATCGGGTATTACGACCTGCATTGTAAATGTGGTCTAAGTTATCGCATTACATTACAACTACAGTACTTAATTTCTGCTGCACTTACGGCTCCTAAGAGCACAGTGGCCTCCTTAATCCTTAAATGGAAGATGTTTGGCACGACCAGAACCCTTTCTAGACCTGGCCGTCCGGCCAAACTGAGCTATTGAGGGAGAAGAGCATTGTTGATAGAGATCACTGTGGCTGAGCTCCAGTGTTGCTCCAATACTTAATACTGACACAATACTGTACATTAACAAGGGGGAAAAAATGAACTTAGCAAATGGCTGCAATATAACAAAGAGTGAAAAATTTAAGGGGGTCTGAATACTTTCCGAATCCACTATATATATTTAATTTTAATTTTAATTTTTATATAAAGCATTACTCAACAATGTGATTATTCTGAACATTGCCAAAAGAGGGCATTACTAGCACTTGAGGACATAACAGGACATGTGATAAGCAGCTGATCACTACACATTAATAATCATCTCAGAAAATCACTTACATCCAACAACAATGCATTTCACATCCACACAATTTAGAAAACACTCTATAATACATGGAATCACACAGGTAATACAAGCTACACATGTTAAATGGCTACTTCGATAACATACAAATGAACAGCTGATTTCTCAACTATAAACAGGAAAATATAGACAATAATCGGTTACTTTACGTGCAAGCACACAATAACCCAATAACCGGATTTGTAGTCTGTGGTGATTGACTTGTACTCCGCCAATGATTCAATTGGAATGCAGCTGACAGACGTTTTTACTATGTCGCATGTGCTGCACTTGCTCGCCATCTGCAGACTAGCTCCGCTTCAGCGCTGATGAAGTTGCAGCAATATAGTGCTCTGGTTGGTCTGGATCATCTGGGACCTTAAGACAACCTGGCCTTTTGTACAGGAAGATTGTGAATTGAGCCGAAGCGGACTGACTTCCTAGTTCTAAAAAATCATATTTTGTTGGTTTGCGTTCAAAAAATCAAGTTCCAAAAATAAATAAATAAAAATCAAATTTTTCAAGTCAGTAGATTATTAAACAATGATAATCAAATCATAACCATAGAAACTAACTGTAACACAAGAAACTTAACGAAAACACGTGTCTAAAAGACCCCAAAGAGAAGAATTACAGAGAAGAATTACAGCATATCGGCTGCAAAGAGGAGCTCACCAACACGGTTCTGAGCGGACATGTGTACATGGCGGCCATTACATGAGGTGTATCATTTGGGACAGGGACGCTATTTACCTTGTTTACCATCTTACTTTCTTGTTAGCAGCTTCATAAAATCTATCTGCAATCATTTTCAAGTGGAGGTCAAAGGTGCATTGAAGCCCTGGTGTGAATCATGTGAAACAGATTTAACAACTCTTGACACAGTAGTTTGCAGATTTCTCTGTGATGTGCCATGGGGAATAATGAGAAGGCATTTTCCACTGATGCATGGCAGGGCACAAAGGCAAGTCCATTCATGTGACAGCATAATAACACAATCTGACAAGGGACATGAAGGAGGAAACATAAACCTGCAACAAAGGTCATTCTGCACATTTCTGCACATGTGATAAGACTGTGAGTCGATCCATTTTGGCTTGATGTGGCATCAAGAGCACTTCCAGAACAATACATCTGGACTGCATGCAGTAGGAGGTTTGAATATGGATGCGCCACACTTTCTGACAAGACCACCTGCATACATTTTCATGCTGGCTCAGGCTGGTTTATGCCAGTCAGAGCCTGTTGGGAGCTGATCTTGCTCGGTCATGCTGGGAAACAGTGAAAAACGTAGTTGGTAAAGTTAGTCAACAAGTATGAAGCTGTTTGACTAAGGTTGTTATACTGGTTAGGCTAGTTTAGAGGTCTGATGAGGACACCAACACCAGCATCCAAAATAAAGTATTCTGCGGGCCACATTAATACAGCCACAAAACAGAGAAATACAGGCAGATGCTTGCATGATTCTGTTTCAGATACACACATTGCTGTTTATCAATTTCACTGTTCACTGTATGTTAGCAGGATTAGGGATGAGCGAGTACAGCATTATCTGTATCTGTTAACCATATGAATTATCTATATCTGTATCTGTACTCGGATTGGGCGGGTTGTCTTGAAATGGGCGGGGTTTTAACCGGTATGTTATTTTTAATCATGCAATTGATATGGATTGATCAGAAATTTTTTATTTATTGCTGATTAGAAAACTATTTACATGACAGCATCAGCATTGAGCTTCAGATCAATAGTTTTGATCATGATAACAAACAAACTCTATACAGAACAAGTTTTACAACAATGAATACAGAGAGAGAGAGAGAGTGCATGTGTGGGTAGCTAATTAATTTGTAATATAACTATTATACTACTACTTTATTTTTTGCGTGAAGTCAAAAAACTGGTTGAAGCCAGCAGACGGTAAAAAAAGAACAAAAATCTCCGACAGGCAGAGATGCATTTTACCAAGCAACACGTCTGAATAAACCCCACGTTTACCAGAACTATACTGGTTAATAAGTAAGTACTACAAACAAACCAAAATAAAAAACAAACCTAAAGAAACCCTAAATGTCAACGGAAAAGACCCGCAAACCTGAGAGAAAGAGAGCGGTTCTCTTCTCAGCGTTCTGCACTTGAATGAGCAGAGCGGAGCCGCGAGACGCATAAAATCTGCAGGTGTAGGGGAGGGGCGCTGTGACTAGCCTATCACAGAACGCAGACACGGAAATAAAGAGAAAGTCGCGATGGTAAAGACAGTGCAAACAATAGTGGGGTGGGGGGGGGGGGGGGGGGTCAGGTGCATGGGGCAAAAGAGAGGAAAAGGGGCAGAGACGGGAGGGAGTTCAATGCCCTGACAGCTTGGGGAATGAAGCTGTTCTTCAGTCGGCTGGTCCTTGCCTGGAGACTGCGTAGCCTCCTCCCTGATGGCAGCAGACTGAAGAGGCTCTGGGATGGGTGGGAGGGGTCTCTCGCAATGATGAGGGCTTTGCGGGAGAGGCGGGAGTTATAAATATCCTGGAGGGGTGGGAGAGAGACACCAACGATCTTCTCAGCTGCTCTCACTATGCGCTGAAGTGCTTTTCGGCAGGATGCGTTGCATGCGCCATACCACACAGTGATGCAGCTGGTCAGAATGCTCTCGATGGTGCCTCTGTAGAAGGTGTGCATGATGGGGGCTGGGACTCCGGCTCTTCTCAGCCTGCGGAGAAAGTAGAGTCGCTGCTGTGCTTTCTTGGTCAGTGCTGTGGTGTTGGTGGTCCAGGAGAGGTCTTCTGTGATATGCACACCCAGAAATTTGGTGCTCCTCACTCTTTCCACGGTCGCACCGTTGATGGTCAGAGGAGGGTGCTGGGTGTGCATTCTCCTGAAGTCAACAACAATCTCCTTCGTCTTCTCCACGTTCAGAGAGAGATTGTTGTCGCCGCACCACCTGACCAGGTGGCTCACCTCACTCCTGAAGTTTGTCTCATCGCCGTTGGTGATGAGACCAACTACAGTCGTGTCATCCGCAAACTTGATGAAGAGATTGCTGTTGTGTATGGGTGTGCAGTCATGGGTCAGCAGAGTGAAGAGGAGGGGGCTCAACACACAACCCTGAGGGGCTCCAGTGTTCATAATGATGGAGCTGGATGTGTTACTGCCGACCCGTACTGCCTGAGGTCTTCCCGTCAGGAAGTCCAGCAACCAGTTGCACAGCGATGTGCTGAGTCCCAGCTGAGACAGTTTTTGGGTGAGCTGTTGAGGGATGATTGTATTGAAAGCTGAACTAAAATCAATGAACAGCATTCTGACATACGTGTCTTTTTTGTCCAGATGTGTGAGTGCTGAATGGACAGCAGTGGCAATGGCGTCATCGGTCGAGCGTTTTGACCGGTATGCAAATTGGTGGGGGTCCAGGGAGGGGGGGAGGACAGATTTAATGTGGTGCATGACTAGCCGCTCAAAGCACTTCATAAGGATGGGGGTAAGTGCGACTGGGCGGTAGTCATTGAAGCAGGATGGAGATGATTTTTTAGGGACAGGAATGATGGTGGTTGCTTTGAAGCAGGTGGGGACGTTGGAAGTTGTTAACATCATGGATGTTAACAACTTACAATATACATGTTGTATATTAGAGAGAATGTCAAGTACGCCATTAAACAACATTATGTAATTCATATAGTAAAAAATGTCATACCTCAATATCCTTCATTGTTTAAACAACACAGAGATATTTTGCACGGTAAAACAACCACAGAAAGTGAAGATTCAAATGAGAGTGTGTTTCGTAATTTTCACAACGCAGGAATTAAATGATTCATTAAACTTTATGAAACCTTACCTAAAATGTTTATTGAACTGCATACAATAGAAAACCTCAAACAAAGGGTTTGCTAACAGATTCGATTTTTTTATAGGTCATGTCAGACTTAACAGGAAGACAAACTGTTTTACCCCTGACCAAGTCTGTGTGTAAATAACTAGAAGACAAAAGCTGCTTTAAAATGTGCTTTAAGTGCAATAAAACGTGAAAACTTTCGCACACCCTGCAGTCAAAATGAAATTTCTTTAAGTTCAAAGAGATAAAAGGATGAAGAAACCTTATATGTGAATGAATCCATGTTCAGACCAGCTCGACACACTTGGTCTGAAAAGTAAGAAAATATATAGAGCCTGAAGGACGAATTTATATGAGCCAAAAGAATGAAATAGCCTATAATGACTTAGTAATAACATGTCCTTTGTTATGGCGCTAATAGAGTCGAAAGTCTAAAACCATCATACATCAACCGTTCATATCAACAAACAAGCAAAAAAAGCAGAATGCTGACAGTAAACAAACACACTATGAAGGTTACCAGGCATATCAATATCACTTCCCTTTGAGGGGCATATGGTTGAGGAATAAATGTGGCAGATCATTTGTTCATACCACATTAATTCCAAAATAATTCCATGAATATTTCTTCATACGTCAACTATGAAGATTACAAATCCTATTCTCATTTTTAAGTCACATCAAACTCAGTAAAAGCATGTCAAGATGAATAAAATGAAACATGGCAGTGCCATATGCAACCTGAATAATCTTTCTATTTGTGGTTCGTGACAAATAAAGCGTTACCCTTGGCAACCCCAAGGCTACTGCGCAGGCCTGTTTGAGTGATCCATAGTGTGTGTAGAGGGATGGAGCGTGCAGGTATGGCATTAGATAATTCATTCCCACACTAACGAACACATGCGTACTTCCTCATGCGTCTCATGAGTCTATAAAAGAGTGATGTTAAACCCTCATTGATCCAAATATATGACAGCAGGGAGATGTATTCCCTTACCAAAGTACACAAACACAGCCTTTTCCTAATGCGCAGAATATCTCTGATATCACAAACACATGCATACAGGAAGTAAACTGATTGCTGTGGACAGCTTGGATTTGAATTGCATAGAATATGCAGAAATTCATACCGCAGATAAACAAACCGAAGCAGGCATGCTCAAATGCCAGTGTGTACTTATTTAATGTTTAATATAGAGCTACTGGTTTGCTCAAACAGTCTGATAGATCACGATAATCTTTTATGATGCAAAGTTTGCAGTTGGGAAAGGAAGAGTGATTCATTTTTGTCCAATAGTACATGTGCAACTGAAATGCATTGAGTTACTTATCTATAATCACGGGTAGGGTAGGTTGTGAAAAGTGTTGATAACAGTATTATATTTATATTTACTCCAATTGTATCAAAGGCTACTACTGTGTTTTGTAGCGTTCATCTCTGCATACAACATTGCTATGACCAATCCAAGAACTGATTAGAATGTCAGTGTGTTTCTTGAATGCAAGATAAAAGGGATAAAAGCGTCTGCCAAATGCAGAAATGTAAATGTAAATGTTTAAACAAGCAACTGCAGTAAAAATCTGCCTCAAAGCATAGAGCATAGAGTTTGATATACGGTAGCATAGAACTACCGTATATCAAACGTAAAAACTAATTTGAACAGACAATAGGTTTATACTGTATAATGATACCTTCATTTGTGCTTTTCGTCAGCTGTTTTAAATGCGAACAGCAGCGTTTTAAGGTGATTGTTTTCTGTTTTTGCCATAACTGACACAAAAACATGAAATGCTTTTCATGACGGTATCATGAGGTCAACATTTGAACATGGCGCATGATTGACTGGAAGGTCGGAAGTACTGTAGCGTGGGATTCGTCTAATTTGAACCAACAAAGTGTTGACGCAAAATAAATACAATTTTTTTTTATGCAATCTAGTTAGCTTCATTGATTACAATGGCAGTTTTTGTGAGAGTGCAGAACTCATAATTGACAGCTTCAGTAATTATAAACAGAGCGCTGTTTGTTCATTTTCATTAATGCTGATAAGAAATGAACAACCACATTCACACTGCAAAGTTTCAATGACCACTCTCTGAGTGTTTGACATGGTAATGGGTTTGACAATGCTGATATGCTTGGTCTTAGTGGATGTAACAATAGGTGACTCACAGGCAAGGATCCAATCGCTTGTCTTTATTAAGAATGGTCGTACAGGCAGAAGGTCATGGCAATCCAGGCAAGAGTCAGAAAGGCAGGCAGACAGAATCAGGTACGTTAATCCAGGCGGGTGGTCAAGACAGGCAGATATCAATCACAACGATATTCCAGGCACAGGTCAGGGCAGGCAGAACAGGATCAAACACGGGCAAACAGGCAGAATCGGTAACAGGATAAACAGACAGGAATAATAACGCTCAGAATGATAACCACGGCTAATCAAGACTTTGCGGTGTGTGCAAGGATAAAGCAGTCTTTTATAGTCCAGGTGATGGTTAACAAGTGTGACAAACAGTGATAATGGTGTCCAGCTGGTGTGTGCAATCAGTCCAATGTGTGGGTCTCTGGGAAATGTAGTGTATATGTATCAGTGTAAGTGTGAGCTCCCTCCGGTGGCCAGAGAGGGGAGCGCAGAGCTCATATTCATAACAGAGGAATAGATCTGCTGCTGTTGTTGCAGGACTTTGCAGTATACTTCCAATATGCACACAAGAAACATTGCTGTGAGCAAGTAAGACATGCTGCTGCTTTACAGCAGCATACAAGAATTACCAGTAGCAGCTCTACACAGGTGGAGCTGGGGAAGGTGAAGGGTTTCTGAAAGCATGCTGGAACTGCAAACAGAGGAAGCAAATGCTGACCAGTATTCAAAGGTTGGGCAGTGAGCTCATTGGCTACTGACAAAGCAGGAAGCCATCAGCTGTTCCCTGTAGAGACCATCTACAGCTTCATAACAGACCTTTGTATTTAATTGCGGGAGTGAATCTCCAAAATTATAGTTCTGCAAGAGCCATCTGTGAAATTGCTATGTCTGTATATCACATAGTGATAACCATAGCTACATTTTGGCATCTCAGGACTGTGAACAAGCAACATGGATGCAGCATTTTAACCTTTCTTACCCTAATTATATTAGTCCATTAATTTTTAACAGTACCCTCTATGGACTAGTTTATATGAGTAATCTAGGAAGAATTTTAATTCAAATTCTATTAATCAACAATAATAATTGCAATTACAATACCAGGAACATAGTTGAAAAACATGATTTCTGTTATAATAGTACAGCACCAATACATGGCATAGCAAAACTTTGCTACAAATAATAGGTCTACTAGCCTGTCCGCCCAGATCATTATGCCCTATACCATCTAAAGAGACGAAATCCTTCAAGGGCACTCAAAGTGTCATCTTGTGACCATGGAAACGGCAAACAAGTATGCTTGAGTAAGTCTCACCCACACAGTAACAGGGATTTAAGCTCATACAAATGAATGGCTTAAAATCTGTTGTAAATTGCAGGTGTTTTGTATCGGGGTTATCCATTTGTAACTTGTGGTCTTCAAGCATAATTACTGTATATATCATCAAATCAAGCTTGATTACATTGTTTAGACGTTGAAACGTACAAATTCCCTAAATGGCATAAAAATACAGGTTTGCATTAGATTTGCATGGAACAATGATTGTCAGAATGTCATGTCTACAGGCAAGTTACATTTTGTTATGGATTTACTCTCTCTCTAAACCAGCAGATCATTTGTTTTTCAAAATGACAAGGGCTTAAAGGGATGTTAAAAGGAATAACCTATAATCTCATTTTCACATTTCAAAGTCAGGTCAGACAAACTGATATTCTACATATGCAAATATTTGAAGCTCAGATTTATCCATCCCCTAAAGGTGCATTACAGCAAAAATAATTGTAGTTGGTTGCTTTATGAATAAGTTGAGTAGCATCATCCTTTCTAAGTGCTTTAAGAGCTAATGCATGGATCCAACATACTGATTTCTTTCTCAACTGTTTATGTTCACTTAAGACAAAAGACACTTGTTTACCAAGACGGGTATTTTGACATGATTTTCTTTCTTCTGCTAGACACGAAATAACCAAACAGTTGATGGCTCCCATTGACTTCAATAGTATCCCCCCTTGCCATACTATGGAAGTTAATGGGGTCCTTCAACTGTTTGGCTACCAATCTTCTTCAAAATATATTTTTTTGTGATCAGCAAAGGAAGAAATTCATGCAGGTTTGAAACAACTTCAGGGTGAGTAAATCAGGGTGTCAGGGTGTAAATCACAATCAAATTAAAGTTAAAGTTAAACTGAAGCAGGAACCAAAACCATGGAACTAGGAACCATATCAGCTTCATTTTAGACATGGCTGTGCTTTTTTAGCTGACTAAGTGTCAAAAAGGAATCACATACCAGATACTTAGAATAACCATCCCATGCTGCATTTCTCAAAAACATCAAGAGCTAAGTTGACCATTGGTGGTTCTTGCAATGCTTTTGAGAAATGCAGCCCTAAACACATTAGCAACCATGTAGTAATGGCCTGGCAACCACCCAGAACACTTTGGCATACTTCTGGCAGGTTTATTCATGGGTAAGCAGCACTCCCTGAAGAAAATGTCAATATCCAGTTCATTCTGAACCATCAAATTCTATTTTGTAAGAGCTAAATGTGGAACAGACAATCCACTCACTGAAACGCCAATCATATCATAGACTCCTCAGGGTTCCTGAGTCTTCTCCTCAACATAGGAGTACTTCCTATATTCTCATTCAAATCTCTATTTATAACTATATTATGTGTTAGTCCAGACGTTTGACTATAAAGTCTCATTTAAGGTACATCAATGACAATACAGCAGTGGTTCTTAACCTGTGTTCGATCGAACCCCGGGGGTTTGGTGAGTCAGTCTTAGGAGTTCGGTGGAGCCGTGGTCTCCAACCCCCGGTCTGCGGATCGTATTGCGGATCAAATGGTATCGGTCCGCACATGGAAATACAATTACGTCCATTTTATTGTTAGGAGCTGAGCATTGCGCAACCCACAACAGTTGATCACCGTGCAACACTCACCCCGACCTAACAGTCGAGCGTCAAGCATCACGCAACCCCCCCAACCACCCCCTTCCCCCCCCTCGTCAACAGTCGAGCATCCCGCGACACCCCCCACCCCCCGGGGTTCGGTGAATGCGCATATGAAACTGGTGGGGTTCAGTAACTCCAACAAGGTTAAGAACCACTGCAATAGATTGTATGCACGTGACGTTAATACTGCGATTAAACCCGCTGATTGGCAAAAGAGTTTTCAGCCTGGATGCCACGAAAAGCACACAAAGCACACCTAACACGGGAAAGAGCTTTGAGATTTGACAAGAAAACTGAGGTATATTTTTTACAGACTGCTGAAAGCTACAGAAAAAAGAAGCAGATGGATTGCTGCAGTTCACAGAAACTGGACTCGAAACGTGGATTTGCAGTTATCATTTTGTCAATATGTTGAATTTTGGAGTAAAGTCATACCTTCTATATTATATTAACAACTTATCAATTAGTTATTTAACATTCTTATCTTCTGCATAATTGGACGTTTTTAAATAAACAATGAAAAAACTATATACAGTTTAGTGGCGGTTTAGTGATGATATAAGTCATCAACCAGATTTAAACCTGCCTATATTGCATTTATACAGAGCATTGACAGATGAATTTGCTTTATGTATTTCCCCTGCGTTGAATTCAGGCACATATGTCAGGAAATGATTCCTGGCTGCATGTCAGTATCCATGGATCACTGGATCTTTAGTGTCAGGGTTCTGTCATGTCAGTTTCGGCTCCTAGTGTTTTGGTCGACAGAACCCTGACACTGCTCTATCATCGTGTCTATGTGAGGGCGTGTGACCTCTTGTGCGCACTCTCGTGTCCACGTGCCTCTATGTTTGTGTCGCTCGCAGTTGGTCCCAACTGCGCGTCGTCTCGTCTGCCTTGTAAACACGCGGCGATGCGTGCTTGCATTCGCTGCGTGTTCGTGTCTTGTTTAGCGTCAGCACCGCACTCCTTGTTCTCGTAATTATTACCGGCTGTTTCCGATCACCACCTTTCCTCATCTGCCTATTTATTCCTTTCGTGTTTGCTGTACCGTTGTCATTCCATGTGTTTCCTGGATTTTCTATGTTGTGTTCCAGATCCGTGGTCCCTGCCTTGCCTTGTTTATGTTATAGTCTTGTGTTTATTATCTTGTTTATGTCATGTTATGTTTTCCCCCTCGTGGGCATTTCTTTTGTGAGTTTATGTTCTTTTGTTATTAGAAATAAATCTTCCTTATCCTTGCACTTGAGTCCTCCCTTACATGTTCCGTGACACTTTGGTAAGTTGTGTCGAACAATTTATTGAGTCCGACTGATAATCGTTTGTTTTACTCGTATTTTTGCAGTTTCTACTATTAAATCAAGTTAAATTAAGTCAAGCATTTGCCGCTCAGTCCGGCTGAGGGGGCGTGATCCGGCGGGAAAGTGACATCAATGCATACCCTCTATACATTAATCCAAATAAATTCAAAAAGTATGAAATATCCCTCCTATTCATATTTTTAAAGGACTACCGTAAATTCCTGACTATAAGCCGCAACTTTCCCCACGCTTCGAACCTCGCAGCTTATACAATTACGTGGCTAATATATGGATTTTTCCCACTTTCAAATTTTCAAAATAATATTTTTGTACAAAATTAAGTGGGTGCGGCTTATATTCGGGTGCACTCAATAGTCCGGAATTTACGGTAGTCCACGGTTTTACTGGAACAACAGGCGTTTGGAGCCTCTCCGGCTTCAGGGTTGACTGACTGTGTGTGCATTAGATGGACGGAGGGTCCAATTATTTTTATTTTTTGTAGCTGCAATGTACACAACCTCCAGCCTTCTTCCACCACCGCAAAGAGTATATACGAGTTACAGGTGTTACATAAAAACACTCTTTTGTGAGATAACATAGTGTGTGTGTGTGTGTTGTGTGTGTGTGTTTGGTTTTATTCCTGTAGGGAGGCTGAGTACAGCTACAGCCTCTTTTCCACTTTTCTTCCTGCCCTAATCTTTTTATATCTCTGCCTGTCTGCTTGGCTAGCGGCCACTCCATATCCAGAATCATTCCACCGTTATGTGCTTCGAAAGTTGCTGTTTCACACTGAACACCCCTAGATGAACACAATCCCTCTATGGAGAAGATCCTGCAGATCTCCTGCTGAGAAACCTCTTCCACACCAAAAGCTGTGAGAAATAATACAGTCTAGTATTGCTTTGGGACCTTCATTGCTTCCCAGTTCAGCTTGAGCAGTTTGGGGGATGTGACAGCATCAGCTTCCATCTTTTATTAAAAACAGTCTTTTTTAACATTGGGCATCTTTATAGTCTGCAAAGCATCCGCCAGCTTGTTTTCCCTTGGGGGGCAGGAGCGTTGTAAGCCCATGCTGGTGTCTGCAGTCGCAGGAAGTGACATGGCCTTGTGGCAGGAGACATAGCAACCATCTCCGATGGTGTGGGGGTGCATGGGGGAGGGGATGGGGGAGGAGAGCAGGACGGGTGGACAGTAAAGAACATAAATGAAAGAGTAGCGAGGAGATGTGGTGTAAAAGAAAGCCTGGAGGATCTGGCAAAGAAGACTAGTACAAGAACGATACTCCAAATATACAATCATTAAACAAAATAATTCAATTCTATTTGAGGTGATGCAATAAAACGTAGTTGTTACATTATACAATTATTCCTAAACCTTCCGGCATGCAGAATACAACATCATCATGATGATGATGAATACAATATTATCATCATATCATAAATGTTTTGTTAGGTAATCTAAAAAAATTGCTTAGAGGGACATTTCAACCCAAAATTTTAAATCCTGTTATCATTTACTCAAAATAATGCCACCCCTAATCTGTATATGACTTAGTTTCTGCAGAGTATAAATATATTTTGAGGAACTGTTTTTCTCCCTACAATGAAAGTCAATGGGGTCCAAAATCATTTTTCTAAATATTTTCTTTTGTGTTCCTCAGAAAAAAGAAAATCATTCAGGTTTAGAATAACATGAGGACAACAATATCTCTTTGAGAGTTGAAAATATGACAATGAACTTTATTAAATTTGGTTACACCACTGAACTGATTTTTTTACATGTCAGATCAGGTTGAAACATCTATTAGAGCACAGAAAAGTGATGGTTGCATTTAAAATAAGGTCTGAATGTGTGACACTCTATGCTATGTCTCCATCATTCATTGGAATGGGGGAATTTTGCAATTAATTTGTGTGTAACAGACAGACAGAGATGTGAGGGGGGAGGGTGAAGGATGGAGGAACGGTCATGGCTGGGGGTGGAGAGTCTTTTACATTATTATGCAGGACATGCCCATCCCCTGTCCCATCTCCAAACTGACATAGTGCACATCTTCTTGCACCTTTCCAAAGGGTCAGGGGTCATGGGACATTAAGTCTACCAATCAGAATGAGTGTAGATTGCCATATCTGCTCGACTGCAAGTGACACCAAGGATCAAGGGCTCTTGGTGTCTGAGTTATAAAACAACGAGCACAGGTTGAGATGTGTAAAGAAGACGGGTTTACTGGTCACATGATCAAAACAGTGTGGATTGAGCAATGACCAAGCGCTGTGGACGGTGAACGCGATTTCACCAAGTGCAACATTCCAATTAACCAATCAGATTTGAGAAACAAATGTAGTTTATGTCAAGTTTTAGGCTTAAAACCAGGGTTATGAGCTTCTACATCAGTGCTATTTCCCTCAGATTTTAGGGATAACTTATGGGTTGGGTTAGGACTATATTTTTGGACAGGAATGCTGTTCCAGGATTATGTCATTCTTGGCAAAATCACGGCCAACCTGGATGGATGTAACAGTAGAAGAATGTGCTTTTATTGAGAGTAAACAATTGGGTTTTACTTGGAATTGAACCTCTTCTCTGGGTTTTACAAGCCTATATAGAAGTATTGTTTTCGTTTTGTAAGATATTCTCAGTGCATGAGACATAGATAGAGTTGAACTAAATTGAGTTCAGCAGGTCAACTTTCCAGAACTTCAGCACCACGGACAGAGAACAACTTCCTGCAATGCCATTTGAAGGCACATCAGGGGAAAAACAAGCCTTAATTGCATTTCATTAAAAGAGCCGATAATGAAAATGTCAACTGGAGAATATGCCTTCGAGCATTATTGACATGAAACGCGGATTAGGAAGAGAAGAGAAGCACAAACGAACAGAGAAACCACATGCCATTTCCACACAACAAAAGCGAGTCTGTGATCTTACCTACGCGATGGTTAGAGTCGAACCGGAGCACATCTGCAGGAGCGGCGCGGGCACGAGCTGTTACGGAATCCGCGGGAGAGACTTTCCTCGGGTTTTTCCTCCCACCTCGACTTTTCGGCGTCCTAAAGCGTCTTCAAAACGAAGCGAAGGCGGTGGGAAAACAATGAATGCGTCGTGTTAACAATCTCACGCGATTACGACGACAACCAAATCAAAGAGTTCCTTATTTCACATCCAAATTTGTGGAGTTGCCAACATCCCGAGCGACTTTTCAAAGGCAGTTCCTTAAATGCAAGGAAAGGGAGACGCTCCGAGAGCAACGGTATGGTGATTTTAGAGCAGGACAAACTTGTTGAGGAAAGCAAAAGTCCTTCCCAGTAGTTAGATGTGCACCGTAAAGCGCAGCTCCTTTAATCCTCCACCTCCGCGGCTCCGCATCTCAATGCGTCTCTTCTCTGCTCCCAGAGCGCGCGACGCGACGCGACGCGGATGCGGTAATTGCTGCTGTTTGTCTCGCGCGGCTGAAGCGCTGCTGTAAATCTGGCCGCGCGCGGAGGAGCTCCGACGGTTTTACAGTTCCGGCCACTGACTGACGATATGCGGCTATCAGGAACTGTGATGTGAATCCAGCGCGTCCAGAGGAGCGTCACACACCCATCAGACGCGTTCGCATAACGCCTTACTGATTAATGAAGTCGCACAGATCCAGGCGAAACTTTCCGGGGTCAAGAGAAGAAGTAACGCACCTTACTAGTAAACATTATGTGAATAATAATGTGAATAACTCTAATGCAAAGCGTCATGCTTTATAAAACCAATAATTCCTCATTGGATGAGCCTGGATTTGGAACATTCACATAGAAAACAGGCATTTTAAACGGCTTTCCTGTAGCTCAAACAGTAGAGCGTGGTGCTTGCAACGCCAAGGTCACGGGTTCGATTCCCAGGGAAAGCAAGAACTGATTAGAATATCAATGTGTTTCTTGAATTCAATGCAAGTCATTCTAGATAAAAGCGTCTGTTAAATGCAGACATGTAAAATAAGTCCTTAAACAACGTTTAAGAGCTTTGCATCTGTGCATCCAATTATTTATTTTTTAAGTGGGGCCAATTTATTACATATGATGATGTAATATATTTCCTGTAACTCAAACAGTAGAGAGTTAAATGCATAATTGTAAAGGTGTATTTCTGCACCACTAGCTTCATCAATTTTAATATTTGTCAATCAAACAGATACACCGACTGGCAAAGCTCACAAAACCCAAGGTGAACACGATTTCACCAAGCGCAACATGTTCCTGGATCAACATCTTTGTTGATCCTGAAACAACATTCCAATCAACCAATCAGATTTGAGAAACATATTTAGAGTTTATGCGAAGTTTAGACTTAAAACCAGGGTGATGAGCTTCTACATCAGTGCTGTTCACCATCATTTCCCTCTGGTTTTAGGGATAACTTAAGATTTTAACTTAAGAGTTCTGGACGGAAATGTTCTAGGATCAACAAAACATGTCTTACTTGGCAAAATTACAATGACCCAAAACCTAAAATCCACAAATTACACTCCCTTTAAAGCACATGCAGTCATAAATACCTCAGTTTATATTTCAAACCTAACATTTGATTAATCAACCAGTATTTACTGTATTGGTAGCTACATTTACAAAAGCATTTTCACATCAATATTCTGATCCAAGACAGCTGTTGGGAAGAGTGATAAAGCCATGTGTGCGTCACATTTCCATTTCTCATTGATTGCCGTTTCCCGATTTGCAATTTGATTGAACCAGCGGCTGTTTACAGCCAACAGTGCGTATAATTCTTCGTTGCAGCGATGAGTCTCACACCCACCCTCACAGTCTCGCATGAAATGTTGATCTACTGTTGATGATCGCGTCATGTCAGCCACTGATTTCCTTCAGCCGTTTATCTGCTGAAATCTGGCTGTAAGGTTGCTCTGAAGAATGAACAAACGAGCCGCCCAGTGGAGCTGGATGAAGGCCAAGATAAGCAGTAGCCCATCTGTAAGGCCTGCTCATTGATTTTGGCCAGCATTGATAATGACCGGTAGGATACACAGAGCAAGGGCTCAGCCGTAATGTACTCGGCTTTCCACAGCTCAAGGCACAGAATGGGCTCTTTGGATTAATGGCGGCAATGCATTTTTGTTTATACTGTGAAGAATACTTACCAAAAATGAATCATTGCAGTCTGAATAACTGAAAGCGGCTCTTCTCAATAGCATTGCCTGAATTCGGAATCAAATTCTCCATCCATATTTTGTCCATTAAAAAGCTTCATGATGCTTCCACTATCATTACTGCTGTTTGGTGGCTGGGCTGGGTTATGGACTTCAGAGTGCTCCTAGAAAGGTTCAAATCTTTGTCAGCTCTTTTTCATCCGACAACTTCATCTTGAGGTTCACCTTTAGTTTGGTTGGTCATCAGGACAGCAAAATTGATCTGCTCTACTGTCTAACCCAGGGGTGCTCACACTTTTTCAGCATGGGAGCTACTTTTGAAATGACAAAGTCAAAATGATCTACCCATTATATTTATTGAGAAAAAAAAAAAAAAAAAATATATATATATATATATATAAAATATATAATATATAGAGTCCGAAAATGCCGCTCCACATTTCCCTTCTTTGGTATTGCGACGGTAGACTGGGAGACGAGACAAACGCACTTTGAAAATGTCATCGTGAAAAAAAAGTCCTCCTCCCATTCCATATGAAAGCGATACGTTTTTTTCTTCTTACTTGGTCCAGCTCCCCCACTCATTTTTATACCCTATCTTACGTTTAAGAGGAAAAAAACGAGCGAAAAATTAGGATGTAACTAACGACTAGCTTGTTAGCTTTGCAGCGCTCAGGGGCGTTGTTTGTTTGAGCACAGTGACCTAATTGTACGGGAAAAAATCAGATGTCATCTGACTGGTTGTCCTGTGTATCAATCAAGTGACGGGATGGCTGATACGCTGATGTCTAGTTTTTATTCAAAACAACTCAACTTTATTTGTATAGCGTCAGTTCATGACAATGTCACCTCACCTTGTCACGCGATCTACCAATAGTACCTTGGAGATCGACTGGTAGATCGCGATCGACGTATTGAGCACCCCTGGTCTAACCAATCCCTCTGCAATTTATAACTACTTTACATTTGGGCGAATTCGTATGAATTCATAAGATCGCTTCATACATCTTTGTATGATGTCTGCCACCCTTGGTCCCGTCTGTCGGGTCTTCTTTTTCACTTCCTGTCAGTAAGGTCATTGCACACTTCCTGTCTGGTGTGGCATTTGTAACATCCTGTCAATCGTGTCATGTGTTGGTTCACTTCCGGGTCCCTTCTGTGTATCCTCTCGTGCCCTCCCTGCACCTGTCTTGTCAGTCACTTACCTTGTCAGGTGTTTCCCATCTCATCTTGTTTATAACCCTCTTGTGTTTCCCTTGTCTTTGTCGGTTGTTGACGTTGTCATTGTGACTCTGTCGTGTACTTTCCAGTGTGTGGATCCCGTCACCATGATCTGTTCTGCCTCCTTGATCATAGTCTCCAGGTTTGCATAAGCATGCTTCTTTTGTTTATATTTAAACTGTTTTGTTTTCGTGTTTTCAGTTGAAACCAGCTTCTTCTTCATTCCTCTCTGCATCGCACACCACCAACCCTGTGACAATCTTCCACTGCAGCTTCATGCTGACTTTATGCGTACAATTTCACATGGAACTGTCACTTCGTAAAATAGTTATGATTTCTCATGAGATCTGGATGATTTTAACTGTGAGATGTCAACTGTTGATTGCGAAATAAAACAGACCTTGAACAGGTGGATTTGAAGTTTTTAGTGCGATGCGTCTGTCATTATTGTCTGGTAAACAGCTATTTTCAAGGCATGCAAGTACAGATATTTTCAAATTGGTCCAGCATTGCAGAGAAAATAACAAGGTCATTGACTCTTTTAAAGGAAAATGTAAATTCCACAACTGTTCAAAAAAAAAAATTATACTTTTATTTTAAGGACACATTAAATTAATGGAATTGCTACAAAAGATGTACTATCCATCAAAGAATCCTGAAAAAAGTGTATCATGATTTCCACAAAATTTTCAAAATAATGATAATGATGATAAATGACAAATCATCATATTAGAATGATTTCTGAAGGATCATGTGACACTGAAGACTGGAGTAATGATGAAGAAAATTTTACAATATATATACATAGAAAACAGTCATTTTAAATTTAAAAAATATCTCACAATATTTATGATTTTACTGTATATTTTATAAATTGAATGCACATATACATTCAAAAGCATAACCCCCCCCCCCCACACAAACTTCACCCTGAACACCAAGAGACTTTCAGCTCAGTATTTTCATGCCCTTACCCGCCTCTTCTAAGAAAAGAAAGCTGTATAAATTAAAATAACTTTTTATTGCATTGATTATTAAACTGCCATATAATAAGCTCTATTATAGTGTATGGCTGTGTGTCATACATGACCTGAAAGAAAGGGACAGGACCAAAGCTGTTCCCAACCCTTCACCCCTCCTTACACCCTGTGACTGATACATCTCTCCTGAGACACGAGCAAACGGCTCTCTCTGTGTGTTTAGTGTGTTTGAGGTAATACTGACTGACTGATCTAAGCTGGATAATGTCAGTTTGAGCCTCAGGCCCTCTGACTCCTTGCGGTGTGTTTGTATGCGTTCATCCCCCCTCTTTGTTACATTCATATGTGTGTGACATGCAAATATACACTAAAACTGATGGGTCACAACCTAAAAATTGGCTCCAGGATGTTCTGATTATAACAACAGGGGAAAAAAACAAAGCTGAATGTGAATAGCAAAATGCAGCTAACCATATAATCTTAGCTTGGATCGTTAAGTTTTAAAAAGGGACGACAACACTTCCCCTTACAGTGCTGGGTATCTGATTACATGTAATCTGGATTATGTAATCAGATTCCAAAATGTAATCACTTGTAATTAGATTATATTAGATTTTAAAATACAGTGGAGTTCGGTTATCTCAATGGCCTCAGGGGCTGCAAAAAAGCGTCAAGATAACCGATGATTGAGATAACCAACAGCCAACATGATGATTTGTTTGATGAAGCGATCGGCATGCTATAAAAATGTACATACACTGTATATGTTTGCTAACAACAAAAGGCATATGTGCACCAACTAACAGCAGAGATTTACCAGAATACAATAAAAAATACCTTCGACTCTCGATACAAACCTTTTAATTATATTCTCCAACATTGCAAACACAATTTCGCTCACAGTGTAAACAGTCACAACATATTTGTGAGGTCATCACGCTGTACTAGATTGCATACTTTCTTGTGTTCTGCCTGTCTAATGTGCTTTCTCAAAAAATTCGGCTTAATCCTGTCTTTTAACAACCAGGTTCTTCGATCCGCAGCGTTACCGACCAATGAGTATGAGGCTTAGATAAACACACACACACACACACCTGCTTTTGTTCTGACGCGCGCTCTGCTCAGCGCATAAGAACGATATGTGCTTTCACTTCAGAGAGTGCAGCTGTGAGAGAAGCATCACTGACACAGCGACATGCAATGCAAACTCAGCGCATGCGCAGTGAACTAGGTACACTCAGTCACGAGATAACCATGTGAAGTGGCGAATTTGTCCCTCTTTTGTGCTCAAGATATTAGGGTTCGGCAACATAAAAGAATCAACATTACCGAAAAGAAAATGCTAAGACAAATAGGGAGTTTGGCGGTTCCACTTCAGAAACGTCGACATAATCGGATTGGCGAGTTAACCGTGAGTCGAGATAAGTGAACTCCACTGAAGTCATAATCGGTCTACAGTTATGGTTCTATTAATTACATGTCATTCTCACAATGGCAATAAACACATTAGGCACAAACAAACATGACTAGGTTATAATAAATTATTTAAAAATAAAAGACCCAGACACATTACATACAGGTTAATTTAAAACATGGAAAAACAGATTAACAGTTAAACAGATCTAGCGCAAGCCAGTCGAGAGGTGTGCGTTGTCCAGGCATGCAGGGCAACCATGACATAAAGGGTGAAGACCGCCCTCTGGGCAATTGCAGGACTGACAGGGAAAATGGGTGTCTCAGGAACAGAGCGCATGATTCTTGAGATATTGAAGCCTAGGTAGCCAACAGGGAGGATACATATAATGGCGGCAATATCTTCAACCATGACAGATCAGACAGGAAGAGCAATCTGCTCAGGGACAGCCTCATTAGCTGTGACAGAGAACTCAGGGACCACTAGAGTCAGGTCCTCCTGGACCATCAGACTTTAGACTCTTTCTCCTGCACTTGGCGATACGAGGCAATAAAAAGACGGCCCTCATTGGGGAACCAATGCACTAAAGGGACAGCCAGTGTGTGAGGAGCTCAGAACTCACAACATTGTCTTCAAAGTCCCAAAATGCCAGGTGCCCTAGCCAAAGGCTGAGGGACTTAGTGAAGCAGATGTTGAAGGCCTTCTTCAAGTTAGCATTGTCCTGATAGATTATATCAAGGATGCCTACCACGGCAAGGAAGTAATGGGCAAAGTCTTTGATCTTAAGTCCTCCCCTGATGAAGGGAGAGATGCTGGATGAGCTGGACAATCTGTTGTTTCACCGAGGACGCACAGAGGGGAGATTGGATGCCAACGGTCTACTTAGGATTACAGTGCTTTTGGAAAGCCCAGCCAAGATTGTTCTGTCAGATTTGGTGGGAGAGAAAAAGCAAGAACATAGACACAGGCCACATAAGGGCTTTAAAAACAAAACTGAAACAAAGAAAAACCACCCCGTGGGGGAAAACATGACTTGCTGGACTAAGTAGGACAAGACAGGAAACAACAGAGAACATGTTAACGCGATGTACACATGACTGAGAACTCAAGGAGAAAGATTAGGATGGTAACAATGAGTCGGTGGGGCAAATAAACCTATAATCAGGAAACAAGAGGGGTGGGGGTAAGACAACATTGAAACAAACAAAACAAAGCTGTGTGCTCAAACGAAACATGACATGAACACGCAGCCAATGAGAACTCTCCCCGACTGCATGTCTACAAAAACACAAAAGTATGAAAGCATGTAGGCGATAAATCAAGCAAACCACATGCTGCATAGCTATACTGCATGCTGTAGCTCGAACAGTAGAGCAACGCCAAGGTCATGGGTTCAATTCCCAGGGAAAGCAAGACCTCCTTAGAACATCAATGTGTTTCTTGAATGCAATGCAAGTCGCTTTGGATAAAAGCGTCTGCCAAATGCATAAATGTAAAATGTCAATGCCTTTGCTCACAACAAGACACAAAGCAGGGATAATGAATGTCCAAACCCCGATACTGGAGAGAAGTGTCAGGATCTGAACACCACGTCCACACATACAATGCAGACGAAAGATCTTACAGCTTGAGCGAATGACCAGAACAAACAAGACTGAAGTGACAGAACCCTGACGCAAATGTTGATCCTTCAAGCATCCATCAGTTATCCATTTTCCTTTCCTACTGCACTTCCGTCTTAATTTCTCTTCCTCCTTTATTTGTTTTCTTTCTCTGTTTCAATTTTAGCTAGTAAGCAACCTCCTAAAATGAACACCATAACACCCTAGCAACCACTCTAAACCCACACAGCAATGCAATATAGTAAAAATAGAAAAAAACAGAACATCTTCATAGTCACAGAGCCCCCGCCTGGCAAACACTCACACCACTCTAACAACTTTTAACTCACATTTCTTGCAGATAATGAAAAAATGCAGTTGTTGTTGTTTTTGCTAGTCCAGAGCAGGCCAGGCTTTGCTTGTCATAGGCCTGATGATCTGTTTCTCCAGCTCATGGAACAGTCATGTCTCTGGGGCAAAGAAATGCCCCTCTGGCCCCACAACTTCATTTCATTAGCGGATCCGACCGGCATCTGTTCCTGTCTCGCCCCTCCCATGTTCAAACCGCCTTTCGCCATTGCCACAGAGACCTAAATAACCTTTATTCCTCAAAAGAGATACCCATGCTTCTTGATTGAAATGACACAATTGGCAGCAGCTGCACAGTGTCCCTTTGGCTGCAGGGCATTTGAGCATATGCATTTAGGAGGGTACTATTGCAAGTGTTTTATCTCAATATCTTTTCATTTCTTGAAAACCACTGAAAGGAAGACAATGCTGAAGACACTGAAGACACAGGTGGTATCTTCCAGAAGCACTGCTATTAGAACTAGTCTTTCTCCAAGGAAACAGCACAACACGTCCGTCACACATGCTGTAAAATATTGTGCAAATAAAGCTCACAATGTACCATGTCACAGTTATACCAATATATTTATACTCTTATAAAAAATATATTAAAATGTCATTTTTTTGTTTAAAATCACAAGCAAACTAAAAGCAAACATACCACACAATCATGCAAATATGATGTTTAATATATAACTTAAAAATTCAGTAATAAATACAGGTGGGCCATAAACAGTGTACAAGTTCATCCCAAACAGGTATTTATCAAAAGAGAAGAAGAGCTGTTGAATTAATGTTTATATGTCAATATAAAAGCCTCAATTAAATCTGTTCATTATATAAAGAGATTGTGTCATTTTACGATGTCTTTATGAACCTTTTGAAGCATCAATGTTGGTTGTGTTGTTGTCTATCAAGGGACAGAAATTTGTATGTGGTTTGGTCATTTATTTACACGAAAACAGTATTTTGGGCGCCTGGAAATGCAAACTTTGGAAAAAATGAATAAACAATTGACAGATGTTTAATTCTACAGTGTGTAGGCTACATCAGTTTGAAAATTCACTGTATAAAAAAAAATATATATATATATATATATATATATATATAAATTTTTTGCACAATTAAAGTTTTCAAGTCAGTTTTCATTGAAAAGTATATTGACTTGATTCTTCAATAAGTGTTTTTCATTAAAATGAACCTGGGTTCTCTAAAACCTATACAAGGCGGATAGAGATATTTTAGCCAGTTAAAAGCAATTTTCACATGCGTATGATCTATTGCGGTCTAAACATCCGGTCTAACAAACCGTCTTAGATGTAAATTATTTTTCATAATAAATTTCACATCTATATAAACTAAAAAACACAGTATTGCAGAAATCCGCCCTTCTTGCTCACAACCAGCAGATGTTGGAAAAAAGTTTGACCGGAGGGCAAAATAAACAATTGAATTTTCGTTAACCCAGCTAATAGAATTAGCCAGGATAAAGTAGAGGCTGTCACAGGGTCGTGCTCTTAAAAGCCAGAGAGAGTCCACAGCCAACAGAAGTGGACCAACACGAGGACCAGTGGACACCTACCAACATCTGAAACGGGATCTGGGAAGTTAACAGAAGAATTGATTTTGGAGTTTGCAAAAGACGACAGCATAAGAAGTGAATACAGTGAGATTTTTGACTTGATGAGAAAATAGCTTCAGGACAGCCCAAATAAAATCAAGTAGAACGCAACATAGGTAATGCGTCTTCTCAGCAAAGACCTGCGGTTGCAAGACGTCACCCTCATGTACCTCACCGTTTTGACCACTTTGGTGGTGCTCTTGGTGGCTTCCTACCAGGCTCCTGCGGCGCACTCCAGACCCACCCTGGCCTACCACATCCCCTTAGACCCCTCGGGTCAGATGGAGCTGTCCTGGAACATCAGCTATCCCACCCAAGAGGTCTATCTAGAGGTGAAAGTCAAAGAGCTGCACCACGGCATTTTACTGGGCATGTCGGACCGGGGAGAGCCCACGAACGCCGACTTGGTCCTTCTGTGGGACGACGGTCAAAAATCCTATTTTGGGGTAAGAATAGTCCACGCTCTCTGCTTTTCTTCTTTCTTTATGTTGTTGTAAATTTGTGTGCTCGCGATTGTGGAGGGGGGAAGTCGATCCGCGGCCCGGTACCATTGGGGACCACTGCTTTATGGTGTTCACACTGTTTGGGTCGATGAACTGTTTGGTTTTTGGTTCGGTTATGACTGGTGTGATCGCTCTGTTAGTGCGGTTCATTTGAATAAGTGTGAACGTTGCCGTCTGAATCCTTCTGGGCAACAAACAACAGGACCGAGACCCTGAAAAAATGGGCCTTGGTCCGCATCCAAACAAACTCGGCTGCAGTTCAAATGAAATACTGCAAACACAGACCAAACACATGCAAACTAGCTAAAAACTGGATGATTTTTCTCATCATAGTCACGAGTTTTCTCATCACAGTTCGGTACAGGCGTCAAAACCTTGTCTCCTCTCAGCAGATCTTGGTTTATTTGTGACAGGGGGATTTCTGCTGCTTTGACTTTGACTGATTTATACATTTTATAAGCTCTTCGTGATTTCTCAGCTGGTCAAAACACCAACATATGTAGCGGCGCACATATGTAGCGGCATACAATGTGTGTATTTATCCCAGCACACAGCATTGTTTTAGATGTTTGGTAAGTTCTGCCACAAAATATATGTCATAAAAATAGACCAGGCTGTGAACATATCCCTATGCCTTTAGGTTCGGTGTTAAAATGCCAATGTGAAAACTTAGCGGACCAGTCTGACAGGTAGGATGAGTTGGCAGGACAATGGAGCGAACCGAACTACAAGTGTGAACACACCTTTATTTATAGTGTGTATGGACTAACAATACTAAGATATAAAAAAACATCTTCTTTTGTGTTTCACTGAAGAAAAATAAGTCATCTAGGTTTCAATATCCAGAACAACATAATGACAGAATTATGCAAGTATCCCTTTAAGACAGTGGTTCTCAAATAGTGGGGCGGGGAGCATGCTTTTTTGTCAGGGAGTAGGTTTTTCTTGCACTGAACAAGAGCAGCAGATATGAAGTTCAGATAACAAACCCTTCACCCGTTGATGTGTACGAATGTGTCACGTGATCAATCGCTAAATTCACACGTGTTTTCACGCGCTATCTGGCACTGATCCAAAAAAGACGTGCTCAGAGAACTTGATCATTATAAAGGTTTTTAAGCGACAAACATTCACTTCCACATATCTGAGAATCTGAATATCAGGTAGTTGATAACAGAGCCAACAAGTTGGTGACTATTTTGAATAAAAAAGAAAAAACTAAATAAATGTGAAACATCTATCAAACAGCGATTTGTGTGACTGCGGTCTGTCACGTGACAAGCATGACGTGCTGCCGTGGAAACAATAAAGCGAAAGTTCCAAAATAGGGGGAGGGGAGGGGGGGGGCGCGCGAAATGTTTACTTCTTCCTAGGGGGGGCGCGACAGAAAATAATTGAGAAGCACTGCTTTAAGAGAACGTGCTCAACTTTTTTGTTGTTGAATAATGAATAACTAATGATGAATTTCTAACCTCTGGGTCAAAGCAACCTCTTTCTCTGTTGCTCTTGAGTCTGAAGAGTCTTGCTTTACAGATCTTGTTATGATTGCCTGGCTACTGCAGACACCCACACGTCCGTCCATTCCTGTTCATCCACACGGTGCAATACTGCTTTCTGACATTGAGCTGAACAGCTCACATCTGGGTTTTGCCCGCCGCACCCCAAAGAAAGTGGTTGAAAGTATAAGGTCATGCGCGTGTCAAGGCCCCTCTGCATTCATTATGCATGATTTATTTCATTATTTTGCCTTTGGATTGCACAGTTCTGTCCGTTTTGAATAAATGTTGTATGGCCAGCCGCTCGCGCTGCCTCCCTCAGCGTATGTCAGGGAGAAGAATTACTGACAACAAGTCAAAACACTGTAGGCTGGCAATATATTCTGATGGATACTCTCAAAATCAATTTAAACAAATAGTATGATGGTTTTCACACTCTCATGGCAATTATTAGTAGTTTAACATTTTGTCAACTTAAAAAAAAAAAAAAATCTTTTTCTCCTGTTTTCTCAGGAGATCATGATGGGTAGTTTATATATTAATTATATATAGTTTGGGGTAAGCATTTTATTTTCAAGAAATGTATGAAGTATTTATACAGCAAGAATGCACTAAATTGATAAGTGACAATAAAGACATTTATAATGTAACAAAAGATTTATATTTCAAATAAATGCTATTCGTTTGAACTATTCATCAAAGAATCATGGCTTTTACAAAAATATGAAGCAGCACAACTGTTTTCAACATTGATTATAATAATCATCAATTCATTTATTTCTGAAGGATCATGTGACACTGAAGACTGGAGTAATGATGCTGAAAATACAGGAATACATTGCATTTTAAAATATATTCAAATAGAATACCTTTTTATAATTAATTTTATAATGTTAGTTTTTTTCAAATGCATCAAATAAATGTAGCCTTCGTGAGCATAATAAAGCTATTTCTAAAACATCATCTTACATTTATGCATTTGGCAGACGCTTTTATCAAAAGCGACTTGCATTGCATTCAAGAAACGCACTGAATCAGTTCTTGCTTTCCCTGGGATCGAACCCCTGACCTTGGTGTTGTAAACACCAATGCTCTATACAGGAAAGCTTAACTCACTGACCTTAACTTGTTTTTGTGATTGAATGTAATACTCTTAGGATGCATGGAGTGATAATGAAGGCAGAGTGATGTTGGACACGCAACAGGACTATCAGCTGCTGGAGACTCATCAGTCCACGGAAGGCTTCTTCCTGCTCTTCAAAAGACCATTCAGCACCTGTGACCCACACGACTACATCATAGAGGCACGTTACTAAACACCTGAAAGTGAGAATACAGAGTGCTAAGAGGCGGAAGTGAAAACTCCATTCATTTACTCCATAGGGAAATTTCTCATAAAAAATCCAAAACAGACCTAGTAGAAAAACTACATTACCCATGATGCCATACAGAAAATTACACCAATCAGCGAGTCAAAAAAAGCAAAACGTCCTCTTACTACATTCACCTCATGGCTGATTGGCTTAGTTCATGGCTTGTAACTCTTTAACAAATCCCTATGGCAAAATTAAAAGAAAAAATACTTCCGAAAAGAGCGCTGCTGAAAAGGGGGTGAACACTTATGCACTCTATAGACTTTAGTCAGGTTAGACGCCATGTTGAATTCAACGAGGCTGTTAAATAGCTATAGATAGACTTATTCTTTACCATGGCACGCACTGTATAAAGGACCAAGCTCATGAAATGTTCACAACTTTCAAAACATGAGTTTAAATCTACTGAAAGATTATGCTCAAAAAGAAAATAATTATTAATCGTCAAGTTAAACAAGAGTACAACACACTGTATTCAATCCGTCTCAGCCTCGTTTTCATTTCAGTCAAAAATCAAATATGGCGCTACCATGAATAAAGTCCATATTGGGTCATTAAAAAAAGTTCTGCCTCAAGTATTCTGACGTGTTTCATTTACTTTTTATTCACCCTCATGTTGTTCCAAATCCTGTCATTCTTCCATGAAAGACAAAACAAGACGTTTTGAAGAATGTTCGTGCTGCTCTTTTCCATAGACTGAGCATCGTCAACATTCCTCCACACGTGTTTTTTAATCATACGGGTCTGGAAAAACACCAGGGTGATTAAATAACAAAAAATTAATGACACAAATTCTTATTTACAGGAAGGCACGGTCCACATAATCTACGCCATGCTGGAGCATCCGATCCTATCTTTACAGGAGCTCAACATATCCCGTCTCCAGACCGGCGTCCAGCGAGTTCTGCTTCTGCGTCCAGACACTCCGTCCCTCACTCTCCCGAGGGACGTCCACACCCTGGAGGTCCTGGCCCCTGAAGTCATCATCCCTACACAGGAAACCACTTACTGGTGCCACATCTATCAGCTCCCGCCTAATATGCCCAAGAACCATATTGTCATGGTAACTTGAAACTCTTGGAGCCACTTTGTGCACTGTTTAGTCAAACCCTTTTGTTCGGAGTGATGTAAACTGAATCTGAATATAATTATGAAATTTATAAGGTAAATCAACAGTATTGCTATTAATCATACTGTACTGGATTTTTGGATTTGAACAAAGGCCATTGGGTCATTCAAGTTGAACTTTTTTTTGCTTTTAAAAATACGAGACATAATGCTGAAGAAAGGAACAGATTAAGGTATGGAATTGCACAATGTCCAAATTCATAGCAATCAAAAAACAGTAGGCGACACATTAGCAAATTTGAACCTATTGCTTAAAGAGATAGTTTCTTTCTTCTGTTGAACAAAAACATTCGAAAAATGTTGTTAACCACATAGAAGAAATGTTACTTCACCAGAAGAAAGAAAGTCAAGTAGGTTTGGAAAAACTTGAGGATGAATAAATGACAATTTTCATTTTTGGGTGAACTGTTCCTTTAAGTGGTAGGTAGGTCATCCATTAGCTTTTTGCCAACAGTTTTTCGATACTGTAGTGAGTATTTGATGGACACTTTACTATCCCATGAGGCCATGGGAAAGGATTTGTGAATGGAAACGCAACTAACGCTTGTAGGTCACGCGATGATGACAAGATGACGAATGAAGTGCATCTAAAATCCATTCATACTCCATTCATTCAGTGTTGCCAACTTAGTGACTTTTTAGACCCTTTTAATGACTTTTCATTTTTCTTCCAAAAAGCATTTAGCGATCAATCTTTTGGACTGCCACTAGTTCTGTTGTCTGACAGAAAATATGTAAATGAGAACAGTTTTATTGGATATTCAGCTATATACAGCGCTCGCACACTTCTTGAAAGTACTTACATTTCAGACTCATCAATTCAAGGATTGGAGAGTATGTGAAAACAAACACAAGTCCTTGATGGTGCCATAACAAAATTGGCCTTCATGCGAATAATCAGAACAAACATTGGTTTAGTGAAACATCATTTAGTGCCATTTAACGTCTTTTCGAGCAGGCTTTAGCTACTTTCCCATTGAAAATAGTTGGCAACACTGCATACATCATATTCCCTCATTCATGCTCTTTGACCATTGCACCAGGTCTCACTTCTTTTAAATGAATTGCAAGTGAGCACCTCGTTTTAAAGTCTTTTCGTTTTAAACTTTTCAAAGCACGTCCATTTGAAATCCTGTGTTCTTTTACTCTGGACTATCTCTTGAGCTTTCTGTCTTCATTTTGAATTTCAGCAAGTACCCAGATTTCTCCTGTCTTATTCAGCCTGATCTCACATGAAAAATGGTGATTTAGCATGAATTTGTACTATGTGACTCATATAAAACGTGCAATTATCAGAAAAAAGCGAGCATGAAGGTAAACCTGTCTCTGGTGTGTAACTACTAGGGGGTCGTTTATAAACGACACTGTTTATAACTGAAACAATTGAAAGCGTTTCTTGCGGTTTGGCTGTTCATTTAGGGTACATGTTTTGTGGGCCTGAAAATGCAAAGTACAAATGCAAAGTCGGTTTTCAAAACACACATTTTTGAAAACGATATCATTATTGTCTCTGTGTAAACTACAAAAATGCGAATTTGTGAAAACGATGACATCACGCATATATGAATGACATGTTCAGTTTATAGGCGCATAGTGTTTCTTCATAAAGTGGCATCGCCAACTATTGGCCTGGCATGAATAACACAGTTTTTAATTGTCTTCGAGGATCCGTGTAAACAGGGATTGTACTGACAATGTTGTATGTGAAAAGGACAAAGGAAAAACGTAAAACCCGAAAAATCGTAAAACCCAGAATCATATCAAAATGTATGAACGAGATCATACAAATTAGCCAACAAGTCACCAAAACATAAAATAATTACAAATTGGCATTATAATGTGTTGGTTTTATTGCACTATTTACCATGTATTACACCCTTCTATTTTCGTTTTTTTTTGCAGTACGAGTCTGTGATCACTCCTGGAAATGAAGCCATTGTTCATCACATCGAAGTGTTTGAATGTTCCCCTCAGATGGACACCGTACCTCAATACAGCGGCTCCTGTGATTCAAAGATGAAGCCCCGCAAACTCAATTACTGTCGACATGTTCTGGCTGCCTGGGCCATGGGAGCGGAGGTACACAAGCTACTGCATGTAGGATTTACATAGTATATAATTAAAGCGACAGTTCACTTAAAAAATGAAAAATATTGTTAGCATTAACTCAGCATGTCAAACAAAACGTCTCAGGTTACGTATGTAACCATAGTTCCCTGAGAGGGAACGAGACGCTGCGTTGAACGCTTTGGGGAAATACTTGGACACAATACTCCCTTGAAAGAGAACCTCTGTGGCTCTATGACACACACACACACACACGATATTCTGAAGAATGTTCTCACTGCTCTTTTTTTTGTACAACAAAAGCATTAATTAGGGAGTGTAAAGCTTAAAAAAAGACAATAAAAATTTAAATAAATGTAAAATGACATATTTTGCATTGTATCGTCTCCTGAAACCACATAATAGCTTTTACTTGAGGAAAAAAGTCAAATTAAAGGGATGGTTCACCCCAAAATAAGACAATTAATAGTAGTCACTAACTTCCACATGGGACAAAAATAGATATACCGTGGAAGTCAATGGCTAAATGATGAAAACGTTTAGATTTTTGGGTGAACCATCTCTTTAAGGCTGTAGCTCTGACATAATTCCCGCTCACCCATATTCCTACTTCTCTTGTCACAAATGTCTGCTTTCATGGTTATCCTCTTTGATTGAATGCTTTCACAATGTTTCATCATAAAGCATATCCATAGAGGTCACCTTTCACATCAGTTTCTCCCTCTTTAGCGCTAAGTTTGAGAGCTAAAAATCTGAACATATGATTATGAGCATCTTTAGGAGGCACACATACAGATGGGCTTTTTCTGCGCCAATTCGCCCACTCTAGGTAGGTGCCAGTCATGGTTTTGAGCAGAGCTGTGAGCCAATCTGAAGGCAGAGGCGTCCTGATAAATCAGTTATGGAGCCAAAGACCGATGCAGAGTTTGGAGAGATAGAGAGAGAGAGAGAGACAGGCCTGCAATGAGATTACATGGGAGTAAAACAAAACACAAATCATGTGTTCTGCTAGCTGCCAATGTCAAGCTGGAGAGATGAGATTATGTAGCAAAATTTAGATGTTTTTCTTCAGTAGACTGCAGTTTGTGTTATATTTTGTATTTTTTTTATTTATAATTTTGTTTAAAAAAAAGGAAAAGTGTTTTAATGCCGTGTGAGAAGGAGAGGGAGTGGGTGAGAGCCAGGAGGATGTGATAGAGGAACGGGAATGGGGCGAGAAACTGGAGGTGGAAGGAGGACGGTTATGTAAAACGGTCCTTCGCAAACAAGTTTTAAAACAGATAAGGGTATAGGTTTCGATTTTGCAATCCTTCACAAGTCTAAAGCGATGGTCGTAAACGGTCATGGATCTTGAAGACCTTTCTGGCTCTGACATAGTCAGAGTTGGCATAAGCTTCTTGTGCATTGGCTCAAATATCTTTTAGCCTGCAAAGCTTAAATCAGAAGCTACACTGCACCACGGTCAATCTTATTAAAGTTCATATAAAGTTCTGTGTCTGTATGCACAGCCGTTCTACTATCCTGCGGACGCTGGTTTGCCTCTGGGAGGAGAAGGTTCTTCTAGGTTCCTTCGCCTTGAAGTTCATTACCACAACCCTCTCCTTATATCAGGTATTCAACAGGCACACAAACCATGTGAAAATGCTGCACCATAATGCACAGTATACACTTACTATTTATACTTTACAGTGGTACCTCGAGATACTAAATTAATCCGTTCCGAGGCGGCCTTCGTATAATGATTTTTTCGTATCTTGGAACACATTTCACATGTAAAATGGCTAATCCGTTCCAAGCCCTCCAAAAACACCCCATTAAATTTCATAATAAAGCTAAATTGACCTATAAACAATGAAATAACGTAAAATGTCGAAGCTTACCTTTCGAGTGAGGCTATCTCCAAAAGTGGCGGCAGTGGAGGAGGAGGACAAACGGCAGATAACGTACGTACGTACGTACACTTAACTTTACGAAAACACATAAAAAATGTAAAGTTTCGGGTGCGGAGTGGCTGAGCTAAAGCACGCCAGCACATGCGTATAGAAGATGCATGATGGGAGGGATGCTGTCCAATTAGAGAGAAGGATCTCATGGCTTGGCTAGCATCAGGAACCAATGGGAGAGCAGGAGGATGGTGGCGAGTCTACTATAACTAAGATGGCGGCGTGAGTTTCAAAATTGTTATGGGGCGAATCTCGGACTTTCAGAAACCTTTCGTATCTTGAAAACATTTCGTATGTAGAGCAGTAAAAATTTTCGTCTTTGCTTTCGTAACTTGGATTTTTCGTAAGTTGAGCCTTTCGTATCTCGAGGTACTACTGTAGTTATAATACTTACTATAAAAATTTTGTAAAATAATTGACGTTATTTCAAAAACCACAGTATGCTACATTGTTACATAAACTCATAAATCTTGATATGTTATCTTCATCAACTTAAAAACACTTATTTTAACACTTTGCCTTTCCAAGAATGCATTGCATTGATTATTCTAAAGTCACGGTTGACCACAAGAGATTTTCCAAGACTACCTGTGTTCACAGTATGAACTCTGGTTGTTTGTGAACTGTTGAATCTATCATTTTTTGTATCGTCATGTTTGGAATCTTTTAGTGTGGGCCAGGCTTGACAAAATGTATGAATAACCAACACAACTATTAGTAGATATAGTTAAAGAAACACCCAGTTTGAATACTGTTTGCAATCTGTATACCGCAGCAAGAATAGCATGCTAGTATGCTAATACTATAGTGTACTAATGCATAGCTGAGAATCTTTCATCTAAACCACTCAACAGCATAATTTCTTCAGTCTATTTCCTTAGATTTCTAAATGCAGAGCTTGTGTGTGTTTGTCACAGGACGGAAGGACTCCTCAGGCATTCGTTTATGGTACACTCCATCTCTGAGGAGGTTTGACGCAGGCATCATGGAGCTCGGGCTAGTCTACACCCCTGTCATGGCCATTCCTCCCCGCCAGCGCTCTTTCCAGCTGACTGGCTACTGCACCGAAAAGTGCACACAGACGGTCCTGGCTTCTCACAAACATTCCTAAATACTGCACTTCACTCAAGCCAGCAACATAAATTCAAGATGTAACCAAAGCTGCTAAATTCTGATTTGAAGATAAATCTAGAGCATCCAGTTCTGACTGCATTCAGACTTTGAATTCAATTAAAACACATTGGGACTTCCTGAAAATATATTAGGGCCAGTTTTCAACAAATTATGCAATTAAAAGAAGAAAAACACCCCAATTTAGGGTGTAATAAACCAGCCCACGGAGGTAAAAGCTCATCAACAAAGACAATTGTGAAAAAAAACATTGTTATATTAGAAAGCATACTGTAGAACTTCAAGTAACTCCTCTGGTTGGGCAATTATCATGACTGATAGTTTAATCGTGTGGGTGTTTGAGATTAGGCTGCTTTTATGGCAAAAAGCAACCATTCAAAACACCCTAGCAACACCCCAGCAACAGCCTAACATTAAAATCACTTAGATTTTCTTCATAAAGTGTAAAATATAATTGGCATATTAATGATGAAATCTCAATTTTCCATCCTCCAGGCTCTTCCTGTAGGGGGTATACACATTTTTGCATCCCAGCTACACACTCATCTGGCCGGCCTCGCGGTAAGAACCGTCCTGGTGCGCGGAGGAAGAGAGGTGGAAGTGGTACAGGAGGACAAACACTTCAGCACTCATTACCAGGTATTACCAATTTAAGTATAGACAAATAAGTTTATCTTTTCACTTAATACATTTTCCTGGTCTTATAGTGCACAATGCATGATTGCAAGTTATTCCAAATATAATTGTATTTCCATAATATTTTATCATAATGTTATAACTCTGTCACTAAAGCAACTTTAACTTTCTGCTGACATCATCAACCCCACTTATTTTTCAACCAATCCACTACAACAACATACATTTCATGAGGAAACTGCAGGGGGTTTGTGATTTGATGAAAATCTAATAATCAACTGAATTAAAATGTTAAAATGTAAAAAAAAAAAAAAAAAAAAAAAAAACATTTTAAAATAAAACGCTAAAAAACTATATATATTTTATTTGTTTAACTGCATATCATTTGACCATTAACTGACACCAGACAATCGTAAACATGCAAATGTGTTACTAAATTGACACTATTATGCTTTTTTGAATATTAACTTTCATGTAGTGTGTAATACAGCTGTTTGTGAATGTAAAAGGTCTGAAACAGATTGGGGTATCGGACAAATCAGAACAGAGCAGACCAATCACAACAGACTGAGCCGTCTGACCAATCAGAACAGAGCAGACGATTGGTCAGACGGCACTATTACAGCACCTTAAATTTATTGATCAGACAGTCCAGTCTGATTGGTCAGATGGTCCAGTCTGTTGTGATTGGACCATCTGACCAATCAGACTGGACTGTCTGATCAATAAATTTAAGGTGCTGTAATAGTTCACCATTTATTTTTAATTTAGGCTTTTTTGCAGTTGGCTTAAATACTTTTAAAAAGTAAAAATACTCATTTTGATCTCTCAATTTTTATGAAAGCAATTTAGCACGCTGTCAGCACACTGTTCACTGCATGACATGTCAACTACCTACGTTTCCCTGCATTTTACCTGGAAAGCTGACGGGTTTCATCGCACCCACAAGATTGTTCATGCTCACACACTTGGGTAATAAAAACGAACATGCATTGATTTATTTTTTAATTCACATAAGTAACATAATATTTTCACAAATCATTATATACTGTACACTCATATTTGCGATGCGGTTGCTAAAATTAAAATAGGCCAAAGAAAGGTAATGCTAACAAATGCAGATGTATTCGGTTTTGGTTCAAATACATAGATAAAAAAGAACAAAATCAATCAAATGCTAACATTTGTAACCTTCTCCTTTTTTGTGCAGATTATCCGTGTTTTAAAGAAGATGGTGACCGTTTTGCCAGTAAGTTGCTCTTCACACAGTAAAAGCTGAGGCATATTTAGATGAGAGAAAGAGAGACGCTGCAGTGCAGACATTACAGGAAACGCCTGGAGCCAGCAAGCCACCAACAAAAGCACAGATCTACTGCATTTAGACTGTCAATACCAGCACCCACACACACCGCTGAGGCTGCCAATCTAATGCTAACCTGCCAAGAGACATTCATTCTAACAAGTTCTACAAATAGCTTGGTGCTAAACGCCATCTGAAAGTGTGTGATTGCTGCTTTGTGCGTTTGTCTTCCACACAGGGTGATGCTCTAGTCACAAAGTGCACTTACAACACGGAAGACAGGAACAAAGTTACCGTGGTAAGTCTGAGCAACGGCATATGCAAATGACATGAGCAATCAAATGCATTCTCTCGTGAGAATTTGGAGGACGTAGGGGGGATTGATTGGCTGGAAATCAAAAGGTCAAAACTTGCACAATATGATACAAGCTTACAATACAGCCTTGAATTAAGAACTGCTTGAACTAAATTAAACACACACTCATAAGTGTATCCTCTTGCAATTACCGGTATTCCTTTTTTTAAATATCAAATATAAACTGCCAAATCGAATAATGATTTGGTATCATTACTTCATCTAGTTTAACATTTAAAGAGCCCCTATTATACTATTTCAAAGGTTCCTACAACAGGTTCACATGCACCAAAGGTCAAATAATACTTTAATTTCCTCATAATATACACTGCACATCACATTTTCAAAGATTTGCAAACGACCCGACTCTCTAAACCCCTCCTTTCTGAGAGTTTACTCTGCTCTGATTGGTCAGATGCCAAACGAAACTCCCATTATCATAACTGGGCTTCGCCATCGGAGGCCTTGATTGTACATATGGTAAAGACAATAACGATGGGGTTGATTTTACAGCATCTATACAATAATACCTCTACATACGAGCATAATCCGTTCCAGGGCGGAGCTCGTAACTCGAATTGTTCGTATCTCGAATCATGTTTTCCCATAAGAAATAATAGAAAACAAATTAATCCGTTCCAGATCCGTAACAATGGGGAAAAAATTGTTTTATTGGTATAGACACACACACAATTATAGTACATGTATACAGTGTGATACATGTGTGATATCAAATAAAACGTGGTTTTAATTATAAGTTTTAAGGACAGTAGCGGCAGAGAAGCCACTACTGCGGAGAAGGGAGGGAAGGGGGTGCTACGCAGACACTAGATTTCATATCATAACTTACACGAACACTATATAACTTAATTTAACATAACTTAGCTTACATATTTTTTTTACTTTTCTATTTTCTATTATTGTTTTGATTTTTTTCGATTTGTATTCTTTACTTTTGATCACTTTTCTTACCTTTTTTCGCCTGACAACCCTCACTTTCACTTGGCGCAGAACTTTTAACGAAATATCTATGGAGAAGATCTGCTTCTCCTTTATGCACAACAACAGAAGCCTCTCCATCTCATCATTTATATTCGAACATAACTTCAATATAATCGTCACGCCCTTGAAAGGATTTACACACTTGATAACATCCTTCTGCTTTAGGATGGTTCATATCGTGACTATGCTGCGATCATAAGTGCGTGCTAGATCACTCACACGGGCAACGCGCTCATATTTATCCACAATTTCATGCTTCATTTCCATGGTCATCATGCGTTTCTTCTTCTCACTACCATCCTTACCACTCACTTTCTTAGAAATCATCGCTATTATGAAGAATAATGCACAAAATAGAGAGAAAAATCAGCTGCTCGCGGGTGATGCGTACAGAAGTCAGCGAACACATGAAGTGAAAGTGCGTCGGTATTGGCGTCAGTGCTCGTATCTCGAATATTTACTCGTATCTAGAAGCAAAAATCTGCCCTAAGGCTTGCTCGTATCTTGGGATACTCGTATGTAGAGACGCTCGTATCTCGAGGTATTACTGTAGTTATTCAACCCGAACCTCTATTGCAAGGACAATTTGAGCAAGATGTTTCTCAGTGACGTTTATCATAAGATGTTGCAACTGTAATTCCTCATCATCAGCTTAACAAGTGCATGTCCTTCAACAAACTGATGTGTATATTTCTAGTTTATTGAGGTGCACGTGTAGGAATAGCATCAATAAGAGCACATACATTAGTTGAGCACTAACACAATATTTAAGTTTGTAAAACAAATCTGCTCAAAGCAGTAAGAACAACAGACAATCTGCAATTAATAGACAGTTTTAGGTACGGTAAGAGACATCAATAATTAATCATACTTACAGGTTGCTATTCTGAGAAGCAAGCTGGTCCAAATAAACTGGGTACTGACCCATCTTTAATGGATTCATCTCATTTAGAGACTTTAGAGAAGGTTATTCTTCTGCTGTGTCGCTGTGGACTCTTTACATGCTCGTCCTTTGGAAGTGTTTACAAAGAGAACTTGCTTTAGTAGAGCGGAAAGCAGCATCTTCTCCACATCTACACAACACAAACAGCTACAGTGTTTGAGGGTCGGATCAGACAATGAAGATCAGTGTAAGACTGGATTTCCTGACGACTCATTTTGGCGTTCAGAATAAATTATTTTTTTATGAGACAATATAAACAACTAATTATCACGTACTTTGGTCTTTGAAGCTTTGCGGACCTTTTATATTCCCAGACAGTTCTATTACACACTACATGAAAGGGAATATCCGAAAAAAGCATAATAGGAGCACTTTAAAGGAAGCTCACCCCAAAATGGAAATCATTATTTGCTTACCCTCGTCAAGACTTTTTCAAAAGGAGAAATGGTGAATAAGTGAAAGAGGACTGAACCTGTCAGGCTCCGAAATGGCAAAAAAAAGCACCATAAACTGTCTGTATGATTGGTGTGCTACGTTCATAGTCTTCTGAAACCATAAGATATAACATTTGACCTCACTTCAAATCAAGTGGCTTTTCTTTCACACTTCCGCAGGGTGGTTTTGGGATCATGGAAGAGATGTGTGTCAATTACGTCCACTATTACCCCCGTACACAGCTGGAGTTGTGCAAGACCCACGTGGACACAGATTACCTGCAGAAATACTTCAGTCTCATGAACAGGTACACCACAAAACATCCACTCAGACTAAACGAAACCAAGACTAAATGTCTAGCACATGCCAGACGGTCATTACCTCGCAATGAGGGGAAAACCTTGAAAACAGCAGCACTGTTCCGTTCCGACCCAGTCTGGCTCCAACGCCAATAAACAGCCCATGTCTAGCTTCGAGACGGACTGCCCGAGGACAGGAGGAATGCAGATGGAAAAACAGAAATGGGTTTTCTTCAGCAATGCGTAAACAAAGAGAAGGCGATGACATTTGTATTCATCCATTTTGCGCTGGAAAATTGCCTTTTTACAGCTTAATAAAAAGCAATTTTGTGACATTGTAGTGGAATCAGATAGTTATGAAAGTGGTTTGGTGGCTATGGAAGCAAATGAGCATTTTGTGGGTGGGTATTTATGAAAAGAATAAAAGGTCTATCAAGTGTTGTTATCTATTGTAGGTTCCAAGGACGTGAGAGTTGCAGTTGCCCCCAGACGACTGTGGAAGAGCAGTTCTCCTCACTAACCTGGGACGGTTTCAGCGGGGAGGTGCTGAACTCCCTCTACATCACTTCCCCCATCTCAATGCACTGCAACCAATCCACCGCTGAGCTCTTTCCGGTGAGCGCAGCATTAAAGCCATGGTTTCACTGTCTCAGGCACACTGGAAGTGGAGGGTTGTACGCTATTTGCGTTGATTAAACAAATCCTTTATTTATTTTGTGTGGAAAAATGTGTCGCTTTTCCATGATTAAGCCAAGGGTAATGGTGAGTATTGGGGAAACTAAGCTGCAAAATACATCCTAAAAAAGGCTTTTTAACGTAATTGTATTTTTAACGTAATTAAATTACGTTACTTTTTATGGAAAGTAAAATTACATTATTTTTGCATGATGTTTTTATTGTGCATTTTTGCTGAGGCTCACTCTCTTCCAGGCCTCGCAGGTTCTTTTACTGAGAAGTTCTTTTTTGCAAGTGTTTAACATTGATTTCAAGTCGCATGAGATCAAAATGTACATGTTTGGCTTTTAGTATGAATATGTTGGCCTTACGGTTATATGTAAGCTAATGAGCTTCAAAACATTGACAGAATTCGCATTTAAGATATAAGCGTTCAAAACTTAGTCTCTCACTTTTTTACCAATATGGATCAATGATTTTGATGACATCACATCAGATTTTCTGTCCAATCAAAAGCTCTCTAGAATCTGAAGCTCCGCCCCCAACATTATAAATAGATACTGAAACACTTGATCACACACGTACTATTTTCTACACAGTGAATGGCACATAGTGCACATATAGTGGGTAGGGAACGATTCAGACGATGCTTTCCATTGGGGGAATGAAGTCGCGGCAGCGCCGGTCCAGAGACACGTCAGACTAGAGAGGATCATATGTGTGAATTCTGCATAGAATGGTGTATTTTAAAGTGAAATGGAGGAGATTAGGAGGAAAACCGGTTAGAGATGAGGTGGAAACTGCGGCTTTATCAAGCTCAATGGCTCTGGCCGAACAGTGATATAAACTACACGCTATTGGCTATTCTTAAAAAGAGGAGGGGCTGTTTGATATGTCCTGCCAAATGTTCCTTTCAGTGGAAATTAAATTGAATAATGCTGTGCATTTCAAGACACTTCAGTGGGTTTTTAAAGACACATTCAGAATATTATTATATTCTGAGCACATAATATTTCCTGACCCCCAGAACGATGTATGCCATACAAAATATCTCTTAATATTACAGGTTATGTTACCAACTGTAAAACTCATTTTACTGAAAGTAATGCATTTTGTATTTTATGTTTGTTCACATGCATATACGTATAAGTATACGTATAAATGTCTGTTATGGAGAGAAAAAAAGAATTGTAATAAAAAAAATGTTTTTAAGTCAATTAATTAAATTGAAATGTAACGTGCATTACTTTTTTTATGCAAATTTTTTTTGAAAGTGTCCATTTTTAATGGATTACATAAATGCTGTTCGCTGTGCAAATGTTGGTGACAGTGGAAAGGCGGCTTTAGAATTTAAATTCTAAATATTTTGGTACAAAGATTTGGGAAATTCCAGAACTCAAAAAATTCAATGCACAAAAAGCTCAAATCAGATCCATATATATATATAAAAACTCAAAGAAACCTTGAATTTGACTACTTTCTCAGATTGAAAAATAACTTGCGCACTTGCATAGTGTCATGTATGTTTACATATTACTTTTGTATGTTTTTAGGTTGTATTCAAGAGAAAACATTTTAACATGCTGATTTGCTACTAAAGAAACGTTTCTTATTTTCAGTGTTGAGAACAGCTTATAATTTTGTGGGAACTGTGATTTCAGAATGATAAAAATGAGTGAATTTAAAAATACCTAATGAGAAAACAGTCTGAAAATTAGGAAATCTTTACATATGAACTCTTTTCTCTTAGGGTCAGTGGGAGAAACAGGAGATACCGGTGGTGACGGCAGAGCTGCAGAGACCCCCGTACCCGTGTGAATTAAGCCCACCAGCGAAAGCTCAGAGTGACAACCCTACGGAGGTCAGGTCTGACAGCAGCGCCTGACGCCCAGACATGCGTCCGCCTCCTGCCGAGCTCAACCTTTACAACTCCCTGCCTGCCTGGTGGCTCAACAACAGATTCACACAGCCGCCTGTTCACTATGGAAGAGTTGTGCTTTAAAGTATCACATAAAGTCAATGACTAAAGTACTCTTTTGTGTTTAGACTATTATTTAAGATATTACATTAACATTTGCTTGAGTAGGTGCAGTATATAAAGGTAAGAGGCCAAGCTAAAGGAGTTTATATGGACAATGGTGCACTACACTTAAAACATAATATTATTGTGAAGATGGTAAAATAGTACATATTACACAATGATAAACATATAAAAAAGCAGATGGTTAAATAATGCATGCTTAATTCCACTAGTGGCGCCCAGTTATTATCTCAGAAATGAAAATAATTTAAAAGATTTACAGTTCTTTTGTTTGTGTAAAAACATCTAAACAGTCCAATAAAACTTCTTGGGTCAAGAAGTTGGTATTATTTACGGTTCTTTCGCTACACTGTAAAATTGAGTGCAATGCATCGCATGTACAAATGCTTTGCATCTGGAAAAAATGTGTAATATGCATCGGTGAATTCCATGTGTATGGAAGATCTGAACAGCCATTCAAAAGATTTTTACATTTTAAAATAATTGTTAAATAATAAATATGATTTATTCCTGTGATGTCAAAGCTGTATTTTCAGCATCATTACTCCAGTCAGAAAATGATTCTGATATGATGATTTGATGCTCAAGAAACATTTACTTTTTTAATCGGTGTTGAAGACAATTAAAGTTTCATATATTTGTGGAAAACAAGATGCATTTGGTAAGTTTACTTTAAAGCCTTTATCTATCATGCATTATAAAGGTATGCATAATGTACATACTGTATCATAATGCATCATATTTGCATAAATAATCATAACTAAAGTTAAAATGCATTATATTATTCAAATATTCCTTGTTACATATGAAATTGGTTGTTTGTCGCATTTAAATGCGTTATGCTTTCTAAAGGCGTATTATAACTGTGCTTACAATTATTTATAAGATCATGCATAAGGCATAATTAATGCACTAAAATACTTTTACAATGCATTACACAAAGACTTTGAATCTTTTTAGGATTTTTTTAAGGAATGGAAAGTTCAAAAGAACAGCATATTCTGAAATAATATTTTGTAAGATTATAAACAGTTTTTATCAGTTTAATGTGTCCTTGATGAATAAACATACTAATTTTGATCCAAAAATAAAATGTACTGACCCTAAAGTTTTGAACGGTGCATGTTCTCCTAGAAGACAGAAATACAATATGCAGAGCCAAAGATTTCATATGAGAAAATTAGATTTTATTCTTCATAAATTCAGCAAATTTACACTTTCCAAATGAAGTTAAACAGCAGACAGCTTAAAGGCCAGAATTCTTTTTTTTTATTATTATTACTATTATTAATTATTACAAGCAATGAGAAAATAGGTTAAAATACAATCAAATATTCATTTTACGTCACAGTACATGGGTGAGGGAATAAACTGATGGCCCAACATGCAGAAATCATGTTCACTTTCTCTCCTTCCAGAAAATTCAGCCAAGATGATGATTTGTAACCTCTACACAAAACAGACTTTCCATGTGTTGAAGACAACGACAATATATTTAATTCCAAAGATTTATATTTTGCAACGGTTCACTAAACCATTTTTCACATGCAACCACTGATTAACATCTTTAATGCCCAGCTATTCAATGAAAAACCTCACAGATGTTCAAACTAGAACAGAGACAGGCTCATGACAGCTGTCTAAAATATTAGTTTATGAAAAATTTGGATGATTTCTTTCTAGAAAAAGATGAACTTTAAGGCACAGAAGATGAAGACGCTGCTCACTATTACACAGTATAACCAGGTTATTTTTTTAAATTCACATTAGTACTTTGTTCTTCTATGAATCATCCCTGTAAGACAGTGAATATAAATCCAGAGGAAACAGTCCAGTTTTGTCCAGGAATGCTGACGCTAATGTGTTGGATAAATGCCTGTAAACATTTACTTCTGTAACACTGAACTCAGTCTGGATCAATTACATTCTGGTCTTGTGCACTCCGCCGTGGTCTTGAGGAGAGCCGTAGATGCCCTTAACACGCTTGTTTTCGGGGTCGAAGGGCGATTTCAAGTGAGCCGTGGCTTTGTACGTGACGCCCATCCTCTCCAGAGTGAATTCACCACTGCGGACGAAATCAGGGCTCACCTGGGACAGAAATATTCAGGTGAGGTTTGAGCAAAACGGATTTATGATTAAAACTAAAAGGCTTTTATTTTCACATTCATATTAGTGTCAAACCATGAAATGCAAATGAGGTATGCTCTCCTCACCTCCCTCTCTTTCTATCTTCCCCTCCTGCTCGCTCTCTGTCAGGGGTTGCATCTCTTTTTAATTAAATCTGAACAGGCTTCCAGGCATTACTCTGTGGAGTCGAGATCAAGACGCTGGAAAACTAGCCTGAGCTCTTTTAATGGACACATTGGTGGATATCCACTGATTGGCACTAAGAATGAAGCAGTAACTAAAGCACAAACTGCTGTGCAATGGCTCTGTGAACAGATAAAACATACTGTTTGCGGATGCAATTAATACAGAAGTTTGATGCAGAATGATAACGGTGTCTTGAGCTTCATATTCTCCTGCCTATGTGTATTTAAAGGTAGTTCAAAATATTAATATGCCCTTCTAACCCTCTACTTAAGCATTTAGTTTCTTCGTGAAACACAAGAAGAGACAGAATGCTGAAGCGTCTGTTTTCTATTCAATGAAAGTGGTAATTTATGGTGTTTTTTCCACACGGATATTGATTTTAACGATAACTAGAACTAGTGTGAGCCAGGGGCGTAGCCAGAATGTTTTTTTTGAGGGGGCCCAGCTTAAAATGAGGGGGCCAAACTGCGCGCGATTGTTGACGGGGGGGGCATCAGCATAACGTTGTCGGCAGGATACGAACCTGCGCGTGGACACCCCTATGGATTTCTAGCCCATCGCCTTAACCTCTCAGCCACGACTGTTTTTTTTCACAGTTGCGATTTTGTGAGCAACGAGGATGTTCAATGATGGTATATGCTTTTGTTAAAGCCATCAGCTTGCATTGCTTTTAACTCATTTACTTAAATAATCGTGTAAATATATACTGTAGACATATTTTGCAATAAAACTAAAACGTATTGTTTCAACATACAATCGACATACCCGACTTACGAAATTAATCCGTTCCAAGGTTAGCTTCGTAAGTCGATCTTTTCGTAAGTCGGTCAGGCTTTTACATATTAATTGCCTAATCCGTTCCAAGCCTTACAAAAACACCACATTTAGCATGGGGTTAAGCGCGTCCCAACTCCATACTTCTCAATTATTTCCCTTTTCAACGCAAATGTAAAGCATACTCTTCTTCCTTTTCACTTCAGCAACAATCTTCACATCCATGGTGAGTGATTAGAAAAAGTTTGTTAACTAGGCACAATAATGACAAATAGGAGAGCAGGATTGTAAAAAGTGTTCCCCTTCTTACATGGACTATTCCAGCCATCCCTGTCATTCAGTGCGAAATGGACTATTCCAAAACTTTCCATCTGAGAGAGCTGACGGATGATTAAGGTAAAAGAGATCAGTTGAAGATTGTATATAGTTTATTGAGTGAAATACAGGGAATTAGTGCCAATCGTTGAGGTTTTATCGATCATGCTTAACCACACATCTATGCACCTTTAATAAATACCAGTTTTGGATTATTCCCTGAGTGAGACATCATTGTTCTGACCGGACAAACTGTAGCCTTCAACCAACCCGAGCCAAAATCAGTGCGAATTTCAAAACAAAACTCGGAAATGTTTTTTCGCATCTCGATCATTTTGTCGTAACTCGGGCGAAAAAACCCCCGAAATCTTTTATCGTATGTTGAAGTTTTCGTACGTAGAGCGTTTCGTAAGTCGGGGTTCTACTGTATTAAAGTTTGAAATAGTTCTCCATCATTTCGTAATTTAATTTGCAGTGTGAACGACATCCCTCATTATAGCTGTTGAGAACACAGTATTCTATAGTATTCTTATC